>OY282415.1:8621070-9221070 GCA_958295455.1 Coleophora deauratella
CATCCTCCAACATTCTGCCACGTTTCATAGCTGGTGTGTCTGGAATTTTGCCTCCCATTATTGTTGCAATTAGAGTTCCATCACTGGTTTTGCACCGACTAAATTCATAAGCTCGTGAGGCTGTCACTCTGCCATATCTTAATTCATGCCAAAGGCAACTTTGATGTTGCTCTCGAGTTTGCTCTTCAATATTAATAACATCTGTATCAGTTACTACTAGGTTTTGCAAAAAAATATCACATGACTTTTCATCATACTGCCTCACCAATTTATGCATGGATAACCTTTCAATGTTATCAAAAACATAATCTTTTTGGTACTTTAATAACTCGCAGTTGTTCAGTTTTCTTTTCTTACCTTCTTCGAGAAACTTTTCAAGTACTCCACTGCTTGATGGTAGGCTAGGCTTACCATTAGATAGTTCTTTGGTTGTTATATATTTCAAGGTAGACCCAACTCTGGACAGCTTGGACTTCATCCAGTAACATTCTACGGAGGTACAAGACGGTTCCTCGCTCCTACGATGGACCCACATAAGGAATGCTATGGCATGCTTGCAGCCTCCCTGTGAAGCGATGCAATCATGGCACTGAACAGATTTTATCACTTCATCCTCTTCGTCGACTATTAACGTCACACCATATAACTTGGCATGGACCTTGTGTTCCGGGCATATTTTAGATTTCACGATGCACGTATTTCCATCGCGTTTGAGCTGTACGTAGCTAACAGCGTCATCACCATATGATGGTCTGGAGGATCTATAATAAAGAATTCCACATATAAGTATGCTTTTAATATCACTAACATAACCTCAAACAATAACCTACAAAGAAGTGCTTATTATCTTATTATAATGCTTTATTCGGCTTTTTTATACAGTGTATTCAAAGATTATTGTACTTACAAAGAAGTTTTGACGTTTCTAAATTCGGCTGAGCAGAAGTCATTGTTTGATGCTAGAAATTCTCCCAGCATCAACAAATCAACTCTAGGCAAATTCGAGCTATTTGCAAACGAAACAAAGTGACATTTACATTGACGTGACGTCATTCTCTGTGATTGGTGTTCAAGCTATCATGGCAAATAGCTGTATTTTGTAGTTTTATTTTATCAAATAAATTATCAATCTCGCTTTTTATATAAAAGTGAATACGTTTTTTGAAATCCATGAATCCTATTTTATTACATAAATGCATTATTTTAGGAATTCTTGGTTACTGTCATCATGCCTATTGTAATTATTGTCACAGGTGATCGGGCTTTGAGCTCATCTCGTTTAGTATTGTTGTTGATTTCTCTTGTCTCATCAAAACTGGACACTTTGTGTCCCTCCAGTAGTAATCGAGTATGCGACGAGTATCGGCGCATGTCTACTTCAGACCCTGTATCTTACCCAGTTAACTGTCATGCACTGTATTGTGACAGGACCCCGCTGAACCCGCGTCGCTCGCGCTCGCCGCTCGCTCGGCGCAAATCTCGCTCACCGCGCCGCTCGCCGCGCCGCACGCCGCCTAGGTGAGTTAGACATTATATGTATATTCTTGGCATCACATATAACATGTTTAATATAACTTGACTGACTCGGTGGCTAAGTGGTTAGCGATCCTGACATCTGATCCGAGAGTCGTGGGTTCGATCCCCACACACGGCAAACTTTTCTGTGATGAGCAGAATTGTTTGCTCTGAGTCTGAGTGTATAATATCTATATATTTATGTATTTAAAAAGTATATGTGTATGTATAGTCTGGTTCCCAAGATACAGGGAATCCTAGTTTGGGGCCAGATGACCGTGTGTGATTTGTCCCAGATATTATATTATATTAACTTCTTCATTTTCTGTTTAGCATTCCACATCGAACACCCATTCAGTCATACGTATAGAGATTTTCTAAAAGGCTTGTAATATTTTGGCCTACCTGCATAAAGGTTACATTGCCAAATTCAATCATAAAATATAGCATGGAAATATTTGTGTCGTTACATTTCAAACTGCGGCAAGTCCACTTACAAATATGGTCGAAGTTATGCCATAACGTTAGGGATAATGCACTTCATGTCAGTGACATAAAGTACATACTAATCTTACTACAATGTGGTGTCCTAGATATACAATAATTGACCACGCTGAATACGTTAAAAACAACCGACTTCAATCGCAACAACTCCAATTTTGTTATGTTTTTGTTGATTTTCTCAAAAACCGCTGAATCGATTTCGATAAAATTTATATGGGACCACCTGTGAAGTATACCCTTTCAAACAAAAAAAGAATTTTCAAAATCGGTTCAGGCGTCTTCGAGTAGTCGGTGAACATACAAATTGAGAACCTCGTCCTTTTTTTGAAGTCGGTTGAAAAGAGGAAGAGGAAGACCTACAACAAGATGGAGGGACGACATAGTTGCATATGCTGGTGTGACATGGCCCAGAGATGCAAGGTGCAAAGAAATATGGATAAAGAAGGGGTAGGCCTTTGCCCAGCAGTGGGATGAAATAGAATAATAATAAAAAAATAATAATAATAAGAATAAGAATAAACTTAAGAGCAAAGCTAATTAAAATTATTATACAGGTGACTTTAAAAACTATCCCTACTTAACTTAGTTGTAATATTAATTTTATATTGTTATGTATTTATATATTTTTAAATGTATTGTATTTTATATATTTCTATGGGCCCTGTTTGCGATTTGACTATTGGTTCCTTAGGGAAAGTTGATTGTTATCATGAGCACATGCACACCTTTGGAACCAAGAACTAAGTCACCCTATATAGACTTCAATAAATAAATAAATAAATAACCCTAACGTTATGGCATAACTTCGACCATATTTGTTAGTGCAGCGTGAAATGTAACGACACATTTGCAGTTAATAATTTTTATATTTAAACAAAAACATGTCTCATATTATTAGGTTTTGTATAGTTATGTTTTTGTTGAATTTTATGAATGGAACTCACCCGAGTGATCTTTTTAGACCTTATATGAGTTAACTGGATCACGTTGTGTGTGTCAGACGCAGCCCCGTTGGACCGGCGAGGCGTCGGTCTCCCCCGCGGCGGCCGCGCCCCCGCCCCGCGGCCCCCGCGCCGCGCCCCCCCTCGCCGCCGCCGAGACAGGTATATACACTACACCACAGTGGATACAGTATAAACACAGCACATGCATACACACAGCAGCCGCCGCCGCCGGTACATACGCACTACAGCGCACACAGCACGCGCGTGTCAGACGCAGCCCAGTGGGGCCGGTGCGTCGCCGCTCGCCCCCGCCGCGACATGTATGTACACCACAGTGTATACAGCACACAGACAGTAAACAGCACATAACATACAGAATAGCACGCATATACACACACACACGCACACACACACGCACGCACGCACGCACGCACGCACGCACGCACACACACACACACACACACACACACACACACACACACACACGCACACAGCACACGGATTTATGTCAATCGCCACCATTTCATAAAATTGCACCAACGAATATACCGAGTTATAATAATTTACATTGGATTGATTGATACACATTTTATAAGTACACACACAAAAAAAATTGCAACAACAAAAAGTATATCATTTTAGCATAAACAAATAAACAAACATACAAATATTTGTTGACAGTCATCCGGGTCGGGTTCGTCTGTGAGCACTTGTTCGGACGAGTCGTGTTCCGTTTGTTCGGCCAACAACAAGAAAGGGGCTCCCTCCAAGCCTGTGAAGCCGAGGTGAGTGAGACTTTACTCGAAGAAGAAGACTGTAGACACGGTAATGACTCAGATGGTTTTGACTGTTAGTAGCATTTATGTTGACTGTTTGTAGTCCCTTAAGAGTACAGAGAGGGTTGTGACTGGATGGGTTTTACTGTTAGTGATATATCTTAACCGTTTGTGGTCCATTGGTGCCAGCTGCTAGCCCTAGATGGCAGTCGTTAAGCCATGTCGGAGGCCTTTGGGCGGCTTGAAAACTTCTTACACTGGGGTTGGCCACTAGCCCCACAACCTCCACT
Source organism: Coleophora deauratella (assembly GCA_958295455.1). Classification (NCBI taxonomy): domain Eukaryota; kingdom Metazoa; phylum Arthropoda; class Insecta; order Lepidoptera; family Coleophoridae; genus Coleophora; species Coleophora deauratella. The sequence goes on from OY282415.1 coordinate 8,625,100, forward strand.
AATCCGGACTTGGCCCCCGTGTGTGGAGTATGGTCTATGGGAAGAGACTCGTGCCCCGGCAGGGATGATATCCCACACTGACTAATCGGTTCTGCGCTGCCCGCATCCAGCGGCTTCCCGCAACCTTCATCAGGTCATCGGTTCACCGAATGGGAGCCTGCCTACACTGCGTCTTCCGGTGCGCGGTCGCCACTCAAGAACTTTAATGCCGTTGCCATCTGTTCTACGAGCTATGTGCCCCGCCCACTGCCACTTCAGTTTAGCGATTCTGTGAGCTATGTTGGTGACTACGTATCTCCTCATATCTAATTCGATCACGTAGGGAAACTCTAAGCTTATGAAAATATCATACGGGCCTAAAAAGATCGCCTAGTAAAGTTTGTGTGTCCCATCCCACCTCAGGCCGGGGTCCGCGTCGCCTTCCCGCGCCAAACGCCGCCCGCCAGCCGCGGCAGGTGCCAGGGCGGTCCAGCCCACTCGGGAGCTGCTCAAAGCAAGGGAGAGCAGCAAGCGGAGCCGGGAGGAGAAGGTATAGTTGTGGTCTATTCGTGTGTTCTGTGGGATGTAACGTTTGGAATTTATACAGGATGTAACAAAATTAATGTAGGACCTGTTAACTGAGGATTCTACTCATACAAAAATGGCAAAATAGATGATCAACTTGTATGGAGAGTCCAAAATTTTTTTGCGATTTGAGCACATTTGTTCAGTACGATGATTAGGTTAACAGGTCCTATACCAATTTTGTTACATCCCCTGTATTTTCTGTTATGTTACACTAATAATAAATGAGTAAATCAAATGATGATATCAGGGTTTGAAATTATGAAGATAATTATCAGTGCTGATTCATAAATTGATCTCTTTAACTTTTGACTTACAAATAATATAATAAATAATAATATCTGGGACAAATCACACACGGTCATCTGGCCCCAAACTAGGATTCCCTGTATCTTGGGAACCAGAGACTGATATACATACACATATACTTTTAAATAATACATATATAGATATAATACACCCAGACTCGGAGCAAACAATTCTGCTCAAATAATAATTTCATTACTTACGTTATAAAACTGAACACAATCAGGGCTCGAAATTATCAACATAATATTTTATGATAATTATTCGATAATTATCCATGTTGACTCATTACTTGATTTCTTTAATTTTTGACTTACCAACGATAATGACATTATAATACCAATAAAATTAAACTCGAACCGAGTCATCATCTAGCCTATTATCACTTAAAACACAGGTGTTGGAATGGCAACGCACCCAGATGGCCGTCAACCGTCCGGACCGTCCTGAACGCCCGGACCGTCCCGACCGACCGGAGCGCCCGGACAGACCAGCCGCCCCGATCCACCCGGCGCACATCAAGCGCGAGGGGGAGCGCCGCCCCGGTCCCCCCCCTCCCGCCGGGGCCCCGCGCCCCCGGGGCGTCTCCCCCGCTGCTATAGCCGCCGCGCTGGCAGACAGTGATAGTGATTCAGATGAGAGCAGCGAGCCGCAGCCGCAGCGGTAAGTGTGATATGACCATGATGCCACACACAGACAAACATTATACAACCTCACAGTTGGTTAACATACCACACAATACACAACCTGAGTGAGACACACAACACACGCATGACCACACCACACACAATACACAACCGGGTGACCTTAGACAAATCACACACAATGCCTCACTTCACAAATAACATAATGGCACACATTACAAATCGCACACGATGCCACAGTTTACAAATCACACAGCTAATTACACACAATGACTTACTTCACAAATAATACAATCATAGGCTAATTACAAGCAATTTGTCACTTTGCAAATCATACAAAATTCTTCAGGATTCTCCTATAATACATGTCTTTTACATCACATTGCAGACTTACGCTGTCCGAGCGATTCGGCAAGATGGCGGCGTGGTCCGCGGACCGTTCTGCCCGGCTGGAGAACATGCGCATCACGCGGCGCGATTCCACGCTACACGTTCACATCGATAGAGCCGAGCGAGCCGCGCGGTCCCCCAGTGCGGACATATACCCGTGAGTAGTAGTTACCGTGTAGTCTCGTGAGTACCGGAAGAAGTGGGTAGATGGCGCTAGTAGCGGCAGTGTGCGGTCCCAGTGCGGACAGACACAGACATATACCCGTGAGTACAGAGAGAATTCCACAGGTGGCGCTAGAAACAGTACCGAGTAGCCTTCACAGATGGCGCTAGAAACACAGCTCAGCTAGCGCTCACTTAGTACCGAGTAGCCTTCACAGATGGCGCTAGAAACACAGCTCAGCTAGCGCTCACTTAGTACCGAGTAGCCTTCACAGATGGCGCTAGAAACACAGCTCGGCTAGCGCTCACTTAGTACCGAGTAGCCTTCACAGATGGCGCTAGAAACACAGCTCAGCTAGCGCTCACTTAGTACCGAGTAGCCTTCACAGATGGCGCTAGAAACACAGCTCGGCTAGCGCTCACTTAGTACCGAGTAGCCTTCACAGGTGGCGCTAGAAACACAGCTCAGCTAGCGCTCACTTAGTAGGTACCGAGTAGCCTTCACAGATGGCGCTAGAAACACAGCTCAGCTAGCGCTCACTTAGTACCGAGTAGCCTTCACAGATGGCGCTAGAAACACAGCTCAGCTAGCGCTCACTTAGTACCGAGTAGCCTTCACAGATGGCGCTAGAAACACAGCTCAGCTAGCGCTCACTTAGTACCGAGTAGCCTTCACAGATGGCGCTAGAAACACAGCTCAGCTATCGCTCACTTAGTAGGTACCGAGTAGCCTTCACAGATGGCGCTAGAAACACAGCTCAGCTAGCGCTCACTTAGTACCGAGTAGCCTTCACAGATGGCGCTAGAAACACAGCTCAGCTAGCGCTCACTTAGTACCGAGTAGCCTTCACAGATGGCGCTAGAAACACAGCGCAGCTATCGCTCACTTAGTAGGTACCGAGGAGCCTTCACAGATGGCGCTAGAAACACAGCGCAGCTATCGCTCACTTAGTAGGTACCGAGGAGCCTTCACAGATGGCGCTAGAAACACAGCGCAGCTAGCGCTCACTTAGTACCGAGTAGCCTTCACAGATGGCGCTAGAAACACAGCTCAGCTAGCGCTCACTTAGTACCGAGTAGCCTTCACAGATGGCGCTAGAAACACAGCTCAGCTAGCGCTCACTTAGTACCGAGTAGCCTTCACAGATGGCGCTAGAAACACAGCTCAGCTAGCGCTCACTTAGTACCGATTAGCCTTCACAGATGGCGCTAGAAACACAGCTCAGCTAGCGCTCACTTAGTACCGAGTAGCCTTCACAGATGGCGCTAGAAACACAGCTCAGCTAGCGCTCACTTATTACTGAGTAGCCTTCACAGATGGCGCTAGAAACACAGCTCAGCTAGCGCTCACTTAGTACCGAGTAGCCTTCACAGATGGCGCTAGAAACACAGCTCAGCTAGCGCTCACTTAGTACCGAGTAGCCTTCACAGATGGCGCTAGAAACACAGCTCGGCTAGCGCTCACTTAGTACCGAGTAGCCTTCACAGATGGCGCTAGAAACACAGCTCGGCTAGCGCTCACTTAGTACCGAGTAGCCTTCACAGGTGGCGCTAGAAACACAGCTCAGCTAGCGCTCACTTAGTACCGAGTAGCCTTCACAGATGGCGCTAGAAACACAGCGCAGCTAGCGCTCACTTAGTACCGAGTAGCCTTCACAGATGGCGCTAGGAGCGGCGGCGCTCTGCTAGCGCCCAGTTAGTAATCAGCATCCTCGTGAGTACTGAGTAGATGTGATAGATGGCGCTAGCTATATACCCGTAAGTAGCTAGCAGCCTTGTGAGTACCGGGAGAAATGGATGGATAGCAGCGGCCGCACGCAGCTAGCGCTCAGTTAATACTGTAGTGATGGAATCTCTACAGCCGCGCATTGTAATCTTTTCGGCGTTGGAACGTTTCTATTAAAAATAATAAGGATTTAAATCGTTCGCTGTCTGATTTTGATGGTTTGGAACCGAAGATTCTGTAAGGGTTCGTCATGATGTAAACATCTGTGTAAATATTTTAATAAGTTTAATTGGAAATAAACCGAAATAGTTAAAAGTATCAGTTTTGCTAAAGAACCTTATAGTACCGAGCACCCACAGAGCAGCCTTAGTACGCGAGTACTGCGTGCTGTTTCAGTGCTACCGAGCAACAGTGACAGGTGGCGCTAGCAGCGATCGCGGGCAGCTCCATTGCCCAGTTAGTACCGAGCAGCCTTCACAGGTGGCGCTAGCAGCGAGCAGCCTTACTACGCGAGTACTGTGTAGAATATTGATAGATGGCGCGACCGCGTGCTGTCTCAGTGCTCCATGAGTACCGAGCAACAGTGACAGGTGGCGCTAGCAGCGAGCAGCTTTACTACGCGAGTATTGGGTACCTAGAATGAGACCATAATGAGACGTGGCGCTCTCAGCGCAACGACCGTGCGTTGCCTCAGTGCTCCGTGAGTACCGAGCAGCCTTCACAGGTGGCGCTCGCAGCGCAAGTGCCCAGTTAGTACCGATTAGACGCTGTAGATGGCGCTCGCATTGTAAGTACTGAGACAGGTCGACAGGTAGCGCTCAAACGTTTTGCTTGTATGTATGGTTCATTTCAATAAAAAAAAAAGCAAAACGTAAACAAACTTACTATGGATCTGACACATGTCAATGTCATCTGCATACTATGTTTGTTTACCTTTTGCTTTTTTTTGATTGGAATGAATTATAATTGACTGATTCATCATACGATCCTGCAACGCGCTAATGATGTTTCTTTAGACGTATAAAATAATAACAACTGCAGGTCCTCAGGCTTACTAATCATCTCCCCTGGCAGAGGCACCTCTCTTCTTCGAAGAGCATTTGACACAGTTCAATTTCAAAGAGAAATATAACCAAAATATAAAAAGAAATACCAACCAATTATTATTATCGTTTGGTCACTAAATCGTTATTTACACAGTAGGTAAAAATGGCAAAATCTGTAGTTCATTCCAATAAAAAAAAACAGCAAAAGGTAAACAAACGTAGTATGCAGATGACATTGACATGTGTCAGTTCCATAGTAAGTTTGTTTACCTTTTGCTTTTTTTTTATTGGAATGAACTATAAATGCCCTACACGTGACCGCGGGTGATGCTAAGTGCAACACTAGGCAACCGTCTGTACCTTGTGATTAAACAAGCACTGTGCCACACGATAAGAAGAAGTCACTAATGTTATCAAATTCCCCAACAGCGGACTGGACCCAGCGCCTATAGGCAGCTACCCCGAGGAGTTGCTAGCGGCCGCCCCTGGTGGTCTACCGTCCTGGGACGACGTGCGCGTACGATACGACTATTACAAGAAACGAGGGTATCTAAGAGGTAAGTACATATACATATAGCCAAGCGAATTCAAAGATATTTACTCATAGTAAGATATGATGCGATTGGCGACTGGGCACCGGAAGCCGTAGTGCAGGCAATCAGAATTGAATCAGAAATCAGGAGATACGCAAGAGAACCAAAGTAACCGACATAGCTCACAGAATCGCTAAACAGAAGTGGCAGTGGGCAGGGCACATAGCTCGTAGAACAGATAGCCGTTGGGGCAGTAAAGTTCTCGAGTGACGTAGCGTGTAAACCCCAGCGCCTATAGGCAGCTACCCCGAGGAGTTGCTAGCGGCCGCCCCTGGTGGTCTACCGTCCTCGGACGACGCGATACGATTATTACAAGAAACGGGGATACCTGAGAGGTAAGATACGTATATGTCGGATTAGGAAGGCCGATAAAACGAAATAACTATTATTCGAGGATCCAACATCATTATTCGGAAATACAATGTGGGCAAGAAAACTAAGTTTAGTAATTAAATTAATCTCAACGAAAACGTAAGGACAGCTTCCTAGGCACATGCGCGGGCGCAACTACTCATGAATAAACTGAAAAACGTAGGAGCAGTCTCTCGAGGTCCACCGAGATTCTGCTAAAGCGACCTGCCAGCCAGTGTCACTTGCGTTTTCAGGTATTCATACAGGTACTTAAACTGATTGCTTAACTTGCCGACACATATACATATCGTTAAAGGCTCCTCTACACGCTGGGCCATCATAGGCCAGCTAGAGAGACAAAACTATATGGAAGTAAAGTGAAGATGTAAGTACGTCCCTTTTTTTTATGGCAGAGGTGGCAAACGGGCAGACGGATCACCTGATTGTAAGCGATTACCGCCGCCCATAGACACCCGCAACACCAGAGGAGTCACAAGTGCGTGCGCGCAAAAAAATAATGAACAGCCCAATAAGGTAGAAGATTGTAAGTTTGTCCGATAATTATTACATTAAATGTGTTTCTCTGTTACAGGTCTTACGCTGGGTGATTATGTCAAATGGGAGGAGTGGTGGTACAAGTATCAAGAGTGGTTGAAACGCGAGCGCGCCTACGAGCGATGGGCCGACGGCGAAGTGGGCACTGTAAGTTGCGATAAAATATTAAAAATGTGTTGCCATCCCTAAGTTCAAAAGATATCGAGGGTTCACGGGCGACTTGTATTAAGCGACATTTTTAGAAATGTTCAGGAGACTGATTTAAAAAAATATTTCTTAGAAAAATAATAATTAAAACTTAACTTCTTAGTATTATATAGATTCTCGATATTCTTAATATTTTAAATATTATTCAGAAGTTATTTTTTGAATTTTTTGTGAGGTATTTTGTAAGAAAAAAAAATTTAAAGTAGAGGTTACCTGTGTTTCCAAAAATGTCGCTTAATACAAGTCGCCCGTGAACCCTCGATATGTAATATACTTTACAGGTTGTAAATTTTGTCGTGCGTCAAATATTAATCAGTGCTTCTACTCCTGATTCTGATCGACTTTCCCCAAGGAACCCATAGTCAAATGGGAAAAAATTTTTTGAACCTGTCATACTAATCTGGCCGCTCGGTTGATCGATGTTTGTTTACCTTTTGCTTTTTTTTATTGGAATGAACAATAGATAGATAGATTGATACAATCTTGTTTTAGACATTGATACGAGCGTGGCTAGTTGCATACTGATTTATTTCAAAGACAAAACTCAAACAGTTTTTTTATTTAAGTAGATGCTTTACACATGCTTTTAAATCGTCAATATTTTTTTTCTACCTAGTACAAAGTCCCTACCACGCGGGACTTGTACACTCAACGTTTCGGGAAGTGTTTGCGAAGCGAGAAGAAACGTCGAGCCCAAAAGAAACTCGCTTCAACACATTTTTTAAATAAAATCTGAAATTCTATTACAATTCATGTCAACAATAAAATTGTGAGCTGGAGCATCTATACATGTCCATATATCATTGTCATTTACATAATCTAGTATTTTGTAATACCCTCTAGAGCATAAAAAAAATTTCACATGCAATTTATAAGCTTAATTAATCTGCTGCTTATAAGTTACAGCGAGCTTAAGTTGTGGCCACGATGGGGGGTGAATGTAATATAATCTCAATGAAATATATCTACTAACACCATGGCCACAAAACTGATAGGAAAATTTACTTGGTGTCTGCGAGGGTGACAGAGACAGGGAAACCATTTTGTAATACACTTCATGTACAATAAACTTTAATACCGGGGTATAGCTACTCTCAAGTAACTATTATACAAAGCAATCCAGCCACCTGCTTCCGAGTGGCTGGGGGCTACCCACCAGCGAGTAGCCACATAAATCTAGTCACACACGAGTGGCTAGAACAGCGCCAGAGTACGGGAGCACGCCCGTACTTGGCGGGGAACTACGTTCCCCTTGACGATCCTCCAAACCACACCCTTTAGATCGTCCCTTACCACCATAAGTTACTACCGGTCTCAACTTAAACCCGATAGCAAGAACGTAGGTAAATACGTCCATCAGATCTCTACGGTAACACATTCCCTGTCTCTTCACACCTCAACTGTTATCTGCTTCACTTTAGCTATCTCGATATACAGTTTCAAAGACTCACCGACCATTAGTAGGTACTGCTGATCAAAACCATGTGTTCCTTCCAACACATAGTTAACAACCAACCTTTCCCGTTGGCCTCGCGTTCGAAAAGTGTGTCGCCTGACATTCAGTTGCCGCCATCTTGTCCACAGTACCAACCACAGAGAAAATAATGTTAGGCATGAAAGCAGGTAAGCAGTAGTACCACAACACAGGATATCATTAGACAGACATAACTTACCGACTTGTTTATGGCAGCTCGCGCACACGCGCGACACTCCCGGCGGCGAAAGAGGTTACAACAGAGCGAGAAGATGGCGCGACATTTGCGCAATCTTCTCTCGAGCTCTGTCTGCTGCAGCTCGCCTAGGCCTCGGTATGGCCTCTGGCTCATCAGCCTGAGGCGCCTCGGTTGGCACGGGTACGTCTTCAACTTGCATTTCGGAACTATCTTCCGAAGTGCTTGGAGCCGGGATATTTTCGACAACGTCCGTAGGTACAGTATCTTGCACTACTTCTGATTCTGCGGGTGTTGCAGTTTCAATTGGAGATACAGCTTCGTCAGATTGCTTCGACACGTCTACAACTTCTAAATGTTCAGGTGGAACATGTACTGGTTGGACTTCGCTTGGTTCTATATGTTGAGAACTCTGGTCATCTAGTTGTTCTGCCTCGAGTGGAAAGAGATGACCTATAGATCGAGTAAACTCTGTGTCCCCGACCTTAACCTTTGCGACTCTACAATAACCATCAGAGCCTTTGATCAAAGAGACAATCTTGCCGACTCTCCAGTTCTCTCTGTTCTTCGATTCACCTTTCAGTTGCACAAGATCTCCCACATCAGGTAACCGATCAGATTTTACTCTAGGTTGCTTGTACGAGTGTCTGTATCTTTCTCTGAGGCTAACAAGGTACTGGTTTACAAACATTTCTCTGAATTCCTGGAGAATTTTCAGTCCTCTCTTCCAACCTATTATCAAGTCCCTTTTTGTAGATGTGCAAACCTCAGGAGTATCTACTGAAGAAGGACTCATTACTATACATTTCCCCAGACTTAGGAAGTCTGCTGGTGTGAGTACATGCTCAGGTTCAGACCCGACGGATGTCAGTGGTCTTGAATTGACAACTGCTTCAACCTCTTTGATGATAGTAGCCAACTGAGTATCGTGTAACAAGTGTTTCTCCAGAGTTCGCTTTAGGCAGTGTTTGACGAGTGCCACCAGTCGCTCGTAAAAGCCACCATGCCATGGTGCTAGCTGTGGTATGAACTTCCACTTTACTTCATTGTCAATGCAGAACTGACTATTCAGTACTTCTGAAGTCAACTTGAATTGGAGAGCATTGTCTGATGTGATGACTTTAGGCAAGCCTCTTGTAGCTGTGAACCGCCTAAGAGCAAGGATGCACTCTTCAGCTGTCATATCCTTAACAACTTCCAAATGTATAGCACGGACTGCTAAGCATGTGAAAAGGCATACCCAGCGCTTCTCTTTTCCATTACTCGATTTCACATACATAGGTCCGAAATAGTCAATTCCAGTAAAAGTAAACGGAGATGTGTAGTTTACTCTTTCCGCAGGCAGCGCTGGTGTGGGTGGCAACTTGTAAGGGCCACCTCCATGCTTAACACATTGTGGACATTTCCTTAACATTCTCTGCACTTGTGCTTTACCCTGTGGTATCCAGTACATCTGTCTTATGATACTTAATGTATGAGGTACTCCCACATGATAGTTTTTCTCATGAGTTTCCTGTATTATCTTGTTCGTGAACTCAGAATCTTTTGGTATCAGCACAGGGTATTTCATGTCATAGGGCCACATTGTATGTGTCATACGTCCACGGCACCTCAGTATACCATCAACATCAAGAAACAGACCTAAATTCCTGGAAAGATGGGTTTGTTTTCCGGATACTTCATCTGGGAAGTGTTGAGCCTGTAGTTTTATAATTTCAGCTACACTGCCAATCTTATCTTCCTCCTCTGGCATAGGAACATCTGGACATTCAGGTTCTATGTCACAGTCTTCATTCATTTCTATGTCAACTTCTGTCACTGTGTCGCCTGGACTGCCTAAGTCCAGGGCCTCCCCAGCCGAAAGAAAAGTCCGTTCAGTGACATTTTTGGCACTAGGCCAATGCGCTTCATCCTGTAATAGGAAAGTTGGTCCTTGAAACCACAATTTTTGTTTGCGTGTCCAGGTTTCAGGTCTTGTCGCTACATCAGCTGGGTTCAAGGTGGTATTGACATAGCGCATCTCTATCTTGTTTTGTTTGATCTCTTCCACTCTTCTTGCAACGAAAGGAGGAAGTAGTTTATTTGACTTCATCCAACTGAGAACTACTAAACTGTCTGTCCATAGGTATTGTTTTTGTATACTCAAGTCCAGATTGTTTTTGACATACTTCAACAATCGGCTACCTATCAAATAGCCTAGTAATTCCAGTTTAGGAATCTTGAGTTCATCTTTTTCAGCTATCGGTGTTACTCTGGACTTAGCCATGAGTAACGAAACATCTGGCTCTTCCTGTTTTTGTCCGATACATCTTAGGTAGGCAACAGCTGCATATGCATCTTTGGATGCATCGGTGAAGCAATGCAGTTCATATACTGTGTCTTCCTTCGACATTGTGCCACCAATGTACCTAGGTATTTCTACCTCTTTAGCTGCTCCTAGGAACTTCATCGCAGTCATCAATGTTTCTTCTACATCTTCTGGCAACTCTGTATCCCATTTTATTTTCCTCTTACAGAGATCTTGAAATAGCAGTTTACTAGGCAGAAGTAACGGGCACACAAAACCACATGGATCGTAGACTCGTGCCAATGTTTGGAGTAACTTTCTCTTGGTGTTCACAGGAGACTTGGGTTTATGAGCTTCTTCACTAATCTTGAGCTTAAGTGTATCCTTAGCAGGCTCCCAGGATAAGCCAAGGACTTTTACCTTCTGATTTTGTTTTGCCCTATACTGTTCAGGAATGAAATCCATGAATGTCTCGTCGTTAGAAACCCAATCTCTAATATTCATGGAAATTTCTGCAAACGTTTTCCTAGTTTGAGAAAACAGATCCTGTGCCTGAGTGGTTGTGTCAGCTGAAGTGACTAAATTGTCAACGTAGCATCGGTCAGCTATTTCTTTCAGAAGTTTTTCGTTAGTGGTGGCGATATGGTGCCTGATTGTGGCTGTGAGCAAGAATGGGCTTGACACAATTCCAAAGGGTACTCTACAGAACCGCATGTGGAGAAGATTATCTTCTGTAGGTTCTTTTTGTAGATCTTTTACCCACAGAAATCTTGTCACGTCTCTATCTTCGTCTTGCAGACCCACGCAGAGGAAAGCCTTTTCCACATCGGCAAGAATAGCTATCTTCTTGGTTCTAAACTTGAGAAGCAAAGAGACTAAGTCCTCTATCATGGAGGGTCCCCTATAGAGACACTCGTTGAGACTTTTCTGGTTAGAGACCTTGGCTGAAGCATCATACACAACTCTTCCTCTTTTACCCTCCTGTTTCACCATGTGGTGAGGAAGATAGTGGACAGGAGATGTACTCTGAGAGGTATTTGGAGTAGGAATCTGTTCTATTATCCTTCCTTCTATCTGTTCCTTTAAGATGCTGTCATACTCTTGAAGAGAATCTTTATCTAGCCTTTTCATTAGGCTTTTTAGCCTTCCATAAGCCAGTCCAAAGTTGGTAGGCAGGTCAGGTGGGAACTGGATCCAAGGCCATTTCACTTCATATCTGCCTCTTATATATTGCACAGTTTCATTGAAATATTTTATCACCTCTTCCTCCCGAGTCACTTTTGGAGAGTCTGTTATGCCAATGCTTTCTAAACTCCAGAGGAACTTGATGTCTATATTTCTAAGAGGCAAATCTGGTTCAGTGAAGTATGGATACTGCGGTTCATGGCACTGACAGTATGTTACAACAGACAATACATCATGTTCTTCAGACTTCTCTAAGTTACCAGAGACAATCCAGCCAAAATCAGTATCAATCAGAAAAAGATTTTCATTTATCTGGATATTGTTGTTTCGCATGAACGACACATAATAATCACTGCCAATGAGTAAATCAACATCCTGACCCACAGTGTCATCATCCGCTACAACATCTACCAGTGAATTGCTTGGAAGATTAGGCACTGGTAATCGGTCTGTGATGTGAGGAACAATATTTACTCTCAGCTTCTTTGTAACACCACGCTTGGTTTCCATGAGAAGTTCTGCAGATGGACTAACAGTTTCTTGAGGTGAGCAAGAGCCAAAAGTAAATATCATTAGTAGGTCTTCTTTATCAGTGGTGAGCTGTAATTCTTTAGCTTTCTTGGCTGTGATGTAGCTTCGTTGGCTACCACTGTCTAATAGAAGCCTACTTCTCTTTATGGCTTTATTGTTGGGGCTGCATAACTGGACTACGGCTGTCTGCAAAAATATTTGACCATGAGACACATTGCAAATAGTGTTCCCCAAATCCATGTTAGAAGAAGGAACGTCAGCCTTACCAAATGTTTTTGGACACAATATCTGGTGGTGGTCTCCTTTACATCTGAAGCACGGTCTCTTGTTATTGCATATTCGAGCAATATGACCATCTTGAAGACACCGGAAACATTTCCTTCCAAGTTTCTTCTTGCGGTCGTCCATGGTCTTTGCTTCAGGGCAGTAACTGCTGCGATGGTCTGCTTTGCAAAAAATGCAGGGCAGTGCAGACTTCTTCTTTAAGGTTGGGGCTTCCGTTTGGTTACACCATCTTTTCTTTTTCAAGACTGGTGCCTCTGTTTGTCCACTCCATTTTCTCTTGTTTGGTTGGTTTAAGGGAGGTCTTCTTTCCCTTTTATTATGAGGCCTGGCTTGAACATGTAGAGCCTCTGTTGACGTTCCTGGAGTGGCATCAGAAACTGTGGTGTCCAAAGAAGAACCAGGTCCTTCCATTGATTCGGCCCGCTCCATAGCTGAAACTACTTGGTCCAGATTTTTTCTCAAAGTAGTTATCGAACGGTCTTCTGGAGACAAAAGGCTTACATGGTACATCACTCTATTAGGGAATTTGTTGGTTATAGTGACCCGCAAATGATTGCTTTCAATATTTTCCCCCATACTATGAAGCACACGTAGGTGTTTCTCGATGGTGTCTAATTTATGTCGACACTGATGAGCAGAGTCGGCCGATTTTAACATCTTATTTAGGGCTTCATAATGTGCATCCAGCACCCGATCACTCGAACCAAACCTCTTCTTCAAAGTGTCGACAGCTATGTTGTAGTTTGCGTTCGTAGTTGAAAGACCTTTTACAGCTTCCAGTGCCTTTCCCTCTAGTGATGCCACCAAATATGAGAATTTCTCCACATCTTTTAGCTGTTTATTATGGATGTTCGCTTCGAATTTGTCCCAAAACTCATTCCAGGAGAGCAAGTCTCCATTGAATTTTGGCAGCTCAAGTTTAGGAAGACGGCAAGTTGCAGTTGCAGGCTGAGAAACCTTCACGGTCTCCAAGATCGACTGCATCTCAGTCACGATTTCCTCAGCCTGCATCTGATCTTCCAGATATTTGGTAGACGTCGTAGTTGGAATGTCAACCCCCTTTTCTATACATAGCAAAGTTTCCTTTTCAAAATTTTCAACACAAGATTTTAACGAAAGAAATGTCTTATTAATTAAATGTTTTTCAGCACCATCAGTTTTACAGCTTGCTAACAGTTCGTTGGCATCACTAAGAACTTGAATCATTTTAGCATGCCGGGTTGCAGTTACCCAGTCCCTAGACATCCCCCTTTGCAAAAATATAAACATTTTAAACAGACTGACGCTGGACAAAGAGCGTAGACTGTGCCAAACACACCTTCCTGGGATATCGTATCCCAGCACCTCCACCAAATTTTGTGGCCACGATGGGGGGTGAATGTAATATAATCTCAATGAAATATATCTACTAACACCATGGCCACAAAACTGATAGGAAAATTTACTTGGTGTCTGCGAGGGTGACAGAGACAGGGAAACCATTTTGTAATACACTTCATGTACAATAAACTTTAATACCGGGGTATAGCTACTCTCAAGTAACTATTATACAAAGCAATCCAGCCACCTGCTTCCGAGTGGCTGGGGGCTACCCACCAGCGAGTAGCCACATAAATCTAGTCACACACGAGTGGCTAGAACAGCGCCAGAGTACGGGAGCACGCCCGTACTTGGCGGGGAACTACGTTCCCCTTGACGATCCTCCAAACCACACCCTTTAGATCGTCCCTTACCACCATAAGTTACTACCGGTCTCAAGAACGTAGGTAAATACGTCCATCAGATCTCTACGGTAACACATTCCCTGTCTCTTCACACCTCAACTGTTATCTGCTTCACTTGAGCTATCTCGATATACAGTTTCAAAGACTCACCGACCATTAGTAGGTACTGCTGATCAAAACCATGTGTTCCTTCCAACACATAGTTAACAACCAACCTTTCCCGTTGGCCTCGCGTTCGAAAGTGTGTCGCCTGACATTCAGTTGCCGCCATCTTGTCCACAGTACCAACCACAGAGAAAATAATGTTAGGCATGAAAGCAGGTAAGCAGTAGTACCACAACACAGGATATCATTAGACAGACATAACTTACCGACTTGTTTATGGCAGCTCGCGCACACGCGCGACATAAGTTATAGCTACCATACTTAACATATATAACAAATCTTTTAAATCGTCCACAGGTCCGTCGCGAGCGTCGCAGAAGAGGGGGGCGCTCTCGGCGAAGCTGAGGGGGCGCCGCCCCCGCGGCGGTCAACTGCGTTGACTTGTCCGCGGGGGCGCCGCGCGTCTAGGCAGGCGCCCGGCACCCTCGCCTTCCCGCGCCGCCCAGCCAGGTAGACGAAGAACTTGTACAGTTAACGAGGAGTCGCCCAATAATCACGTGAGGCTCAAAAGGGGGGGAGGGGGTTCGGAGAAACTCACCAAATATCACAAGGGGGGAGGAGGGTGTAGAGAGATACCACGTGTATTTATTTTTTCGTTGAACGCGTAATGTCTAGAGTAAGTTCCAAATGTTGTTACGTTATTTTTAACTCATCCCTAGGTTCGAAACGGCTTCAGGCAGTCAGAAACAACCTGCAACCTTCATTTCTTAATTTTCCAGAATAAAATTACACATACGTGTATTTTTAAAGATAATATTTTGTACCAAAAATACATGTGATTTTGGGTAGGGGGTGGGGGGTAGTCAAAACATCACCACGTATCACCAGGGGGGAGGAGGGATCTAAAAAGTTGCTAAAAACATCACGTGATTAATGGACGACCCCCAACCCCATAACTTCCCCACTGTAGGGGCACGGGTCTCTTCCCATACTACGGGAAGGTTAGGCCATACTCCACACACGAGGGCCAAGTGCGAATCGGTGGAGGTTGTGGGGCTAGTGGCCAACCCCAGTGTCGGCAGTTTTCAAGCCGCCTATAAGGCCTCCGACATGGCTTAGCGACTGCCGTCTAGCGATAGCAGCCGGCACCAACGGCTTAACGTGCCTTGCGAAGCACGGAAAACGGTCGAGATAAATGCCACTAACAGTTAAACCCATCCGGGTTATGACCGTGTTTGTAGTTCGTTAACCTGCGTGATCGACGCGACCACGCAAGCCGCACTGAGCCATGAACGTATTAAAAATCACGAATTCTCTTTTTTTTTTGCAGTTTACCCAACTGAGCGGTGGAGACCAGTTCTTCAAATCCAGAACGTTTATAAAAATCGAAAATCAAGTTAAAATGTGTTATGTAAATCAATAGTTTTCAGTGACTGTGCTTTAAAAAATTCGTGTATATAACAGTGACGTGACTATTTTGAAAACAAGTTGAAGAAAAAAAAACCTAAATTGGTCTCAAGTCTAATTCGGGATGTAAGTCGAAAAATTTTAAAGAATGGACTAGTTTTTTCAGATTTTATGTGTAAATCCATAGGATTATTATGATTTATTGAAGGTTAAAGAAAAATTATTGAAAAGTTACTTGTACTTTCTGAAATCAATGAATATCTATTAATTTGGTGCATAGAGAGTAAAAAAGAACTTCTACCCTTTACATTGCAAAACATTTCGCAAAGAATACTGAATTGTCTTTTTCGAGGAATCTTTTATATAGGCAAGCTTGTATGGGTGTTCAGTTTTGTTTTTTCGAATGTTCATTAAGTAAATAATCTTTCAATTTCAATTTCAATTTCAAAATTTATTCATAATATTGTTCATTACATGTCACTTAATATATACAATTAAATGCCTATCAGACGAACACAAAAATCTTAAAAATAAATTTAAACAATGCAAAGGTGGCGTAGTAGCTTTGAGCTATTTCTTCCAGGCAGTTTGTATGTTTGGCTTTCAGTATGGGGGTTTCTTTGGGAATGTTTTTCAATATAACGAGTAGAATACGTAGAGGTATTTTCACAGCCTGTATATTTAAAATTTAAATGCTAGTTTTTAGTAGCATATTATTATATATGTTTAGATAATTTAATATAATATAATAAACTTTATCTGTATCTTTAAAAGAAAATTTTGTATAAAAAAAAAACTTTAAGATGTAGTATAGAAATAGTAGCCTATTAAAAAAAAAACTACTTTAATGGGCTGATTCAAATGACAAGTCTTGTTATTATTTTTACATAATATTGTAAAATTCGTCTTATAAATTTATATATATATATTTTTAATATTAATTTAAATGAAAACAATATTGATGTCTTTTTATTGTTTATTGATATCTGCATGTTAATATTCTCAATATTTTTTAATTTATTTAATTTTTAAATTGAAATGCAAAATAAATGTAGTACTTACATTTGTAAAAAAAAACTAGAATTTTAACATGCACATTTCAATAAAAAGACATGTCAAGTTTTTTTTTACGTTTTGATCAGTACAATGCGCAAAGTAATGGGGTATAAAATGGAAAATCTCTTTCTCAATTTGTAACTAACTTTGTTAACAACCCATTACGTCCCCACTGCGGGGGCACGGGTCTCTTCCCATAACTTGGGAAGGTAATTGTAATTAACTAAAAATAACTTCTTTTCAACCGACTTCAAAAAAAGGAGGAGGTTCTCAATTCGTCGGAATCTTTTTTTGTTTTTTTCTATGTATGTTCACCGATTACTCGAAGACGCCTGAACCGATTTTAAAAATTCTTTTTTTGTTTGAAAGGGTATACTTCACAGGTGGTCCCATATTAATTTTATCGAAATCGATTCAGCGGTTTTTGAGAAAATCAACAAAAACATAGCAAAATTGGAGTTGCTACGATTGAAGTCGGTTGTTTTTAACGTATTCAGCGTGGTCAATTATATTATGAACAAATAATTTATAATTAATACTTTTAGTCCGCTGGCTCAGTGACCCAGTGTGTCTTGGCCTCATAAGAAATAACGCCGCAAAGTATACCATACTTTGCGGCTTTTTTTTTATGAGGGCAGCACTGGTCTTGTGCGATTATTTATATTGTAATTAATAAATATAATTTGCCTTTGTGTTCCCACATGTGGGGCTCGTGTGTATAGATAGGGTCCTTAGGAAAACCTGAAAAAAATTTAACCACGACTTTTACATGTGAAACTGAACAACTTTCCCTAAGGAATCTACAGGATGTAACAGAAAGGTGTGATAATACTTCAAGGTTGGCTTTTACCCATCAAACTGAACAACTTTTGTTCTACAACTTTGTTCAAATCGCAAAATTTTTTTTGGACTTTTCATACAAATCGATCAGCTGACGAACCAAGTTTGTATGAAAAGCCCGAAAATTTCTTTGCGATTTCAACAAAGTTTGAAAACAAAAGTTGTTCAGTTTGATGGGTAAACGCCAACCTTGAAGTATTATCACACCTTTCTGTTACACGCAATGATATTCGCAAAAAATTTTTTTTGAGTCCTCATACTAATTGATCAACTAAACGGCCATTTTTGTATGGGAAGTCCAAAAAAAAATGTGCGAATTGAGTATAGGTTCCTTGAGGAAAGTTGTTCAGTTTTCAGTTTCATGAGTAGAAGCCACTGCTAATTTTTTTTCAGGTATTTTTGAAGGATCCCCTTGACACCGCGTCTCCTAAAATATCGATAGTGCGTTGTAGAATACAGATGGCGCGCCATCTAGTGGTGAAATGTTTGCTGTATTTAGCGTTTGTGGTTATTTGTCGGTAGGTGTCGCTAAAGTACATTAGTAGCTTAGTGAATCTGATTTATTATAGTAATACTAAGTTAGATTTTCATGTAGTTTGAGATTTATGTACCTTTCTTTAAAATGGTTTGGTATCTCAGTTTTTTAAATTATTGTTTTGGGGTGCAAGCCTCGCTTCTGACTCGTAATAAAAATTAGTGAAAGTGAACTTTTTTTCTATGCAGTCTTTCTATTTTTTCAATAGATATCTAACTTTTGTTTAACAATATTCGGAATGTAATGGACTTTCTATACAAAATGGTCAGATGTTTGAACAAATTTTGTATGGAGTCCAATTTTTTGTGTCGGTAGACTCTTGAAAGTTTTTCAAAATGGAAGAGACGCCTAGGTTAACTGGTCCTGTACATATTTTGTTTAATCCTTTATAAGTAAGGTCTTGCAATGTTGCTATGCCCTACTTGGGTCATATGAGCTTGGTAAGCCCGCTTCCATCTTCGGCATCATCATCACTTACCATCAGGTGAGATGATGCCAAGGGCTTACCAATTGAGGGTAAAAAAACTCTTAATTATTCCTGTCGACCTTTCAAAAACCATATGAACGAATGTAAACAAATTCATTGGTATAAGCACCAGTTTAAATAGTTTTCAGCAGATTTTGTTGATTATACAGGGTGTTAAAAAAACTGCGTTTGAAATTGTAAGGGGTTACTCAGAATAAAGTATAGAATACAGGAAAAATATTTGAAAAAGCCGATCTACAATATTTTTTTTCATATAACTTCTGTACATCAAGTACAAGTCTGAGTAACCCCTTAAAATTTCAAATGCACTTGATTCTTATCTTGATCTGCCACTGTGTATACAAAACATTGAACAGAAATTTTTGTACTTCTTTGTTTTTTTTGTTTCCTTAAATATACTCATGGACAAAAAAATCTACTCATAGTTTCATGCACGACTTTTGGAAAATTAACTCAATCTAGCAAAATAAAAGTAAAGCAAAAGTTCAAAAACTGTGTGTTTACTGTTTATGATTTCAGTTTGATGGTTTTCTAGTTTTTTGCTTTTAGTGTTTAGCAGTTTTGTAGACTGAGTTATTTTTTCAAAAGTCGAGCAACATATTTTGAGTCGATTTTTTAGTCCACCAGTGTAGATTGTACTAATGTTCGTACGTACGTATATATATTGTAATAATACCATTCGGTATAAGTAATATAAGTTCTTATAGTTAATTAAAGATATCGGTCATGTATTGACGGGGACTGTCCCCACTGCTGGGGCGTGTCTCGTGAGGCGCATAAGTATAATCATGTCAGTGTAATTTTAGTCAAATAAATTTTATTTATGAAAATTATTTACTTTTTTTTATTATCAGACATTCCTATATCTATGCGCAAGTTGTTTGTTTGGCCTTCTTGTCGCAACATGTTATCCTGCAAAAATAACGAATTCCCTCTGGAACACAAAAAATTGGGACTTAACAAAAGCAACGCTTTACCCATAGATTGTGCTTTGTGCTATACAGGTGTAACAAATTGGTGCAGTAATACTTCAAGGTGGGCTTCTACTCATCAAACTGAACAACTTGTTCTACAACTTTTTTGAAAACACATTTTTTTAACTTTTCTTTCATACAAACTTTGCTCGCCGATTTGTATGAAAAGTCCTCAGACCAAATAAGAAGTCAAGACGGAGCGCTGTCAACAATGTAGTGAAGCCGGTTTCGTAAACTTGTGTGAACTTAGTGAGTGTTGCCGTGCAGTAAAACTTATTACCCTAATATATTATATTATTGTCTAAGTACTAGCAGGATGCAGTGTTGGGGCGTTAATGAATTATTTTTTTAATCAACTAATTAACTACTGATTAAAAAGAAAATGTAATTAAATCAATTTCAATTGAATTAATCGCAGTTAAACTTTTAGTTGCACTTTGCAGTTAAATTATTAATTGATTATAAAATTTGTTGCAATTAAATTAATTGCAATAAAAAAATAATCGCCATTATTTTTTAGCTGCACGCGCCGGATGCGCCAAGGGCATGTTGAGGGGGCGCCCTAGGAGCACCAAGGGGGTGCCAAGGGGGCGTTAAGGGGATGTTAAGGAGGCGCCCCGGGGGTGCCAGGGGACGTTAGTGTGTGCGTGTGTGTACGTGTGTGCTAGTGTGTGTACGAGTGTGCACGTGTGTGTACGTGTGTGCAAGTGTATGTACGTGTGTGCACGAGTGTGTACGAGTGTTCATGTGTGTGTACGTGTGTGCACGTATGTGTACGTGTGTGCACGAGTGTGTACGAGTGTTCACGTTTGTGCATGAGTGTGTACGTGTGTGCACGTGTATGTACGTGTGTGCACGTGTGTACAACTGTGCAAGTGTGTGTACGTGTGTGCATGAGTGTGTACGTGTGTGTGCGTAGGTGCACGAGTGTGCAGATGTAAGGGCTACCACACATAAACACGTTACGACGCCGTGCCGTGGAAACTCACGTGACGTGACACACATAAACACATTATGACGCCGTGACTTGTAATTTCACGGCACGGCGCCGTGACGTGAGTTTCCACGGCACGGCGCCGTGACGTGAATTTCCACGGCACGGCGTCGTAACGTGTTTATGTGTGTTAGCTCTAAGTGTGTGCAAGTGTGTGTACGTGTGTGCACGAGTGTGTACGTGTGTGCACGAGGGTGCACGTGTGTTTACATGTGTGCACGAGTGTGTACGATTGTGCACGAGTGTGTACGATTGTGCACGTGTGTTAGTGTGTGCAAGTGTGTGCACGTGCAATTGTAGCAAATCACGATTAACAATTAATTAATTGTTAACTGCTAGCACTATATTAACAATTAATTATTTTTTTAATTGTAATTTCTCACAATTATAATTGATTAATTGTTAGTTGATAGTTGTACATTTAGCAATTAATCAATTGTTAATTGCAATTAAAATTTGCCCAACACTGGCAGGATGAATGGATAAGTAAATAGATAAGTAAGCATTTTTTTAATTGTATACCTCACTTTTAAGAGGTATTATGTAAGTATGTTTATTTCGACTAGACAGGGAAAAAATAAAACAATAGTAATATCAAACATTGGTTTTATTTTAATGGCCTTTTTGTTGGGTCAATTTTTTGAAGTATTGCCGTTTGCTGTCCAACGTTTTGGAAATTGTTTCCAATTTAGAAATATGGTGGAAACGAATAGATAAATATTTTTCAATTATGCATCTTATTAAACTTATTTTATGCTCTTGGCCAGCATAATTGTGCTCAGTCTCCAAGTTAGAGAAAACGTTGTCAGTACCAATAAATCGTTTTAAAATATTAATAACAACTGATTTGTGTTGGTTTTCAGTAACAATCACTATGCTTTCATTACATAATTTACGCACAAAAGTTTCACAAATTACGCAAATTTCAAAAAGGTCTTTTGACGGAAAGATTAAGCCACCTTTATCTTTTAAAGAAATCAGTTTATGGAAGTCAAATATCTCATCCGACTGTAAGCGAGCTAGACACGTTTGACACTTTATGACTCTTGACAAATAATGCGCTGTACCTCCTGATATATATCCGATAATGTATTTTTTATAGTCATCAAATTCGCCTACATTTAAACGACTGGCTAAATCAGCACAATCGTTTCCGATTTCACTCAGAAATTGTAACGAAGAACCTTCAACGCAATCTTCTTCCTCGTGTCGGTACGAAGTTGTCGTGGTATTTATTATTTGCGTTGCTGAAGTGCAATTCAATATGGCTATGTTCTCTAAAGGAACACAATTTCCTGTCGTCAGACATTTCAGTTCAAGATATGTCAGTAATTTTCGGTAACTACCCTTGAATTGTTTGACATTAGGGTTATCATTGAATCCTCCCTGCATCCTAATAGATGAAAATAATATTTCCAAGTGATCTTGGCTCAACTTGTAAGTTGTTAGGTAGATTAATCGCTGTTCAGTCTCAATCCATTTACTATAAATAGCTTTCAGACTCTCAATATTAATCAATACACCCAAGAACCCTGCTTTGCATTTAGTTTCTATAACTGGTTTATTAAATCGTGTAATGACATAACATGGACGACCATTTTGAGTCACTTTTCTTTTGGTCATTATTTTTACTTTTAGATTCGTGACGTATTCCTTTAACTCATCCAAGAAACTAAATATAAAGTTTTTATTTGATTCAGAAAGAGGTTTCTTGTAATCGAATTGCTGCATTGTCCTAGAATTGTACACGTCAAACATATCGTTGAATTTTTGAATGAACAGTTCTGTACCTTCAGTTTCCTGAAAAAACGGTAGATTTAATTCACTTCTGCATATTTTTAAAGCCGTGGCAACACTTGTACTCAACAACTGTGTGGCTAGCTTTACCTTCATAATTTGATTTCTGAAAATTATATGCCTTTTGGATAGTTTATTAGCCAAGTGTATACCTTCTTCATTTTGCAACTCGTTTAGCTGTACAATAAATCTCCATTCAACTTTTTTGTTATTTAGATCCACAAATTCCTTTTTTGCTTCAAACTGGTTTCTAATTAGTTTAATTACGTGGCTAGGATCCACAAAACACGCTATTTCATATTTAGCTTCAGGATGCGGATGGGGTATAGTAGTTTTTATTTCCAGTGTATTCTTGATTTGGCAACCAAGTACTTCGATTGCATTAAAATTCGTTGAATGACCATCAAAGGTTATTGACGCGACATCTACGTTGGCCTCAAAACATTTTATCAGACATAGCTTTATCAGATTTGCTTTTTGTTCTCCTGAGATTCCATTTAACAAAAAATATCCTAATGGAATTTTGAATCTGTGATTAATTCCTACTAACAAGAACACTAAAGCTTGAGAGGCCAAAGGTGCCGTCTCCTCTGTGCCAGTTCCTATATCAACAAATCCAACATATTTTTTTCCATCCCAGATTTTTTGGGGTCGAATGGACACATCATCAAACACCAGACTACAAATTGGTCGGTGTTCACTAACTTGTGACTTCGCTTTCAGTGCTTGAAAAGCTTCCTCCGTAAATCCCGGTTCACCTTTTATATGTCCGTACCATTTGGCTAGGGTTTTTGGGTGTGGAAGACAAGTACTAAATGTGCATCTAACGTACTGATATGCTTTTGGTGAGTTCAAAGTTAGTTCAAAGTTAAACAAAACTTTTTCATTACAGCCGTATATTTAATGTTTTTTTTTTAACTTTTTCCTGTTTAAGGCATTAAATATATTAACAGCAGCAATATTTCCGTTAAGTGAGTTGTATAAGTCAGTGTCTACATAGTTTTTCTTTTTTAAATTTTCCAGTATTTCCTTTAACAACTTATTTCTTCCTTTTAGTCGCCTCACTGTTTGATTTAAGTTTTTAATTTTTCTTTTCATTTGTTTCTGTTTGTTTTCTAGGCGAAAAATACGCTGTCTCAATTTCTGTTTCCTGGGTGTGTCGAAAATTGATTCGCTTTCTTTTTCTATATTTGGTACGGGCGTCGACGACAACACCGGTGTCGCTGAGATGTGCTAAAAAGAAGAAACGGATAAGTAACTATATAAATATATAAGAACATTGAACATTTAACTTTAATTTTCACTTACAGCTCGTAAAGAACAGGGCTGTATCGGATCCACATCAGTTGATTCGTTTGGTGTAGCAGGAACGTGCTGAAAGAAGAAACGGGTAAATAACTACATTAACATAAATGAAAACGATATTTAACAATTAACTTTAATTTTCACATACAGCTCGTGAAGAACAGGGCTGTATCGGATTCACATCAATTGATTCGATGGGTGCAGCTGGGACGTGCTGAAAGAAGAAGCGGGTAAGTAACTATATAAATATATAAAAACATTGAACATTTAACTTTAATTTTCACTTACAGCTCGTGAAGAACAGGGCTGTATCGGATCCACATCAATTGATTCGATGGGTGTAGCCGGAACGTGCTGAAAGAAGAAACGGGTAAGTAACTACATTAACATAAATAAGAACGATATTTAAAAATTGACTTTAATTTTCACTTACAGCTCGTGAAGAACAGGGCTGTATCGGATCCACATCAATTGATTCGATGGGTGTAGCAGGAACGTGCTGAAAGAAAAAACGGGTAAGTAACTAGAGGTACATTAACATAAATAAGAACATTATTTAACAATTAAAGTCAAAGTCAAAACGTTTTTTATTGAAGTCAATGTTGATTACATACTTTTAAATAGTAATTTTTTCCTACCACCCGAAACTTGTACACTCAACGTTTCGGAAGGTGTTAGCAGAGCGAGAAAAAACGTCGAGCCCAAAAGAAACTCGCCCCAACACATTTTCTTAAAAAACTTAATTTCTAATACAATATAATTATGAATACAATTTTACAATGTAATTATGAATACAATTCTACAATGTAATTATGAATACAATTTGAAATTGAGAGCAGGAGGATCTATACATGTCCATACATCTTTTTTATTTACATAGTCTAGTGTTGGAAGGTTCAGTTTCTCTGAAGTAGAATTTTTCATTACAAGCAGTCACATTTTCTGCTTATAATTGTTTAGCATATGTGGGTGACGAGTATTTTCATTTACAGCTTGTGAAAGTGCAGAAAGAAGAAACGGGTAAAAATACTTACAGCATATATAGTAGTAGGTACACTCAGATCCATATTCGCTAATTGATTTGGTGCTGCAGGTAGATGCTAAATATGAAATAAATAATCTATCATGAATAATTTGTAAATTCTACACAAACTTATGACGTTTTGAGGTTGGTTCTATTTTAGGATATTTGGTAAATATGGTTGATATTCTTATAGCCTGCTTATTTCACTATTTTGTAAAACAATGTCATTACTTCTCAATGCTAAATGGAAAAATAACGATAATAAATGACATTTTTAAATTCATTACTGAATGAAATAGGTATTATAGAAACATTGGAAATAACCTTTGGATATCCATTTCGTACCACACGACGAAGTCCTTTAGTTGTGGTATAAAAATCGTCATCATCAAAATGTGCTGAACAGACTACGCTGCGCACCGTTGGATTCCACGATGGCTCATTCCGGCTACCTCGAATCACTTCTATCCACTTCTCTTTCATGACTTTATTTCGTACCGGGAACCTTAAAAATATAGGTTTTTGAACGGATGATAAACCATGGAAAAACAAAAAAAATTAACGCCTATTTACACTTACATTAATTTTATTAATATTAAAAGTAAAGATAGAAATATGTAAATGAACGTATTACATTACGTTTCGCGTCACATTAATAACTTATCCAATAAACGGGGACTATTGTGACGCTTACTAGTGGCAACACTTGTGGAGGATTTGTGTTCAAAGCTGTCATAATAATTAATAAAATTGATTTATTAAAAATATGGATTTTCATGTTTACTTACGTATGAAATGTGATTCCATCCTGCTTTTTATTTCTTGCAGATTGGTTTTTACACCCTTTCACAACACAATTCGGCATTCTTTGTTTAAAAATTGCAAATTATTTTAGCGTGACACCCCGCGCGACAGAATATCTCGACTGACAAGTAAGGCGTAGTTATATTATATGTGTGTGCGTGTAACTGTGTATATACCATGTATATACACGGCGAGGCGTAGTTTTATTTTACCGGCTTCAGTGCGTTGTTCGGCGGGACTCCGTCTTGACTTCTTATTTGGTCTGAGGAAAAGTCCAAAAAATTTTTTGCGATTTCAAAAAAGTTGTTCAGTTTGCCCTATGTGTAATTTGGCATAATTTTCAGACATCATGTTTTTATTTCGGAAGTATGTAGTATTTAGTATTTAAAAAGATGGAGTAAAACTCCCGTATATCAATACTGCATAATTTCGAAGCAGTGAATTTTTGAAAATCTCCCTTCCTAATTTGGCCGAAAAACTAAAAAAAATATTACTGCTCCATACTTATGAACTAAATTATTTCTTTATATACAACAATAATTAAAGTCTCATTTTATGATGCTATTTCGAACCTTCTATAGTCAGTACAACACGAGTAATTTTTTTTTCTTCTCTTAAACTAAGCCGCAGGCTGCACTCACTCACTGCAGGCTGCAAATCTCACTCGCTGCAGGCTTACAAAATTCACTGCTTCGAAACTATGTAGCACAGACATGCACCCCGCTCCCCCCCTATAGACTAGCAATACAGGGCATCGGCCGCTCGCCGCAAGGTGGGCAGATGGCCAAGTTAAATTGAAATGTCATTTTTGTTCAATTTTCGTCTTTCAGTCTATTTCTGTCAATGGTCGAGGTAACATCGGACAAAATGTGTGTAAATTTATCGTAAAAAATGCCAAGTTGCATCGTTGTCTGATGCGGAAACTGTACTGGGCATCTCAATAAATCAAATGTGCGGGGTTTCATACCAGAAGTAGGCCATATATTGACTAATTTTTATTTAAATAACTTCGTTGCAAAACATGTGGTAGTGATGTAACACTTCATCGACTTTTCGATAGATATAGCAAAAAGTTTAGCAACCAAAAATATCCGACTGCATATTTACATAGTTTTATCCAAAGTAGACATGAAATGTATTTGACTTATTTTTTCTTCTAATTATTTTCAGTTTCCAAAGGAACCCAAATAAAAATAAAACGAGAATTAAGACTATGAGTAGACACGACAGCTGGAAAATTTTCTCCTAACATTTCCGCCCAGCTTAGCTATAGATATGTTTTGGAAACTATGATTCGGTTTGATTTTTATTTTTTAAATATATTTTTTTTGTTTTAATATGTATTTTTACTGTATTATATTTGTAAATTTGTATTAGTATTGTTTATGTATTAAGATTTAACAAGGAACAATATGCTTAATTTATTTTGTTATCCTCATTTTAAAAATTATCGTAAGAATTTTCGATATTTGTGATCCTTTCTATTACCTCCATCACTAGATATTTCATTTGTATTTTGAGTTTTGTCATTTTCAAATACTCTATTGCTATTCGATGATTTAAATCCTTAGACAGTTGACATCTTGCGGTGATTGGTCGTAATTCAAACATATGACATTCTTAGATTCAAAAATTCGAACAGTTATGAAGCTTCCCCCTCCCGCACCTCAGATTTTCCCCTCAACTTCGTCCACGCGGTTTCATATTGAAACTGATGTATTATTAGCGAACGTAGTGGTTATATTCTCTTTGCTATAGCGTTCTATAGAGGAGCGGAGCGACGATATAAAACTTCTTTGCTATGTAGTATTGATACACGGGAGTTTTAATCCACCTTTTTAAATACTAAATACTTCTGAAATAAAAACAGGGTGTGCGAAAATTATGCCAAATTCCACATAGTGGTTTGATGAGCCCACCTAGAAGTATTACCACACCTTTTTGTCACAACCTGTATATTAAGAGTTTCCAACAGTCCTGTTTTCCCAGGAGACATATCCTGTTTTATGAGAGGTGTCTTGAATGTCCTGGATAGTTTTAAGTAGGGTTTCATGTCCGGGACTGCAGGGCGTTGGTTGATTGGACTCCTTCTTTTGCAGATAATTAGATAGTGCCCAAAAATGACAAAAAATACAATTTGTGCTCCCAGTACTTCCCGAAATATTTCGATTTCTGCTGCAGTCCCGGTGGACTACAGCACGCCCCCTGGCTAGCAAAACGTTTTTTTTTTTGAAGCGTTCTGGTGTATAAGGAATCATCAAACAAAAGACGTCCGCTGGCTGACTGGACAAACGCCTCCCGCAAGGATTTCCACACCGACCGGTATTACGCTGCCCGCATCCAGTGGCAATAATAATAATTAAAAAAAAAACTTTTGACCAAACATAATATCCTTGACGGACATAGACCTGTGCGCCGCCGCCGCCGCCTAAATTCAAACGGCGCGCCGCCGGGCCTATTTTCTCCGCGCCGTACGTTCGGCCAATCACAAACAGCGGGCCGCGATTAAGGCTCTAGACCAGTGTTTTTCAACCTTTTTTAATACACGACCCCTTTATAAGTAAAAAAATTCTTGCGACCCCCCTGGGGCCATAAACATACAAAATGTTAGTGATTTGAAAGACTATGTTTATAATTTTCTTTAGTTATAAAATGATTTAGTTATTAATGTCTCCAAAATAGAACCACCCATACAACCATTTCGGTCGCAGTGTAGACATTGCTACTTGCGTTGTATTAGAAGCAAGTAGCATTGTCTACACTGCGACCGAAATGGTTGTATGGGCACGTATTGACTAATTCTTAAAAAATAAACAGCCTTCTCACTGAAATCGTATTTTTTCATTGCAGTGTAGGACCTACAAATACTGACTTTTTCTTTTACTCGCGACCCCTTGAGAAAGGCTTCGCAACCCCCCGAGGGGTCGCGATCCACAGGTTGAAAACCACTGCTCTAGACAGACGGACTGCATCCCGATCCAGACTGCACGCCAGCTGCAAATAGGCAGTTAGGATGCAGTTTGCGTGAAGCTGGTGTGCAGTCGTAATAACTGCACACTGACTGTACACTAGCTGCGCAGTTGTGAAGCAGTCCTGATGCAGTTGAACCGACTGCAACAGAACTACATCGCAGCTGCGCAGCAAATTACCTTGTTTTGTTGCCGCTCTCTCGAATGCTCGGAAATAGTCTGGAACGTGGGGCTCGGGAGCGAACGGGGGGTGAAGTGTGGGGTGCGGGAGGGTGAGATTCGACATACAGTGGAAGGGGGCGGGGGAGTGAGGTGCGGGGTTCGGGGTGAAATAGGTGCACGGGGGGTGGGATGCGGGTCGAGGCGTGAGGTGAGGGCATTGCAGGGGACCCCTGGTGGTTTGTGTTGAAACTCCTTTAGATTTATAATAGGCCATTTATAGAGCAATCTGTCGTTTAACTTTTTTTATAAGAACTTGTCACTTCATCTTGTTTTCTCTTACGTAATACATTAAAATATACATTTCATAACTTTATTCCTTTTTCTTTATTCGCGCACTCTGTGTAGGTCTAGACGGACACCGCCCCGAACTCGAGAAATCTAGGGACAAAATGGTCATCCCGCCACATACTCCAGTAATTGGAAGAAGCAAAGACATAACCGACTGCTAGTAATCTTAGACAGGATCTTTCAAACAGAAATCTTCCTGCTATGAGCGCCACAGTCGGCTAGGGCCGGCAATCGGTTTCCGTGACACGGGCGCCAGGATTTGAGATGTTTATACATTTTTGTCGGCTGCAGCCGACGTTGGCGCTGGGGGCACGATTTGTCAAAGTATAGCGAAGCGCTCAATGGGTTAACCAATTGAGCGCTTCGCCTCTCCCCAACAAATAGTGCTCCCAACGCAAACGACGGCTATAGCCGACAAAAATGTATGAAAATCCCAAATCCTGGCACCCGTGGCACAGAAAGCGGCCATAGCCGACTGTGGCGCTCAAAGGATTAAATTTTCAGTAAACCCATATTCACAAAATTACAAATAAATAGACAAGTGTTTTGAAATAAAAAGTATAGTAATAACTATTTTAAAAGTAATTTTATTATTACAATTATTTCATTGTATGTATAAAGTGTGATTCAGAATTCCAGAAAAATCACTAATATCCCTATTAACACATTCACTGCCACCAACAAATTTTAAATATTCACTGGAATACGCCTGAATTTCCATAATTCCACTTATTAGATTAATTACATAAACTTGTACATTTCTTAATTACAATGGATAGGTACACGAGGCGATACATTAAAAAAAATCTACCCTGTTTTGACTTTTGATACATTGGTTCCAACCCCACTATACAATACAGGTTGTTAAAAAAGTGCTTATGAGATTTGAAGGGGTTACTCAGAATCAAGTATATAAGGTGCTACTTTATTAGTGCCCGATATTTTGGTCAGTGCTCCTGCTCCTGATTCTGATCAACTTTCCCCAAGGAACCCATAGTCAAATCGTAAAAAAATTGTTGGGCTCTTCCTTCATACTAATTTGGCCGCTCGGCTGATCGATTTGTATGAAGAGTCCAAAAATTTTGTTTTTGATTTGACTATGGGTTTCTTGGGGAAAGTTTATCAGAATCAGGAGTAGAAGCACTGACTAAAATATCGGGCACTAATAAAGTAGCACCTTATACAGGGTGTCCAAAAAAGTATGGTCAAGCGAAAGTCCAGAGATAGAACAACTCTAGGGCTACCCAAATCACCCCCATGTATGTTCAGCGATTTTTGGTAGTTTTCGAGTTATGATTTTTTTAGGATTTTAGAATTTTTTTGGCCGGATTGGATTTCATATTATTTTTTAAAGAATTTATTACAAATTTCCGGTATTTTTTTAATGTCACACAATCATTATGAATTGTACTTTCAGGCATAAAATAATAAGCTTCGTAACATTAGTGTAAGTAACAAAAGTTATGATAGAAAGTCAAGAATTTTAGATTGAGCGACTCAGATTTAAACTTTCAGCATAAAATAAAAAATACAAAAAGGTGTTTCCAATGCTCTTCGGTAATTTTAAAAACTGCACGAGATTCTAAGCTTTCAGAATCATATTCAAAAAACAGTACTTAATGGGCTTCTTTTTCCTGAAATAAGCCGTCAAAGTTGTTAAGGTAGAAATTTCCTAAGGAAGTTATTTAATTTTTGTCGTCTCTAGTTATCAAAAATAATTACTAATTTAATGAGTTTTATAGAAAAAAATATTTCAATTTAATAAAGAACGTTTTGAGCAGAATGGTAGAGAAATTATCACACATTTATTTTTATGACTCATCAGCTAATAATTCCGCAGGACGCAAGAAGTCTGCACGAGTCCTCTACTGTATCACTTTACGAGTCCATGATGCTTACATTGAAGGTCGGCAACCTAATACAAGGTCTGCGCGTCCATTAAAAATTCAAGATCCAGATGTAGTCGAATCAGTGCTTGAAGTGGTGAGAGACCATCGACTAGCACGAGAACCATAGAAAACCGTATGGGAATCCCAAAATCAGAGGCACATCGAATAATCAGAGGCAATCTAATAATAACTGATGAGTCAAGTTAAAAGAAAAATGCGCAGTTTTTTTTTAAAAAAAGGTGATAATTTCCGCTACCATTCTGCTCAAAACGTTCTTTATTAAATTGAAATATTTTTTTCTATAAAACTCATTAGTTAATAATTATTTTTGATAACTAGAGATGACAAAAATTAAATAACTTCCTTAGGAAATTTCTACCTTAACAACTTTGACGGCTTATTTCAGGAAAAAAAAGCCCATTAAGTACTCTTTTTTGAATATGATTCTGAAAGCTTAGAATCTCGTGCAGTTTTTAAAATTACCGAAGAGTATTGGAAACACCTTTTTGTATTTTTTATTTTATGCTGAAAGTTTAAATCTGAGTCGCTCAATCTAAAATTCTTGACTTTCTATCATAACTTTTGTTACTTACACTAATGTTACGAAGCTTATTATTTTATGCCTGAAAGTACAATTCATAATGATTGTGTGACATTAAAAAAATACCGGAAATTTGTAATAAATTCTTTAAAAAATAATATGAAATCCGATCCGGCCAAAAAAATTCAAAAATCCTAAAAAAAATCATAACTCGAAAACTACCAAAAATCGCTGAACATACATGGGGGTGATTTGGGTAGCCCTAGAGTTGTTCTATCTCTGGACTTCCACTTGACCATACTTTTTGGGACAACCTGTATAATACAGGAATAATCGACAACGCTGAAAGCGTCAAAAAACCAACTTCAATCGCGTAACATACGGGTCAAACTGAGTACTAAAACCTTCTCCTACATGTAACAAATACTTTTCTGAAAACCGCATTAAAATCGGTTACATACATACAGGTCAAACTGAGAACCTCCTTTTTTTGAAGTCGGTTAAAAGTAGTGAAAAAATCCGCTCAACATTTTTTTTTTCAGATTCCCATATTAAATCTGAATAGTGAATCAAGAATTTGTATGGAAAACTGAAAAAAGTTATAGGTCGGATTTTTTAAATATTTTTTCTGTATTCTATAGATGATTCTGAGTAACCCCTTAAAACTCAAACGCACTTTTTGAACACCCTGTATACATAACTACGCTAGGCAAAATTGAGAATCTTTGAGTGACTGCTTCAAAAAGAAATCATAAAATATTGTTCACTAAATAGTTATTTATTTTTATTAAAACTGCGTTCAATTTTTCTCCTACGCAACATTTATACTCGTAGAACAAAATCTAGTTTTTGAAGTTTGATAAAAAGTTACTCTTATTCTTATTACTAGCAGCCAACCAGGGCTCTATCGGATTGTACGAAAAAAAAAAAACAAATATATTTACGCAAAATTCGTCGCGCTCAACATTTAATTGTTTAAAAGTCCAAACATTTCGCTGTGTGGCCTTGTGTACTTGCTTATACTTATTTCGAAAGTACAATTACTTTCCAACAATTTCTAATACTTTCTTAAGTTCGTTAAGATATACAGGGTGTAAGGGACAGGTTTCCGAAAACTTTAAGGGCTTGCTCAGTAGACGAAACTGAACAACTTTCGACAAGATTTATTCAGGAAACGAAAAAAATTTTTTTCAGTTTCGTCTACTGAGCAAGCCCTTAAAGTTTTCGGAAACCTGTCCCTTATACCCTGTATAAGTGAACGCGAATTAGCGCTACAATAACTTTGTAAATTATTTCTTTGCTTTAGAAATGATAATGCAAAATTATACTACGGGTTTTTGTAAATATGTAAAATGATTTCATAACACAAAATTCATAGATATTCATAGAATTCTCAGTTACTAACAATGCCTAACTACCTCTGTGGCTAAGTGGCACTAATATAGGCTGCTACTTTATTAGTGCCCGATATTTTAGTCAGTGCTTCTACTCCTGATTCTGATCAGTTTTCTTCAATGAACCTATAGCCAAATCGCAAAAAAATTGTTGGACTCTTCATACTAATTTGTCCGCTCGGCTGATCGATTTGCATGAAGAGTCCAAAAGATTTTTTGCGATTTGACTATGGGTTCCTTGGGGAAAGTTGATCAGAATCAGGAGTAGAAGAACTGACTAAAATATCGGGCACTAATAAAGTAACACCTTATAAATATATTAGGATAATCCATAATCCAAAAAGATAATCTTTTATTTTATCGCTTTCGTGATTTAGTGGTTGGTTCGCTCGCTTCACATCAGGATATCGCGGGTTCGATTCGGCGGGGGCTAATTTTGTAGGACTCGATTTGGTTGGCGGTAGGTCATTTCTAGTGCCCGTCTGGCTAGCTACTGCCATCACATCTAAGTCTTGCCGCCAATCATCAATGTTAATAGCACTGATGTGGTCAGACATGGAAACGAGATAGCCAGTTCCCCATTGCGTTGGGGAATCTTGGTGAGCCCGCTTCCATCTTCGGCATCATCGTCACTTACCATCAGGTGAGATGATGCCAAGGGCTTACCAATTGTGGATTTAAAAAATGGCTTTGAGGTCCACTCTTGCTAGTTCAAGGAATGTGTGTGTTTTTGTGTTATAAAAATTAAAATCTTTCATCACGCTCGCTACTACAGAAGCCCGGCGTAGTTTTTGCAATTCAGTTTCTCTAAATCAAAGAAATAAAAAGTTGTGGCAGCTCTAATTAAGGGTCGCGTCCTATTAACAACTCGTAGCGTCCCCGCGGCCGGGGACGGGTCTCTTCTTTCTAATTGATGAGATCAAATACACATACAATATTGGACTGGACAGTCACTATCGATAAATCGATTTTGTATCTACAAGTAACTGTCAAGTGTCAAACTCCACAAAAAACAATACCCATATCCACAGTAACAATTAGTTTGCTCAGCAAACTTATTTCTCCATAAATAAACTAGATATTAATCCTAGAACCCGCCATTATGCTAAAAAAGTTAGAATTGTGTTAGCCCATATTGTCCCATACCGGGCGTTGGCCAGTATATTATTGCATATTATTATTATGTCCGAAAAAACTTCGATAGCGCGTTCTAGGATTGTATAAGTAGTTTGTGGCAAGTACTGTAGATGTCGCCACAAAACTCTCCCTTTAAGACCGAAGATCGATCCAAAATTAAGTACCTTATTAACAATCAAGGATACCGAGAACACTCACCACCGTACTAACTGTAAGTTGCGTATACCGCACAAATGTACATTTTTTTTTCTATGGTATTAATTTATTAATAAAAAAAAAACGAAGACAAGACTCCCTAATATGAATAAATAATAGTCTGTCTACGATCTTTTGGCGGATACATGACATTGTCATGGCGGCGCTTTAGTCGAAAATCTGACATTTCTTTCATATAAATTGTGTCATTTTTCAAGATGGCGGCGTTAGTTCTGGCATTTCACCACCTGCCAAAAGATCGTAGACAGACAGGTACAGTAGTACACAAAAAATAAGGCGCGTCGGTTATCTTCGTTCGCGCAGACAAGAACAAACTATCGACGGAAACACCCGAAACAATCAACGCACGGTGACAGCTTTCTGACAGCTGACAATTTCATTGAATCAGGCGCGAAATCAATCAACCAATAGCGGCAGAGATTTTCGGAACGTTTAATGACGGGTGATAATGAAGCTACTTGATTGGTCCATCAGTTTCCCGCGTAATTAAAATATTGTCTACTGCGCAGGTACATCGGCAAGCCTTATTAAATGTGTATTACTGTAAGTTGATTTATCTAGCCATCTTCGTCTTCTTCATCATAAGAGGCCGGTCCATAGCTACGTTTCTTTTTCTCTTTATCATGTTTCTTCATATGCTGATTCATTTTACTCCTAGTTATAAACCGTTTTAAACACACAACGCACTCGTGAGGCCTCTCACCGACATGTGTTTTGACATGCATAACTAAATTATTCTTTTGGGTGAACGCTTTTGCACAAATTTCACACTGAAACGGCTTTTCGCCTGTATGGATTTTGACATGTCGATCAACGTCCGCTTTCCTGTAAAAAGCCATGTTGCATTCTGGGCATTCGAAATTTTTAATACCCATGTGAGTTAGGCTGTGGTTGCGTAGATGTCCCAATTGTGTATAAGTTTTTCCACAATGCGTGCACATGTATGGACGTTCTCCGGTGTGGCTGCGAATGTGTTTTTTCAATTCGTATCCTGTTTTAAATAGTTTGTGACACTGATCGCACATCCTTAGCTCCTTTGCTGCGTAGTGTTTCTTTTTTCTGCAATGAAACGTGAAATTTTATTGAGAATGACTTAAATACAATAAAAATATGTTTACATACAGCAGGTCCTCTTTAATCCGAACCAAAATTTACCCCCCGTTCGAATCCGTGGAGCGTTCGGATTATAGTATGTAGACATTTTGAAAGCATTTCTGTCATTAAAACAAAACTGTTTATTATTGAAACTATGTTTTAATCATGCAAACATTTAATACAACTACATGAATATGCTATAGTTAATATATTTTTAAGAATTCCAGTATAGTACTTTGACGACTAGCATTTAGCGACATTAAAAACGCTTAATCCCTGAAAATGCAAACGCGTAACGCGGGACGGTCTAATACATTTCGTGTACAATTTCAACGTTCAACTCAAGACTGAAATGCGCGCGTGGTAGGTACAGCGACTTACTGAGAAACTGCGAATGCTCGGGGATAGGGGTCGTTCGGATTATAGAGGGGTTCAGATTAAGAGGGGTTCGGATTAAAGAAGTCCTGCTGTATTTGAAGTAGGTAGTACCATTGTACACTTTTCGAAGATATTTTTTTGTTAACATAATACGAAGTTCCTACTACTTAGAACCTACTATACCCAACGTTTCGGGAGTGTTTGCGGAGAGAGAAGAAACGTCGGGTCCAAAAGAAAATGCCTTTAACACTTTTTTTTAAATAAAATCTTACATGCTATTAGTACTATTACATAATTCGAAACAACCCTGATAAAATTTATAGTTATTTGCATAAACAAAAACTGGCATTATATATAGGCAATTAATTATTAATGATCAAACACCAATGACAAGAGCAGGCCAGTTCACACGGACAGCACCCGATCACGAGTATAACGCGGGAGTCAGCCATCGCTCCCCTCAACCATATTTGAGGGAAGGTAGCGAGCGACCCGGCTCCCGATACGCCACCATCCGCACGAACATTTTAAGCAAGCAGCTTCTAAACAGTCAGTCATTTATAAAAAAAAAATAACCCTTTGAGCGCCTCGGTCGGCTAGGGCTGACAACCGGTTTCCGTGCCACAGGCGCACGGATTTGAGATTTTCATCAATTTTTGTCGGCTGCAGCCGACGTTGGCGGTGCCGCCGGTGGGGGCACGATTTGTCAGAGTAGTGTGACGGTCAATGGGTCAATAAAATTAATTAATTTTTATTTACTATTAATGTTTTTTTATTTATATTTGTGATATGCTGATTTTTGTTTTTGTTTTTTATTATAACTGTCTTCCTAATGAAAATGAGTTAAAAATTTTAAATCCGGTTTTTTATCTGATTAAAATGTTAAAAATCCGATTTTAGATTTTATGACTTGTACATGAAAAAGAAATACAGGGTGTTACAAAACTCCCCCTAATGAATTAAGGGTGTTAAAGTGTGTCATGTAAGCAGTCCACTGCACTGTAACATATATTTTTAACAAAACGTTAAATAAAAACGTAAAATTGCAAAAACTAATTATTTTTAATCATAAATAAGATTATCGACTATGTAGAACCACAGCACTATTGTATTCACCTGTCAGTTCATGATAGGAGTACAGATAGCCGCGCTATGATAGGCTGCGTTCATATGCCGCTGCGCTATGATTGGCGCGTTTGCGGTCGGGGTCATGAACGCAACCAGATGATCGCTAGAGCTGGAATTTTTTAAATATCATATCGATATTTTTGAAGAAATTCGATAGACGATTTCTCCGAAACGTGAACTGATGCAGCAAAAGAAAAAGTACCCAAAATTTAAAATGATTCACAGTCCACGCTGTTTCAACCATTAGGGGTAGTTTTGTAACACCCTGTATATATGCTTTAGTAATCGAAATATGTATACCGTACCTGCTGTTTTTTTAATAAAAATCACAGACTTTTACGAAGAAGTGATTTGTTGATTTATGACAATTTTATTAATAATAATAAATTAAAAATCTTTATGGTTTCAATCGACTTCCAAATATTTTATCATAAGTATTTTTTTAAATCCGATTTATTTATCTGATTGAATTCAGATAGTCCTGTTTTTTTATTTATTTAATAAAGACATAGATTTTATCAACCCTTATAGTAACTTAAATGTTTGAGGTATGTCTGTTTTTTGTGTTTTTAAATACTAGCCTTTGCCAGCGGCTCCGCCAGCGTGGATGTCGCTTTATGACTGACTCTTAAGGTATCCCACGGGAACCATGCATTTTCCCGGAACGAGTAGCCTATGTGTTAATCCAGTATTTGATCTATCTTCTATCAAATCCGTTCAGTAGTTTCGACGTGAAAGCGAAACAAACAAACAAACATCCATACTTTCGCATTATTAAGATTCACCATATTGTTGGATCACAATTAGTCCGACACACTATTCACATTTTCATTTATAAAATAAAGCTATAACTTGAAATGTGATGGACTGCCCTCTGGAGTAGTGGGTAAGCCACTCGCTCCATACCAGGAGGTCGCGGGTTCGACTCCTGACAGGGTCCAACTTTAGACAGGACTCTCTGGTTGGCGGTCCCTACCAAAAAAATACCCTTATTTTTTGAGCCAGATTTGTAACTCTCAAGACCACCATCTTAAGTCATGCCACATCAATGGAAACATCAATGGAAACTGCATTGATGTGGTCCAGTATAAAGATAGCCAGATCACCCATTTCATTGGGGAATCCAGGTAAGCCCAGTTCCATCGTCAGCATCACTTACCACTAGGTGAGTGAGATGACGCCAAGGGCTACCAAGTTGTGGATATGTCGCGGCACAAAATAGACACAGAAGGTCCGCTCAATACAAACCACTAAAATCGTAAGGATATACATGCTTATAGAATATACGGTCGTTCGAGGCAAGGTCACGCGGAAAAGTATCACAACAGTAACGTGACCTTGCCTACAACGACCGTATACGTCTATAAGCATGCATATGCTTAGGATTTTAGTGAGTGTATTGAGCGGACCTTCTGTATCTGTGTATTTTGTGGTCACAGCCAGATCATATGAATTGGGCATGAAGGAACTGTGTGTTCCCACTCTTCGGAGGAAAAGGAGATACCTCCGCCAGGCGAGGTGGTATGCCTGGGGACCGGCCGTGGTCCAACCAATGATGGTTGGAAGTTGTATATACATATAGTTAATCCGAAGAAACTTTCAATAGCGCGTTCTAGGTTTAGTTCGTAGCGGTGCGATAGATGTCGCCACAGGCAAAACAAAACCACCATTCTTCTTTTTCTTATTGAGTCGATAACAATCTTATCTAAATCGTGCTGGCCCAGAGTTTAGCTACACAAAAGCTGCACAAAAACGCCATTGAATAAAAAAATATTTCTTACTTCTTTTTTCTGCTTAGTTCCTGGTCTTCCTCATTCTCATCAGATATTTCGATCACCTCACACTTGACTACAATCTCTTCTGAACCCTCTGCGGCAGCCATCTCCGTTTCAGCCATTATTTAATCACTCGCAACTCCTGCAAGTAGTATTAGATTAGATAATTTATTTCATGTCACCAAATTCATTTTTAAAAATTTATTAACTTATTATTATTTTTTATTTATTTATTTTGAAAATGTCAAAGTGTAACATAATATTTAACCTCTTTAGAATCCCTATACGAACTTATATTCTATACAAACTTAAAAAAACAATATAAATAAATAATACAAATTTCTTGAAAGTGACCGAGGCCTCGGAACACTTAAAAATGGCTAGAATTAAGTGAAAGCACTGTTTTTTAAAACGGTTTACTGTACAATAAATTGTATTTAGCATACATACATATCATTAGTGAGTAAACAATTAGGTAAGTAAACTTTTGAGAGTTTCGACATGAGTTTCTTTGAAATTCAATACAACTGAATTATTTCTTAACCCTTATGATGCATGTTTTTTTTCTGACTTGCCGAAAAAAGTATAGAATATAAGACTTTTTTTAAAAATGTGTTGAAGGGAGTTTTTTAGGGCCCGCCGTTTCTGCTCACTCCGCAAACACTTCCCGAAGCGGTGGGTTTACGAGTTCAGAGTGGTAGAAACCTCGTATTAGGTAGATAAAAGAATGACGTTCGAAAAGTGTACACTACTACCTACTTCGAATAAAATATTTTCATTTTCGTAAGTATTACGGACACAACACTAAGAGCTGTTGTTATGTTACTAATTACGCCCGTATTTGTGCACCCTATAAAATGTTCGCTCTGTAACCACTTATTATTAATCAGTTATAAAAAAAATTAATTAAAACTGGAATTTAACTAATTCAAACTAAAAGTATGTGTCTGGGTGTATTATATCTATATGTATATGTATGTATTTAAATGTATGTGTGTATGTATATCAGTCTCTGGTTCCCAAGATACAGGGAATCCTAGTTTGGGGCCCGATGACCGTGTGTGATTTGTCCCGGATATTATTATTATTTTCAATTATAAATTTGGGCTACTCCAGGAGCTACTCCAGCAGAAGCACAGTCGGCTGGAGGTCAGTGCAACGAGGAGAGAAAGCAAATATTAATAATAAGAAGAGAATATTATTATTATGCAGAAATATAAATTTGGGCTACTCTGACCACTTCGCGCTAGGCGAAGCGACAGGAGCTACTCCAGCAGAAGCACAGTCGGCTGGAGGTCAGTGCGACGAGGAGAGAAAGCGTCGGACAATCCGGGCATTGTCGAGGAGGACTGCCTTTTGCATAGCCGCTATTATCGGTCTGCCTCGAAGTCCCAGCCGTCTAAGGTTACGATCCAAGTTACTTAGTTGGCATCCATACCGCAATATTTACGCAAATGTCTAAATATCACAAAATAACCTCACTTGTCTCCAATGACATGGCCTACGTTTTGTCTGCCTTTGTTTGACACTAGTTAAACATTTGCTGGACGACACAAACACTAGCCTCAGTCATAAATCACTTCGGAGCACGTAAATATTCCATATTGGCATTTTAAATAAGTATAATCACTTCCGAAATACATGTTGTTTTGTTTTGCATTCACCCGTTTCGGCAGACCGGCAACGGTGAACGGTAACAGGTAATAGGTACGTAGGTACCTAATGGGTAGTTTACACGTATTAAGTAGCGAAGTAATCAAGTTAATTTTAACTTAAAAGTAAGTTAATTTTAAGTGGTCAAGCGTTTACACGTAATAAGTAGTAAGTAGATAAGTAGTAACTTAATTTTAACTTGTGTGTAGCGTTTTCACGTTAAAAGTCTACACTTGCTTGCCATTTAGTAGCAGGCCACGCCCACCGGGGCATGCGCGCGGTGCGGGGGGCGCGGCAACTTATTCGAAAAATAGATTCGATTCTATTCTACTTGTGCACTTGTCTACTAAATCGTTAACTTACCACTTATGACTTAATAGCTGATAAGTGACTGTTTACACACAGAAATTTACTTAAAATTTAGTTAAAATTAAGTTAACTACTTCGCTACTTAATACGTGTAAACTACCCATAACTAGACAGCACAGGACGAACGCTGGGCCGCCACCACCGGCCGGCTTAAAATAGGTATCTATTAGGTATATAGTTATTTATTGATAAGTTATAGGCGCGCTGGACATCGGTTTGCGTTTATTTAGTAGTTACATACCTATCGTATATTGTTCAGCTAGTTAGATAACTGTGACTTTTTTCTATTAGATTTAAACTTGCGCAAATATATATTTCCAGTACAATGACTACCAGGAGCATGGCAAGAACTCTTGAGCTGGACACCAAGCTACGTTGTGCACTGGACCAACTGAAAACAACCCAGGCTTTAAACGATAAGCTACTGGCAGAACGTGAGGATAGTGAGGTGGAGCTCCGGAAAATATTCAACAAAAACAAGGAACTTAAAAGTGAACTTAGCGAATACGACATAAAAGTTCAGGATCTTCTCGACCAACGTGACCAGTTGCAATCAGCTGTTTCCGCCTACGAACAATGCAGCAACCTTCACGAGGAAGCCTTGGACCGCATCAGGCACCTAGAACGCGAGCTGTCTGCGGCACAGGGCCGCGTCGAACACCTGGAGGCAGAGAAATACCAGCGGCAACTGGAGGACACTCAGACCCTGTATAACGAGCTTGTTGGTCAGAACTCTAAGTCACTTTTAGGTATTCGTTCTAGCCGAAAAAAAATTAAAAAGTATGCAAGGCTTAATAAGTTAGTTCGAAAGTCCACACTCCAATTAAAAAAATTCTGTATTAAATGTAAAAGTACAGAAAAAATTAAAGCTGAACGCATCGAGTTATTAAAAAAATTAGATATGCACTGTATGCAATTAGATAATTATAAGATTAAATATGACATGGACACGCGAAATTTGGAGTTTGAAATAATTAGGTTAACAGATTGTCTTGCAGAAACAAAACAAAAATATGAACAAGCTGAAAGACAAATTGATGAACATGTTTTGGCTACAGATAAGCTCTTAGAACTATGTAGGTATAATTCGGAGCGATTTGACTCCCTAGTAAACAACCACCAGTGCGACTGCGGCCGTCCAGTAGCGCCGAGGGGCCAGCAACAGACAGGCGCGAAAATGATACGTTTCAAAGCGGAGTCACTGTTCTAAACTCAGACCATTTAATGACTGTACCAAACTCGCTTTGTGAAAACACCTTGTCTTCTGCGAGTAAGTCAGAAAAAAATACTATTATTTTCTCTGACAGAATAGGTGTTGGTTTTGGACCATTGTTGGCCAATAATATAACAAACTCGTCTATAGTAAATATGTGCTATCCTGACGCATCATTGGAGCAAATAGTTGAAAAAATCTGTAGTAGTTCTCTAGACCAAAGCACCTCGGTCGGATTAGTGTTAGGTAATAGCTTAAATGTAAAAAAACCTCAGATAAAAAGAACTGTCGACCGGCTGGTTGAGCTAAGCGCAAAGAAAAAATGTAAAATAACTGTCTGTGCGTTCCCTTACTGCAGTAATGAAACGCATAGCTACAACAAAAAATTATACAATTTAAATCTATACTTGTATAACCTGACTTGTAGTCATAGTGACTATGTATTATTTTTTGATACAAATAGTTTTGTAAATAAGTATAGATTGACTCAGGATACAATGTATCTTTCTTATGTACAGAAAAAAAGACTAGCTAATTCGTTAGCTTATAGTATTTTACATCGTACCGACTGTATTCAGTCGGTAATTACTTGCGTAACGACGGAGGAACCCGCCGCCGGTGGCGGTGCCACGGGTATGGCGCAGCCCATAAACGTACTAAATAGTACAGCCTGTGATGCCGTCGTCTGCAGTGGGGCTCGAACTCCAGATTTAAACTAGATTTAAAGACAACGAAGAAGCCTACCTGTTTTATTTTAGTTCAACAAAATATACAAGGCTTCATCGGCAAAAAATTTGAAGTAGAATTATTTTTGGAAAAATATAATATTAACATATTTTGTATTACGGAACACTGGCTTAAAGAACATGAAATGCTTTTTAATTTTGAAAATTATAGAATGGGAAGTGCTTTCAATCGAAAGACTACACAGCGTGGTGGTTCCGCAATATTAGTTGAAAATTCCATAAAAATTAAAGAACGGAAGGATGTCGTCAGTCTTTCGATTGAAAAAACTATTGAACTATCTTGCGTGGAGCTGGAGAACCACATAATTATTTGCGTGTATAGACCCCCATATGACGACAACTTTGTTCGTT
The DNA here is from genome assembly GCA_958295455.1 of Coleophora deauratella. NCBI lineage: Eukaryota > Metazoa > Arthropoda > Insecta > Lepidoptera > Coleophoridae > Coleophora > Coleophora deauratella. The sequence goes on from OY282415.1 coordinate 8,668,018, forward strand.
TCGAATCGGCAATGGAGGATGCATTAGATTTAGTTAGTAAAAGTAGTAAATCGGTAATCGTTTGTGGAGACTTTAATGTAGATTTGTTAGAAAAGAAGTCTCTAACAACTAGAATCACTTGTCTTTTTAAGTCGTTTGATTTAGATTACATTTTTTTGGAACCAACAAGAAAAACAGAGACTTCTGCAACTTGCATAGATAACATATTTTGTAACTGTAAATTTGTAGAAAAAAAAGTTATAAATTGCTTAAGATCTGATCACAGCGGATTGCTGGCTAGCTTCCCTGTGAGATTTATTAAAGAACAAATAAAAGTTCAAAGAAGACCTGTCACTGTTAACCGAATAGAAAATTTTAAAACAACACTAATTGAAAAGCTGCCCATACCAAATTTTGATAAACACGTAGACGCGAATAGTTTTTACAATGATTTTTTCACAGTGCTTGACAGAGAATTTCAAGATATATTTAAAACAAAATCCAGAAATATTAATCATCAATTCAAATTTTGTGAGTGGGCTACTGTAGGTATTTATAAAAGCCGACAAACTTTGTTTGATCTCTATGACAGGAAAACCTATATTTTTGATAATAACTTTAAAGAGTACGTAAAAAAGTATTCGAAAATCTTTAGACAGGTATGCCGTGCAGCAAAATCGAATTACTTAGCCAGAAAAATAAAATCATCAGATGATAAAATTAAAACCGTTTGGAATATTATAAACAAAGAAACCGGCAAGGTCAAACCCCGCGATAATGAATATGTTTTGCAAACAGATCAAGGTAAAATTACAACAAATGCCGATGTAGCCAAAGAATTCGAAACTTTTTTCACAAATATTCCACTTAAGACCACTGAGGCCTTGAATTCGTCACCAGTGCATGCTAAACAATTGTTAGAAGATAATGTCAGTATTTGTAATGAAAAATTCTCCTTCAGAGAAATTGAACCAGACACTATTGTCAAAACTTTTAAATCTCTTAAAATGAAAAGAACTGAAGACCTTTGGGGACTATCAGTAAGTTTAATTAGTAATGTAATTATGACTTTAGCGCCATATTTAGCTTGTCTTTTTAATATCAGTATTGATAGTGGCGTATTTCCGGACCTAATGAAATGTAGTAAAGTGATACCCTTATATAAGTCTGGTAACAAAAGTGATCCGGGAAATTACAGACCAGTTTCTGTACTACCAGTTCTCAGTAAAATTTTTGAAAAAATTATGCTCAACCAATTACTACAACATTTTAATGAAAATAATCTTCTGCATAAACAACAGTTTGGTTTCACAAAAGGTCGATCTACAACCGATGCAGGAGTATCTCTTATTCGTAACATCTATGATGCTTTTGAGGAATCACAGAATGCAATAGGAGTGTTCTGTGATTTATCTAAAGCATTTGATTGCGTTGAACATCATACATTGCTTATAAAGTTAAAGCATTACGGTGTCGAGGACGGGGCCCTCAGTCTTCTTAATTCGTACTTAAGCAACAGAACGCAAAAAGTTCAAGTAAATGGCACAAATTCATCCGGCTCTAAGGTTAAAATGGGTGTGCCCCAGGGATCTATATTAGGCCCTTTTCTTTTTCTTACATATATAAATGACTTGCCATATATGGTGCAAAATTTGTCAAACATTGTGTTGTTTGCTGATGATACTTCTCTTATTTTTAAGATTGACAGGAAAGATAGCAAAATTGACGAAGTAAACAACACTCTTTCAGAGATTCTAAAGTGGTTCACTGTTAACAATCTACTCTTAAATGCAAAAAAAACAAAATGCATAAAATTCTCATTACCAAATGTAAAGAAAATTGAAAACAGTGTAATTGTAGATAATAATGTATTGGACTTTGTAAATAAGACTGTTTTTTTAGGTATAACTTTAGATGCTACACTGCAATGGGGCCCACACATAGAAACCTTAGCGGGACGGCTTAGTTCAGCTGCATATGCTGTTAAGAAAATAAGACAGTTGACAGATGTAGGTACTGCGAGACTAGTGTATTTTAGTTATTTTCACAGTATAATGTCGTACGGAATCTTACTCTGGGGACATGCGGCTGATATTGAAACGATTTTCATTTTACAAAAAAGGGCAATTCGCGCAATCTACCAGATGCGATCCCGCGAGTCGTTGAGGAATTTGTTTAAAGAAATTAATATTCTTACCGTTGCTAGTCAATTCATATACGAAAATATCATGTATGTACGTAAAAATTTGCACTTGTTTCATAAAAACAGTGACAGACACAATTTTAATCTAAGAAATATTAATAACATAGATGTTGCCTATTCGAGACTGAGTAAAGTTAAGAAGTCATTTATGGGGCAGTGTGTAAAATTTTATAACAAAATACCCGAAAATGTGACTAGTTTGCCAGAAAACAAATTCAAATTGCATGTGAAAAATTGTTTATGCTCTAGAGGGTATTACAAAATACTAGATTATGTAAATGATAATGATATATGGACATGTATAGATCCTCCAGCTCACAATTTTATTGTTGACATGAATTGTAATAGAATTTAAGATTTTATTTAAAAAATGTGTTGAAGCGAGTTTCTTTTGGGCTCGACGTTTCTTCTCGCTTCGCAAACACTTCCCGAAACGTTGAGTGTACAAGTCCCGCGTGGTAGGGACTTTGTACTAGGTAGAAAAAAAATATTGACGATTTAAAAGCATGTGTAAAGCATCTACTTAAATAAAAAACATTTTGAGTTTGAGTTTGAGTTTGAGTCAGCAGGGATCAAACCATTAACGGACAGGACTACAGGAATGATTTCAGTGGATTGCACTTGCCACACATCCGTAACCTCGTGCGCCAGGTTAAGGTACCGTAACCTCTTCTCGGCATCGGCTTGCACGAGGTTTTCGTCGTGTGGAATAGTGATATCCACCAAAAACACACTTGACTGCGCCCGATCCATCAACACGATATCAGGCCTATTATGATCAATAGACCTGTCCGTGATGATGTCTCGGTCCCAGTAGAGCTTGGCGCGGTCGTTTTCGAGAACCGACTCCGGCGTGTACTTGTAATACGGCAACCGGCGAGCTACGAAGCCATATTTTAGAGCGATCTCTTGATGCAGGATCCTGGCTGCTTGGTTATGTCTGTGCAGATACTCAGTGTTACAAAGAATCGAACAACCGGAGGTTATATGGCGCAGGGTCTCACCTGGCTGACGGCACAACCGACATACGTCCAAGGTACCGTCTTTCATTATGAACCTCCTGTAGTTGTTCGTCTTTATAACCTGATCTTGTATTGCACAGACAAAACCCTCGGTCTCTGCAAAGAGGTCTCCGAAGCGCAGCCAATGCACGGAAGCCTTCTGATCTACGAAGGATCTGTAGAGAGCCTTAAAGAACCTTCCGTGCAGCTCTTTCTCTTTCTTTCTTTTATTATTATTATTATTATGTAGTATGTATCCTACAGTACACATTTAAGGGTTAAACAATACAATTAGGCTACTCTTTGACCATTGATTTAGATAGACAGATAAAACATTACTTTCATAAAATTAAAACTAACATACCATGCAACACTTCTTCTCCTTTCTTCCAGAAGAAGAAGAAAAACAATGCATACATATTGTTTTATTCATAACCTCGCAATTTCGCTTGACGTAATTGGCGAAAACCACTGGGTTAGAGTTAGTGACCGACCGAAACTCTGGCCGAAACCAATCCGAGGTTTCGGCCAGTTTCGGTTTCGGCCAAAAATGAGCCGAATCTTTGGCCACTGAAGTGACCGACCGAAGGTTCGGTTTCGGTTTCAGCCAGAGTTTTATTCTCAGTGAACTCAGGGAGAAACTCAGTGTTCGTGAATTGTCGCGTCTCGTTTGGGTGATTTTGTGGATCGCAGTCGCCAGTTTAGTTCATAACCAAACAACACCAGTTAGGTACAGTCGCCCACAGATATATCTGAACCCCCCCCCTCAGTATCTATAACGACGTAACAACCAAAAACGCAACACGCAAACGAGAACCTTCAGTTAAAGGAAATATATAACGATGGATGTTTTCTCGGTTATGCCATCTATTGATTAGTTTACGAAGGAACAGCTGCTACGGTACCATACATATCTTTATTTCAACCTTACAACAGCCGCCGATATGGCTCATTTAGTAAACGGACTTGAAATTGAGAGGAACGAGTTCGAGTCCCGGCGTCTCTTTTACGTTTTTTGAAATAAATGCTAATTTTGTCATTCTGTGACTTTATGTTAAATGTTAATAACAGAGTTTAAAACAATAAAAAAACAAATAAATATCCAAAGATTTTATTTATATCTATTTTAGAAAATGAATACCTATATTTCTGAATAAACTCAAACTATGATTAGGTATTTTTTAATTAAGAGAATCAACATTTTACCTATATTAAGTAACAATTTATATCTCTCAAGTTATTTGTCATAGGATGATTTTATTCTCTTTACAAATAATAGTTTATTATGTTATCTGTATATATGACTATTTAACTATATAATATTTATATAACTATATAACTATTTATACTCATTATCTGTAATTAAATTTAAATTATAAAACACGTTCTCTAAATCAAAATTAAGATAATTTGCTTCGAATCTTATTCTTGACGATGAGCTTCGGTTAGTTCTATTTTTTTGCCGGCTTATAATTGTGGATCCCAGCTGCAGGTAAATGTCTCCTCATTCTTTCCAATGATGTATTATATGTAACGGCAGTTGAATTAGTCGTTTTCAATTCTTCTGTGTGATCTTACGGTGAAGGCCAGAAGCATCTGTATAGGTATGCCATCGCTTGCGGGCCGCGGCCGGGGCGGTTACGCTTCACGTCACCACGTTCTTGATATGTCTTAATCCACAAACGAACTGTGATTTTCTGGAAAAGATATATCTAATACACATACACATACATATTAATTCTATCAAAAGAACATGTTTCACGAAACAATTAGCTATTTTATTATAATAATATATTCTAAAACAAATATTTATAATTTCTACTTACCGCGACACCTTATCATCTGGAAATACTATAAACCACAGAAGGTTTTATTCCCGATACACTATTATTTAAGCTTTTAAAAATTCTGTTCAATAATAACTGGAAGATATTAAACTTGAAACTCAAAACAACTCAATGAACTAGCTGTCGAGGTGAACGATAATCTTGTCACTGGCTAGAGTCTATCTATTCGAGGTAGGTAGATAAATATCACACATTAGTTGTCAAACATAATTCTGGTAAATTACCCTCACTATAATCTTTAGTGCATTATTATACAGTCTGCCTTGACGAAGATGTCATGACTGCGTCATAGGCTTAGAAACTATGATGAGTATGATGACAAATTTTAACATTGAACCTGGCTAGACAATAACCCATCTTGGTAAGCACCTGCTTACAAGCCAGAGGTCGGGAATTCGAATCCTAGCATGGTAAAATGTATTTTGTTCTTTATATCTGAGCGTTTTCAGAAAAAAGTGTACCATGTCTAAATTCATGGCCATATTTGAAATATCATATTTTTGATAATTTTTTGGTTTAGTTATTATATAGATAAGTCAGAGTATATGAAATGATATTTGATTACCTGCAGATAATCTATTTCGCACGAGAAATCATCAAATAAAACTGACAATATAGAAAAAAAAATCAGTTTTGACACTATCTTAAAAGTACTCTACTTACTAACTATGAAGAAAAACGCAAATGTTTATAATTATATACCAAAGATTATCATATATACTTTTAGAGAAATAGGCCAAAACAGTCTCTAAAGACGCAAAATACGAATTATGCTAGTTTTTATTTCGGTTTTGTCACAAGTGATGCCAAAGTAACAGTTTCTTTTACGGTATATTAATAAATACATAGTAGTCGCCAAAAGTATTCATCTAATCTAGAACATCAAAAGCATTTTGAACATCGTGTGAACTTATTTGTACCCCCTTTATATTAAAAATTTATAAAAACTAAGAATTACCTCGTCGCAAAACGGGGGACAGTCGCAAAACCGACATACAAATTTATCATAGGCTGGGCTTACACCGAAACCAAAATTTTACGTGGTTAAAATAATACAAAAAATTAAATTGATATTCATTATTTTTTAAACAAGCGATACAGGTTGCTTTTAAAATATCTTCTAGGGCTCAAGTTGGAATTTATAACATGAATCTGAACAACAAGACATATAGGGTCCTTATGAAATACCTAAAAAAAAAATTACTACGGCGTCTACTCATGAATCTAAGCGTGTTGCGTCTTTTCACACTAGTAAGTGACAGTAACTTCCGCAAATTGTGAAATCTAAAAACGTAAAAGCCCTACATGTAGACCTAGCTTTATGATGTCGGTTTTGCGACTTTACTGGTCAGCCTGTACGGGTTACGTGTCAAAATGTCGCAAAACGGACGTGACGTTCTCGTTCCATTTTGTTTTCAAAATTATATTCTGACGAAATTATTTACCAAATATTTTTATCAGATGTAAATAATGTATTATTAGGATATTGTTCGTCTTCTGTAAATATATTAAATAATGTAAATAGACCTGAATCAGTAGAATAATGTCTCAAAACCGACAGAAGAAATCTTGACGGTCGCTGGACTAACACAAAACACGTCTGTGTCTGTTACAGTCGAAATGGATTTGATAATCAGGTTTTATAAATAGCGATCGGCGAGTGTAAAAAGTGATGTTGACATTTCAAAAGTTAATATGTTACTCGCCGTAAATTTTCAAATTGCACTTTTAGCCGTGACAAAACTGACATGTCCGGTCAGCACCAGTTTTTACGATTTTTTTAAAATTAATTTTGTATTTAAATGAGCGTAAGACTTAAATAATAAACTACTGGCAAGGATAGGCGATTCAGAGTACTTTCAAATGATACCAAAAACAGATACTACTTTAGTACAAAAAATATTCAGAATCGCTTCTATTATCAAGGAATTTGAATGGGGGACATGCCAAAAACTGACATCTTGGTTTTAAAAATGCTCATTATTTAAATATTACTCAAGTTCTTAGCAATATTTCTGTTTGAATTAACTAGTTTAGAATGTGTTAATTGTTTTAAAAATTAATAATGTAATTAGTAAGTTGTATATTTTAGTTTATTGGACTTTAAACTCAGGGGACAGCCCAAAAGTGAGGAGTACACTTTTTTTTGAAAACGCTCATCTATTACTGTTCATAAATCAGATTTTCTATAATTTGAAATAGAAATACAAAAAGTTCCAGCAGTGCCACAGCCGAGCAAGTAATTCGGAACAAGTTTTCACGCAGGCACACGCAAACATCTACTAGTTAGAAATTGCGATAGAGGGCGTTTCAAAGCAAAGTGCGAATTACGTTTAAAAACTTAGGGGTTCAGATATATCTGTGGGCGACTGTACATAAACATATAATTATTGTTTTTTATTAACACAAATTAATTAAGTAACATTTAAAAGATACACCAGACATGTTTAATTAAGGTCTAAGGTTCGGTTTCGGTCGCCAATCCTGTTTCGGTCGGACACTAGTTGGAGTGTACCTATGAAGGCATAAGTCCTATAAGGCAGCCCCCTTAAGTGCACCCAACCCCACAATGGAGCCATTTATAAGTATATCCATTTTCCATATGGCCAGTGTAAGTAAACACGTATTTTAAAGCGAATTCTTTTAGATCTAAGGTCTAAGTAAATTGGTAATACACTAAAAACTTAAAAAAAAGAACTTACTAACTGTATGACAAAATCTCCTTAATTATTAATGCACAACACTGTTTTGAGGCTCCATTAAATTGCGAGATCGTTATTATTGATAAATAACTCGCAGAAAACCAACAGAAAACTGTATTTTGTTTTAAATTTCCATAAAAATACAACAAGTTTGACATGACAAACCTCAAAGCAAACTAAGAAAGCGTTCCAAATTAGTTTCGTTAGAGTAATTTTTACTCTGACAGCAGGATAGCCTATTATATTTTGTGTAAGTGTGAAAGGGACAAACTCTTGTCAGGTGAATCTTAACTTGTTATGGAACGACTTCCAACCAGGCCCAAGCAAGCCACACGTCAAAAGCTAAGCTACCTACATATTTTTCAATTTTCAGCAAAAACAAAACGTTTTTGACATAAAATAAAATGTCGCCATAACTAAAGATAATGAAAGTGCTTACATAGTAAGAATAGCCAAGTTCACTGAGAATAGCGCAGTTCGCAAACCGCACCAGATGTCGCGACATGCCACTAGGGTTGATCTTAAATAAAAATACCTATAATTACCAGGGATCGGAGTAGGTAGATTGATTTAGGGTCAATGACCACAAACGTATAGGTTAATATGGACATGCCTCTCGGACTCCGGGAGTTTCACATTTTTAAGCAAACAAAAACGAATATTCATTTTGTTAATCTACATATAAATACATTTGTTCAATTCAATTCAATTTACTTTACTTTATTGTAATAAATACATACTTAAGTGAGGTTTCAAATGGAAAAGAGATACAATAGGCAGCCATAGGTTGCTATTGCTAGGTATATATTGCCATGTATTGCTAGGTATCGATAGAATAAGATAGGGGGGTAGCAAAAATAACATGAAAATAAAATTTCTTACATCAGAACCAATAGGGAGTTTTCCACGGCTTTCTCTAGACTCAACTAGATGGCGTTGATCAACATTGGAAATAAGAAAATCTTTAAAAAATCGTCAAAACTGACTGATATTACTGACTTATATCATAATAATGATGAATACCTTTCGAATATTACTTTTTTTGCATTGAATATTTTTTTGTATTTGGATGCAAAAAATCATTTTCATAATTTTTGATGCAAAAAATTTCCTAAAGTAACATAAATCATAATATTATGATGCCAAGTTATAAATTGCATTTAAATCATAAAAATGCATTAAAATCAATTTATGTGTGGTTCGGAAGAAAAAAATACATATAACAGAGAAACCAGAACGCACTCAGCTCATCCATACTTGACCAAGTGGGAAATTTATCGTTTCTGTTAATTCCAATAATAAAAATCTATTTCACGTGACTTTTTATATATTTTCAACAATATTAAATCTATTTTTCTACCTAATTTCTACGAAACACATTTCCAAAGCTTAGAAACGCCATCTATTGAGAATCTTATGAACGGTGTGATATACGTCATCTGAAAACTTCCTATTGATTGAACCAGATTTACTCAACTCAATCCCAAAATACCGGAACTTTTCGGAAAAAAGGATTTTCCATGTTATAAAATCACGATTCAAGTACTAAAAATCAATCTACCTACTCCGACCACTGATAATTACAAACAGTATTCCTTATGAAAAGTTTTGTTTGACGTTAACGTGTGGTAAAGATCAACGCTAAGGCTAATGGTATTTAGTGGGATCCATCGAAATCGCTGGAAAACTTCTCATTTGTTACAAATTAGAAATTCTAATATACTAGTCACACTAGGATCTGCGTTTAGTTACTGCTATATAGACAAAAATATAAAAAATAATAAATAGGGAGGAAGAATCTGCACAATCTTGGTTGCTGCAAAATATTTTACTTGGCGAACGACTGTACTGTGTAGGTATAGGTACTTTGATTAAACTCTTCTTTTCAAATATGCACGTATACAGTATAATATACGTATACAGGGTACACGTGATTAAATAATGTCCTTATTAATTCAGCATTCAGCATGTAGGTAATTCTAAATGTACCTCCCTACCTTCAAGCCACGGGCGGCCTTCGTCCCTCTAAACGCGTATTAACCAACCAAATCAAATAGGTTTAGATTAAACCCGCAATGTTATACATTGTTTTTGTATTCTCAAATCGGCTGCATTGTAGATAACCGGGTCAAAGATGATGTCATAGCGAAGATCGTAATTTTAACAGTGACGTTATTCTATTTCTACCATTTCTACGTTGGTGACGGTACCAACAGTGCTTAGGCGTCTTTGCCGTTAAATCTAGATAATTTTGTCTGTATTTTATTTATTTTTAATCATTGAAAATGACACATTACACTCAGAGAAGTGCCGGTAAGTGAAAGTTTACTTTTTATACCGAGTTTTACAACATTTTTTGCTGTAAATTGGAAAATAATGTAATCTAGGTCGTTGCTACGGTAACTAAGATATTTAATCATTAGCAAACAATAGTAAAATAAGTTTAATTAAATGTTGTACACCTACCTACCTATTTAATATTATATCCCAAATCTGTAATTAATGATATTTTAGGAAGTCTTAAAATTGTCTGGGACAAAAAAAAACACATTTGGTCATAAAAGCGTGACTAGATTTCTAATAATCATTAATTAGATATTTAATTAAATTATTATCGGAACAGCTGTGCAAATCAAAGAGTAAAGTAATACATGGTGCAAATATTGCCAGCGATTGTCAGATGATGTCATGCAAGTTGCAATAGTTGCGTTTTGTTATTGCACTTCTGAATGCAGCTGTTAAAAATATTACCTGAGACCAATTTGTTAACTATTGGCAAATAGTCTAGACTAGATACATCCAACGAATTTTATCGTTAACAATCCTGACTTTCTGATTATATTTTTTATGGACAACTAGAAATTAAAATCGAGTTTTCTGTATACCAAGAATTATACAGGAAAAAAACTTTCTGAATTTCCAAAAACTTTAATAGCGTGTTCTATTCATTAAACCGATCAGCTTATCTTATGGAACCTAGACTGGATTAACAAAAAAAACTTTTCATACAAATTGATCAATCAGCCGATTTTGTATGGGGAATCCAAACATTTTTCCAGGATTCAGTATGAGTGTTTTCTTTCGCAAAAAACTTGTATAATATATGTGTAGTAAATAAAATTTATACATATGGTACTGCCTTTAAGTTAAGGCAAGTAAATAATGCACTTTACATGCAAGGAGATGTTTCTAAATAGAATGACTCACAGTTCTCACAATGAGAAGTGTACATAAGCTGCCATCTACAGAATAGATATAAAAACTTCTTAGTGAAGTGAAGTGAAGGCATTAGTAACATTTTTCAAGTCAAGCAACCTCCTTGACCTGAAATAGTTTTGGGGCAAGTGGCACAATTTATTAACGTTTGGTTTAGCGTTTTGTTTATTTTTATATTACACGCGAACTCGATTCGAAGTCGGTCAAGTTGTTAGGAATTACGATGCGTTGATGTTTCGTAAGGTGATTAGATGCAATGTAATATTAAATTGATTAATGGTGACATTAACATTTGAATAAAATGAATTTGCATTCTAATTTGAAATGCAGTTTGTCTGTATCAGACATCAGCAGCACTCATTGTTATGCGGATGACAGCACAGGTGATGCCTTCTATACCTACCGGCCGCGCTAACATTTCTCGGGAAAACGTCATCGAGAGCCGAAATAAACTTGTGTCGGAAATTGAGGACTCTTTAAAGAATGTCTCAGAATGGGGTCGGCTTAACTTGGTCCAAGGTCCAATTTAACCCCACTAAGACACAGGTTTGCGCGTTCACTGCCAAGAAAATGCCATTTGTCGTATCACCTCGTTTTGAGGACACTCCCCTTAATGCCTCAGCTAGTATCGGAATCCTTGGTGTCGACATATCGAGTGAAGTCCAGTTCCGTGGTCATCTAGAGGTAAGGCTAAATTAGCCTCGAAGAAGCTTGGTGTGCTCAATAGATCGAGACGGTATTTCACTGCGGCCCATCGCCTGCAACTTTATAAGGCACAGGTTCGGCCTCACATGGAATACTGTTCTCATCTCTGGGCAGGGGAACCCCAATACCAGCTTCTCCCTCTGGACCGCATTCAACGGAGAGCAACTCGAATCGTCGGCTGCCAGGATATTTCAGATCAGCTTGACTCCTTGGCGCTGCGTAGAGACGTAGCCTCGCTCTGCATTCTCTATCGCTTGTACAATGGGGAGTGCTCCGAGGAATTGTTCGGATTGATCCCTGCCGCCTCTTTTCGCCATCGTTCTACGGGACAATATATTCATCCCCATCACATAGATGGTTGGCAGTCCACAACTGTGCGTTTCACTAGAAACTTTCTGTCTCGCACAACCAAACTGTAGAATGAATTGTCGCCTGCGGTGTTTCCGGACAGATACGACATTCAAACTTTCAAGAAAAGAGCGTACTCCCATATCAAAGGCCGGCAACGCACTTGTGACTCCTCTGGTGTTGCGGGTGTCTATGGGCGGCGGTAATCGCTTACCATCAGGTGATCGGTCTGCTCGTTTGCCACCTCTGCCATAAAAAAAAAGATAATATAGATATATAAAGAGTTTTCTATTCTATTCTATATAGATAAGAGTATAATTTCGAGTGTACTAGACAATTCGCGTAACAAAGGTTTTCAGTTTCATGCGTAATTATTATTATTATATCTGTTCTTTTTCAACTCCAACTGTTCTTTTTCAACTACATCTACGTACAACTCTCTCAAAATATGCAGTCGTTAATTGAAAACTTCTGTCACTAAGATTCGCCACTAGCCTAGCCCCAAGATCTCTACCAATACGGACTTGGCCCTCCTTGTGTGGAGTACAGGAAAGAGACCCGTCCCCCAGCAGAGGTGACTCTAAGGGTTTTTAACGAGATTTAGAGATATTCCTTTAGATAGTACTGGTACACCTATTAACGTGTGAGAATTTATTCCCAGTACTTCCGTATTTTGTTGCAGGGCCTCTCCCACCCCCAGCACTGCCTTCAGACAAGCTCCGCCTCTACCATGTAGAGATGAACCCTTACGGCCACCGGGCCCTGCTCATCCTGGAGGCCAAGAAGACGAAGTATGAGGTCTGTATGCTGGACCCGCTTCGGCTGCCAGAGTGGTTCCGTGCTAAGAACCCTCGATGTAAGTATTATAGATCAAAGGTCTTCAAAATTCCGATTTCCCCAATGAGTTTTTAAGATCACTACTATATACAACAAAAAGACCTGAAAATATTTTAATGTGGAATGTTCTGCTCACTTTGATTGAACGGTTTGCTATCCATACAAATGGTCTGTCCATACATAACAAAATTAATCAAACAGTTGATATTGGTTTAATGAAAAGTCGAAGACTGAAAGTGTTAGAATGTCAGTCACAATAATCTTTCAGTAAGACTACGGTTTCGAGCAACGTTGCAATGTTGACAGAATACAGACATCGATCGTCGATCACGCAGGTTAACTTACTAAAGACACGGTCATAATCTAGACGGATGACACTGTTAGTGGTAAGGTTAATGATATAGGTTGTTGTTAAGGAAAGAAGACCCATAAGAAATAGAAATATTATATTTAAAAAAAGTTATACAGGTAGGCGGTATTATTTTAATACTTTCAGAAATTCTTTACAAAAACATTTTTTAATTTTATTTTCAGTAAAAATCCCAGTGCTAGAAATCCCTATGGACCAAGGGGACAAGTTTTTGTTTGAGAGTGTGGTAATATGTGATTACTTGGACGAGAAGTATACGAGGAACCAGCTCCACTCCAGAGACCCTTATGTTAAAGCTCAAGATAGGCTTCTTATCGAGAGGTTTAATGAGGTGAGTAGTTAATTTTATTGGTTGTAAAAGTTTGAAAAAATTATTTTAGCCTGAAAAGGGTAAATTGCTCTGTAACGAAAAATAGTAGTTTTCGTTAAAAGCGTCGGTGGCTGCACGAGTCCACGGTAATGACTCAGAACAAAGGTCACGGATTCAAGCCCTGGCCAATGTACCAATGAGTTTAAAAAACTTACGTACATTTTCATACATTTTCTTTAACAACGGCTTAGGGAAAGACTGTTTACTATACACGAGAAAAGGAAAAAGGTATCGATATTTTTTTCGAAGTTTTAAATCTTAAATTGTTTTTTTTTTTCATTAATCGTTCGATATTTCGCAATTCGATTTTCTATTTATATATATATATTTTTTTATTATTATTAGGAAAACACATTATTTCATAACGTTTCAAATAACATCAATTTAAATGTATTTTAACATGCTAAGCCAAATTAAACTGCAGTTGATTTACTAAGATTCTGCAAATAATCTAAAATTATTACTATTTAAAAACGTTTATTCCAGTTAATTAAAGGCAGCTTGGAGTGCTTCGACACAAACTTTGCGTTTGGCAGCGAGCAGATTATACAGACACTGGATATTTTTGAAAAGGAGTTGGCAGCACGAGGTAAGAATAATAAAACTGTATGGTCCATGACACTCCATACGCGTCAATTGGAAGATGTACCTACTACTTACTTTTCTTCTAATATATTTCTACATATTAGAAGAAAAACAGTCTGTCTAAGAGACGATTGTATGGTAGTAGTGATATTATTAGTATTTCGTTGCAGGCGACTTTTAAGTAAGTAAGTAAAAGTTTATTTGCAACAAACACACTCAAATTACAAAGGACGACAATAAAATAAAAGCATAAACAAAAATAAATGTAATGGCGGATATGAACGAACACATCCAGGCTATTATTTAGGTCAATTGTCAATTTATGTCAACTTTAGTTGCACGAAGTTGTACCACCTTTAAAATAAACGATTTTATTTATCACCATTCAAAAATGGTCAGTCGGACTCGGACGATCAACTTGTATGGAGAGTTTAAAAGATTCGGCCTGCGACGGACTAGGACAGACTAATTGTAGGACACAGAACCTAGTTACTTACAACATCAGCCAGTGCAGTATAATGACTATGACTTTGACCGACCACCACTATGACTCGGTCGAAATATTTTATTATTGTTATTAATAATATCGAGGGTTCACGGGCGACTTGTATTAAGCGACATTTTTGGAAACACAGGTAACCTCTACTTTAAAAATTTATTTCTTACAAAATACCTTACAAAAAATAACTTCTGAATAATATTTAAAATATTAAGAATATCGAGAATCTATATAATACTAAGAAGTTAAGTTTTAATGATTATTTTTCTAAGAAATATTTTTTTAAATCAGTCTCCTGAACATTTCTATAAATGTCGCTTAATACAAGTCGCCCGTGAACCCTCGATATAATACAAATAAATCCGTACCTACATTCATACAGGTTGGCCACTCCCTGCTCTTCGTTAAAGATCGCTGATAGTTGCTTAGCGCAAGCCACGCAACACATACATTTACGCGTTCACAACTATCATATTTTTATGTAGTGGTTATAGGTAATTATAATGTGCTAGTTTCTAATGGCATCCACGTGACATGACATCAGAGTATGTGTAGTTTGTCCTTTCTCCCTATCAGTCCATGGTCTGTTGCCAACCATTAAAGTTAATTGCGACCTTCAACTGATGATGGGTCCTCTTTCCACCGCTACAGGTACAAACTACTTCGGCGGCAATCGACCAGGTATGCTGGACTACATGATCTGGCCGTGGATAGAGCGCCTCTTCTTGTTGCGGTGCGTCAACGAGAGGAAGTTTGATGAGAAGAAGTCTTTGTTCCCTAACTTTGTAAGTATTTTAGCCTGATTTATAGGTATACATGATGTAACAGAAGTGTGTGACAATACTTCAAGGTTGGCTTTTACCCATCAAAGTGAACAACTTTTGTTCTACAACTTTGTTCAAATCGCAAATATTTTTTTTGACTTTTCATATAAATTAATCTGCTGGCGAACCAAGTTTGTATGAAAAGTTCAAAAAAAAATTTTGCGATTTCAACAATGTTGTAGAACAAAAGTTGTTCAGTTTGATGGGTAAAAGTAAAAGCCAACCTTGAAGTATTGTCACACATTTCTGTTACACCCTGTATAACTATAATAATTTAATACACTGCTATTTTTGGGGATTGGAGCCGTTTCATGAATCTACTATCATGTACATTGGTATAGATTATTATTTGTCAAGCAGAAAGTGGAAAGTTCGCATAGTTTATTAATATAGAGCGTTTCATCGAATAGTTCCTATGCCGTTATGTTGGCAGCAATGTTTTCCACACACACTACATAGAACTCAGACACACACTACATAGAACGCAGACACACACTAACAAAATCTGTACAAGCGTTTTTTGCGTGTGATGTCATTGATAGACAGGGGAGCCAACATAACGGCATAGGAACTATTCGTTGAAACGCATAATACAGGGTAAAATTGAAATAACGATCAAAATTTTATCTGTGGTTTACTGTGCGTGTATTTGGTTCCTAAATGTTAACAAACCATAGCATCCGCACTGCTGGAGAACGGGTCTCTTGCAGTAGTTCGGGAAGGTTAGGTCATACTCCACACACGGGGCCAAGTCCGGATTGTTAGAGATACACATACAAACATAGTTCCACATATATACAGGGTGTAACAAAATTGGTATAGGACCAGTTAACTGGGGATTCTACTCATCGTACTGAACAACTTTTCTTCTACGACCTTTGCTTAAATCACAAAAAGAACTTTAACTTTTCATACAACTTGATCATTTGTTTTGTCATTTTGTATGGAGTGTCCAAAATTTTTTTGCGATTTGACCAAGTCGTAGAACAAAAGTTGTTCAATATGATGAGTAGAATCTTAGTTAAACTCCACCAATTTTGTTACATCCTGTATAAGTGGTATTTATTTAATATTATTAATATGCTTTATATTTCCAGGCGGACTGGGCAGACCAAATGCAGCTGGACGACGTGGTTAAGAAACACGCCAGGTCACCATCTGAATACTTCGAGTATTACAAGAATGCTAGAACACATTCAATGGGATACTACCTCTAAATTTTCTCTAAAAAGAAAAACAACGGAGCCGTACTTATATTTTAGGATACGCTACAAAATAGTTTTGTAAAGCAACACCTTAAGATATGCTTTTAATTGTGAATAAGACTTTAATGAACTCGCAAAAAGATTTTGCTTTTACCACACAAAGATGGGTGATCGATTTGTATGAAAAGTTCTTTTTTTTTTGCTATTTCGAACAATATATTAAGGTGTATTTAAAGTGATTTTAATTTTGTACGTCTGTTGGTAAAACATAGCTATTGATTATTATGCAATTTTGAAATTGTAAGTTGCGTATTTTATTTTAAATAGAAGCACACGTCACATTTTTTTTGTATTTACGCCTGTGTAGTTTTTATAGGCAGGTAACTAAATTATAGTCGTTAAGTAACATTTTAAAATAGTTGCATTTTTACAATTATTGTGATTTCATTATTATATTGCATTGTATTTACTTACGATATTGCGTTGAGTGTGAGTGAAAGTGATATTACTATACGGGGTGTAAGGGATAGGTTTCCGAAAACTTTAAGGGCTTGCTCAGTAGACGAAACTGAACAACTTTCCACAAGAATTTTTTTCAGGTAACGAAAAATAATTCGGTTTCTCCATACGAAATTATAAACTTGATTGGACAGTTTGTATGTAGAAGCCGTTTTGTTTTTCGTTTCCTGAAAAAAAATCTTGTGAAAAGTTGTTCAGTTTCGTCTACTGAGCAAGCCCTTAAAGTTTTCGGAAACCTGTACCTTACACCCTGTATAATATATGTATTGGATTTTTAATATCCTTATATATAAGGTGCTACTTTATTAGTGCCCGATATTTTAGTCAGTGCTTCTACTCCTGATTCTGATCAACTTTCCCCAAGAAACCCATAGTCAAATCGCAAAAAAATTTTTGGACTCTTCATACAAATTGATCAGCCGAGCGGCCAAATTAGTATGAAGAGTCCAATTTTTTTTTGCGATTTGACTATGGGTTCCTTAGGAAAAGTTGATCAGAATCAGGAGTAGAAGCACTGACTAAAATATCGGGCACTAATAAAGTAGCACCTTATATAAAACTGAGCCCTTTATTTAACATGTTTATTTATAAAGTGATTTAGCTGCATTTCTTTTTTATCATTACTTAGTTTTTGTTTAAGTGTTATACTTATCTATATTATATTTTTCTATTAAGCTTTTTTGCATTTTGCAATGATTATATTTTTGCCACTAACTAGAGATTAAGGATGTTTGTGCATATGGGCTTTTGCACATATCTTTTGTTTAGTAAAAAAGGGATATTTTTAAAACAATTATTAACATTTTTTGTAATGTTAGCAACTGAGGGCTCAAAGAATCTGTCTACTTTCCCTATAAAATAACGAAAACTATTTTTCTTGTAATAT
Source organism: Coleophora deauratella (assembly GCA_958295455.1). Lineage (NCBI taxonomy): Eukaryota > Metazoa > Arthropoda > Insecta > Lepidoptera > Coleophoridae > Coleophora > Coleophora deauratella. The sequence goes on from OY282415.1 coordinate 8,686,114, forward strand.
GAAAAAACAAAAGATAAAAATAGCTATGAAATAAGAAAGCAAAGAGATATTATAAGCTTCATAAGGTTAAACTTAATAAATAAATAAAATATCTCACTCGTTCAAAACCAAACTTGATTCTACAAGCTGTTTTTTTATTATTATTATAATATTTATAGGTACAGTATTCTTTATTTACACCAACTTCCGTTAAAACTAACTTTATTTTTGTTAAAAATGTTTTCTACGATGGTACCTACACAAAAAAGTATTTTAATAGTTTACTCGATATAGAAAAGTATTTGGAATAAAGGATCTTTTAAAAACGAAAACATATCATTTTAAGTCTCATATTTTAGGCAATTCAGCATTTTATTGTTGAATGTGGACCTTCCTTAACTTTCCTTGACCTTTTGAGCTATAGATTATTTGACCTAAAACGCTGTGTCAAGTCAATTTTAGTTCGTATAGATGGTGCTTAGGGTGGTGATGACGACGGAGACGTCTCTACAGGGACTTTTACTATAGACTAGTCTACGAAGTTTTTACTTCCGTGACCCCCCGAGCCCCGACACAAGCGAGGATGTCTGTGTGGATATTTGTTAAATCGTAGTTCTCAAATAGGTGAACTGATTTCAATATAGTTCTTTTCAAAAAGCAGGTTTTATTGTAGTGGTTCTTATTACTTTTTATCTTTGTACTTATATTTGGTGAAACTCATTTCAGTAGTTTTGAATTATTTGTCTTTTTACTGTAATCAATACATATGAACTGCCATCATAGATATAAGAGCACAAATACTCTTTAGTCTGAGACCGCCATGAATCCAGCGCTAAAATTATACATATTAGCGTTTTGTTTTTACTCTTTCTGGCTGTATAAAAAAATCTAGCCTTACTGCGAGATTGCAAAAAAAAAACGTCAACCGTGTCCACATCCGTCTGTCACTGTCACTTGCAGTCAACTACAACAAAAACTTTGTCTTCTTGAAATTCAAAATTTCATTTTTTCCATCCAAATTTTCACAATTTCCATGTAAAAAATGCCTCTGATACGTTCAGCTAACTTTAATTTATTTGTTGAAGTGCTCATTAGGATATCTTTGCTGTCAGCATTTTGGTAAGTGGGAAACATCTGCTACCATTTTTGTCCACGTATATTTCATTGCATTTTTCAATGAAATTTACCAAGAATTACTATTTTACGACGTAAATTCAGTAGGAACAGTGTTTATTTGGTTGTATATTGCGATTTCTCGCCCCAAATTCCAGTTTTGAGTGGTGTGATATGTATTTTAATTTGCGTCGATTTGAAATATTTCGCTTAGTTTTCGGTTCTTTTTTGTCATTTTAATTTTTGCGTTTCGTCTGTTATCTCAAATGGAAGGTTGTAATTAGCATTCTGTTGAAATATTTCACGCTATTGTCAATAATTATACCAGATCTGCCTTTAGTACCTACTTAATTGTTTTGAAATTACTTTTAATTTTCATTTGCTTGATTAGAGATAACACTTATCGGAATGGTGAAGGCCAGGGGTGGCTATCATAAGTATGATTCAATAAACAAGGAAAATTACTAGTTTCGTTTCCGTTAACTCTGGTTTTTACTTATGATACTGAACAACTTTCCCCAAGAAATCAATATTTATTTTATTTTAATTTTAAGCCTCTATTCAGTCAAATATGTTCCAAATTATCAAATACAAAAAGTTACAAATTAATAAAAGCTCGGTGGACTGATAATCTGGTGAAGGTTGTGGGAAGCCGCTGGATGCGGGCAGCACAGGACCGGTCAGTGTGGAAATCCTTGGGGGAGACCTTTGTCTGGCAGTGGATGTCGTTTGGCTGATGATGACTAAAACCTCTTGTCCATTTGCCCTTTGGTATAGGCCTCCTCTAACTTTTGCATTCATTTCGGTTCTGGCTTGTCGTGTTAAATTTTTCCCTGCTGCCTTTACTATGTCCTCGTCCCATCTTTTGTACGGTCTTCCTTTTTTGTGTTGCCCATTTCTACAATACAATGTTGTAATAGTTGCCATAATAATATTATATCCCATATTATGGGAAACATAACCATCACAATAAGATACAAATATAATTGAAGCTAAAACTTTTTTGAGTTTTTTTACTGATTACACTGACTTGGTGTTTCGTGCTATGAAGTTTCCATTCGGACGGTAACGTCTTAATCGCAAAATGTCCCGTATAGACAGTATAGAGTGTTACAACTCCGAATATAGAGAGTCTAACTGGGTGGTTCTGTACCTGCTGCCAGCAGCGCGCTGTGCCGCGGGGTAGCCAGCGTAATAACCAGCATAAGAGGCATTTCATCTTAGCCCTCAAGGATTGGCAAAACACTGATAACTAGTGATCGGAAATTCGGATGCAATTATACCTAACATTGGGGAGCTAGCATAACATGGACATGCCGTTTTGAATAGAATTGGAAACTGTTGACCATACATATATAATGTTAAATGTTTCACATTTTAGCCCCCTATCACCTCTTACAAGGATTACCGGTAACCCTATGTATATAAAATAAGTTGTGGATATAAACACATAATAGCATACATAAAATTTTCAATAGTATCAACATTCACTACAATCAGATCATTACAATTAAGAATCCCAACGCTTTTTACGATCCCTGTATCCCGGGATTTTTTAATATAAAAATCTATAAATTTATTGGGAAAGGCATATCCATACTATTCTTTCTAAAAACGAAATTGCATCCGAATTTCCAATCACTACTGATAACTCTGCCCTACTTACGATAAGAGCAGTAAGTTTATTTTTAAAAGCAGTAATTTCACCCCTTTCCTCATTTAATCATTTAAGAACAAATAAATAAGACTGATATGATAAGTGATAACGCAGTATAAAAATACAGAATCTGAGCTACACATTTCTAAAATTGTATTTAAAATAATCTAAGGATAATAATAATATAAGGATAAGGAGTGAGTGAGGGTACCGGAGAATGCAAAAATGTAACGAAAAGTCGAAAGTGTTCACAGACTTACTGCTCTTATCATAAGCACGGCAGAACTTACGTCTGACGTTACAGATTCTCATAGGCAGTGGTAGCTTTTTCCATATGTCGGACCGTTAGACTTTTGCCATATTACACAACAAAAAAAAATGAAACAGCTTTATTGCAGTAACACAAATGTATAAGAAAACCTACCTTACCTTACCTTACCTTCCTATAGGTCGCGCCAAACTTTAAGATCGCTGAAGGGTACTGAGTGGGGGAAGTGTGCGTTCACTTGGAATCCTCATGCTCGAATTTTGATATTCTGATTATGCCAATATTTATTGTCTAATAGTGCCCAAAGGAAAAAAATGTGCTATCGTAGTTTCAGAGAAAATCGAGTTTTTCACTGAGGCTGCTAGCGGAATTTTTCGCTGGCAGCCTCATCTCTGGAACCAAGGAACTACTTCGAAATTCGAGCATGAGGATTCTAAGTGAACGCAAACTTCCCCCACTCAGTACCCTTCAGCGATCTTAAAGTTTGACGGGACCTTTACCTTTATTTTCTTTATTGACTCAGCAGTGTACTTTCTTACGAGCAATAACCAACTTTTTGTACTAAGAAATAATGTTATAATATTAGCATATTAGATTCAGATAAACCTGTACCTTAAACTTATGGTAAATAAACTATTTGTATTTGTAAAAGGTACCAGAATGAAATAACACACAATTGTTAATGACAGTCATATTGTTATCACAGTTACATGGAAACCATGACGCCGTTCATCAGAGAGATCCTGCCGTTAGACCTTGAGACAGAGTACAAGTACCCTCGGAGGGACTCGTACGTGCCTGCCAGCCTGCTCTGGACGATAGTGCTGTCTGTGCCATTCGCTCTGTCGCTCTTCGCCTGGGCCGCGCTCAATGACTGCAATGACGCTTTAGAGGTAAATCTTCTTCTTTTTTTTTATGTGAGAGGTGGCAAACGAGCAGACGGATCACCTGATGGTAAGCGATTACCGTCGCCCATAGATACCCGTAACATCAGAGGAGTCACAAGTGCGTTGCCGACCTTTGAAATGGGATGGGGGATGGGGGGGAATTGGGGGGGAGGTTGGACCTCCGGTACCCTCAAACCCTTCTTCTTATCGTGTGGCACAATTTAACTGTCCTATCCACAAGATGTAGGCGGCGGTTGCCTGGTGTTGCACTTGACATCACCCGCGGTCACGTGTAGGGCATTTAGATTTACACCTACGGACGTGTGCAACGCGGCCATCATACACATCTAGAAATCAGATGTGCAGGTTTCCTTACGATGTTTCCTTCAACGTTAAAGCAGTCGGTCTGAAGGTAAATAATAATAATAATATATGTTCATTAAATCAACAAATGATAACATGATATTTGTTAATAAACAAACACTTACAAGCTAAGTTTGGTACTTAATTATACAGGGTGTAACAGAAGTGTGTGACAATACTTCAAGGTTGGCGTTTACCCATCAAACTGAACAACTTTTGTTCTACAACTTTGTTGAAATCGCAAAAAATGTTTTGGACTTTTCATACAATCTTGGTTCGCCAGCTGATCGATTCGTATGAAAAGTCCAAAAAATTTTTTGCGATTTCAACAAATTTGTAGAACAAAAGTTGTTCAGTTTGATGGGTAAAAGCCAACCTTGAAGTATTGTCACACACTTCTGTTACACCTGTATATGTATGTTGTTGTTGACATGTGAACCATACATTAGTTTATCTCTTTTGAATCCTTTCTTTCTTTATTCTTTTTTCTTATTTTTTTTATATTTTATTTATAGACATGACATTGTATAATTCATTTATTGATCTAGCATTAAGATGTAATAGAATATAAGACTTTTTTTAATGTGTTGGAGGGAGTTTCTTTAGGGCCCGCCGTTTCTTCTCACTCCGCAAACACTTCCCGAAGCGGTGGGTATACGAGCTCCGAGCGGTAGGAACCTCGTATTAGGTAGATAAAAGAATGACGTTCGAAAAGTGTAGGTACACTGCTACCTACTTCGAATAAAATATTTTCATTTCGGTTTATTTCATTTTATAGTGGTTTAGATAGCAGCAATCTCTATTAAGAACCCATAATAATAATCTTTACAGTTCCTGCTGGCGTGGTCTCTCGCTCTCGGCATCAACGGATTCATAACGGATACCTTTAAATTAATAGCAGGTTAGTCCCGAAGGATCTAGGTATATAAATATGGACGCACGCACGCAAGCACGCAAGCACGCACGCACGCACGCACGCACGCACGCACGCACGCACGCACGCACTCACACGCACACGCGTACACGCACACACGCATGTCTTAACCAAACGCAACCAAAATGCTAAATTCTATTGAATTTGTGGTGTATGTAAGATTATCTTTTTTTGGAAAGCAGTCTTGTCACTTTATTATATAGATAGACGGAATTGATATCGATAGCTGTTTGACAAATTATTTTTTTATTTAAAATGCATTCAGATTTAAAATTTCCTTTATACAGGGTGTTAAAAAAAGTGCTTTTGAAATTTTAAGGGGTCTAAGCGCTCTAAAACGGAATAGTGAATCAATAATTTGTATCAAAAACTGAAAAAGAAATGAGTTAGGAATGGAATTTTGTATATTTTTCCTGTATTCCATACTTGATTCTGAGCAACCCCTTTAAATTTTAAACGCGCTTTAATTAACATCCTGTATTTCTATTGACGAAACCCTTTTCGGTGAACTTCTGGGCCCGAAGAGGAAATACCCACAGCCATTGAAGCGAGTTTCTTTTGGGATAGACGTTTCTTCTCGCTTCGCAAACACTTCCCGAAACGTTGAGTGTACAAGTTCCGCGCGGTAACTTTGTACTAGGTAGAAAAGAAAACGTCGAACGATTTTAAATCGCAATGAAATGTGCAAAACATCTACTTAAATAAATAAAAAAAGAACATTGTACACATTCACAGGACGACCCCGGCCCGACTTCTTCTACAGATGTTTCCCCGATGGCGTAGAGGTTAAATATCTGCAATGCACTGGTGACCCATACGACATTATGGAGGGGAGAAAGTCGTTCCCTAGCGGACACAGCAGCCGTGAGTATTGACAGCGACCGCGGAAGTGGGGGGCAGAGGGGGCCAAATGCCCCCCTAAAATGAACCAGGGGGACCGTGGACAGCGACCGCGGAAGTGGGGGGCAGAGGGGGCCAAATGCCCCCCTAAAATGAACCAGGGGGACCGTGGACAGCGACCGCGGAAGTGGGGGGCAGAGGGGGCCAAATGCCCCCCTAAAATGAACCAGGGGGACCGTGGACAGCGACCGCGGAAGTGGGGGGCAGAGGGGGCCAAATGCCCCCCTAAAATGAACCAGGGGGACCGTGGACAGCGACCGCGGAAGTGGGGGGCAGAGGGGGCCAAATGCCCCCCTAAAATGAACCAGGGGGGCCGTGCCCCCTCCTTTATTGTACTACCTGATAAAGGCTTCTCTGTGCTATCTTTAACAGAGCTTTGTTTTTTCTTAAATAAAAAAGCGCTTCTTCTTCGAGACTAGATGCTGGCATGTGTGAGTGAGGGAGGAAAGAACTTTCATCTTCGTCTGAAGTTCTCTCGCTCCGCAAGTTCCGCCACCGCTTCGGTATTGCGTGTAGCATTGTGTCAAAAATGGTTCCCCCCCGTGATAGAGTACTATTTTTGCGCAACTTTGATTTAAAAAAAATTGCCCTCCCCCTTACTGGACTACTTCCGCGGTCCCTGAGTATGGAGTTTGTGTAGTTACAAGTTGCTGTCACTAGATGGCAGTCGTAAAGTCTGAGTTATTATAAAATCACTAGCGTCCGCCCGCGACTTCGTCCGCGTGGACTTCAGAATTGAAAGAAAATGTTAAAATAGCGCCATCTAGTGACGAAGTGGAAATTTTGAGTTATTAAGTATTCCTACGGGAACCCTTAAGTTTTCCATGATAAAAAGTATCCTATGTGTTAGCCGAGTGCTTCATCTATCTACCCACCAAATTTCATCCAAATCCGTTCAGAAGTTTCGGCGTGAAAGCGGAACAAACAAACAAACTGACAAACAAACAAACGTCCATACTTTCGCATTTATAATATTAGTGAGATGAGATGAGATCAGTGAGATTGTTACATTGTGTTAGTACCTAAATTACAATAGAGATTTAGTGTTAACAGCCCATATCGTCCCCACTGCAGGGGCACGGGTCTCTTCCCAAATCTCGGGAAGGTTAGGCCATACTCCACACACGGGGGCCAAGTCCGGATTGGTGGAGGTTGTGGGGCTAGTGACGAACCCCAGTGTCAGAAACGACGTTAAGCTATGTAGAAGGCCTTATGATCATCAGCTGAAAGACGTCCATTGCTGGACAAAGGCCTCTCCCAAGGATTTCCACACCGACCGGTCCTGTGCTGCTGAATGCGAGCGGCTTCCCCAGGTCGTCGGTCCACCGAGGAGAAGGCCTTATAGGCGGCTTGAAAACTTCAGTTTTAGATTTAGATAAAAATGAAATTGTCTATCTATCTATCAGTGTCGTTCTGCTCGCTGGGCATGGCAGCCGCGTGGCTTTGCGGCCGACTGGGGGTGCTCTCTCGAAGGCGTGGCGCGGGCGCAAGGGTTTTGGCCGCGCTCGCGCCGCTAGTGGCAGCTTCGTGTGTAGCGCTGTCTAGGACGTGCGACTATCACCATCATTGGCAGGGTGAGTTACACATATTGACGTGACAACGTTGACACACACAAACACAACAAATAGACCCAAAATAACCGAGGGAAAACACGAGAACAATACGACAAATTGACCTATACTGACAGAGGGAAAACACAAGAACAACACAACAAAATGACCCATAATGACCGAGGGACTAACTATAATACGTGCAGGGTGAGATGAGGGACTGACTATTATACATACATGTAATTGACAACATTGCAAATTGCAAAATTTTTACACCGTTGACCATATCCGTTGAGTGTATAAGTTCCGCGTGGACTTTGTACTAGGTAGAAAATAATGACGAAATGAATGTGCCATTCATAAACATTTCGAGTTGATTTGAGTTTGAGTTGATATAAAGCGCAAAAATAAAATACCGGTATTTTGCTATCCACAATGGGTAAGCCCTTGGCATTATTTCACCTGATGGTAAGTGATGATGATGCCGAAGATGGAAGCGGGCTTACCAAGATTCCCCAACGCAATGGGGAACTGGCTATCTTATCTTCATGCCGGAACACATCAATGCTATCAACACAGCCTTGCACCCCGCTCCCGGAGCGACGATATAAAACTTTGACTATCAATATTGATGTTTGGCGGCAAGACATAGATAAGATAGTGGTACCTAGCCAGGCGGGATCCGAAAATGCCCTTCCACCAACCAAACCGAGTCCTACAAAGTCGGACCACGCCGGGAATCGAACTCGCAACCTCCTGATGTGAAGTGAGCAGACTAGCTACTAGACCACAAAGGCGGTTAAGAATTTGTTGGAATTTTGAACTATTATTTAACTTTCCATTTCCATACAAATGCTGATTCCATACAGCTGATTAGGTAACCGATTTTTATGAAAGAGCTTTACCAATAGGGTATTTTACTCTATACAAGAAAAAATCTAATACTGCTTATATCGAGGGTTCACGGGCGACTTGTATTAAGCGACATTTTTAGAAATGTTCAGGAGACTGATTTAAAAAAATATTTCTTAGAAAAATAATCATTAAAACTTAACTTCTTAGTATTATATAGATTCTCGATATTCTAAATATTTTAAATATTATTCAGAAGTTATTTTTTGTGAGGTATTTTGTAAGAAATAAATTTTTAAAGTAAAGGTTACCTGTGTTTCCAAAAATGTCGCTTAATACAAGTCGCCCGTGAACCCTCGATATATAGGATGACTTTAAATTAGTTCTTGATACGAAAGGCCATGCATGTGCTCATGATAACAAACAACTTTCCCTAAGGAACACATAGTCAAATCGCAAAAAAATTTTTGGACTCTTCATATTAATTTGGCCGATCCGTTGCTCGATTTGTATGGACAGTCCAAAATTTTTTTTGCGATTTGACTATGTGTTCCTTAGGGAAAGTTGTTTGTTATCATGAGCACATGCATGGCCTTTCGTACCAAGAACTAATTTAAAGTCACCCTATATATATACTGTGGTATTTGTAATAAGTAATCGAATTAATATGATTTCTGTATAATAAAATGAGAAGAAACATTTTATTTTTGATTTACAAAAATCTAGTTTTTTAATTTGTTATTCAAATATCTGAAACAAAAGCCGCCATGCTGGTTGTCATGTGACATCACAATAGTGGTAAACATTTGTTCGCAATATGTGAAAATTTTTTAGTACAGAGCTGTTTTGTTTACTCCTGAAATGACGTCACGACCTTAAACATCATGGCGGCTAGCGTTTTCGCGCGCTAATTTGGAATGGTAATTTTAAATGTGTTTTTGGGGTACTTATAGGTTTCAAAAAATTTTTAAAAAATTTTTTCGACTTTTCCAATCTAATGATCAATTTGAGATGCTTTTCAAAAATGGTGAAATACCCTATTGTGGATAAAATAGGTCGTATTAGATTTTTTTCCAAAAAAATATTTTTTTTTTTAAATTTCAGATGTCCTAGTCGGATCAATCATTGGTTTAACAACAGCAGTGTTCTGTTACCGACAGTATTATAACCCATTGTCGTCAGAACTTTCTGGAATCCCCTACATTGTGTCCAATCTTGGTTCGATCAAATATGTTAATGGTAGACCCGAGGGAAGCCCCATGAAAGAATATAAGGAGATCGAGTCTACACCGCTTTTAGGAAAAAAAGAGGATAAATGGATTTAAAAAAATCTGTAAAAAAATTTGGGAATTATAAAAAATATAGGTATGACGTTTAAAAAAATGTTGAACTATAGGAATAAAGAATTAATGGATTTGAAAAAAAAACGGTAAAGATTTTGTGGTGAAATATAAAAAAATAGAGGTATGATGTTTGAAAAAAAAAATTTTGGAACTGTAGGAATACTCTACATTCATGGGAAAAAAGTACAGGTATGACTGTAGGAATACTAATGAATCTATAGGAATACTAATGAAACTATAAGGAATATTCATTATTTTGAACAACTTTCCCTCAAGAAACATACAGACCTACGGACAATTCGCAAAATGTCCACGCTTTTAGCTTTGTAGTGGTCGGGTAAAAATGGAACCTCTCATACATTTTTTTTTCTACAAATGGGGAAGAAAACGCAAAGCTATTTGCAGATGGCGCTACGGACGCTTGACTCATAACTACTTTCAATGGGGAAGAAAACGCAAAGCTATTTGCAGATGGCGCTACGGACGCTTGACTCATAACAACCTTCAATTAGTTCCGCGTTTTTTATTATCGAGGTGTTATAAATTAGTTTTCTTTTCTGTAAAATTGTTAAATAGAAAATGTATGCAACTTGGACTGTTCCTCAATTAAAGGCGAAGTTGAAAAATACATAATTGAAAACGTAACTTTTCCCACGTCTTCTTCACCCGAGAATCTTTAGGAAATTACTGATTTCCATTATTATTGCATCCAATCGCCACACAACGCGGCATTTTTTTAATAATCTTATGTTTAGTTCACGTAAACAATTTTTTCTATACGTTTTGACAGTAAGTATGAGTCAAGCGATATCAGCGCCTCTATCGGCGAGCTCTGGCAGTTTTCTTCCCCATTGATCAGCTGGCTGATTTGTTTTACCAATTTTGTACAATTTGGACTCCTCCAGTCCAAATTGTTTTCCCGTTAATTGGCTATGTTCCTCAGGGAAAGTTGTCCAGTTTAATGAGTGAGAGCGACAGTTTAAATAAAGTTTATTAATTTTGGTAAATTATTTATTAAAGGCAAAAAAGAGGCTCAAAGATACCATTACAAAAGTTTTATTTACTTATTTATTTTCAATTTATTGTAAAATATTTTTGTCTACTGAAAGTTTGACCATTGATCTAAATAATAATAATTTGGTAATGTTCATATCCGCCACAAAAATGTACTTGTATTATACAATACAATATATAAATGTAATGTAAAAAAAATATATCAAAATTGAAAATGAAAAAGATATTTAATTAGTTTATAGATTTTGATTTTAAATTATATTATTATTTATTATTATATTAATATTATTTTGTTTTGTGTGAGTTCCCAGTACTTCTAGAATGTTTTAAACATATTTAGGGAGAAGAGAAGAGAGAGAACATATTTAAGTAGATTTTTTTTTACATAGAATTTATTATTGATGTGATAGTTATACAGGTTGTAAAAAATCTCCAAGTTGCGCTTCTACCAACAAAACTGAACAACCTTTGTTTAGAAATTTTATTGAAATCGCAATAAAATATTGGACTGTTCATCTTTTTGTCGTATAATTTGGCCAGTCAGCTGAAAATGGGCTTTTTACAAGATTGTATTGTAAAAAGCCCATCCTCGTTTTCAGATTTCAAAAGTTGTTCAGTTTCATGGGTTCAGTTCTTGAAGATTTTGTTATATTCTGTTTACAATGCATTTATTCACGATATTTAGTGAGCTAGATTAATATTTCAATTACAGAGCTATTTAGTGTTTTTTCTTAATTTTGACAAAGTCAATTAAGGTTTTTTTTTTTTTTTTTTACAAATAAAAAGGTGAAACATAAATTTGGTATTTTGTATGGGGTGTATTAAAAAAAGGTGGTCGGTCTGGTGCAACTGGAAAACTGCACAGAATTCAATAATTTATTTTATTTATTGCGTTTTATTTAATTGTCTGTGTTTTTGTAAAGATTTTCTAATAAATCTTTATTATATTGTAAGTAATGTATTCCAGTGTTTTTCAACCTGAGTCGCGACCCCCATGGGGGGGGGGGGTCATGTGCCGGTCAAGGGGTCTCGTGCTTGATTTTTTAATCAATATAGATACCATAAGAAAGAAAATTATAAACGTAATCTTTCAAATAAAAAAAAATAAAAAAATTATTAAAAATTTACCAATTTAAAAATCACAAAAATGTTGTATGTTTATGTAAAGGGGTCAGGTATTCAAGAAGGCTGAAAAACACTGATGTAGTTTATCTACGACAGTGTTTTTCAACCTTTTTTAATACCCGACCTCTTTATGAGTTAAAACATTCTTGCGACCCCCCTAGAGCCATAAACATACAAAATGTTATTGATTTGAAAGACTATGTTTATATTGGAGCATAATTTTCTTCGATTAGAAAATGATTTATGGTTCATTCCAATCAAAAAAAAAAAGCAAAAGGTAAACAAACATAGTATGCAGATGACATTGACATGTGTCAGTTCCATAGTAAGTTTGTTTACGTTTTGCTTTTTTTTGATTGGAATGAAGTATAGTTATTATATTAATGTCCCAGGGGGGTCGCGACCCCCAGGTTGAAAAACACTGCTTTACGATAACATGCAGTATTTGTGTTACCATTTTATTGATGTACTTAATTAATAGATACTGAATAGAAATAATTATACAGGGTATTGAAAAAAGTGCGTTTGAAATTTTAAGGGGTTTTACTCAGTTTTTTTTTTTTTTTTTTTATGGCAGAAGTGGCAAACGAGCAGACGGATCACCTGATTGATGGTAAGCGATTACCGCCGCCCATAGACACCCGCAACACCAGAGGAGTCACAAGTGCGTTGCCGGCCTTTGATTTGGGAGTACGCTCTTTTCTTGAAGGTATAGAATATAAGAAAAATATTGTAAAATTGTCTATACCTTGTGGATAGAACGGTTAAATATGCCACACGATAAGAAGAAGAAGAATTGTAAACATCCGCCCTTCAATTTTGTTTCAGATTCTAAATCTGAATAGTGAATCAAGAATTTGTATGGAAAACTGAAAAAAATAATTGTAGATCGGATTTTTTTTATATTTTTCCTGTATTTCCATTCCATACTTGATTCTGAGTAACCCCTTAAATTTTCAAACGCACTTTTTTAACAGCTTGTATAGGGTGTTGTTTTGGTCGAAAAAGCCCTTTTCTGGGGTGACAATGTTAAAAAAATAGTACAAATAATAGTTTAAAAATAAATGGAATATTCTTAGTTTGTTTTTTACAAGAAAAGGTTGAAGAATTATATACTATATAAGGTGCTACTTTATTAGTGCCCGATATTTTAGTCAGTGCTTCTACTCCTGATTCTGATCAACTTTCCCCAAGGAACCCATAGTCAAATCCCAAAAAAAATTTTGGACTCTTCATACTAATTTGGCCGCTCGGCTGATTGTTTTGTATGAAAGGTCCAAAATTTTTTTTACGATTTGACTATGGGTTCTTTGGGGAAAGTTGATCAGAATCAGGAGTAGAAGCACTGACTAAAATATCGGGCACTAATAAAGTAGCACCTTATATACTCAGGCGCGGATCCAAGATTTCGTTCAGGGGGGGCAATTTTTCAGTGTTCCCTTATTTATGAAGCGGTTGAAAGCATGAGACTGTTAATATGAAAAGTCCGAGCGTAGCGAGCGCGAAATTTTTTGAATATTTAAGAAATGCCTCTATTTATTTGCGTTTTATAGAAGATTTAGTACTTCGGTCAGGCTTCAGGGGGGGGGGGGGAATTGCACCCATTGCCCCCCCCCCTGGATCCGCGCCTGTATACATATACTATACACCAAATAACCGACAAAGTGTAAAGATACCAATTGATTTTTGAATTGACTATAGGTTCCTTGGGGACAGTTCATTCGTTACAAGAGTGGACGGTTTTTTTACCTTATACGAGTAATCTAATTGTGAGATAATTAAAGTTTAAGAAAATGTTTTTAATTGATTAATTGAAAGATATTAAATATGTAAACATATTAATTTATTTATTTAAAAAAATATTCTATTCGTGATTTGTTTTTAAAAAACAAAAATAATAAACTTTAGTTAATTTAAAATGTGCTATAAATGTAAGATAAAAAAAAAATATTTTTAAAACTTTATATGACTGGGAAAAAATGAAAAAAATATCTGTATGCAGAATATAGGAGTAAAATAAATAGAACACTTATCCAAACGTTACAAGTGAAAATAAATCAAAATTGTTTGGTCCCATACAATTGGTCAGGATTTTTTTTTTAAATGATGCTATAGTCTATTCAGGGAAACGAGCTAGTACCGACAAATTATACTTTTCTGTCATTGGCCGGAGTAACGACGCTAGGGCTGTATTCACAGTACGCAACTTTTTAGTCTGTTCGTGCGACTCGTGCTGTTCAGGCGTCTCCAACGCTCGAATTAACGAAATGGCAAAGGCCAAAAATAAAACTGTACTGAAAGAAGGAAATGTTAAAAATTATTCATCCTAAAATGAATGAAATGGATAGGAATATAGATGTCATGACAAAAAAATGATATTAAATGTAGGAAGCGAAAGCAGTAGCAGCGATACATTGTGGGATAGCGAAAATATATCTATTTTTTGAATATTATAAGTTGTTACTTATTTTATTTTATTTTCTGGACAAAGTTTAATAATTTTAACTAAATAAAAATTATTATTTATTCAAAATATCTACTTTATTTTTTCCTTTAAATGTATAATTATAAGTACGAATATCAAAGAGGTATTGGCATTTTTAATAATAAAAAACAAAAACATTTCTATTAAAATTTCAAAATTAAGGTTCAGTCAGAATTTAAAAGAAGCGCTTGGTATGTGAACGCATCTTTAGTTTCTTAGCAAAAGTTGACGCCTCCTTTCTCGTGTGACGCAGTCTTCCATCCTTGTCTTTTGTAAGCGATTGTGTGATAGAGAAAGCGCTCCACTAGCTCGTTTCCCTGAATAAACTATAGCTGATAACTGATCTTAGCTTAGTAGGATAGGTCAATTTTTTTTTGAAAAAACTGATTACTATGGATTTTTTTGGGAAAATTGTTCAGTTTGAAGAATAAAACCCCAGTTAAATAAAGACAGACACAGAGTGAACAAATAATTATTTGCCCTGGCCCGAGAAATTACTTTTGAAATCGAACCCGCGACTCTCCGATTAGTATTTATCATTAGTAACGAGCGCTCAACACTGAGCCACGGAGTTAGTCATAAAATCATAATGTATCACTAATATTTTTGTTCTAATCTGATTGTGTATAAAATATGGCGAATTTTCATTAGTTAATTAAATTACTAAAATTGTATTTTATATTTATGTGATAATTTTGACCAATAAATAAATTCTATATATAATAAATAAACTTAATAAATCTGCCAATTTATATTGTATAAGTAGTCAGTTTTTTTTTGAAAATTGGTCAATTTTATACGTTTCTTGAGATGTTCAGTTCACTATTATGAATGTGATTCTTCCTTATAAATGTTAAGTCAGTCACTATGTACGTATACATTATAATTTCATAGATATTTATAGTGATAAAATTTATATAATATAACTGAATGTTACCTAGCCATATCCAAAGGTTTTTGAAATCATATTTAATATTTTGAATATAATAATAATAATATAATGAGACGAACAGCAAAACCGAATTTTTATTTCAATATTATCCTATGTTCCCGTTGTGTCACACCATTTTGTGTCACACTGTGCCCAAATGTCACCTCCCAATGAGTTTTCTAGAGGAGCTTTTCTGTTTCATCCAGAGATGGCGCTATCGCTAGTCTTCATATTATTCACCAGATCTTCAGTCCAGAGATGTAGCTAAGTAAAATGTAAGTACTTAATAAAAATCTAAAATTGTGGCAATAATTTTTATTACACCAAATTGCAATACAAAAAAAAAAAACAAAATTCAGAAATACAAAATAAATCAAATACCTACAATAGAATTTTACAAAAATACATTCTCTTAATATCACATTCATTCATATAATAATTCATATATTCTCATACATACTTACATAAATTTTTAATTGGTGTGATTTATATTTTCAAATAATTTTAAATTACGTTTTCCGTACTGTAAGATTGCGGATAGTTTCTTAAGGAGAAGGAACCTATACAAGGAAGTCTCCTACAGTAATACCCCGCTTAACGCGAGTGATGCGTTCCAGACAAAATCGCGTTAAGCAAAACTCGCGCATAACGGGGCACAAACAAATAACGAGCTAAAATATAAATCAATGTAATTTTGTTTGAGAAAATTGTCACAAAATATTAATCACTGGCACTTTTTTTCGCACTTTAGGAAAATAGCTGTCTAAGGTTTTTTCTGTCGCATTTTGTTTGCACTCGTGCAAAATTCTAAAAACCTTTTTTTATCTTCGGAATCTCCGGCGCGTCAACCGTCAATCGTTTTTCAATTAATGAGCAGTTACGGGTTGCTATTGGTCAATGCAATCACGCCACTTAGCATGCAAATGAACCAATCAACGCATTCGCGTAAAGCGGGGTAAATTAGCGCGAATTTAAAAAATCGCGCTATACCGAATCCGCGTAAAACGGGGTCGCGTTAAGCGGGGTATTACTGTATACAAATTCTTAAATAAGCTTAAAAATTAACTAGACTGATTCTAATATATTTTTTTAAACATACTTAAGATTAAATTTTTTGAAAAAATCCGTTTTCACTTAGTTTTAATTATAGGTTTGTACGGGAGCCAATGTCTTAAGGGACTCTTAATATTATATTTTTTTAACCTATATTGGGCCAGCCTCATTGCTACATCACTGATAGATAAATCAACCAAAAAAAAAAAAAAGATAATATGTTATGGTACTCATATGGTATCATAAAATTAGTTTGTGAAACACCTGAGTGAGAAGGATAACACTTATACATAAGTTAAACAAAGACAAACATACAATATTATGTACTCTTTTAACCCAAAGCTTTGTCCCTTTCGCACGTTTAAAACAGCAAAGACCGCTTCAGTACAAAATGGGTTAGACAATGATATTTAAATCTTTTAATGATCATTCGTTTCAAAAAAACAATTTATACACAACTACATAAGTACTAGTTTACCAAATTATTCTTTGCACATAATCAAAATCCTTCCAAACAATTTCTTTATTGAAAAACAATGAAAACGTTGCTATATTTATGACAATGTACCACAGAAACTCTGTTAGAACCAGTAAAAGGCTTGGCCTTATGAATCTTAACCTTAAAATTATGTACGGTATCAAAAAATATCTTATTTCAATCATCTTTTGTAATCCCAAGACCATAACTAAGCATATAAAATATGGGAGTAAAAACGATATACAGTTCTGGTCTTTCAAGTTCACATACAAACTGAACAGAAGCACAACGTATGCAGGTATTGATGCGTATTTAGCAAAATCATATTTTCCAAACCAACGGTTCCATACGTAGAATGTATAATGCCTGTTATCTGCTAACAAGTACGGATGAACCACAGTACTGTAATGCACAATTAATCCAAATAATACTGCCATTAAAACCACTAAAACTATATTGGTACGCATTAGTTTTACGGTCTTCTTTATACTATAGACTACATATGGCAATCCAAAAACACCGTAGAAAATTAAAAAGTAAAGCAACTGAGATAGATGTAACGTTGCTTCATGTGCCTTTTTATCTCCTAAAACGATTGAACCGTTGATATAAACAAAAGCAACAAATGAAATCAGTATGATACTGTGAGTCGCAAGCAAAAGAAAGTCTTGGACCGTTAAGAATTTGAAGAATGTTGTGAAACATGTCGAAATATGATATTTTAATGCAACGAAAACATCAGCAAGTCCATAGTACCGTTTCAATTTAGATTTATCAACATCTTTTGCAATTATTGACTGTCTTGTCAGTGACGTTTTAGATAAATAGTTATTTCCGAAGACTCTTGAACTTTTAATTAGTATATCTAAGACTTTGTGACCGAACACCATCGCTACCCACACTATGTTTGTCTGCCTCATTAGCACACTGCAGAGACCGAACAGCAAAATTAACAATTTATATTTATTCGCAAGACACAACCGCGAAAACAATAAGAGGAACGTCAGTGATAACGTATCAGTGTAATAAACATGGGAGAAGAAATACAGTGGCGGCAGTAGAGCTAGATTTAACGCTTGCAACACGGTCTTCAAATATGTATTCCCTCCGTAAACAAACTGTAATATCGACGCGAACAATATTAAATTTATTCCTGATGCTATTAGGTTTATGAACCGTAAGTTGTATGTATTGCATTCGAAGTACGATCCTAATGCTCCCGCTGAAATAAGATATAATCCGGGTAGCGTCGTTATCTTCGGATCCCAGTATGTAAAGTTCCCATTACAGTACGCCAAACCTTGCGGTATGTGGAATAGCTCATCGATGACAATGTGGATAGTTTCATAAACTTTATCGAAGATGAATTTTGATGCAATTGAATATGTGACGAGCGTTATTAGAAGGAGTCCATAGTATTTCGAGTTCATTTTGATAGTCCTGAAAAAGAGAATAATATGAGAATCACACGGATGAAAATAAAACATGTACCTCGGTAAGGCTTACCAATTGTGGATAATTGCCAACACTGAACACGTTATAAAACTGACTTCAATCATAACAACTACCATTTAACAGTGATTTTTTAAGTTTTTATTGATTTTTTTCAAAAAGCACTGAATCAGTTTTGATAAAATTTATATGGGACCACTTCTGAAGTGTTTCCTACCAAACAAAAAAAGAATCACCAAAATCAATCCATTTAGTAATCGCGTAACAAACATACAAAAAAAACATACAGTCGAATTGAGAACCTCCTCCTTTTTTGAAGTTGGTTAGAAAGAATAAAAAATCAATTTAATTGTGTGTTCATGGCACCTTGTATATGGAACAAATTGCCTCATATATCAACCATGAAGTCGTTCCATAACCAAGTTAAGATTCACCTGACAAGAGTTTGTCCCTTTCACACTTCAAAAAAATATAATATGCTATCCTGCTGTCAGAGTGAAAATTACTCTAACGAAACTAATTTGGAACGCTTTCTAAATATGTTAATAGTTTTAAAAACAAACTGGACGAATGAAGCAAAGACAATCTAATTTAGTATATTCTCAGTGTGGACTTTGATGGAATATTATAAAAACCAACAGGGCTTTATTCTTAGGCATAATGTCCGCTCAAAATAGACTGCTCGCCTATTACTAGAAAAAAAAAGTTGCACAATTTATTCAGTAAATGGAAGTATCAAGAATATAAGTATTTCACGAGTATAAATTTAAATGGTAAACTATTTCGCAGGCATGATAAACTATTGTAGAACTGTCTATTAGGAATCTGGTGGATTAAACGAGCATAATTGTACTGAAAAACGTGAGGGCTGATAGAAAACTAACCTCTTTGTAATCTACTTCTGTTTTGACTTTGCGACAATAAATGCTTCCTTTAGATTGCGGAAATTCAAATAGGCGTAATTTTCAATACTTTCCACTGTTTACAATGTTTAAATATCATGGTTTTTAATGAAAACCGTACTGCCGCTACCGGCGATCACTTCACTTCCAATGGCGGCATTTTGACTTGACATTGACAGATTTTTAGGGTTCCGTATCCAAAGGCCAACGGGACCCTATAACTATTACTAAACCACCGCTGCGCTGTCTGCAAGGAACATTACTCGCCTACCTACGGCGCGGTGGCGTTTGTAAGCGGGCTGTATATCATGAACCGTAATAGGTAGACAGTTTTTTAAACTTGTACCTACCTACTTTTATAATATAAAACTACCATAAGTTGTGGGAGGGGAGAGAGCGCGCTACATACAGCTACGTCATCAGCACGTGCGGGACAGCTGCGGCCGCCCTTCGAGTTTCATAGTGTTTTTCTGTTGCCGCTATAACAATAAATAATAAAAATTAAAGGTGACTCCTCTACTAGAAAGGTGTTTTTTTTTGCATTTTTTACTCGATCTTAATAATGGCAACAGGTAGACGCTTGAAATGCTCACAGAGTTGTTTCTGTATATATCTCACTAATATATAGGGTGACTTTAAATTAGTTCTTGATACGAAAGACTATGAATGTGCTCATGATAACAAACAACTTTCCCGAAGAAACCCATAGTCATATTGCAAAAAAATTTTTGACTCTCCATACAAATCGATGAACTGACCGGCCAAGTTAGTATGAAGACTCCAAAATTTTTTTTGCGATTTGACTATGGGTGCCTTAGGGAAAGTTGTTCGTTATCATGAGCATAGCCTTTCATATCAAGAACTAATTTAAAGTCACCCTATTATAAATTAAAGGGGATCCCCTCCCCACTACGGAAATATTTTTGGAGTTTCTTGTGCGATGGTACGGAACTCTTCATGCACGATTCCGATTCACACTTGTTTTTTCAGTTATTGCGAACGGTTCGAAAATTGTTGATGATGTCGAAATAGGAATGTACCTATTTGTATAGTCTTTTTCGATATGATGTCATTATTCTTTTTTTGTACTTTTTTAGAGATGTTTTTCTTGAAAACAAATAAGAACAGAACAGTTGTTGATATAATACAGCCATGGATTGGCACACACACACGCACAGCTCACTACGAAACCTACGGAAAGACGCTAGAGCAAACCATATGTACAGCTTATGCTGTTCTGTGTACACTGACTGTAACCCATGGAACGTACTCTAGTCCAGGGACCGTACCGTTCCAAATCAGGTAATTTTCACTTGACATGTATCTCTCCCTATCAAACGTAAACGATTTACAATAGCTTATCCTGCTGGCCCTGCTGCCAGAGAGTATCTGGGAATTGATTTTGAACAAAACCTAAATGTATAATATTGCTAGCATGTAGCTTTCCCCCTGAAATGTTTGGAATCCCTTGTTTAAAGTTGATTTAAAAAAAACAACGAATAGTGATGTTTTAAATTATTATTAAATCTAAAAAATATATTTACATAAAATATTTTGGTATATTCATTGTGCATGAATGAAGTCCCTTTATGAAAAAAAAAATGTTATTGGATTAAAATTAGGTACTTATTTAAAATGGGTACGTAACGTACCTACGCTTCGTACGTTTGTCATGTGTTTAAAAAAAGCGGTATCAAGAGTAGATTTTATTTTATTATTATTAAAGATTAGAGAAATAATCACCTTACGATTAAATAAATAATAGGTAAATAGAATAGAAGGAATTCCATTTTTAAGTATTGTAAGATTTTGACATGAAATTTCAAAAAACTTGTGGTACTTATTAACTGAACTTCAATGTTTTAAGACAAAAACATGATAACATTTTTCAACTTTTCTAAACATCAGTAAAAATCACATTACCTGTATTTCAGGTAATGTGGTCAGTGGCATAGCGTGGCTTTTCGCCGCCCGGGGCCCATCGAAAATTTGCCGCCCCTTTCTATTTTCATCATGAGTAAAAAAAAGTCGAATAAAGCAGCCAAATTCTGTAATCAATAAAAAATGTACTCTTCGTGATTTTAAACAATTTTTTTTATACTATCGATGTGTATATATCACGTTCGATTGCTAATATAGCTAAATTGGAAATCCGTACTAACCTAACCCCGCCGGACATCGAACTTACAACCTCCTGATGTGAAGCGAGTGCATTATACATATGTATATTTCCGTGGGCAAACGGTCACGAATATATGTTATTTACGAAATAAAAGCGCGAGCGAAGCAAGCTCGAAAATTTTTAAGATATCTAAGAATATTTATGTTAAACCTCTAGTTAAACCAGTAGAAATCCTTTTACTTGGAGCGCCCAGCACCGCGCCGTCTTAGTTAGAGTAGGTACCCCACCTACCAGGGTGCTTGGCGCCCCCATAAGCTTGACGCCCTGTCTGTGCATGGGTGGCACGACCCAAATTCCGGTCCTCTGTAAAATAGTAACTATGCGCTGTCGTTGACTTGCTGTACTATACGGGTTTCATTCTTTATACGATAACATTTGTTTTCATGACCTTTTAGCAGGGTTAAATATTTAGAGTTTGATTAATTGAAAAAAAAAGTACAAATTCACTCTAAATGTGACAATTTAAGAAAATTTAAGAAAAGTCGGACTTTTAACCTATTTTCGGAAAAGCATAATTTATGAAAAACCAAGTCATTTTTTAAATTAACTTTATCCTAGGTGGTGGTGAGACGTTAGATAAGGTATCTACCACAACAATTTGATTCACCCATTCTGAGACACCTGTGAATGAACTTTGTTTTTTTTTATCATATATTTCGATCGCATATATTTCATATATTTTTGTATTGAATTGTTTCCTCACTAGTTTATAAGATCTTTTGATTTATGTTTTATTCTATTTTCTTTGTTTTGTTGCTGAATAAACTTTTTTCTTTCTTTCTTTCTTTTATCGCTTAATTTGCCGCCCCCCTGGACGTGCCTCGACCTTAGGTAATTTTTAATTAACTTCAGTATAGAGAAGCTTCTTTCAAAAGTGGCATTGCTAATGGCAGCTGTTAAAAATATTCTTAACATTATGAAAATATTTGGTAAACCCTCTTCAAGTTTATAATATATTTTAGTAAGCCCCGTGAGCCAGACATAATTATGTAACTCTTTTTTAAAGTCTGGATCTGTTGCAGCTACAAAAGTACGAATACATACACGCTCAAGTTTGAAATTTTCTCTATTAATATCTTGAGGAGCGTGATCTAAGTACAGTTCATCGAAGCCAAATAACACTAGGTAAAAAAAATACGGCGCTCGCCGCCCTTATCCATGTGCCGCCCAGGGCCATGCCCCCCCCCGCCCCCCCCCACGCTACGCCACTGAATGTGGTTACAGGTAATAAAAACTACTGACTTCTAGAATACTATAAATTCAGTTAATCGAGCTGTTTTATATGGTTTTTATTTGGGGATTTATAATTTCAAGTCTCGCCACCCCATCTCCTTTTGACTTTGACAACTAGCATAACGGCTTACGAGCATTTCAAACAAATTAAATTGCATTTTCACTAATTTCTTCTATTATTTGCTCCAAAACAGTGTTGACTTTGTGTTATTTCTAAAAAGCAATGAGTGCCTAAAACACAAAACATGGAAGCGAACGATTTCGTAGCGAAACTCAAAGCGGAGGAGTCTGCGAAAGAAGTTTTAGATTTGGATGTGGTTTACAAAGATTTCAAGAATATTCTGACGAAATTAGCTGCGAAAGACCGAGGCCCGTTTTCCCTAAACGTTCTCTGTGTGCTTTGCAGGTATGTCAAAATATTTTAATGAAAAAAACTCATTGATATATTATGTTTAATGAATGACACTGGATGATGCTTAGCGCAACCACAAAACACATAGATACAGAAGGTCCGTTCAATACGCTCATAAAAATCCTAAGCATACACATGCTTATAGACGTATACGGCCGTTGTAGGCAAGATCACGTACTATGCGATGCCTTGTATATTTCTATAAGCATGTATGCTTACGATTGTAATGGTATGTATTGAGCAGACCTTCTGTGTCTATTTTGTGGCGCAACACCAGGCTTTTGCCTGACCGTAGTGATTACATACTATTTACCTACAGTTAAAGGGTATAACATACAATAGCGTCACCATAGACTATCTATCTACCTTAAAAGACTGACCCTTAAAAGTTTTTCATCAAAGAGTTCTCGTACCTGTTTAGCAGCAGCTTAAACGAAACGGACGGAAAACGTCTTCAGATTGACCTTGATCTAGGGAATGTCTGAATGTATTTTTTTAAATTTAATTTTCCAAAATATGTATGAAAAAAGCAAACATCTCAGTGTGCAAAATGGCACCATAATTGGCAATAATATTTGCGTTGGTATTCTATAAAAGTCTATCTGCATCCACACAAAGAATACATTAAATTGGATTGTCTTTGCTCCAGTTTTTTGTTTTTTAAACTATTTAAATATTGTATCTTGAAGCAACTCGTCCCATCATCATTGGCCTCGTGCCTCTAATCTTTCCGTCGGCAACTTTCTCTATTGTTCCTGCAACCATCTGTGCCGGTCTCGTATAGGACTGTACAGTGTTCAGTCACCAAAAACTTATCCCATATATGTATTTATTACTTTAAACATTACAGAAACTTGGACAAGGTGCCATCTTGGAAATCGGTTATTGACAATCGGGCTCTGGTGACGTTGAGCATCGACTGCGTGCGGGAGACTCGCTGCCTAAACAAACCGGACCGGGTTAAGACTTTGGCTTGTATCTATCATATACATCGGCATGTCGTGAAATTGGTAAGATGGATAGGTATATTTTTGATTATGGTATAGCATATATTTTTTTTAGAATCTAATCTAACTACAGTTAATGGTAATGAACCAGATAAAAATTCATGCTGTATATGGATTTAGTTATTTCCTTAACTAATTAATTATGAAACAATGATATAGACAGTGGAAAGGTAAAAGCGCTTAAGCACCAGTTTAAAGCTTTTTAATTTAAAAAGAAATCCATTTTTCACAAGGAGTATTTCCTTTAAAGTTTTGAAAATGCCACTTAAGTACTTTGACCTTTCCATTGTCGATATATGTATAGGGTTACTTTAAATTAGTTCTTGATACGAAAGTCTATGCATGTGCTCATGATAACAAACAACTTTCCCTAAGGAACCCATAGTCAAATCGCAAAAAAATGTTGGACTCTTCATACTAATTTGGCCAGTCAGTTGATCGATTTGTATGAAAGTTGTTTGTTATCACGAGCACATGCATAGCGTTTCGTAAAAAGAAGTAATTTAATGTCACCATATATATTGTTAGTTATTTTGAAGTAAGTTATATTATTTAAAAAAAAAGTAGTTAATGTAGATCAGTCTGGTTACCTTAGCATAGATAATTCTAGTTTGAGGCCATACATAATTTTATCTCTTCTCTCTTACTTCCAGAACACACCGATTCCACCGGAGCTTGTTCTCAAGTTGTCTTATATGCCATTCGAAGTTGATGTTGACAATTTACTGCGGGATTACTTCAAAACGTACTGGAATATTCTCTCCGACAGAATATTGTATATCGAGAAACTGAAGTTAGAAAGACTCGCTGTCAACAAATTACTGACAAAATTAATTGACGATGCAAAAAAAGTTATACAAATCTGGGATACTGTTAATTTCTGTATAAACATTTTAGTGTTTTTGTTAAAAAAATTACATTTCGTCTACAATGATATCAATTCAGTAGAACTGAATAAAGCGTTTGGAAATATATTTGAATGTTTATCAACGAAAAATGATTTGAAATCATTCAAAAAGCTATCCGAGAAGGACTCGTTGAATTTGTATGTGAAACTCCTTGACTGTTTGTATGTTGTCGCTGAGACTGAATCAAAAGTTAATTTTAAGAATTCTATACTAGGCAATGTGACGAAGATATGTATAACTCTTCTTGGACACAATTCGGATATATTCCACTGTTTGCAAACATTTTTCCTTAACGCATTCTGTTGTGTCCTAACTGAGAAACCCGATTTGCTGTTTACCGAAACAATTTTAGCAAATATATTGAACTCTTGTACGATAACTGAGAAGTTGGGATATAAAAAAGCCATGATGGTCACGTATCCGCACATAAATCAGTTTTTGAGACTATACATTGAGTATTCAGTAGCAAATAGCGAAGTGAACAAATGGACTGAAAACTTCACGGATCGAATTCAGCAATGTTGTCTTAAATTAATGTTGCTACTGATGGAAAAATTGAAAGACTGCGAACAGTTGTTGAAATGTGAGAATTGTAAGCAGAAAAGTGGTCTACATGATGCGTTAAGATTGTCTTTTCAAACAAAATATTTTGTATCAATATCGTTGACTCAAGGAGTTGATATAGCCAAGGTGTTGCCAACTCTGTATAGTGTTGTCATACGTCAATATGAGATCTTAGTCGATCTCTGTGCTGTCGGCTGCACAAATTATGATAAATTCTTTAAGAAACTCCAAGCTGACATTCACAACACGGCAATACTACTTAACAAATCACAATTCTACGAATACTCAATAAAACTATTCGACATTTATCTGAAAAATGAAATGAAACATTTCAAAGACGATATAGAAATGAAAAATATAAGCAGAGCTCTTTATAACAAAAGCATTTGCGAATTAGATTGTAAAAAACATGAAAGTGCTTTAAAAAGCGCTTATCTGAGCCTTATTTTTGCATTGCCGGAGTCTTTGAAAGCGGATAAACATATGAGTCTGGTTATGGAGATAAAAGCGAAGGCTCTGAAATGGAAGACCGATGATGACATCCAAGATGATGAGAATCAGGACGGTGTTCAGTTGATGACTGTATGGAACGCCTGTTTGATGAGCGTTGATGATAATTTGTATGGGAATTTGAAGCCGTTCTTCTGTGATTTGAAATTTGGGTAAGTTTTACCTATAGAAAGCGCTTTTTTGGTTCTACAAATTCAGCAACTTTTGGACGTTGACCAGCAGTGGTTGTCTTTTGGCCAATGATAATAATGATAATGTCTGTTTTGGAACATCCTGTTTCAAAAAAGTGCGTTTGAGATTTTAAGCCATTACTCAGACGGAATGAAGTATAGAATACAGGAAAAATTTTATAAAATCCGCTCTTTAAATTTTATTTTCAGATTCCCATACTAAATCTGAATTGAATGGTGAATCAAGAAATTGTATGGAAAACTGAAAAAATAATAATTGTAGATCGGAGATTTTCAATATTTTTCCTGTATTCTATACAAGTATATCAGAATCAAGATTCTGAGTAACCCCTTAAAATTTCAAACACACTTTTTTTAACTGGTTCGTTAATATTAATATTTTGTTTCAGAGAACTGTTAAAGCATGAGTTCGCGTCTTACGCGAGGCTGTGGCCTTCCATAGTGCCAGTGGCTGGCGTGTGGGGCTCCCTACACAGTTTGCTCCGAGACAAACCTGCACCCTGGCTGAAAGGTCAGTTTAAAGACATTTTCTTCATTATTTTATGTCATCAATAAAGTTTTGAGATGGGGGATCTAACTGCCCCCATACGAAAGAATCTTATAAGTGCAGTATACGTGTCCATACATCTTTATCGTTTAAGTAATCTAGTCTTTTTAAATAACCTTTAGAAGACAAAAAATTTTCAACATACAATTTGAATTTGTTTTCTAGCATATTTTTAACCTTATTTTAGTTACGTTTTCTGGCTGTAAAAAATTAAAATAAAACTAATAAAAATATATGTTTTATTTTTGGGGAAAAATAAGATACAATACCTACTTAGTCGTCTAATGTCGTTTAATAAAATTGAAATGAATCTTAAAAATAACATTTTTTTTTTATTTTCAGCAAAACAAGATGGTATTCTAGAAATGTTGTATGAAATTGTATTGGAGACGCCAACTGCTGTTAGAACTATACACAGCGAATACTATTCCAAAATAGTCACAGATTTGCTCAACGATTTCGAGAAAAACCCAGTAAGTTTATAAATTTATAAGTTCTAACAAAATAATCTGAAACTACGTCTAACAGAATCGTCTGAAAATATTTAAACTGAAGTATTTACCCAAAAATTTGAACAACTTTCCCAAAGGAACCTATATTCGATTTACAAAAAGAATTTTGGACTTCCTAAACAAAATTAGCCGATCGGCCGATCCTGGTTTCTTGATAAAAACTTCTTTACCATTTTTTTCTTCGACTTCTTAGGCCTGGACTTAGGATTCTAGTCAGAACTCTAACTGGCCACTGCAAGCTTAACAAACATCTCTATCAAATGAAGCTTGCAGATACGGGCGAGTGCCGATTCTGCCTCGAGGAAGAGGAAACTCCTCTTCATATACTCTGCGAGTGCGAGGCACTGGTCCAAGCCAGAAGCCGATCTCTAGGTGGACCGATGGTAACTCCAGAGGTCATTAGGGAACTCGATCCCAAGTGCATCCTACAGTTCATTAGAACTATTGGCCTTGAGGATATAATTTAACAGGGCAGTGATCACAATAGATCTACCCAGGTCGCAGTGATCCAATAGGGCCCGCCTTTGGTCCTATACCCCCAAATAATAATAATAATAATACCATTTCTTTTTCAGGCAAAGACTCCAGACCAAATGGTTGTATACGCGACGCTGCTTATCCTAAAATCCGAGTATGATCTACACGAAGCGAGCTTGAAGTATAACTGGAAAGTCTGCGACACACCGGTAAGTCTTGTTTTACCCGACTTGGCGACAAAAAAGATTATGTTTTTTATGTTTTTCACGTGTATCTGGATATGTATGTATGTATGTGTGATTGCTAGTGGGTTTTAATGAATGAGATGTCCATCGATTCGTCTAACTAAACCGGTTTAAGTAAGTCCGGTTTGTTATAAAACCAAAATGGCGGACGTAAAATACAAAATGGCGGTTGAGACGACAAAAAAAAAATTAAAATTAACCTCGTAAGGCCTAACGACCTATTTTTAAGATATAGGTTTAGTAGTAGTTCAGATCCAATAAAGTTTTTCAAATCGTAGTTGTATACCCAATTACCTAAAATTAGAACCTAATTTTCGAACTCGTGTTACATTAATAATATTGGCGCCATTTCCGAATGAACCATAGATTCACATTGTATAGAAATAATAATAATAATAAAAATAATAAAAATCTTTATTGCAAAATAATTCAGACAACAGGTGGATAAGACAGGTAGATAGGTAGATAACAAGGCATTGCTTAATTAAATAATTAAGTGAACATCAGCCGGGTAGTCTCCACACCCCCGCACTAGGAATAAACCTGTGTCGACGGAAAGTAGGGAGTGCCACCCAGCATAAAATAATAAAACACTAAAATGTCGTTAACCTGTTGTGGTTACTAAATTGTATCACTGAAATCCCAATCTAGTAAAACTGTTTTTTGGGTTTCTGTTTTACTGAAATATCACATTTGAGTTGAAGCGTTTAGGTAATTTTTTTGCACAATGAAAGTCTGGGCCGCAACCATTTGGACCTATTTTTAAGTCTTTGGGCCGCAATGGCTACCTGCTTAAATTTAGGTTGGCTACGAGGCTAATAAAAAAAAAAATGCGTACTATACAGGGTTTAAGGGACAGGTTTCCGAAAACTTTAAGGGCTTGCTCAGTAGACGAAATTGAAAAACGTTCCACGTTTTTTCGTTTTCTGAAAAAAAATATTGTGGAAAGTTGTTCAGTTTCGTCTACTGAGCAAGCCCTTAAAGTTTTCGGAAACCTGTCCCTTACACCCTGTATATCAGGTGATTTTTCTTTATTTGACAGGCATAAGCCCTTTTCTTTCTTTCTTGTTCTCCATTGCCTGGAGCGGTGGCGCATCGGGAGCCGGGTCGTTCCCTTCCCTCAAATATGGTTGAGGGGAGCGATGGCTGACTCTCGCGTTATACTCCTGATCGGGTGCTGTCCGTGTGAACTGGCCTGCTCTTAACTGATAACATTTTAATCACCACAGAACACAGATCCAGACCAGATCCCGTCGACGCGGACTATACCTCAGGAGTACGTCGCTTCCAAGTGTGCCATTCAAGCCGTTCATACCTACATGGGGCTTGTCAAGAAGTTTGATAAGGGTAAGACTGTCTGTTTATACGAAACAGCGCTTACAATCTCGGTATTGCGGAATATCGGTATTCCGAGATATCAGTCCCGCGTAATGCGGGATGAAGAGTTTTGTATGTGGGATGAATGTCAGACTGACTCGGTGGTTAGCGATCATGACCTGTTATCCGAGAGTCGTGGGTTCGATCCCCACACAGGGCAAACTTTTCTGTGATGAGCAGAATTGTTTGCTCTGAGTCTGGGTGTATTATATCTATATATGTATGTATTTAAAAGTACATATATGTGTATGTATATCAGTCTCTGGTTCCCAAGATACAGGGAATCCTAGTTTGGGGCCAGATGACCGTGTGTGGTTTGTCCCAGATATTATAATAATTATAAGAGTGCGGAATGTAAAATGTTAAAAAGTGTCTATAAACATCATGTGTCTTTTAACCGCATATGACTAGACTCTAGTGGCTAGTTTGCTTGCTTCGCATCAGGAGGTCGCGGGTTCGATTCCCGGCGGGGTCTAACTTTGTAGGACTCGGTTTCGTTGGTGCTAGGTGGTCAGTGTTTACAGCATTGATGTGTTCCGGCATGAAGATAAGATGGCCAGTTCCCCATTGCGTTGGGGAATCTCGGTAAGCCCGCTTCCATCTTCGGCATCATCATCACTTACCCCCAGGTGAGAGCTAAGGCTCTATAAAAAAAGAATAATAATAATAATATCTGGGACAAATCACACACGGTCATCTGACCCCAAACTAGGATTCCCGTATCTTGGGAACCAGAGACTGATATACATACAGATATACTTTTAAACAGGGTTCGGAAACCGGTTTTTTGAAAATACCGGTTTCGGTCATTGACCCCTATATCGAAATAATTTCGGTTAAGGTTTCGTTCAGGTTTCGGTTACCGGTATATTTAACCGGTTTAACCAAAACTGATATTTTTTCGTTCGAACGGAATTAACCGGTTAATTTGAAGAATATGCGACTTTGTAGGCATGTTTGCCGCGTGCAATCAATTGAAAGCGTGCGAGAAAGTGAGCAGAAGACTCGGGCAGTGGCACCCGCGCGACGCGCCTGTACTTGACTAAGTTTGGTTTTAACCGGTTAATTTAGTTCTTATTTCGGTTAGAAAACCGCTTCCTGATTAACCGATATTTTATTCAAATTTACCGGTTAAGCTGGAAACCGGTTTTAACCTGAACGGAATCGTTAACCGAAATTCGAACGAAATTAACCGGTATTTGTTAACCGGTTCCGAACCTTGCTTTTAAATACATACATATATAGATATAATACACCCAGACTCAGAGCAAAAAATTCTGCTCATCACAGAAGTTTGCCCTGTGTGGGGATCGAACCCACGACTCTCGGATCAGAGGTCAGGATCGCTTACCACTTAGCCACGGAGTCAGTCGACGTACCCTTATAGTGGACGAACCCTTTGAAATACAGGGTGTAAAAATTAAATACCTCTCCTGGATTTAAATGGACAGTTCCACTCTACTAACTGAGCAACATTTTCCAATGAACCTATACAAAAAATTTATTCTCAAAAAAAAAAAATTCTTTCCAGTGTCCAAACCATTGCTCAAAAACGCACTGCAGACAGCCCAAGTCTGTGTACCAATGTTATTGCACTTATGCAGAAACGTGGAGGGATTGCAAATGGCCGACATTTGCTGCAAGATGGCTGCCGTCGTTGAGGACAAGTGAGTGTTACATTCGTTAAATAGATAGATCGATAATGCATTTATTCATTGACACATGGTCGCGTTGCACACGTCCGTAGGTGCAAATTTAAATGCCCTACACGTGACCGCGGGTGATGCTAGGTGCAAGGTGCAACACCAACCGCCGTCTATACCTTGTGGATAGGACGGTTAAATGTGCCACACGATAAAACAGAGAGATATTGACATATTGACAGTATAGATGACTGACTCGGTGGCTAAGTGGTTAGCGATCCTGACCTGTGATCCGAGAGCCGTGAGTTCGATCCCCACACAGGGCAAAGTTTTCTGTGATGAGCAGAATTGTTTGCTCTGAGTCTGGGTGTATTATATCTATATATGTATGTATTTAAAAGTATATGTGTATGTATATCAGTCTCTGGTTCCCAAGATACAGGAAATCCTAGTTTGGGGCCAGATGACCGTGTGTGATTTGTCCCGGATATTATTATTATAGATGATACTAGAAAAACTAAATTAAATTACATGACCTATTATTTAAAATATAAACCAACATACATGTAACATAGTGAATAAATCTGCCGTGCAAATTAAGAACACAGTGAGTGATCTATTTGGCGGGAATTAAAGTAAACCGTATTACGTTTCGAAAAAGGTTCAAAATCAATCGCACCAAATCTGTTACTTAGTGTGTTCTTAATTTGCATGGGG
This sequence comes from Coleophora deauratella, assembly GCA_958295455.1. Taxonomy (NCBI): domain Eukaryota; kingdom Metazoa; phylum Arthropoda; class Insecta; order Lepidoptera; family Coleophoridae; genus Coleophora; species Coleophora deauratella. Next base: position 8,717,925 of record OY282415.1, read on the forward strand.
GCACGGATCTCTTTCCCATACCTCGGGAAGATTAGGCCGTACTCCACACACGGGGACCAAGTCCGGACTGGTGGAGGTTGTGGGGCTAGTGGCCAGCCCCCGTGTCGGGAGTTTTCAAGCTACCGAATCCAATCGAATCGAATCCACTCGAACCTACTTAAATATACTCGAACCCACTTGAATAGAATCGAATCAAATCTTATCCAATTGAATTTAATCGAATCCAATCGAAAACCCACTCGAATAGAATCGAACCCACTCGAATAGAATCGAATCCACTCGAATAGAATCGAATCCAATCGAATCCACTCAAATCCACTTGAACTCACTTAAATCCACTCGAATAGAATCGAATCTAAATTTACAAAATAATGCCAGATTTTACTTTTACTTCCAACAGGGAAGCGTACGTACGCAACGCGGGTACTATTCTCTACCACGCATCAAAAGGCGATGACGTCATAACAACGCTGATGACGTCAGCTAGCCGATACAGCGGGCAGCTGATGAAGGACGGGGGAACTGTGGAGGCGGCGCTAGTGTTCATGTGCGATTGTGCGGTGAGTGTGGATAAGATAATCAAATTTAATAAAAAAATAAATTTAATTGAATCCAATCGAATCCACTCGAATAGAATCGAATCCACTCGAAAATAATCGAATCCAATCGAATCCACTCGAATAGAATCGAATCCACTTGAGCCCACTCAAATTCACAATAATAATTTAGAATGTTATTATTATTATACACTACAGGGTGTTAATAAAAGTGCATTTGTTATTTTATGGGGGTTACTCAGAATCAAGTAAAGAATACAGGAAAAATATACAAAAAAATTCAAACTTTTTTTTTCTATTTCCCATACGATTTCTTGGAAATTGAAAACCGAAAATAGTTTGGAATTTTTGTATATTTTTCCTGCATTCTATAGTAATTTCTAAATAACAAGGATAAGTCTGCCATTGCGTATTTTCACAGTTACTTTTAAGTTTTGTACATTTATTTCTTTTTGCAATAAAGAGTTTACAAACAAACAAACAAACCATAACCACTTAAAATTTTAAACGCACTTTTTAACACCCTGTGTAAATACGTGTGACTTTTTGTTTCTTAATAAAATTATTCCAATGCCCCCCCATCCCATTTCAAAGGTCGGCAACGCACTTGTGACTCCTCTGGTGTCGCGGGTGTCTATGGGCGGCGGTAATCGCTTACCATCAGGTGATCCGTCTGCTCGTTTGCCACCTATCACATAAACAATAATTGACCACGCTGAATACGTTAAAAACGTGTCCGTTACCCCAGCCAGAAAATGTCGAATTTCGTCATTCGAGTGTAATAGATAATTAGTTGTCCAGCTTCTGTAATTGTTGCGCATATTTTTGAATTTGTTCTGCTGATAGTTTTTTAGTTATTTGCCAAAAACATATCTGGCTGCGGTAACGTTACCCCAGCCAGACTATTTTTGATTTTTTGGGTATATTAAAATAAAAATTAGCTAAATAATTAGTAGTCTAGACGAAGTAAATGTTGCGACTTAATTTGTGCTGATACGTTTAACGGTTGCGAAGTTATTCAAATTCCGGCTGGGGTAACGTTTGCAGGTTTGCTGGATCTCTGAAACGGTTAAGCGCACATTTATATTTTTTCGTATACCACTTCTTATGAATTAGTTCTAATTTGTTCATCAATAAAAAAACAACAATAATGTACCGTTTAAAAGTTATATAAATAAATAGAATTTTTCTTTAAAAGGTCCTAGCACGACGAATAAGAGCTCTCAAGACTCACTCAAAACGTTATTTCGTAGCTTAAAGCTGGCTTCAAATGTTTGTGAATTTTTATAAGTATACCGTAAGTAATTAATAAGTTATGATGAAATTTAATTCAGTTGGGGCCACGATACGCAGTGGAGTTGTTTGATCGCCGATTGACAGAGTTTCTTGAGGTTTTTTGAACTGAATGTTATGTCAACAATTAGTTGCCTAGTTCAATTTCGTAACTTTAAAATTTCAGCGTTCTACATTGAATAATTAACGAGATAATCGAAAAAGAGACATTGTGAAGTGCATGACCGTGGTAACCCGACCAAGTTAAGATGGTCACAGAAAAGCGGCCGCGCAGTACATTATGCTTACCTTTTAAAATGTGTAGTATAATAATCTTAGAAATGAGATACAGACGCGTACATTACCGTTTGAGTGAAAAATAAACTCCTACCCCTATATAGCTATAATAAACATTCTATGATTTTAATTCTTTTTCTTTATGTATCTAATTGTTAAGCGGACCAGACACTTTCAATAATACTGACAATGTTTTCAAGTGATGACAGTATATCACTACATAGTATAAAACAAAGTCGCTTCCCGCTGTCTGTCTGTCCCTATGTATGCTTAGATCTTTAAAACTACGCAACGGATTTTGATGCTGTTTTTTTTAATAGATAGAGTGATTCAAGAGGAAGGTTTATATGTATACAGGGGGTAACAGAAAGGTGTGATAATACTTCAAGGTGCTTCAAGGTGGGCTTTTACCCATCAAACTGAACAACTTTTGTTCTACAGCTTTGTTCAAATCGCAATTTTTTTTTGGACTTTTCATACAAACCGATCAGCTGGTAAACCAAGTTTGTATGAAAAGTCAAAAAAAAATTGCGATTTGAACAAAGTTGTAGGACAAAAGTTGTTCAGTTTGATGGGTAAAAGCCCACCTTGAAGTATTATCACACCTTTCTGTTACACCCTGTATAATACATGCATAATATTAGCATTCACCCGTGCGAAGCCGGGGCGGGTCACGAGTTGACAATACATATATTGATACCGTCAAACACGGCATCTTTACCCTTCCATGTCATCTTTACCTACTACCGACTTGCATTAATAAAAATAATTTTTATTTACACTTGTGTACGCATCTGTATAGAACTCGTAACACTACCCAATAAATTACAAAATGCTAGAGTAATGTACTGCGCGGCCGCTTTTCTGTGACCATCTTAACTTGGTCGGGTTACCGCGGTCATGCACTTCACAATGTCTCTTTTTCGATTATCTCGTTAATTATTCAATGTAGAACGCTGAAATTTTAAAGTTACGAAATTGAACTAGGCAACTAATTGTTGACGTAACATTCAGTTTAAAAAACCACAAGAAACTCTGTCAATCGGCGATCAAACAACTCCACTGCGTATCGTGGCCCCAACTGAATTAAATTTCATCATAACTTATTAATTACTTACAGTATACTTATAAAAATTCACAAACATTTGAAGCCAGCTTTAAGCTACGAAATAACGTTTTGAGTGAGTCTTGAGAGCTCTTATTTGTCGTGCTAGGACCTTTTAAAGGAAAATTCTATTTATTTATATAACTTTTAAACGGTACATTATTGTTGTTTTTTTATTGATGAACAAATTAGAACTAATTCATAAGAAGTGGTATACGAAAAAATATAAATGTGCGCTTAACCGTTTCAGAGATCCAGCAAACCTGCAAACGTTACCCCAGCCGGAATTTGAATAACTTCGCAACCGTTAAACGTATCAGCACAAATTAAGTCGCAACATTTACTTCGTCTAGACTACTAATTATTTAGCTAATTTTTATTTTAATATACCCAAAAAATCAAAAATAGTCTGGCTGGGGTAACGTTACCGCAGCCAGATATGTTTTTGTCAAATAACTAAAAAACTATCAGCAGAACAAATTAAAAATATGCGCAACAATTACAGAAGCTGGACAACTAATTATCTATTACACTCGAATGACGAAATTCGACATTTTCTGGCTGGGGTAACGGACACGTTAAAAACAACCGACTTCAATCGCAACAACTCCAATTTTGCTATGTTTTTGTTGATTTTCTCAAAAACCGCTGAATCGATTTCGATAAAATTTGTATGGGAGCACCTGTTAAGTATATACCCTTTTAAACAAAAAAATAATTTTCGAAATCGGTTCAGGCGTCGTCGAGTAATCGGTGAACATACATAAAAAAAACCGACGAATTGAGAACCTCCTCCTTTTTTTGAAGTCGGTTGAAAAATAATAACATAATATTTCCTTATAGATATACTGGATCAAGTGCGGCGCGCCGGGCCCGGCGGCGCGGCTGGCGCGGGCGGCGCAGGCGCGGACACTGCAGGCTTACGACGCGTGCGCCGATATTAAATGTAAGTATTTTTTTTTATGATCGAATGAAAACACTTTATTGCACAACAAAACAGGAAAATAAAAACATAAACATTAAAAAAAAAATGTTATACAGGTAGGCGGTCTTATCGCTAAAGAGCGATCTCTTCCAGGCAACCTTTTATTTGTATTTTTAATTGCATATTTTTTTGTTGTTGTTTTACATTTATTTATGATGCCAAAAATAAAGTTTGTCTATGTCTATGTCAATAAATCTGCCGCGCTTACCATAAGAGCAGTAAGTCTGTGAAACACTTCGAGTTTTCGTTACATTTTTGCATTTTCCGAATTGTTTCCTCAGATTGTTTTAAATAGGTACGGTTTTTGAAATGTGTAAGCTCAGATTCAGTATTTTCATACTGCGCTATCATTTATCTGTCTTATTTATTTGTTTTTACATGATTTAATGACGAAATGGGTGAAGTTACTGCTTTTACAAATATACTTACTGCTCTTATCGTAAGCACGGCAGAAATATTCCTCATAATACTGCCGCGCTTACGATAAGAGCAGTAAGTCGGATTTTTTGAAAAAATAGTTAAATGTATATTTGAAGTCAGCATAAAATTCTCCACAAAGTGCCTTTCTATCTAACCTGTCTTTTTCTAGCTCTACTGCAACCTATAAATATCAATAAGCATAATAGCAGTAAGTCACTATTTTGAAGAGTTTTTACTTAGCGTTACAGCAGGAAGTATACTTCCTTCCCGTTAATAAGTGGAGCTCCGATATTTTTGTATGTATGGGTATCGATATTGTGTGTATGGATTACTTACCATAACAGCAGTAATTAAGATACTTACTGTGTTTAATCTTTTAATTCATACTAGGTGTGAAGTATTTTTGGCATTTATATATTTTTTAATAATTTTTTCAAAATAATTGATTATACATAATGATAGAGCTAAATTTACTCTGCAAATTTCAATAATTAAACTTAATATAACTTGACAAACCGAGGCAACACAGTTAAAATTGTAGCGAAAACTTTGCGCGTCATTTACTCAAAACTAAGATTTCGGACTTACTGCTCTTACCGTAAGCGCGGCAGAATACTAGGCTAGATGGCTGCATCAAAAATAAATTGATGAGCTGAAATTGACTAAATGGCCCTCAAAAACTTAAAACTCAAAATGTTTTTTATTGCCAATTTCGGCCAAGGAATCTCTAAATTATGGCCAAGTTCGGATTGGTGGAGGTTGTGGGGCTGGTGGTCGCTTTTAAATACATACATAAATATATGTTATAACATCCACACATAGAGCAAACTTGATTTTGACTTGAAATCTACTTATTAAAGAAATGTTTGCCCTGAGTGGGAATCGAACCCACGACCCTCGGATCAGTAGTCATTTAAAAATGCAAAATGCAACGGTCGATTTGTATGGGGAGTTCAAAAAAATTTCGTCATGATAAAGGTGTCGATTCGGTGTTTACGATTAAACTTATTTGACAGGACTAAACTTAATTTAAGCGTCCTATCCTTGTCTTTTTGATACAGAGAGAAAATGACAAAACACTTAAACCGAATCGACACCAACGACTTTATAGATAACTAGCTGATGCCCGCGACTTTGTTTGCGTAATAAGAATAAAACATGATGTTTTTTTTTACCAAAACTTGAGACATTTTTTTAGTTCCCCATACAAACTTTTATTCCCTGTTTCCTTCCCCTTCAAGTTTTATTTGTACAACAAAAAGTAGGCTATGTCGTTCTCCAAGGTCCTATCTATCTCTGCCAAAATTCATTAAAATTGGTGCAACGGTCGATTTGTATGGGGAGTTTAAAAAACTTTTTTCTTATGATAAAATGACCTTAAAGACAATCGGTTTCCGCAGTGGATCTGGCAGTGGGGCGGCTGCTAGAAGCTCAGTCGCTCGCCTGCGTTGACTCCGGTCCCACCGCGCTGAGTGCGGCCAATACAGTCCAGCGTCACTACCTTAGCGTCTCGAATAGTGGTGAGTGTTTGTATGGGGTCCTTATAAGTGGTTGTATAGGGTCCTTATACAGGTGAATAGTGGTGTTTGTATGGGGTCCTTATACAGGCCATTAGTGGTGTTTGTATGGGGTCCTTATACAGCCGAATGGGGGTAAGTGTTTGTATTGAATCCTTATGAAATATCTGAGGAAAACCACGGCTTGTACTGTCGGAAGCCGGGTCGTTCCCTTCCCTCAAATATGGTTGAGGGGAGCGATAGCTGAGGCTGACACATTTTTTGTTCGTATTCCTCTTTCAGCTATCTACTGTATGCTCGCTTAAATGTTCGTGCGGATGGTGGCGTATCGGGAGCCGGGTCGTTCCCTTCCCTCAAATATGGTTGAGGGGAGCGATGGCTGACTCTCGCGTTATACTCGTGATCGGGTGCTGTCCGTGTGAACTGGCCTGCTCTTGTCATTGGTTTTTTGGAATTTGTTAGTCATTAGCTACAAACAATTTTTACTTTTATCTCTTTTGAATCCTTTCTTTATTCTTATTTTTGTATATTTTATTTACAGACATGACATTGTATAATTCATTTATTGATCTAGCATTAAGATGTAATAGAATATAAGACTTAAAAAAAAAATGTGTTGGAGGGAGTTTCTTTAGGGCCCGCCGTTTCTTCTCACTCCGCAAACACTTCCCGAAACGGTGGGTATACGAGTTCCGAGTGGTAGGAACCTCGTATTAGGTAGATAAAAGAACGACGTTCGAAAAGTGTACACTGCTACCTACTTCGAATAAAATATTTTCATTTTCATTTTCATACTCATGTAGGTTTTATAAAATATTGAATCGCACAGCAATAAATCTGTTTTACCATCTGTGAGTTAGGTTAGCATTTCGTTAATTTTATGTGCAACTATGTAGTACATTATTTTTCTCTCTCCCTCCTTCTCTTCCTCTCCCTCCCTCTCTCTGTGTGGCGCAATATAACCGTACTTTGGCCAAAATATTGAAAGCCCTTTCTTGTCTTCATTCGTCCAGGATCGAAGTGGATCCACCGCCGTCTCCGCTCGTTAACCCTCAAGCATCACATAGGTATTACCTCCCTCGGCGCCTGCTTAGCCAGTCGCGCGCTGCTGTGGTGTCTCAAGTGTCTATACAACTTTAGTTTTCATTCCTCTCTCTCTTTCCCTCCTTCCCTCTCTCTCTCTCTCTCTCTCTCCATGTGGCACATTATAACCGTCCCTTTCTCTTCTTCATTGGACTAGGATCAAAATGGATCCACCGCCGCTTTCACTCGTTGTGGCTCGAGTGTCTATACCGTTTTTATTTTTAGTGCCCTCTCTCTCCCTCCCTCCCTCTCTCCCTCTCTCTCCCTCCCTCCCTCCCTCCCTCCCTCCCTCTCTCTCTCTCTCTCTCTCTCTCTCTCTCTCTCCATGTAGCCAAAATATTCACAGTTCTTTCTCTTCGTTCGTCCAGGATCCAAGTGGACCCATCGCCGTCTCCGCTCGTTAACCCTCAAGCATCACATAGGTATGGCCTCGCTAACCGCGTGTTTAGCCAGTCGCGCGCTGCTGTGGTGGCGGCGGGCGCGGGCCGCGGGCGTGGGCGGCGGAGGGGTTATGGCGGGGAGGGCCGCCGCGGCCGCCGCCAACGCCGGCGCCGGGGACGAGTGTCAGGTGAGATTTTGTAGGTTTTACGTCGACTTAATATTATACGACAGACACATACACACGTACGCATGCATTCACATACACACACATACACATCGCGTCGCACACAGGCGTCGCCGAAGTTAGAATCAAACATATGGTAATTTATGACAGCAATAAAGTATTGAGTATTGAGTATGAGAACATTCATGTACGCCTGTCGCGCCGCGCAACGCCCCGCGTCTCCCTAAGCGAGGCCTAAGTTGCCCTGCAAGAAGTTAAATCAAAGGATGTATATATGTTTCCAAAATTGTTTTAATTTTTATCTTCTTCATATATTTACAAGTGATAAATAAGCATGAAATAAATAATTTGACTAGTCTACTTATAAATATGCATAAATATAACAGAGACTGGCAGACAAGGCGCAGACAAAACCATTTTACATGTAGGTAATAAACACCTATTTTTAACCGACTTCAAAAAAGGAGGAGGTTCTCAATTCGACTGTATGTTGTTTTTTTTTGTATGTATATTAATAATAATAAATTAAATAATAAATTTATTCATAAACCAGTTTGGTGCTTCTGTTATAAATTACATGACATTGGGCAGTTAATTCACATATAATGTGGAACAACTGCTGCCGAACTAGGTACAAAGACCTGTATTTCAGCATTCAGTGCTCTTCCAAGATACACATGTTATCTGTACTAGCCTAAGAGTTTAGGTACATAATTTACACACTTTATGTTTTATTTATGTTTTATTTATGACGATTTAAAAGCATGTGTAAAGCATCTACTTAAATAAAAAACATTTTGAGTTTGAGTTTGAGTTTTGAGTTTGAGTAGGAGACAGTATTTTAACAAAGAATATTACAAACAAATAACAAGTTAAATTACTCGATTACTCCGGCAATTATGAATCGATTTTGATGATTCTCTTTTTGTTTGGTAGATAATACTTCAGAGGTGGTCCCATATAAATTTTATCTAAATTGAGTCAGCGCTTTTTGAAAAAATCAACATAAACAAAAAACATTGCGCAAATGCAGCTGTTACAATTGAAGTCGGTTTTTTAACGAGTTCAGCGTTGTCAATTATCTGTCATAGTTACTTTTTGTATCATGTTGGAACACAATCTAATACAATAATGTCTGTATAGGCCTCAAAGGAATGCTCAGAGTCATCCCAGAATCAGAAATAAGGAGATATCTAGGTAGGAGAACTAACCGAGAACCGTACATAGCTCGCAGAATCGCTAAACTGAAGTGGCAGTGGGCGGGGCACATAGCTCGTAGGACAGATGGCCGTTGGGGCAGTAAAGTTCTCGAGTGGCGACCCTAAAGCGGGTGCTACACGGTCGCCAACAAGCACCCCAACCAAGGTGACATTCGTTGTTTCCAACCGCATAGACCAGTGTTTTTCAACCTGGGGGTCGCGACCCCCCGGGGACATTAATATAATAACTAAATCATTTTCTAATTGAAGAAAATTATGCGCCAATATAAACGTAGCCTTTCAAATCGCTAACATTTTGCATGTTTATGGCTCTAGGGGGGTCGCAAGAATGTTTTAACTTATACAGGAGTCGGGTATCAAAAAAGGTTGAAAAACACTGGTATAGACTACGAAATTTGGTCACCAACCACGGTCTACATGGTTGGAAACAACGAATGTCATCTTGGTTGGGGTGCTTGTTGGCGACCGTGTAGCACCCGTTTAGGACGTACCATAGGCAGGCCTCCCACTCGGTGGACCGATGACCTGGTGAAGGTTATGGAAATACTTGGCGGAAGGCCTGTCTTCAGCAGTAGACGTCTTTTAGTTGAGATATTGAGGATGATAATGAGTTTGTCATTGGTTTTTGGAATTGTTAGTCATTAGCTAAAATTTGTTTTTTATCTCTTTTGAATCCATTCTTTCTTTATTCTTATTTTTTCAAATTTTATTTACAGACATGACATTGTATATTTCATTTATTGATCTAGCATTAAGATGTAATACGAGTAGAATATAAGACTTTAAAAAAAATGTGTTGGAGGGAGTTTCTTTAGGGCCCGCCGTTTCTTCTCACTCCGCAAACACTTCCCGAAGCGGCGGGTATACGAGCTCCGAGCGGTAGGAACCTCGTATTAGGTAGATAAAAGAATGACGTTCGAAAAGTGTACACTGCTACCTACTTCGAATAAAATATTTTCATTTTCATTTTCATGTTTTCTGAAGAAACACCAAATCAATCACACGAAGGACAGTTGCTAAAACACCTTGATATCCAATCTAGAGATAAACTAATCGGAGCGTATTGTATTTCATAGTTCTTAGCGGCACCGTATGCTGAAAGCACTCCTATGATTTGTCCCCCTTGTATAATGGGACCACCGAATCCACTTATGACGTCCATCGCACGTTTGTCAGCAACGCATATCATTGGATTCATACTGTCTTTTTTGGTCTTTTTGCAAGGTATTGCATACCCTTGGCCGATGCGATACACGGAAACACTGTTATTTTTAACGTTCGACACTTCATTGGCACTTAATCCTATATATTTCACTGGTAATCCTATAAAAGTCTTGTAGTCCACAGCTGTGATGCGTCCGTAGGTTTTTAGGTTGATGTATTCGGTCTCTATAAGGCCGATGTCGTTTTTCGAGTTGACAAAGAGGTGGTTCGCGTCGAATTTGTACGCTGGGTGCTTCATGCATTTTACTATGTTCAGGTATTGGGGGTTTCGTCCGTATCGTATCCGGTTCGGTTCAGGTTTGACGCATCGGCTGGCGGTCAAAAGCCATTTGTTGCTAATAAAACTGCCGGTGCATGTCCCGAAAAAGCGCTCTCTCAACGTTCCGTTTAAAACTGTTATTTTTAAAACACCAGTTGTTACTATGTAAGGGTATTCTTCAAAGAAATCTGTGTTTACAACGCTGTTTTTGAGATCTTCTTTCAAACTGAAATTGTGAACGTAATTTTGCGTAATAAAAAATGAAAATATGCATATTGTTCTTTTTGAAGGCAGCATTTTTTACGAAATGAATGGCGCGCGTGGTTTGTTACGCTATTTCAAGAGGTTTTCAGAGGTTTTTTTTGTTGTTACATATGATTCATGTGAATGTAAAGCACAGGGTGTTTATTTTGTATGTTCTTTAATGACTAGGTTAATGATTTACGGATTTATGTATGTCTGTTCGTTGTATAGCGACTGTAGTGAAAACTAATTGATAGATTTTGGAATGCGTTAGTTACCAGATAGAGAAGTATGCATATAAATACAAACAGTTTTTTTCTATACCGGTTAGTTTAGAAATCGTTTTGAAGCGGTCGTGACTCAGTGCGGCTTGCGTGGTCGCATCGATCACGCAGGTTAGCTGTCTACAGACGCGGTCATAATCTGGATAGGTTTGACTGTTGTCAGTTGCAAAACTCAAATTCAAAAACTCAAACTCAAAATATGTTTATTTTAAAGTACATAGGTAGCATTGTACATTTTTCGCAGGTCTTTTTTAATCTACCTAATACGAAGTTTCTATCACTCGGAACTCGTATACCCATTGCATTCATCTAGACCGTTTCCGTGATTCGCAAGGCACGTTAAGCCGTTGGTGTCAGCTGCTGTCAGTAGATGGCACTCGTTAAGCCATGTCGGAGGCACAAGGCCTCCGACACGGCTTCTGACAATGGGGTAGACTACCACCGATCCGGTCTTGGCCCCCGTGTGTGGAGTACGGCCTAACCTTCCCGAGGTATGGGGAGAGACCCGTGCCCCTGCAGTGGGGACAACATAGGTTGTTAGCATAGTTTAGAAAATTTAACTCACTCAGAGTGAATCGAGCCAAAACAAAACATTCTGTATAAGCATTTGTAATCGGCATTCATATTTCGTAAGAGCAAAGAACAATGAGTGATTTTGTCTTTTTTTTTTCATAACTTGGAGGTCGTATGGAGCACCTTGTGTTTGTCTTGGTCAGATCATAGGAATTGGTGGGATCATCAAATGAAAGAATATGCCTAACTACCAACCACACGGAGTCCTACAAAGCTGGACCCCGCCGGTAATCGAACACCTGAACATCGACTAGCCACTATGCTATGGAGTCGGTTAAGATTTTCCCAAAAGAATCCATAGCCCATATACAGGGTGTAAGGGACAGGTTTCCGAGAAACGAAACGAAAAAAAACGGCTTCTCCATACAAAATTATAAACTTGATTGGACAGTTTGTATGGGGAAGTCGATTTTTTTTTTCGTTTCCTGAGAAAAAATCTTGTGGAAAGTTGTTCAGTTTCGTCTACTGAGCAAGCCCTTAAAGTTTTCGGAAATCTGTCCCTTACACCCTGTTTATTGTGATTTTCTTGGACTTCTCCTACTTAAGTTTGCCGATCATGATAATCATGTTAGAAAAACATTCCAGTATACATTCCTACAATAGTACACAAAAAATAAGGCGCGTCGGTTATCTTCGTTCGCGCAGACAAGAACAAACTATCGACGGAAACACCCGAAACAATCAACGCACGCACGGTGACAGCTTTCTGACAGCTGACAATTTCATTGAATCAGGCGCGAAATCCATCAACCAATAGCGGCAGAGATTTTCGGAACGTGTAATGACGGGTGACAATGAAGCTACTTGATTGGTCCATCAGTTTCCCGCGTAATTAAAATATTGTCTACTGCGCAGGTACATCGGCAAGCCTTATTAAATGTGTATTACTGTAAGAGTAATTCACGAATTGACTGCCCAAAAAAGAAATTATGTAATACTAGGTTTTTACCGCCTCCGTGATCTTGTAGCTAGTCTGCTCGCTTCACGTCAGGAAGTCGTGGGTTCGATTCCCGGCGGGGTCCAACTTTGTACGACACGGTTTGGTTGGTGGTAGGGTATTACCGAAACTCGCCTGGCTAGTTATCACTATTGTATCTAAGTATTGCCGCCAAACAATAATAATAACTTCCAACCGATTTCGGTGATGGCGACTGTTATAAATAGTGATCGGAAATTCGAATGCAATTATACCTAAAATCGGCGAGCTAGCATAATATGGATGTGCCGTTTTGAATAGAATTGGAAACTATTGGCCATACATATGTAGTGTTAAATGTTTCACATTTTAGCACCCCTATCACCTCCTACAAGGATTACCGGTAACCCTGTGTATATAAAATAAGTTGTGGATATAAACACATAATAGCATACATAAAATTTTCAATATTAACAACATTCACTACAATCTGATCATTACAATTAAGAATCCTAACGCTTTTTACGATCCCGGTATCCCGAGAATTTTTTCTTTGAAAATCTATAAATTTATTAGGAAAGGCATATCCATACTATTCTTTCAAAACACGAAATTGCATCCGAATTTCCGATCACTAGTTATAAATCAGCTCTAAGAACTGGGGCTTAGTTGGTCTGCCCTTTGATGCGCTCGAAGATGACTAATATTGACTAATACTATGACTAATACTAATATTACAACGGGGACATTTAAGCACACCATTTTCATAATGGTACACGATAGCCGCAGGTGGTCTGGCTTTTACGTCATCTCGCTTTTTGTCAAGGTCCAACCTTCGCTGACGTTCAAAGGCAAATACTTTTTCCTTGACCAGGTGCCTCCATTCAGGGCGGTTGGCTGCCTCATCCTCCCACTGAGAGGGCTCAGTATTGCACCAAACATCAATGTATTAGCAATGGGGTATTGGCTAGCTAGCTAGCGTTGGGGAATCTTTGTAAGCTCGCTTTCATCTTCGGCATCATCGTCACTTACCACCCGGTGAGATATTGTCAAGGGCTTACCAGTTGTGAATAAAAAAAAGAAGCTTTTGCATGTGGCTCAGTCCGCGTGAATATAGTTTTTGTTTGTTTGTTTGTTTGTTTGTATACTCTTTATTGTACGACAAAATAACACAACAAAAATTTATGAAAAATACATGGATGCAAAAAGGCGGGCTTCATAAGAAGTTTTTATGACTTTTTTTATAAAAATAAAAATTTTCTTTGTTATTTCAAACCCAGACAACTATCTCTATGCAAAAACACGTGAATCTTTTGTTTAGAAAACCATATTTTCGTTTTTCTCACCTTCAAATAATTTATTTAACTGGTTTATTAGGGTTCCGTAGCCAAATGGCAAAAAACGGAACCCTTATGGATTCGTCATGTCTGTCTGTCTGTCTGTCCGTCCGTATGTCACAGCCTCTTATTTACTGTTGAAATTTGGTAAGTAGATGTATTTTGTAAACCGCATTAAGATTTTCACACAACATTATAAAAAAAAAACAATAAATTTTGGGGGTTCCCCATACTTAGAACTGAAACTCAAAATTTTTTTTTTCATCAAACCCATACGTGTGGGGTATCTATGGATAGGTCTTCAAAAATGATATTGAGGTTTCTAATATCATTTTTTTCTAAACTGAATAGTTTGCACGAGAGACACTTCCAAAGTGGTAAAAAGTGTCCCCCCCCCGTAACTTCTAAAATAAGAGAATGATAAAACTTAAAAAAATATATGATGTACATTACCATGCAAACTTCCACCGAAAATTGGTTTGAATGAGATCTAGTAAGTAGTTTTTTTTAATACGTCATAAATCGTAAACCGCAATTTACCTTTCATTCAAGTTACAACGAACTACAAGAACTTTTATATTATGTTACTTACTGCTACGGAACCCTTCATGGGCGAGTCCGACTCGCACTTGGCCGCTTTTTTTTTAAGATACTCGTGCACTACCCACCTGTATTTTATGTTTTGTCCCCGTGTCACCCGGGGACAGTCTGGGAGAAATCGCTTTCAGCGATAAGACCGTCCAGGTTGCACCACCACATATCTTTTTATTTGTTTTTATATTGAAATCGTATTTTTGTGTGCAATAAAGAGTATTTATTTATCTTTTATCTTATGTTATCTTATGTGCAATAATAGCTATCCTATACAAACCATTCGTACTTTTCCGATTAATAAGTGTTAGCCCAGACTCTGATCTACATAATAAACTAAATCTACCACACGGCATTGTTTATTTATTTTTATTTATTGATTACAAAACACATGCTGTTAACGGACTGTTGTCCAACTACTCTTAAACCCCGCCTCAGGCCAAGGAAGGTCAAAATAAGTCGTTTGTACATTGTCGAAACTTGCATTATCGAATTTGTACATTCTGCAAAACATCCAACCTATTTAATCTATAATTTTCCTATTGTTGCAGACGAAAATCGACAATCGTATCAAGCATATACTAGGCCTGCACCCCACGAACGAAACCCAATCTTACGGGCAGGACACACAGTTCAAAACAGAACCGTTCACACCGAAACAAGAGGTCGAAACTATGCTCAAGTGCGTAACACTGAAGAAAACTCAAGTAAGCCCTTCGGTTCCGTGCTTGGCTGTACCCGGCTTCAAAATGCCGGAGTTCATTGAACACGACTGTACCTGTCAATGTTACGCCTGTCAAATACCGACGTGTCAAATTTTAGCGTGTCAAGTCAGCGGCCTTGAAGCGTCAATGTATTTCAGGTCGAAAGAGTTTGACATTGCGAGAAATTATTTCGATGGTGCTCTCAAATGCTTCGGATTTGTCGAAGCTAAGTTGGGCAGAATAGTAAAGAATTATAGAAATAAATTTGACAATTACATCGTAGATATTGTCGAGGTTATGCACAATAAATACTTCAAACGAGTTGAACTCGAGTTTCTGATTGAAGCGTCATTTTTTGAGTTGTCTCAAACTAATTATAAGAATGCCGATGAAAATGTGTTGAGGATAAATGAGATACTTCGTGAAGATACACAGTTTGACGGTTACGCGACGAACGAAGCGCTGAATTTGATGATATGTTCAGCAAATTTGAGGAAGAGCGAAAAGAAACCCGAAGCGTTCGATTTGGAGACAGAATTGGAGAATTTGAGACTATCGCCAGCTAAAGTTACAGAGCCACCGAAAACGCCCGAAGCGAAAGCGGACAAACCGCCAAGACTGACGAAAGTCGTCGTCAAAGATGAAGAAGTACCCAACACGAAACGTAGGGTCATAAAACTGAATTTAGAAGACACACATTCTGAAGAAAAAGAAAAACCAAAGACAAGGCCAAAACGGAACGTTTTCAAAATACCCGTTCCGGTTAATAGTAAGCCTGTTCTGGAAACGTTAACTGCTAAACCTACTCGACCGAAAATTTTGGTCACTCAACCCTCTAGTGAGGCGGAGATATCTGTTTTCGACTTTGCGACACCGAAAAATCCCGAAAAGACAAAAGAATTCTTCACGCCCGCTCCGTCTGAAACGCCAGAACAATTCTTCACACCAATGACCTCAGTTAAAACGTATACTAAAAAGACTTTAAGGAAAGGCATAATAAAGAATTTGGAAAGCGAATTTGCCATGCCTAAAAATGAAAAAGAGAACGATCCGGAATTGTTTTCGACGCCGAAAGTTAGAGTTGATGAGACGCCGAAAGATACGAAGATAGAAAAGTCGAAAAGTAAGCCGAAAGTAGAGAGGGGATCGCTTAAAACTTTAAGGGAAAAAAGGAGTCTTAAAAGGGCGACAAGTCCTGGTAAATTGGAGGATGAAAATAAACCAACCAGTAACGTGTCAAGGACTAGGAAGCCTGTTAGGTTTAGCATGAAAGATGATTAAAATATATTTTATATGCTGCCCTCTTAAGACCGCAAAGAATATTTGACTGACTCGGTGGCTCAGTGGTTAGTGATCCTGACTACTGATCCGAGAGTCGTGAGTTCGATTCAATCTCAAGATGAGCAGATTTGTTTGCTCTGAGTCTGGGTGTATTATATCTATATATGTATGTATTTAAATGTATATGTGTATGTACATATATCAGTCTCTGGCTCTCATAGTACAGGGAATCTTAGTTTGGGGCCAGATGGCCGTGTGTGATTTGTCCCGGATATACTTTGCGGTCTTCTACATATACATTTAAATACATACATACTATATAGATATAATACACCCAGACACAGAGCAAACAAATCTGCTCATCACAGAAATGTTTGCCCTGGGTGGGGATCAAACCCACGACTCTTGGATCAGTAGTCAGGATCGCTAACCACTGAGCCACCGAGTCAGCCAACATAGGATATACAAATGTGAAAATTTTTATTTTTAAATAATTAGATATTATTCCATGTAGTTATTTTGTAACTTGTGAGGCTGAATAGGGTATAGAGCCTTTCCGTCATGTCGAGTTCACAACTTTTCTTTTAAATTATAAAGGGTGACTTTAAATTAGTTCTTGATACGAAAGGCTATGGAACCCATAGTCAAATCGCAAAAAATGATTTTGACCCTCCATACAAATCAGCCAACAGACCGGCCAAATTAGTATGAAGAGTCCAAAATTTTTTTTGGGATTTGACTATGGGTTCCTTAGGGAAAGTTGTTTGTTATCATGAGCACATGCGTAGCCTTTGGTATCAAGAACTAATTTAAAGTCACCCTATATTTGTCATTCAGCAGCTGGCACAGACACTATACTTATGCATATAAAACCCAGCGTAGACAAAAAAAGTCGTGAATTAAGTAATTATTATAAAAAAAAGATTTATAGAAAAATTTGGGTGTTTCGTTTTTGCCCTTTCTCCATGAAATGCACATAAAATAGACTTACCTTATTTAGTAGTTTTTTTCGTTAAATACATAATAATTACGTTGTTTTATCTATTTTCGGATAGTTAGGAGCACTAACCACTGAGCTACCGAGTCAGTAATTGGTTAGGCTTCTCTATAGGAACAATAGGGTATTTGACGCTATCAAAATTAAATTGAAAAATACCGAATACCGAAAAATACTAGACTAATGTTTTTGTTCATTTTAAAATTTATATTAATTAAAACCAGCAAATAAGTTCGTCAAAGACAAAAAAAAACAAACAAACAAAAGCAAAATGTCGTTTTTGGCAGTTAATAAAAAGTCACTCAAATGCAGGCGCGGATCCAGGGGGGCAATGGGTGCAATTGCCCCCCCCCTGAAGCATGACTGAAATACAAAAATTCCTATAAAACTGACAAAAAGGTATAAAATGTTACATGTCAAGAAAAAAAAAATCCACCGAAAGGCTTCGTTATTCAATTAGCCCACCCCTAGACGTTCCCGATGGAAAGGTGCCCATTATGCTTGCAGCGTGTCCACGCTGAATAGCAATGGACAACCTTTGCATCAGGAAAGCCCCGGAGCGGGGGTCACCCCCTCTTTGCCTGATGCGACGGCCGATTTCACGGACGAAATCTATCGCCTCCGATCCCCAGCATCCCGTGGTCTCCACAGCAAATGGTACGAAGAAATAAGGGCGCATACTTCTCGTGTTTTTGTTTCGCTGCACCTTCGGCAGCAGAGCAGGCAGTTCTTATCGTGCGCTTCAGGTGGCTCGGGGCGAAGGTACTGACGCACGTAATTCCTATAAAATGAAAATAAATAGAGGCATTTCTTAACTATTCAAAAAAATTCGCGCTGGCTTCGCTAGCAACTTTTTATATTAATGGTTAATACCACCGCCCGCTTCATAAATAAAGGTGGGTATACAAAAAAATTCCCGTCCCCCCCCCCCCCTGAACGAAATCCTGAATCCGCGCCTGCTCAAATGACTGGTAGTCAAATACCGTATTTTAGAAATGTCTGCAATTTTGATTAAGTTAACGATTTTATGCATTTTTTTTTAAATACATACAAGGACATTGTTCGTAAGGACTGTAATCCTTTAAAGCAGGTACTTTAATCATTTTAGTGTACTTATTTTAATTTTAATTATTTGATACTGTAATTTTTAATAAGTATTGTAATTATGAAATGAACTGAATAAAGATGTTGAATTGTGTACATACTAATTTTTATTTACATTGTACTGTACATTGTCAAAGACATTTAAAACTCATTCGCCCAAATACACTTTTGACTAAAAAACCGACTCAAGGTTTGTTGCACGACTTTTGAAAAAATAACTCAATCTAGCAAAAAAACTAAAGCAAAAGTTCAAAAACTGTGTGTTTATGACTGTTTATGATTTTAGTTGTATTCTAGTTTTTTGTTATTCGTGTTTAGCAGTTTATTTTACCCTCAATTGATAAGCCCTTGGCATCATCTCACCTGATGGTAAGTGATGATGATGCCGAAGATGGAAGCGGGCTTACCAAGATTCCCCAACGCAATCTATCTTATCTTCATGCCGGAACACTTCAATGCTGTTAACATTGATATTTGGCGGTAAGACTTAGATAAGATGGTGGTAGCTAGCCAGGCGGGCTCAGAAAATGCCCTACCAACCAAACCGAGTCCACAAAGCTGGACTCCGCCGGGAATCGAACCCGCGACCTCCTGATGTGAAGCGAGCGGCAAGCCACTACGCTACGGAGGCGGTTAAGACTGAGTTATTTTTTCAAAAGTCGGGCAACAAACCTTGACGCGATTTTTTTGTCCACAGTGTAGTTTCCCTAGTCCTTCGTCGGTCGGATCGTGAAGGGGCGTATCCAACAAATTCTTGATCTTGAGTTATACATAATAAAGGTAAACTTAAAATAAACCTTAACAATTAAAGGGAGTTAGTTCTTGCTCTAAATGATAGCCTCGGTAACTACGTAAAAAAGTTTAGCCACAAGGTAAGTTGGAACAGTTCTTTGCAGTAAGTTTTTGTAAAGTTGACTGACTCGGTGGCTAAGTGGTTAGCGATCCTGACCTCGGATCCGAGAGTCGTGGGTTCGATCCCCACACAGGGCAGGGCAAACTTTTCTGTGATGAGCAGAATTGTTTGCTCTGAGTCTGGGTGTATTTTATCTATATTCTATATGTGTATGTATTTAAAAGTATATGTGTATGTATATCAGTCTCTGGTTCCCAAGATACAGGGAATCCTAGTTTGGGGCCAGATGACCGTGTGTGATTTGTCTCAGATATTATTATTATTAGTTGTAAATTTTTACTTACGCCCCTTCATGATGCGTCCGACCAACTCTTTATGTTGTCTTTTTTTTACCTAAAAATTAAACTACATAATTATTTTTTGCTAAACTAAAATTACAGACTATGCGGTAGTGTTGATTATTTTTTTAATACTTCTTTATTTTTTCTTATTAGTATTTACAAGCTTAATAAAATAAACGTAGTTTTTCGCGCACGAAAATCAGAATCTTTGAGTCCACTTGCCGCTAAACATCAATGTTAACAGCATTGATGTGTTTCTCTCCTACATCAAGATAGGATAGCCAGTTCCTCATTGATTTGAACACTCTTGGTAAGCCCGCTTTCATCTTTCATCATCAGCACTGACCATCAGGTAATATGAAGGTATCATTACTCAATACGCAAAAAAATGTTGGTTTTCAATACAGAATTGGCGGATCAGTTAGTATGAGTAATTTTTTTTTTTGCGAATTGAGTACAGGATTTTTGGGGAAAGTTCAAATCAAATCAAATCAAATACTCTTTATTGTCATACAAGAAACATACAAACATATAATAACACAATAAAAAAAATCGACAATCTGGGCGGTCTTATCGCTAAAAGCGATTTCTTCCAGACAACCCGTAGTCAAAGTTGTTCAGTTTCATGAGTAGAAGTCATGGTTAAATATTAACAGGAAAGGATAGGAAACTCTCAGGAAGGAAGTGATGTCTTCGGAAGTAGGTAGGTTATACAGGCTGTTAAAAAATTTGCGTTTGATATTATAACGGGTTATTCAGAATCAAGTATAGAGTACAGGAAGAATGTTGAAAAAATCCGATCTACAATTTTTTTAAATTTTTTCAGTTTCCCACACAAATCTTGATTCACTGTTCAGATTTAGTATGCGAAACTGAAAATAATAATTGTACTTATATCGGATTTTTTTCAATACTTTTCCTGTATTTTATACTTGATTCTGAGTAACCCCTTAAAGTATCAAACGCACTTTTTTAACACCCTGTATAAAGCAAATACCCACATACGAAGAGGGAGGGTTACATGCTCCGCGTTTTAAATGTTGTTTGTATGTTTAATATCAAGTTACAATGGCGTGAAAGCATTGACATTTTATGCTGTCGTTTGTTCATATGAAAGACTTCGGTCCGAAATGAATAGTTTGTCAGCTGGGAACTTTGTTATCTATACAATACGACTGGCTATACCGAAGTTGCAAGGAAAAAAACATACGAATGCATCAGCTTTTTGGCAAAGCTTATAATTAGAAAGAAATATTGACGATTTAAAAGCATGTGTAGAGCATCTACTTAAAAAAAAAAACATTTTGAGTTTGAGTTTTTGAGTTTGATTCATTCCAATCAAAAAAAATCAAAACGTAAACAAACAAACGTAGTATGCAGATGACATTGACATGTGTCAGTTCCATAGTAAGTTTGTTTACCTTTAAATTGAAATTGCGGACCCAACTATGGCTTCTACTTACGAAAGTGAACAACTTTCTCTAAGGAACCAATTCAATCGGAGCAAAAACATTTTTGGACTTTCCGTAAAAAGTTGGCCACTCAGCTCACCGATTTGTATGAAAAGTACAATTTTTTTTTGCTCCGATTGAATTGGTTCCTTCCACAGTTAAAATTTGGTCCGCGATTTAAATAAACACCTGTAGATACATCCTGTAGATACATCCTGTAGATGAGACTTTTTAGTCTACTTTTATTATTAATAATAATATTAAAAGCGTCGGTGGCTCCGCGGGTAGTGACTCCGTCTTCCTAACCAGAGGTCTCGGGTTCAAATCCTGGCCAGTGCACCAATGAGTTTTTCGAAACTTAAGTGCATTTTCATACCGAGTGCTTTAACGGTGAAGGAAAACGTCGTGAGGAAACCTGCACATCTGAACTCTAGATTTGTATGATGGTCGCGTTGCACACGTTCGTAGGTGTAAATCTAAACATGCCCTACACGTGACCGCGGGTGATGATAAGTGCAACACCAGGCAACCGCCGCCTATACCTTGCGGATAGGACGGTTAAATTGTGCCACACGATAAAAGAGAGAGAGATTAATAATAATTTTTGATACAAAGATTATCTATCAGGTATCAGTAACCAATCCACGCAGATCGCGTCTCAAACGCGATACCTATTAACATTTTTATTGGTGAAGTTTTATAGGTAAGAAGCGGCATCAATTTTAATATATTTTTCAAACTTTACATCTTTGGGGTCGTCCATTAATCACGTGATGTTTTTTAGCAACTTTTTAGCCCCCCCCTCCCCCCTGGTGATACGTGGTGAGGTTTTAGACTAGCCCCCGACCCCCTACCCAAAATCGCGTGTATTTTTTTGGTACTAAATATTATCTTTAATACAGGTATGATGTAATTTAGTTCTGAAAAATTAAGCACCGTGATAAAAATGTACAGGCAGACATTAAGGTTGCAGGTGGTTTCTGACTGCCTGAAGCCGTTGCGAACCTTGGGATGAGTTAAAAACAACGTAACAATAACAGTCCGACGCTTAGAACTTACTCTAGAAATCGCGCGTTCAACGAAAAAATAAATACACCTGATATCTCACTACACCCCCCCTCCCCCCTTGTGATATTTCGTGATTTTTTCCGAACCCCCTCCCCCCCTTTTGAGCCTCGCGACAACAATTTCATCCCCATCACTTAGATGGTTGGGAGTCCAAAACTGTGCGTTTCACTAGAAACTTTCTGCCTCGCACAACCAAACTGTGGAATGAATTGTCGCCTGCGGTATTTCCGGACCAATATGACATTCAAACCTTCAAGAAAAGAGCGTACTCCCAAATCAAAGGCCGGCAACGCACTTGTGACTCCTCTGGTGTTGCGGGTGTCTATGGGCGGCGGTAATCGCTTACCATCAGGTGATCCGTCTGCTCGTTTGCCACCTCTGCCATAAAAAGAAAAAGAAAAAAAGAATTAATGGACGACCCCTTTGCCCACCCTTTTGATAGCAATGTAACGGCTCTGTGTAGCTTGCGTGGTCGCATAGTCGCAGGTTAAATGAGTAAAACACGGTCATAACATTGATGGGTTCTCTGTTAGTGGCATTTATCTGGACCGTTTTTGTGCTTCACAAGACACGTTAAGCCGTTGGTGCCGGTTGCTGTCACTAGATAAATAATAAATAAACACGGTCCAGGACAAATCACACACGGTCATCTGGTCTCAAACTAGGATTCCCTGTATTATGGGAACCAGAGACTGATATCATACACATATACATGTAAATACATACCTATATAGATATAAATGTTTGCCCTGGATGGGGATCGAACCCACGACTCTCGGATCAGTAGTTAGGAGTACTAATCACTGAGCCAACGAGTCAGGCAATGGCAGTTAAGCGATTTTAGAGGCCCTATAGGCGCCTTGAAACCTATAGGTTTCAACTGACACTGGGGTTGGACACTAGGCCTACAAATTCTATCATTTCCAATAATGTTTCCCCTGTCTGTCTTGTAGTATGGGCTAACTCTCTCAGGGTATGAGAAGAGACCTGTGTACCAGCAGTGGGTGATATAGGTAGGTACCTACTTAGGTTTTTGGGGTTCAGTAGCTCAAAAGGAAATAATTGACCACGCTGAATACGTTAAAAACAACCGACTATGTTTTTGTTGATTTTCTCAAAAATCGCTGAATCGATTTCGATAAAATTTATATGGGACCACCTGTGAAGTATAACCCTTTTAAACAAAAAAGAATTTTCCAAATCGGTCCAGGCGTCTTCGAGTAATTGGTGAACATAAAACATAAAAAACGGAATCTTTTTTATGTTTTATGTTCACCAATTACTCGAAGACGCCTGGACCGATTTGGAAAATTCTTTTTTTCGAATTCTGAACCTCCTTCTTTTTTGAAGTCGGTTAAAAAAAGATAATAGGATCATTTCGTTGTATGTTTTTTAAGAACCACGTGGAGGTATCAAGGTTTGAAAAAATAATTTTCAGTGAAAGCGCTATTTAGTTACTTCGGTATTTTTTTAACCGACTTCAAAAAAAGGAGGAGGTTCTCAATTCGTCGGTTTTTTTATTTTTATGTATGTTCACCGATTACTCGAAGACACCTGAACCGATTTGGAAAATTCTTTTTTTGTTTAAAAGGGTATACTTCACAGGTGGTCCCATATAAATTTTATCGAAATCGATTCAGCGGTTTTTAAGAAAATCAACAAAGACATAGCAAAATTGGAGTTGTTGCGATTGAAGTCGGTTGTTTTTAACGTATTCAGCGTGGTCAATTATTTATTTAAGTAGATGCTTTACACATGCTTTTAAATCGTCAATATTATATTCTACCTAGTACAAAGTCCCTACCACGCGGGACTTGTACACTCAACGTTTCGGGAAGTGGCTGATATAGGTAGGTACCTTCTTAGGTTTTTAGGGTTCAGTACCTCAAAAGGAAAAAAGGTAATAGGATCATTTCGTTGTATGTCTGTCTGTCAAGATCCGTTTTCTAAGAAACACGTGGAGGTATCAAGGTTTGAAAAAAGCATTTTCAGTAAAAGCGCTATTTAAGTTACTTCGGTATTTTTTTATGCATTCAGCTTCTGCATTACATTATTAATTTAATCGTTGACATTGATAATAATAAATAAATAAACCGGTCAAGTGCGAGTCGGACTCGCGCACCGAGTGTTCCGTACAAATAACTTAGGATTCAGGGACAAAGTTTACCGTTGGGAAACTGTTGTCCCCATACATCAATATATAAGTCGCGGTCAGTTTAGCAACCGCAAAAAATAAAATTGTTTGTGAAGGAACTAAAAATTTACGGTTTTTCGGAGTTTTACCTTTACTTGTGCTACAAGACATTGCTTTTTCACGATTCTATAGGTCAAGGGGATATGAGGTTTTAATACCCTTGCGAGCGTCTAAATATGCGGCAAAAGCGGCCGTATCTTTTGACTGCGTTGACTTAGAAGTTTGATTTTTTCGCAGTACCAAGGAATTGCAGATCTGAGTCTTTGATATTAATTTCAACTTAATACGTCCACGCGTTGATGAGAAAAAGGGACTTGACAGACAGACAACGAAGTGATCCTATAAGGGTTCCTTTTTTCCTTTTGAGGTACGGAACCCTAAAAACATGAAATTGCCTCCAACTACCAAGAATATTATATACCCCTATTATTTACCACCAAAAACATACAGTTTGGACGACATCAAACTACTCCAAAAACTTTCCTGCTAGGGGGCTTTTTGAACTGAAATTGATAGTAAGTAATAGTTTATATAAAAGAAAGAAAAAAGAAAATAAGAAAACCAGGTAATAATCGCATTTAATAACTTACGTATAATACTACAAAAAAGATCATTTTATCACCAATTTATTTACCAATAAACATTTATTCAAAAGGTAACGTTGAAAACAAAATCCATAAAAGATGGTGAATATTTTTTGCACGTTTCAAGTACTTCCTACGCATGGTAAGTGGGTAAACTTTGGTTTTATATAAAAAGGGGATGTCAACGGATACCCCCATTCTAGCGCCAACCATTAGCTGTTTACCCTCCGCCATCTTGGAGGAATTGGCGCGAAACGCGATTTATTTTTAATTCTTTTTTTATTTTCTTTTTTGCAATTAAAAAATAAAAATGCTGAAGTTGACAGCTGTCGTGTCTTTAATGCTGATTGGTAAGTATTTAAATATGTAATATATATGGTGTGCGTTTTGTTATTTATCACATAGTTAAATATTTTATATACTTTTTTTTTAATAATAATGCTAGAGAAAACGCATTCAAATAAATCATCTAACTAACCAGTTTCATAAATTCTTTTGATGACTTTTGTACTTTGATTTCCTGAAAAAGAAAACATCTCGGAATGTTTGTTAAAAGCAAAATGGTATCTCGGGGTGTTATGTTTTAATTTTATTAACTACTAATGAATAGAAATAGATTATTTTATAACATTTTTCGTATATCAGCGACATGGTCGCAGGCTGACTCAAAGAGACAAAAAAAGGAGGCTACGGCTTCAGGGGAGTTTGATCCAGGTCAGTCATGTTGAGATGAATTGTTTAGGCAGCATGATACCTATTTAGAAGTTTTCCCTTCTTGCCTGTGGTCCACCTGGATGGTCTACCTGGGTGGACCATGGATATTTTTTTCCCGTAACAACTTGAGTCTACCTGAATGTACCACGAGTAGTTTTTGTTTTTCTAAAACTCATTCTTATACTCAAACAATTTTGGAAAATACATAACGTGTATATTTAGATTGCTTTTTTTTGTAAATATTAGATATTCTTTACGTGTATATATATTTTCCTTTTTTTGTAAGTAGGTATTAGATATTCTTTAATCTGGAATAGACATCTAAATATATTTTTATTTAATTTAAGTAGTAGATGCTGAAGAATTGGAAAATAATAGTATGTGTGTGTGTACATACTGTTATTTTCCAATTCTTCAGAAATTACATCTTTTGGAAAATACATACGTGAATTTAAAAAAGTGTGTTAAAAAAATGTATGTTAAAAAGTCGGTAACAGGATGTTAAAAAAAGTGCGTTTTGAAGTTTTAAGGGGTTACTCAGAATCAAATATCTAGAATAACTACAGGAAAGTAAAGAAAAAATCCGATTCCCGCACTTTTTAACATCATGTATACAGGGCCATTGTGAATTGACGACATTTCAAATTCTTAACCCCAAGTTTCTATGTGTATATTTTCAATAATATTCATAAATAAAACATCCACTTTTTTATTTATTTTTTATTAATCAGATTTTTCTCGATATACGAAAATTTTATTTTTCCTCCGTTAAGATTTTTATAGTTTCGTGACCGTAAGATTTTTAAACCCTTACGGAGAAAAAAAAAGTAACTGTCTCGAGAGTTACAAACATTTATAAATTATTTTTGCACAATTATTTCGTGGTCTGATCCTAGGAATTTTGTCTCAATTTTGTCGTCGAGGAGGTTGTTTATGTCTCTATCTCTTATCGTGTGGCACAATTTAACCGTCCTATCCGCAAGGTATAGGCGGCGGTTGCCGGTGTTGCACTCAGCATCACCCGCGGTCACGTGTAGGGCATTTTAAGATTGACACCAACGGACGTGTGCAACGCGACCATCATACACAACTGGAAATCAGATGTGCAAGTTCCTCACGATGTTTTCCTTCACCGTTAAAGCAGTCGGTATGAAAATGCACGTAAGTTTCGCAAAACTTATTGGTGCACTGGCCAGGATTTGAACCCGAGACCTCTGGTTGGGAGGACGGAGTCACTAACCGCAAAGCCACCGACTGTTGTTTATGTTAAAGTCCATATCCTATAGGTAGGTACACACAGCCTTTCAAACATTAACGCAGAAAAAATAACTAATTGTCTCGAGAAATATTTATTAATTATTAAATAAAGGTTTTTTTTCATAATTATATCGTAGCCAGATCATAGGAATTGGCCAGATCTTGTAATAACGGCCATGGCGTCGAGGAGCTACGACAAAACAAAGTTATGGGAGCTCCAGCAACCTAAAAAGTTTTTCGTAGCACCCAACGATATGATCTGGCCATTACATAAAACCTTTTTTTAAAACACATATAAAAATTGGCGGTAATATATTTGAAATATTGTCTATTGCCCACCGACATGACGCAGGCAGCACGCTCTGGGCAGCCGGACTGTCGTGCGACTCATGCGGCAGCGAGTGTGCATCCGCCTGTGGGACCAGACACTTTCGGTCGTGCTGCTTCAACTATTTGAGGAGGAAACGAGGTCCAGAAGTCACAAAGGTATTTTTTACAATATCTCTTTAGTTTCAAAAGTTTTCGCTGATTTTGTATTTTTATTATTATCCACAACTGGTAAGCCCCTTTAAATCTACAATAGGCTAGATGACTGCATCAATTAAGGAGAGAAAATGTTTATTAGAACACCCCCCAGCGATCTTTTAACCATCGCTGAGAAATCAAAAATCATTTTAGATAGATATAAATGGGAATATAAGTTTGCACCACAGAATAGAGATTCCATTAGAAGCGCCTTCGCCCACTGATCAAGCGTGCCACAGGTATGAGCAAATCCCATATATTTTTGAGTACTTTATTCTTTTGTGGTGATCGGTAGTCGACTCTTATTAACTCATTTACTATAAATTACCATCTTGCTTTACACTGACTTGTACATTGAGAAGTCAGGTGATGATTTATCTGCATAACGGGCAGATTAGTGATAATATTTAGAACAAAACTTTTTTCGGAATTTGTTCATACTTGTGGCACGCACGCGCTGTAGGGGAAGGCCCCTCTACCGGACTCTCTTCTCTGTGGTTTGCACACACAAACAAACAAACAACGTCTCACCATAAACGCATACCTAACCTACACCTTTTACGTCTTCCGTCGCGGGTAAAAATAAATTATGAGCTAGTGTTCATCTACTAAATTGCTATCCTACTGAAAAAAAAAAAACAAATAAGCATATTTGTTTTTTATTCTATGATATTCTCAATTTAAATTAATTATAATCAAAGAATAAGCCCGCGGATACCTAAAGGTCGCTAAAAGCTATTATTATTATGTCTTGTATTTCGAACATTTTAGAACAAAATATTGTTTCTGACAGATGATAAAAAGTAACTCAAATGACTAGCAGTCATCTACCCTATTGGAAAGCCTTTAGCGTTATCTCACCTGGTGGTAAGTGATGATGCCGAAGATGGAAGCGGGCTTGCCAAGATTCCCCAACGCAATGGGGAACTGGCTATCCAATCTCCATGCCGGAACGCATCAATGCTATCAACATTGATGTTATGGCGGTAATACTTAGATAATAGGGTGGTAGATAGCCAGACGGGCTTAGATTTGTTCTAACACCAACCAAACCCCGCTGGGAATCGAACTCGCGACCTTCTGATGAGAAGCGAGCGGACTGTAATTATAGCTAAACCACGGAGGCGGTTCAATCAAAGAAATTCATTACTAAAAGTTACTTACTAAAGCGGACCAGACACTATCAGTAATAATGACAGTATTTTCAAGTAATGACAATATACTGACAGTGTAGTGGTTGGAATGATGGTCCGACACATACTTAACGATGGAATGTCAATATACTTATGTAAAAATACTGTCATTATTACTGATAGTGTCTGGTCCGCTCATAAATCATGTCGTGTATTCACTTTAGTTTCTTTTAGTATCACGTATAAACAAACTTTATAAACATATAATAGCTTAGAAGAGATTGCTTACAGCAATAAGACCGCCTACCTGTACAGTCCCATAATTATGTACTAGTTATAATTATTTTTAGTTTTTTATGTACAAAAAAGTGTAAATAAATAAATAAATAGCTGTTTACTTTAATTAATCATATTTATCCATCAACAGTTTTGGCCACAAAATCTACAAGATTCGAAACCGGATTACCAAAGAGGGACGCTTCCTGTCATAGTCCTCGAGAACGTTCCAGATTCATGGATGTCTATGTCCAACCTTGCTTCGGGCGATTACAAACCTTACCCCGCTGAAGATATGACAGATAACAAATTGCAAATAGTTTATGGAGCATGAAGTTGTAAAACCACTTGTCAGTTTTAGTTAAAGTCTTTTTTCTAGATTGTTTATGTCTTGTCCAAAGAGTTTATAAATAACTCATTTTTGGTTCATGGTCTTGTCTTTCTTCTTGTAATTTTTATCAAAAGGCTGGCACTTGTAACAATGGGGATTTTCACCAAAAACTATTTCACTTGGAGCTTGAAGCGTCTGAAATTTATTCGATCGATTTTTTTTACCTTTTCAAAGGTTATTTGTGATAATTTGTGGACCTCTACCGTTAGTTTCAGCGTAAAATATTTAATTTATAGATTTATTTTACGATGAATTTAATGCTCTGGTGGGTGAAAATAGGACTGAAAATCACTATTGAAACTGAATTTGTTTTATATTATTTTAATAATTAAGGAGCATATTTTTTAACGATTTTCTATCTATTAAGGCTGGATAGATACAGAATCGTTATATTAAAAAAAGAAGACCATAACTAATAAAGTGTAAAATTTAAAAATTAAGGAATAAAATACAAATGATTCCATGACGATTTCTTTAATTTCTCCCAGTTATTTTTAACATTAAATATTTTTCTTATACATCTATGACTAGGACAAACATAGCTCTTACTCTTTTATAAATGTGTAATAAATTTAATATAAAATAAATATATTGTAATATGAGCCGTTAACTGAGGCTTCTACCTTTCATACTGAAAAACTGTTTCTCTACGATTTCGTTGAAACTCCAAACAGATTTTTGGGTTCCCCATACAAAATGGCCCATTAAGTGATCAATTTGTATGAAGAGTCCTAAATTTTTTTGCGGTTTCAGCTAAGCGTAGAACAAATAAAAGTTTTGTCTTTCATGTTGGGTAGGAGCACCAGTTATCGGACCCTACTTACCCCCGAATCAAAAATTCTTGAAAATGTTGTAAAAAAAAGAAACATGAAAAAAAAAACGTTCGGACCAGCCAGAGCGATGCATACATAATATGCATCATATGGACTTAACATTTTAGAAAAAATATAAAATTAGTTTACGATTTGCTGAATTGGAAGTATCTCACTCTTTTTTATTTATAAATAATATTAAGGATTCAATAATTAATCTACTTAAAAACTATTATGTTACCTCCTAGGTCTAAAAAATCTTAAATACCTAAGTACATAGATTTTAGGTGCTTACATTTTTTATGAATTTTATTGAGTAGGCATATTCAAAATGCACACGTATTGTATGTGCTTTCCTTGGAATCGTTTTAGAAATCGAATTTACTGAAAAACAGTCTTATTAATTTTAAAGGTTTTCGATAAAAAATCTTTTTTTTTTCAGCCAGCCAGAACGCTACGGCAATCATTTCAAGTAGACAGCCAATTTTTTAAATATTTTTTTCTACATTTCAATAAAGTTTTTATTGATTGTTATATGCGATCTCTTTTTGTTTCCTTCTGGTTATTTCCGCGCTGGCTTCCTGAAGTGCCTCCCATAGTTTCGCTTCGGAGAGGATTTGGCGGGAAATCTCGTCAATAGTGCTTTCAGATTCCAAGAACGGGCCGAGGGTGTCTTCGTCTGTGTACTGAAAATTAATGTAAAGTTTCATCACGTTTGATCATTAAGTGGAATTTCCAGTTTATTAAGTTTGTGGAATTTTAATTTAAGAAACTTTATGGAATTTTAAGTTAATTTGACGAAATGCTTTGTAAAAAATGGTTCTCGCTCCTCTTTGATTGTCATTAATAGGTAATAATATCAGAAGTGTTTAGTTCAATTTAAATTTCAATTTAGTGCAGGTTGCAAATCTTTAGACCGCGATAATGTCGTCTATAATGAACTGCAATTTTTTTTTGTCAGAGGTACTGCAAGACAGTTGCTTTTTGAAAAAATAAGTAGCTGTGATATATCTCAGATTTTCGTCATTATATGTATCTCAAATTGGCAACGTATATGTGTATGTATATCAGTCTCTGGTTTCCATAGTACAGGGAATCCTAGTTTGGGGCCAGATGACCGGTGTGATTTGTTCCGGATATATATTATATATATTTTTTTATAAGCACAAGATGTTTTGGCGGATATGAGTGACAGAATGTAAGCACAACTATTGTTCTACCACTATTTAAAACGCCAAAATTTTTGGACTCCCCATACAAACCGATCGTGGGATTGACCATTTCCATTTTTGTATGGAGAGTCCAACTTTTTGTAGTTAATTAAAAAAAAACAATTGTCACTATTGATTGACCTAATAGGCTGGATATCATCACCCCACAACAAAAATCCAAGCTACGAGCCTGGAGAAGGTCAATGAAAAATGAAAATATTTTATTCGAAGTAGGTAGCAGTGTACACTTTTTGAACGTCATTCTTTTATGTAAGTACCTAATGCGAGGTTCCTACCGCTCGGAGCTCGTATACCCGCCGCTTCGGGAAGTGTTTGCGGAGTGAGAAGAAACGACGGGCCCAAAGAAACTCCGTCCAACACATTTTTTGAAAATTCTTATATCCTATTATTGTCTAAAACCATAAAAAGACCACCAACCTGTCTCGATCTCATCAACTCTTGTATCGGCATGCCAGGTGGACTCTGAGAGCGCTTGCGGCCGCATCCTGAAAACAGAAGAACATAAAATAATAGGCTACAAGCCTGCATTAAAAATAATTATAGATAGATAAATAGATAATCTTTCGAGGCACACATACATCAAATGAATTACACACTCAAAAAACAAAACACAGTAAATGATCAAAACAAAACAAAAATAGAATCAAATACAGCTTGTAACATCGCAAAAACTTAAACATAGTGTAGTAGTAGCCAACAAAAGTGGTGCCAAGAAAGTGGAAATGGTCCAGGCTCAGCATGAATGTTGTGGGTCGCAAATTACCCACTACGCTGTTTTTCAGCCAAAACCAAATTATGATGTACAATAGAAGGGAAAACCTATACAAGCTGTAAATCTAGTCGTGCATTTTAATCAGTGCGTCTACTCCTGATTCTGATCAACTTTCCCGAAAGAACCCATAGTCAAATCGCAAAACGATTTTTGGTATCTTCATACAAATCAAGCAGCTGACCAAATCGATTTGTATGACGATACAAAAATTTTGTGTATAAGGATCCTTCTAAAAGACTTGAATGTATGTTTTTACATTGGAGTCTACTCATGAAACTGAACAATTTTCCCCAAGAACCTATACTTAATTTGCAAAAAAACAACTTCCCATACAAAAATTAGCGGTTCAGTTGATAAATTTGTACGAGGACACCAATATTTTTTTTGCGAATTAAATATAAGTAGGTTCCTTGGGGAAAGTTGTTCAGTTTTATGAGTGCAAGCCGGGGATTTTTTTTTTGTTATTTCATAAGGACCCTATACTTAAGTGGATTATATACCCGATTCAGCGTCACCGACCCACTGGAGCCGAGTACACCCGATTCAGCGTCACGAACCGACTGGAGCCGAGTATACCCGATACAGCGTCACCTACCGACCGGAGTCGAGTATACCCGATACAGCGTCACCGACCGACCGGAGCCGAGTATACCCGATTCAGCTTTAATGACCCAAGCGTGACGGTTGTTTCTTTTTCAGCAAATGAATCTAAAAGAGTTTTCATTTCAAAAACTAATTTACTGAAAACATGTATCTATTTAAGTAGGTATCTTACCTGTGAATGCGTTGCAGAAAGGTCTTTTCTTAGGCGTGAAAACTATGTCGTCGCCACCGCGTGTTTCAAAAGTTCGTGGCATCTGAAAACGTGATTTAATAAAACGTTATTTTTCTACCAAAATATAAATAAACAAAGAAATCACTGTTGATAATGCTGAAAGATGGAAGCCGGCTTACCAAGATTCCCCAACGCAATGGGGAACTGATTATCTATCTTATCTTTATTCCAACATAGGTATTATTGACATTTATATTTGGCGGCTGTAGGAACTGTGTGTGTTCCCACTCTTCGGAGGAAAAGGAGGTACCTCCGCCAGGTGATGTGGTATGCCTGGGGACCGGCCGCGGTCCAACCGTTGATGGTTGGAGTAGTACGAAGAAACTTATGATATCGCGTTCTAGGATTAATTTGTGGCGGTGCGATAGATGTCGTCACAGCGGCAAGTCTTAGCTAGGCAGGCTCAGAAAATGTCCTACCATCAACTAAACCTAATCCTACTTTTACCCAGCCGGGAATCGACCTCCCGATGTGAAGCGAGCGAACTAGCTATTGGGACACGGAGGCGGTTAAACTATCCAATGATAGTGGCTTTCTGGACCATAGGCAGCACCCTCTTATGACCCGTTGGTCAGTGGTTAGCGCTAATGACTACTGATCCGAGAGTAGTGCATTTGATTCCCACCCAGGGCAAACATTTCTGTGATGAGCAGATTTGTTTGCTGTGTCTAAGTGTATTATATCGATAGATGTATGTATTTAAACGTATCTATGTATGTATATCAGGCTCTGGTTCCCACGATCCAGAGAATCCTAGTTTAGGCCCAGATGATCGTGTGGATATTTATTTATACTCACTGTGGCAGATAAGCAACAATCCACGCACAGCACAGCTATGATGAACAAAAGCGGAGCGCGCGCCATGGCGGGAAAGTTGACAGCTCTCGCGGCAAGATGGCGATGATGACGCTTGGACTTCCTCAGCACTGAAATCAGAGATACCACACTTTAAAATTTAGTTGAAAACCCAACCTATCGCTTTCACTGCAGGGGCACGGGTCTCTTCCAATAATTCGACAAGGTTAGGCCATACTCCACACACGGGGGCCAAGTCCGGATTGGAGGAGGTTGTGGGCTATCATTATCTGGCGGTATATTGTTATGTGAACATTTTCTATCTTTATTCATTGTATACGTTACTGTTACCCGCTGAGGTGCGGACATCTCCTAAATGTGTGGTTGCGGCAGAATAAACAGCGTAGTGGAGATAGTATATGTCTCCTCTACATATGCTGAGCCGAGACTCTTTAAGCTGATGTGGCTCAAAAAATAGTTTATTATTTAATTAGATTTTAAGAACGATTGTTTTTTTTAAAACAACCTTAGTTTTATGTATCGTTTTATTGTTTTGTGGCCAGTTGGCGTAATAAACTATTTTTCTTTCTTTCTTGTAGTGGCCAACCCTAGTGTCAAATGTTTTAAGCCACCTATACTGCCTAATCTGTGATACGGTCTCCAACATGGCTTAACGACCGCAGCTGATAGTAGCCAGTAACAACGGCTTAGCGTGCCTTGCGAAGCACGGAAACGGTCGAGATAAATGCCACTAAAAGTCAAACCTATCCAGGTTATGACCGTGTCTGTAGTCAGTTAACTTGCGTGAACTACTGATCTGAGTGTTGTGGGTTCGATTCCTACTCAGGGCAACCATTTTTGTGATGAACAATTGTGTGCTCTGTGTCTGGGTGTATTTTAGCTATACAGGGTGTAACAGAAGTATGTGACAATACTTCAAGGTTGGCTTTTACCCATCAAACTGAACAACTTTTGTTCTACAACTTTGTTGAAATCGCAAAAAATTTTTTGGACTTTTCATACAAACTTGGTTCGCCAGCTGATCGATTTGTATAAAAAGTCCAAAAAAAATTTTGCGATTTCAACAAAGTTGTAGAACAAAAGTTGTTCAGTTTGATGGGTAAAAGCCAACCTTGAAGTATTGTCACACACTTCTGTTATACCCTGTATATGTAAGTATTTAAACGACTATGTATGTATATCAATCTCTGGTTCCCTCTCTCTTTATCTTAAGAGCTAGGCTCTTGTCGGTGGGGTAACCGCCGTACCGGGTAACCTACAAGAAATCCTAGTTAGAGACCAGATGACCGTGTGTGATTAGGCCTAGTCGACAATGAGTTTCTTAGTATAGAGATTTTTCTGTCAATGAAACTTGATAGAGTATCCCTGTGCTATTGCATTTTTAATGTCTTTACTTTTGTTAATGTTATTTGTTCCGTTGTTTATTCATACCCTTATTTTATACCTTATTTTATACCCTGTGCTATTGCATTTTTAATGGATTTTAATGTTTTTCTGTTAACTTTGTTATACCTCTTTTGATTACTTTTATTAATTTTATTTATTCCGTGTAGTGCGCACACATCTTTAGGTCCTGGCAGAATACCAGCGTTGTGGATTATCTACAAATCCGCAACATATGCTGAGTCGGAACCTTTTCGATCGCCTGCGCAACTCGCATTGTTATAATGCGTGCTCCTAGTGTTTAAATTATTTTGTGTTCTATGTTTACTTTGAATTAGTAGGGAAATACTTAAATTTACATATTGTTAAATTGTGTATTAATTATTTATTTTTTGTTTATTCATGTGAGTTGTGTTGGCTTTTCGAAAAAATGATTTTCTATTCTATTCTATTCCATTCTAGATGGAAGATGACAAAGAAGCTAAAAGATTTTATGTCTGGAACTAGGTATAATATTTTATAATAGGAACTTAGTGATAATAGTAGAAAACCACCAGAAACCATTTCCCCCGCTCCCTTCCCACCATTTCGCTGCATTATTGCGCACTTGGCGGGGGTAGTGCATGAACCACACACAAATACAGCGCTCAGTGCTCAGCGTGACGCCGTATTATTAAATAGAAAGGCCTTAGGTACTTCTGTTATATTACTGAATGAGGCTTTAGAAATAACTAAATCACAGTTCATACAATATTATGGAGTATGGACCTGCCCCTTTATAGAGGCCTCACCACGCCTTCAAGAAGGTGCAATCCAAAGAGATTCTTTTTTTACTCCGAGATGGGGAAGGCAAAGGATCTGAGCCATACAGCCTAGTCTGTTGTAAATCTGCTGTTGTATTTAAAGGCCAAAAGCCATTTCTTCCGTATTTCTTCGTCTTTATAGGAAAATTCAATTGAGGCCAAAGCCATTTCTTTTGTATTTAAATTTTCCTATTCTTCAGCAAAATGATAGCACTTTTGATGAAGATTTCATGGACTTCTTGAGAGCACTCGAAACACAGTCTACACACATTTATTTCATTATCCTACATATTAGACACTTAAATGGCACTTTATTGAACAATACACTATCAATATTATGCATTAAAAACCACGATATCTATTTTTTCGGATAATAAAACAAAAATGACAAACTCTTGCCGCGAGTTCCCGCCAAAAAGTCCTCGCAATCCAAAGAGAATATAATCACGTAAACAAGCCACACGCCGCGATTGTGATTTATTTTTAATCAATAACTTTTTTTAACGTGGATAAAATCTTCATAGATATCTAAAAAGTCAGGTTATGTCAGATCTTCGCTACCTTATGAAGCCCTAGCCCATACTTTAAGACGCTGCTGTAAAAATCATAAATTTTATGTAACAAAAGCGCGTTTGTATAAATGGTCCGAGGTGTGTGTCACTCCCTCTCGGCACAAAATAGACACAGAAGGTCCGCTCAATACAAACCACTAAAATCGTAAGCATATATGTATAAGGTGCTACTTTATTAGTGCCCGATATTTTAGTTAGTGCTTCTACTCCTGATTCTGATCAACTTTCCCCAAGGAACTTATAGTCAAATTGCAAAAAAATTTTTGGACTCTTCATACAAATCGATCATCCGAGCGAGCGGCCAAATTAGTATGAAAGGTCCAAAAAATTTTTTGCGATTTGACTATGGGTTCCTTGGGGAAAGTTGATCAGAATCAGGAGTAGATGCACTGACTAAAATATCGGGCACTAATAAAGTAGCACCCTATATATGCTTATAGAAATATACAGTCGTTCGAGGCAAGGTCACGATCGCATAGTACGTGATCTTGCCTACAACGACCGTATACGTCTATAAGCGTATATGCTTAGGATTTTTGTGAGCGTATTGAGCGGACCTTCTGTATCTATGTATTTTGTGCTCTCGGCCTCTCGAGCGCTGTCGTGTGGACTGGCCTGCTATTGTCATTGGTGTTTGGTCATTAATAAATTAATTACCTATATTGTGAAATGAAATAAAATGAAATGAAAATACTTTATTCGAAGTAGGTAGCAGTGTATACTTTCGAACGTCATTCTTTTATCTACCTAATACGAGGTTCCTAACCACTCGGAACTCATATACCCACGTTTGCGGAGTGAGATTATGAGATTGAGTGAGATTACACGTACCTACCTGTATATTTTTTGTCGATCCTTTTACATACTTGAGATATGCAACCGTAAGGAACCCCGTATGGGAATCAGGAATTGATTTAAAGAACAAAAAAATGGACGCTGGAAAAGTTTTTAAGGCCTCTGACATGGCTTAACGACTGCTATCTCATCCAAACTTGATTACGCGCTCTCCAAAGTATGTTTACTTAACAATTAAGCTGACTCTCAAAATCATCAATAAAAGTAAAACAATTAACTTTGGAAGTTAAAAAGTTAACAGTAAGTTTCCCCTAGTTTAACTTTTCTAACTAGTTCAGTTGACCTGTAACTAGTTAAGTATTTTACAAATTAAGTTAATGAATGTCCTAGAATTTACTATAGTTTTTACCGACTTCAAAAAAGGAGGAGGTTCTCAATTCGACTGTATGTTTTTTTTTGTATGTTTGTTACGCGATTACTCCGCCAATTATGGATTGATTTTGACGATTCTTTTTTTGTTTGGTAGGTAATACTTCAGAGGTGGTCCCATATAAATTTTATCTAAATTGATTCAGCGGTTTTTGAAAAAACATCGAAAATAAAAATAAAATAGCAAAATTGTAGCTGTTACGATTGAAGTCGGTTTTTTAACGTGTTCAATGTTGTTGACCCGTCTGCGTCAGAAGGAGGGTTATGTTTTTCGAGTGTATTGTATTTAATTTTATTTATTTGGCGCGCTCTGTAGCCTAATCAGCTTGATGGATTTTAGCTTGATAGGTGTTGTTGGATTCGTCTTGATCCCGAGAGTGACATAAGATACATTTTGATGCAGGCAGGTTAATTAAAAATTATATATATATATATATTATGGTTAGGTTATTTTTACAGAGCTTTTTACAAAGTTAAGGGACTTTAGGTCCGACGGTTATGTTTTTTGGGTCTTATATGTCTGTAAAAAAGTTCGTTTGAAATATAGGTTATTTAGAATTAAGTATAGAACAGAGGTTGGTTGCGGGATTTATACCGAGCACACGTCTGCTAAGTTAATTTTTCAATTATTTCCGTTTTAGAGTAGTCTCAACGTTATTTTTGTGATGGGGAAATAGCTGTGATTCAGATTCAGAGATAAGCGGTCATAAGAAGAGGATTAACTCGGGAGACAGCTCCGTTTTTCGAGTTCCAACAACAAACCACCACGTGGAGCGTCTTTAAGTGCCCATCACCCTTAGATCCGTGCCTTACACTTGACATTGGCGTTTCCGCCATTTTTTTTTTACTGAAGATTCTCCCATTTTTCACTAGATATTGGCAAAATCACTCCTTCAATGAGATGTGGAATGCCAAATAGAAAAATAGAATAGAATAGAAGTATAGAACACACAGGAAAAAATTAGAAAATCCGCTCTTCAGTTTTTTTTTAATTTCCATACTAAATCTGAATAGTGAATCAAAAATTTGTATGGGAAACTGAAAAATAATTGTTGATCGGACTTTTTCAATGTTTTTCCTGTAGTCTATACTTAATTCTGAGTAAACCCTTAAAATTTCAAGCATACTTTTTTAACAACCTGTATACAGAGTGTAACAAAAAAAGTGTAGGACCCTTTAACTGGGTGTTCTACTCATCATCTCTTCAGTAGTCAAATTACAAAAAAGGTTTCAAATCTGACATTTGCGAGGCGAAAGTGTGCACAGCGTGTCTGTACAATGCTTTTTTTATTCCAAAAGTATAATTTGGTTGGAGACGTTATAAACTTTTGAAATCACCCCAACATTAACGCGTACGAAGTCGCGGGCACCAGCTAGTCTGTTAATAAATCTGTCAAAACTCGGCTGATGAAAATTTAATTCAGTACCTACCTATACAGGTTGTAAAACTAGTCTAAATTTTTTTTTGGATTCTTCATAAAAATTTATCGGTTGAGCGGCCAAATTTTGTATGAAGAGTTTTTTTTTTATAGCCGAGGTGGCAAACGAGCAGACGGATCACCTGATGGTAAGCGATTACCGCCGCCCAAAGACATCCGCAACACCAGAGGAGTCACAAGTGCGTTGCCGGCCTTTGATATGGGGGTACGCTCTTT
The DNA here is from genome assembly GCA_958295455.1 of Coleophora deauratella. NCBI lineage: Eukaryota > Metazoa > Arthropoda > Insecta > Lepidoptera > Coleophoridae > Coleophora > Coleophora deauratella. Next base: position 8,757,350 of record OY282415.1, read on the forward strand.
TCTTGAAGGTTTGAATGTCGTATCGGTCCGGAAATACCGCAGGCGACAATTAATTCCACAGTTTGGTTGTGCGAGGCAGAAAGTTTCTAGTGAAACGCACAGTTGTGGACTGCCAACCATCTAAGTGATGGGGATGAATATATTGTCGCGTAGAACGATGGCGAAAAGAGGCGGCAGGGGTCAATCCAAAGAGTCCAAAATTTTTTTTCGATTTGACTGTGGGTTTCTTGGGGAAAGTTGACCAGAGTCAGGAGTAGAAGCACTGGTTAAAATATAACGCATGACTAGATTTACATCCTGTATAAATAATATAAGATTCACTCACGATTCACTTGGGTAACTAAACTAGCCTAAATAAGCTAACAAAAATTACCTAAGCAATAAAAACGTATGACCGAAACTGCGCGGGTCGTAAATATACTACGCAAAGTAATAATGGGACACTCATACAGTATGGGCGTGGTTCTCATTGAATTAACTTACTTACTTCTGGCCTTTTTATAGATGGGAAACATAATAAAACAGTAATATACGGCAGCGGTTCCCAATTTTATTTTGCTGTGGAACCCTAACTGACCTACAAATTTTACCCTACCCTACCTACGAGGGCGACACTGAAAGTTTTTAGAACTGGCCACTTGTAAACGATATAATAAAAAAATAAGTTCAAATTTTGAAAATGGAACTCTTTGCCAATGTTTTCGTGTATGTATTTCATTCATTTGCCTTTATTTTCACGATTTGGCGGCAAACTGAAAATTATCTGTGTCACGTCAGCATGAATTTAACGCGAGAAAATTTTCGTGCAATGATTTTTTATGACTTTCGATGTCATTTAAGTCAACAAGAAAGTTATGATAGACTTCGATTGGCCTTTCACGATGAAGCCTCATCTCGTGCCACTGTTTACAACTGGTTTAATGAGTTTAAACGTGGTCGCACTAATCTCACCGATGATCTGCGTGAGGGACGGCCTTCTACGGCGACGACTGAAGATAACATCAGTCATGTGCGGCGTATGATAGAGACTGACAAAAGAGTGACCTATCAGCAGATTTGGACAAGCTTAGGCATCGGTATGAGTCAAGTGCACAAAATCTTCCATGAACATTTAGCGGTCAGGAAGCTTTGTGCCCGGTGGATACCTCATAATTTGACAGAGGCCCAAAAACTCCGTCGTGTTGATTGGTGCCGTGAAATGGTTCAAAGATTTAACGGAGGTGACTCAAATGCTGTGTTCGACATACTTACGGGTGACGAAAGCTGGATTTACTGTTATGATCCTGAAACTAAAAGACAGTCTGCTATGTGGGTGTTTTCTTCCGAGGAGTTGCCAACTAAAGTGAAGAGAGGTCGAAGCGTGGAAAAAAAGATGGTGGCCTCGTTCTTCGGAAGGACAGGTCATTACGCAACAATTGTTTTAGAGGATCGAAAAACAGTTACTGCAGAGTGGTACACTAACAATTGTTTGCCACTTGTCTTGGAAAAAGTTCGGGAGAAACGACCTCGCAGTAGGATCCTCCACGACAACGCCTCGTCGCACACCGCCAAGCAAACGATCGACTATTTGGCGACGTCAGACGTGGAATTACTGGGTCTACCGGCGTATAGCCCCGACCTCGCACCTTGCGATTTTTATTTATTCCCGAAAATAAAATAAAAAACTTCGAGGAAAACGTTTTATGGACGCCGAGGAAGCAGTGGCTGCGTTTGAAAAGGCCGTCGAAGAGACCCCTAAGGAGGAGTGGGCAAAGTGCTTTTCTCAGTGGTTCCATCGGATGCAGCGATGTATTGATGTGAATGGACACTATTTTGAAAAGATATAATAAAACTAATAACTTTCTAGTTTGTTCAGTTTTTGATTTTCTAAGAACTTTCAGTGTCGCCCTCGTAGCGAGGTACGAAAAGGAAAGGGAATACAAAACTTATTCAATGTGTATGGGTTTCTTGCTAACACATACAGTCTTTTAATGCTATGCTAACTGATAAGATATTTAAGAGAAAGATTTGATAAAGTTAAAATAGTATTTTTAATAGAATATACACAATGATTATTATAGACACTAAATTGCTAACTATGCTAAAATGGCTGATTGATTGATGACTGAGTACACGGTTTGATTGCTAAATGTGAACTGACGCAAAGCTATAAAAATATAATTAAAATGAAATGAGGTTAATGCTGATGAGACAATGTACGTTTACAAAACCGTACACAATGATTAAAATTACTGTGCGCGCTATATTTGTACCGTATGCGCGAAAGAGTAGGAATGCACTATGTGTTGCACAGATCGGTACCGAATTATAATGAACTGACAATAAGGCCTAATTCTTGGAACCCCTGCGACCCTCCCACGGAACCCTAGGGTTCCGCGGATCACCATTTGGGAACCGCTGTACTAAGGGCCATCCCACACGTGGGAGCTAAACAAAACAACGTATATGCATACCTACATTTAAGCATGGTCACTCCCTGCCGCTCTCTCTAAAGGCTGTGACTTCTAAGTGACCAGTTGTAAAGAGATTGGCAACCAAAGACAATTTTACTATTTTCATAAGGAGAGTAATGGCTTCTAAGGCTTCAGCCTTGTCTCGTGTATACAGTCTATTGTAAAAACTTGTCGTTTATGTTCATATCTGCGGTAAAATTTCCTATTGCAGTTCATTTATAATTTAAAATTTTCAGACCACAGAACTTCTATGTGGCCGAGCATTGTCATGTTGCAGTATCACTTTTCGACGGCCATGACTAGAATATGGTCGGTTTTAATGTTTTTTTTTTCAGCCATTTTAAGTTTCCTTTGGATTTGTATTGAACACGCAATAAATTCTACTCAATTGAGAATTTTGACATGCAGATATCAATAAAAAGATATATCAAGATTGTTTACACCTCATTCATCGTCACTTAGCACCAGGTGAGATGATGCCAAGGGCTTACCAATTAACCTACAGATATACGGTATACCTGTTTCATAATTATTTGTTGACAACCCTATCTTTTTGTGTCTATGTGAACCGCCTTTATGAAGAGCACATATTAATTAGTTTTTATGGCAAATAGCTTTAATGTAGAGAATGTTAAGTTTTATAATTGTGTCACAACTTAATTATGATTCCGACCACGTTTTCGACGATGGGAGCTCATAACGAGAACAAATTAAAGGCATACACAGAACAATGTCTGTTAAAATTGAAAAATAATATATCATTAAGCATTTGTTATGAAGAGAAATCCAATCTCCTTTGTAGATTGCACCGTTTTGTTTTAATATAATTTAATGACCACGCTGAATACGTTAAAAACAACCGACTTCAATCGTAGCAACTCCAATTTTGCTATGTTTTTGTTGATTTTCTCAAAAACCGCTGAATCGATTTCGATAAAATTAATATGGGACCACCTGTGAAGTATACCCTTTCAAACAAAAAAAGAATTTTTGAAATCGGTTCAGGCGTCTTCGAGTAATCGGTGAACATACATAGAAAAAAAAAAAAAGATTCCGACGAATTGAGAACCTCCTCCTTTTTTTGAAGTCGGTTGAAAAGAGTGGAATACAATATTTATGTGCACGTAGACATGTGAAATTAATTAAAGTTAGATAGCAAAATTATTTTTTTAATTCTGCAATTTATAAAGGTGTTATATTAAATTAAATAAACACAGATTTGAAGTATTTTTTATCTACCTAATATGATGTTCCTATCACTTAAAAGTACCCACGCAACGTTTCGGGAAGCGTTTGCGGAGAGGGAAGAAACGTCAGTTCCAAAAACACTCTTTATTTTTTGGATACGGGTCTCTTCAGGAAGTTTAAGCTATAGGTATACCTACTCTTCATACCGGAAAGTGGAGGTTGTAGGGCTCCATGCCCATATTACGATAAAAATCACATTTCGAAAAAAATCCTTGCGGTACTGACATCGGTAATACTTATACATATATAGTCTATTATTTTCAATAAGAAATCGCTTGTACATTAAAAACAATGCTAGACTACGAATCACTTGCGCTTAAGGCTTTAAGATGGTGTACGAGCCAACGTACATTTTTATTTCATTTTATTAGTAGATAATTTAGGCTTACCCATGCAGCATTAATTAGTAGGTCGCGCTCTCGCGTCATTGTACTTTGTACAGTAGGTGAAAATAAGTAATAAAATTAGTCTATTTTTAGCACTCAATCTGGTCGGTTTTATTTATCACTCTTCGGAGTCGCCGTACCTTTAGCAATATCACAGCATCTTCTAAGTGTAGGGTCCAACCCCTACAGATGGCTTAATTTGAGCAGGTCGATGCGTAATAACTAATAAAATACTTTAAGTCTTTAGTAGCGCTTCGCTTACACTTCCCGAAACATTGAGTTGAGTGTACAAGTTCTGAGTGGATGTACTTTGTACTTTGTAACAAAATGACGATTTGAATATAAATGTGAACAGCAAATAAAACATATTTTGATGATGTTTTGGTTTTCTTCTTTTGATTTTTTGAGTGTACCTTTGCATCGCGGCGGTTACTTGAAGCCTCTATAAAGAAAACAATAATTTGGTGCTCCTCTTCAATTTTTAGCATTGTTTAAAGTATTAAAAAAAGTTCGTTTTAACATAGTTCACCTAAAAAAAATTGCAATTAAAGCCAAAAACAGGGTTCACATTACAGGTTTTTTTTTTAAATTAAAGTTGGTAACATTTTCAATTTGTTTTGTATTATTTCAAGTATACCTATTTACACATTTATTCCATTGCATAGTGATAGCTTCAGGCAATTTTTCAATAATTTGAACTGAATATTGTGAGTTGACGCGTCTTAAAGCCTTAAGCGGTCTTCACTTTCTAATGCAAGAGGGTGTCTTTAAGAGATTAATTAAAAAATCATAAGTAACTCAGTACGAGGGTAGTTAAGGCGAGGTGACGGCTACCTTAAGGTCAAGGTTTAATCCCAGTGTTGGACATTAGCACTAACGAGGAACCAACTACGAAGATGGTGGTAATGTTATTAGATAGATCTACAGGGTGTAACAAAATTGGTGTAGGACCCGTTAACTGGGGATTCTACTCATCGTACTGAATAACTTTTGTTCTACGACTTTGCTCAAATCTCCAAAAAAATACATTATCAATCTGTTTTTCCATTTTTGTATGGAGAGTCCAAAAATTTTTTTGCGATTTGAGCAAAGTCGTAGAACAAAAGTTGTTCAGTACGATGAGTAGAATCCCCAGTTAATGGGTCCTACACCAATTTTATTACACCCTGTATACGCATACTATCTTGCGTGCGCCTCTCATTGATGTATTCTCACTTGATGGTAATTATGCAGGTAAGCCCTTGGCATCATCTCACCTGGTGGGAAGTGATGATGATGCCGAAGATGGAAGCGGGTTTACCGAGATTCCCCAACGCAATGGGGAACTGGATATCTTATCTTCATGCCGGAACACATCAACACTATTAACATTGATATTACTATAGGAGTTTACAGGACCCCACCGCCGGAAACCGAACCCGTGACCTCCTAATGTGAAGTGAGCGGACTAGCCTCTAAACCACGGAGGTGGCCACTGGCACTCTCTATATAGAGATGGGCAATCTTCCCATACCCTATCTACCCGGGAGGGTATTTATAGGGTAGATTGGGTATTTATGGGAATATACCCAGTTATATACCCAATCGCTGGGTATATAAAATTAAATTGTCGTTTAAAAATAAAGCATTAACTTTATTTGCTTTTACTTCGTATTTTTGTAATTTTGAAGTAAGTATCAACTACCTTAGTATCGAGAATAAAGCAAAATTGATTATATTTCGAAGATACCATGGTTGAAGCGCAGGAACTGACTTACCATATCGATATGGCTATAATTTTATTAGTTTTGTTAGGGTTAGCTGATTACATTATAAAAAACATCTGTTTTTGAATCCAAGGTTGCGGTCATGCATTTTTCAAAAAATATTGATATGGGGTCGCACTGTATGCCAAGAACCCTTCGGATCGGACATTTTAAGCTAAGCTTAGAGATCGATGCGTTTCGATTTTCTAAATACCATTTGATAGAAAAAACAATTACCTACTCAAGCCTATTATTATAATTTTTTTTTATTTATTCATTTATTTCTGGTGACGAGGCCCACTATTTTTGTTCGAAATAAAGAATTATTATTATTATTATATTATTTTATATTATTATTATATAGGGTGAGTTTAAATTAGTTCTTGATACGAAAGGCTATGCATGCGCTCATGAAAACAAACAACTTTCCCTAAGGAACCCATAGCCAAACCGCAAAAACAAATTTTGGTCTCTTCATACAAATCGATCAGCCGAGCGGCCAAATTAGTATGAAGAGTCAAAAATTTTTTTTGCGATTTGACTTTAGGTTATTTAGGGAAAGTTGTTTGTTATCATGAGCACATTCATAGCCTTTGGTATCAAGAACTAATTTAAAGTCACCCTGTATAACAAATTCAATAATATTGCACAAGCCATTGCCACAAGCTTACGCACATAACTCACACATAAACACCACTCTTATACGCAGGCGTAGGCGTACGAAAATCAAAGACTTTGATTTTGTTTACTGCGCCTGATGAATCTTTATAGCAAAAACTTAATTAAAATATTGCTAGTCAAAATGTTCAGTCAACTTAACATACTAACGAGTATCTCCGATATCCTACGGTATCAACAGTTTCGTTTTTTTGTGACGACGCACAACTTAATTCTCTACATTCTAAGTAGGTTTCTGGGTGCTACTGACTTCAAATATTATTTTAAAAAAACCGTCAAAAGGAAAAAAAACTTTTTTCACGTTACGTTTACGTTTTCGACTAGCTGTACATATCAATAAATGTTGTTTTAAACGCTCTATAATTTGACATAAATAGCTTCACGGACACATAGTTTATTCCGGAATTTTTTTTTTGTTATATTTTCTAAATAAAACATATTGGCTAACTTTGGATTTTTTTCTCAAAAACTAGAAATAATTGACACTCGGGAGTGTTTGTCTGGTATTTAGAATATCGAAACGCATCGATCTCTAAGTTTAGCTTAAAATGTCCGATCCGAAGGGTTCTTGGCATACAGTGGGTCGTCCATTAATCACGTGATGTTTTTTAGAAACTTTTTAGCCCCCCCCCTCACCCCTGATGATACGTAGTGAGGTTTTAGGCTACCCCCCTCCCCCTACTCAAAATCACGTGTATTTTTTGGTACAAAATATTATCTTTAAATGCAGGTATAATGTAATGTAATTCTGGAAATTAAGCACCGTGATAAAAAGTCCAGACAGACATTAAGATTGCAGGTTGTTTTTACTGCCTGAAGCCGTTTCGAACCTCGGGATGAGTTAAAAATAACTTAACAACACCAGTCTGACGTTTGGAACTTACTCTTGAAATCGCGCGTTCAACGAAAAAATATATACACGTGATATCTCAGTACACCCCCCTCCCCCCTTGTGATATTTCGTAATTTTTTCTGAACCCCCTCCCCCCTTTTGAGCATAACGTAATTAATGGACGACCCCTATGGGTGTTGTAAATGAGGATTTTTGAGGTGCTGAGTAGGAAAATGTCATCCACTCCATCCACAAAAGCAGACATGTACTTTTCGAGGTTCTGATTATGAAAAATGATGTCAGTTTTTTAATCCAAGATAGCAGCCGGTTCGATTCCTGGGTATGTCAAGCGTATTTTCAAAATTTTCGAATATAGTTTTGCTTCTTTAAAAAATGAAGGAATGTTTCCTTTAAGTAAGATCTCCAGTATTTAAAGTACTTTCCCTCCAGGTGAGGTTACAAAATTCCATCCTGTATCGTTGTACCGTGAGAAAAGCAGGAAGCTCCCCGCGCTCCTACCATGCCTCACCCCCTGCACCCTGCAGCTCGCCCCCCCCGCACCCTGCGCCTCACCCCCCGCGGCACCCGATGCCTCACCCCCACGTAATTAATGGACGACCCCTATGGGTGTTGTAAATGAGGATTTTTGAGGTGCTGAGTAGGAAAATGTCATCCACTCCATCCACAAAAGCAGACATGTACTTTTCGAGGTTCTGATTATGAAAAATGATGTCAGTTTTTTAATCCAAGATAGCAGCCGGTTCGATTCCTGGGTGTGTCAAGCGTATTTTCAAAATCTTCGAATATAGTTTTGCTTCTTTAAAAAATGAAGGAATGTTTCCTTTAAGTAAGATCTCCAGTATTTAAAGTACTTTCCCTCCAGGTGAGGTTACAAAATTCCATCCTGTATCGTTGTACCGTGAGAAAAGCAGGAAGCTCCCCGCGCTCCTACCACGCCTCACCCCCTGCACCCTGCAGCTCGCCCCCCCCGCACCCTGCGCCTCACCCCCCGCGGCACCCGATGCCTCACCCCCACACCCCGTGCCTCGGCCCCCCCGGCACCCCGAGCTTCAAGCTCCCGCACCCCGCACCTCACCCCCCGCAACCTGTGCCTCACCCCCCGGCACCCGGTGCCTCCCCCCCCGCACCCCGTGCCTCACCCCCCGGCACCCCGTGCTTCAAGCCCCCGCACCCCGCACCTCAACCCCGCACCTCCCCCCCCCGCACCCCGCGCCTCACCCCTTTCATCCCGAGCCTCACCCCCCGTACCCTGCACCTTACCCCTTCATCCCGCGCCTCACACCACCGTACCCCGCGCCTCACCCCCCCCCCGGCACCCCGTGCTTCAAGCCCCCGCACCCCGCACCTCCCCCCCCGCACCCCGCGCCTCACCCCTTTCATCCTGAGCCTCACCCCCCGCACCCCGCGCCTTACCCCTTCATCCCGCGCCTCACCCCACGGCACCCCGCGCCTCACCCCTTCTCACCCCGCTCCTCACCCCCGCATCGGGCGCCTCACCCGCCCGCACTCCGCTCCTCACTTTCCCCGCACCCCGCTCCTCTCCCCGCACCACACACCTCGCGCCCGTCCCCCGGACATTGCTCCTCACCCCTCGCATCCCTCACCTTCACCCATATTCCTCACCCCACACCCCGTACCACACCACCCCGCACACCGCGCCTCACTCCCTGAACGCCGCGCCTTTACACCCCCGTTTTTTTTTAAATTGGGTATAGTTATGCCATAACGATCCAACTGACTTTAAAGTAAGTAAGGGATAATGTACTTCATGCCACTGACAAAGAGTACATTATCCTTTAATTACTTTAAAGTCAGTTGGATCGTTATAGTATAACTACGGCCAATTATCACCCCACAACACTAAGAAAATGACACCCATATCGATATTTGTCGAAAAGTGCATGGCCGCCATGTTGGATTTCATAATAGATGTCATTTTTTCAACTAGAAAATAACTTCATCCAACTCGGTAATTTAAAATATTACATTTAAGACTTGTTATACAAGTGTGAAAAAAATCACTATTCAGATTTAGTATGGGAAACTGAAAAATGTTATATATTTTTAGGTTGTTATTTAAATAAGTTACTGAATTACATAAGATTCACTTAAGCTAATTATTATACTAAGAGTTCTGAAGTGAGATTTAAAACAAAAAAATGTAATTCTCATAAGTTTATATACCCTGATAAATACCCACTGGGAAGGTATTTATGGGTAGATATTGGGAATATTCCCAATCTACCCGGCACATTGGGTAGATTGCCCATCTATATCTCTATATCGTGCGAAACAAACAAACAACAGCTCCATCTAACGCCCATACAAAGACCCCACACATCAAGTTAAATCTACAGGCCAGCAAGCTAAAAACACTCATAAAAAAACCCGTAAACCATTACCTTTGCGTATTTTGTTTTTTAAGAAAAATTAAAGTTTTATGTTTTTAAGTTTACAGTTTTTTTGTTCCTTAAACGTTTATTTTAGGCCGAATGACGAATAATAGACACTATTATTTGGTATTCGACAATAACAAAAAAATTTTCAAGTAATGCCGAATACCGAATAATAGCGAGTATTCGTGGCATCTCTGGTAAAAACCTCGTTAAAATCAATAGTTTTGTATCAGAACATAACTTTAGCATTAAGCGAGTTACCCCAGAACTAACACGTAACTCGAGTTACGTAGTTAGCAACTAACAGATAAAATACGCTAGCGAATAAATTCGCTACTCATTCTAACCTTGATGAGTTAGAGCTTTTGTTTATGAAGCTGATTGGTCGTTTGTGAGAGTGTTAAATGATAGAGAATTAACCCATTGACCGCCACGCTTCTTCTTCTTTCGTGTCGTAACCCCAGGGATTGGGGAGGTCAAGTCAGCGAGAACTGTAGATTGGGGCTGAGTTAGGTCAAAGTCAAAGTCAAAGTCAAAGTCAAAGTCAAAATATTTTTTAATTAAGTAGATGCTGTACGCATACTTTTAAATCGTCTTTTTTTCTACCTAGTACAAAGTTCCTACCACGCGGAACTTGTACACTCAACGTTTCGGGAAGTGTTAGCGGAGCGGAGAAGAAACGTCGAGCCCAAAAGAAACTCGCCCCAACACATTTTTTGAAATAAATACTTAATATCTATTACAATTGATGTAATTACTAAAGCTATGAGCTGGAAGAGCTATACAAGTCCATACATCATTGTCATTAACATAGTCTTGGGTTTTATAATATCCTCTTGAACACAGGCATTTCTTTACATAAGTCTTAAACTTATTTTCGGATAAACTAATTACATTTTCAGGTATTTTATTGTAGAATTTTATACAATGCCCCATGAACGACTTCTTTACCTTACTCAGTCTCGAATAAGCAACTTGGATATTATTTCTATTTCTAAGATTAAAATTATGCCTGTCACTGTTTTTTGGAAATAAATCTAAATTCTTACGAACATACATGATGTTTTCATATATGAATTGACTGGCAACAGTTAAAATATTTATTTCTTTAAACTTGTTCCTCAATGACTCTCGAGATCGCATCTGATAGATAGCGCGAATAGCTCTTTTTTGCAGTATAAAAATAGTTTCTATGTCAGCCGCATGTCCCCAAATTAAGATGCCGTAAGACATTATACTATGAAAATAGCTAAAATACACTAGTCTTGCAGTATCTACATAGAAGAATAGAATAGAATAGAAATAATTTATTTGGAAAAAAGACAAGCACACACACATACAAAACAAAAGTGAAACAATGAACATCTGTTAGTTGCCTTATTTTCTTGACGGCGTAGGCAGCTGAACTAAGCTTTCCTGCTAAGGTTTCTATATGTGGTACTTCTATTTCCATTTCCGAGAATTCGTGGGACGAATTGGTATGGAAATCTCAAATCCTGGCATGCGTGACACGAAAAACATTAGGTGGTTAAAAACTTATTACTTAGGTCCCGTTCCAGAACCAATATAAGATTAACCTGACAAGATTATTTTTATTGCAGTTCAATTTACTTTTTTTTTCCAGTTTAACTGTATAGGGTATGAAGCCTTAATGTAAGGTCGAGTTCACAACTTTTTTTTTAAAGTTGTCACCCAGTTGAGACTTGAGACAGACTTTATACATACAGCTTATAAAACGCTAACAGAGAAAAATAAAATTATTTGGAGAAATAAGTAATTATTAAACATTTTAGTTTTTAGCCATCCTCAGGGAACCCTCGAGTTTTCCGTGATAAAAAGTAAGTACCCTATATTTTAATCCTAGTTATAAACTATCTGTGTGCTAAGTATAAATGGTTTTTGTAGCCCTGTCTGTAACCGACTTTGTAACTATGTATATGTTTTGATTAATTAAATAAAAAAATAAAAAAATAAAAAAATAAAAAAGTTTATTCAAATCCAAATCCGTTCAGCCGTTTTTGCGTGATTGAGTAACAAAAACCAAAGATACAAACAAACTGATCCGAGAGTCGTGGGTTCGATCCCCACACAGGGCAAACTTTTCTGTGATGAGCAGAATTGTTTGCTCTGAGTCTGGGTGTATTATATCTATATATGTATGTATTTAAAAGTATATGTGTATATATATCAGTCTCTGGTTCCCAAGATACAGGGAATCCTAGTTTGGGGCCAGATGACCGGGTGTGATTTGTCCCGGATATTACAATACTATTAATCTTCATACAAATCGAGAAGCTCAAGTAACTCATATTCTCTATTGAAGAAAATATTTCATGGTACATATGTACCATATTTATTAAATATTATATGAAACTATATTTTCTTGAATGGAAGAAATCTTTTTTCTGTGTATATTTTTTATCCTGCAAAAATGCATGTTTCCCGTTGGATACCTATGTGAAGACAGGCGAAATGAAAATGGGTCTGTACTTCTTTCATGTTGCAACCGAGCAACGACGGACTGATGTGATATTTTGCACAAAGAAAGTCAAGAGAGTGTGACACTTCACACTATATGGGATACTTTTGATCCTGGACAAAAACAGATGTGAAAAAACTTTTTGAAAACTATTTTTGAAGTCGTTCCAAAATCAAGTTAAGATTTAGCTGACAACAGTTTGTCCCTTTCACACTTCAAAAAAATATAATAGGCTATCCTGTTATCAGGTTAAAAAATATTCTAACGAAATTAATTTGGAACGTTTTCTTATGTTGATTGATACTAATATGTACACCGCCGGTGTTATTTGGATATAACATATAACTAAAGTAAAGGCTGGAAACCAACACAGTGGACCGCAGATAAGGCGAAACAATTGAGAACATTAAAAAAATTTGAGGTCACGTTTTTATGTATTTTTTACAAAGAAAATCTTACTCTAATGCATATTATAAAAGTTAAAGTTATAATAATAATAATAATATCTGGGACAAATCACACACGGTCATCTGGCCCCAAACTAGGATTCCCTGTATCTTGGGAACCAGAGACTGATATACATACACATATACTTTTAAATACATACATATGTAGATATAATACACCCAGACTCAGAGCAAACAATTCTGCTCATCACAGAAAAGTTTGCCCTGTGTGGGGATCGAACCCACGACTCTCAGATCAGAGGTCAGGATCGCTAACCACTTAGCCAGTCAGTCAAATTTTTTGCTCTGATTTGATTTGTTCCTTAGAGAAAGTTTTTCATTTTCGTAAGCAGAAATCATAGTTCAAAAGGTCCGCTATTTCAGTTTCACCTGTAGATTATGAAGACTTTTTTTTAATTACTTGTCACCCAATTGGCATTGGAACCATACAGTCATAAAAAACCCTAACGGAGAAAATATAAAATCTCGTGAAATAAGTATCTAACTAACTAAGTATTCTATTAAAAATAAATAAAAAATGCGAGCATTTTATGTTCGCATTCTCTGCATAAAACAGCCTCAAAAATGGGGGCAAATAATGTTTATGTTGTAGATTGTGCCACAGCATGTAAGAGATACAAGAGAGAGAGAGAGAGAGAGAGAGAGAGAGAGAGTGTTTAAAAGTCAAATAAAGTTCTTTGATGTGGAATCGTAAACACTATTATCCTACACGTAATCTTTATTAATTAAATAGACATAAAGACATATTAACAGGGATGGACTCAGATACAGGCCCCGAGATTTCGTCGTTAACAACCCATATCGTCCCCACTGCAGGGGCACGGGTCTCTTTCCTTAACTCGGGAAGGTTAGGTCATACTCCACACATTGGGGCCAAGTCCGGATTGGTGGAGGTTGTGGAGCTAGTGGCCAACCCCAGTGTCAGAAGTTTTCAAGCCGCCTATAAGGCCTCCAACATGGCTTAACGACTGCCATCCAGTAAGAGCAGCCGTCACCACAACGGCTTAACGTGCCTTGCGAAGCACGGAAACGGTCGAGATAAATGCCCCGAGATTTACGCGATCTTAATACGGATTGAAATCAAAATCTCTAAAAGCAAATAAGTAAAGTAAGTAAGTAAGTAGTCTAAGTATATTTATCTTATCTTATCTTATCTCTTGAGTGTAAAAAAGAAAACAATAGGTTCAGATGCAGACAGAGCGTAGCTAGGGTTGGTTGCCGGGACTTGTACCGAGCACACGTCTGTTAAGTTAATTTTACAATTATTACCGTTTTAGAATAGTTTCAACGTTATTTTTGTGATGGAGAAATAGCTGTGATCCCGATTTGAGATAAGCGATAATAAGAAGAGGATTAACTCAGGAGACAGCTCCGTTTTCCGAGTTCCAGCAGCAAACCACCACGTGGAGCGTCTTTAAGTGCCCATCACCCTTAGAGTCGTCACTTTCACTTGACATTGGCGTTTCGCCATTTTTTTATTGAAGATTCTCCCATTTTTCACTAGACACTGGTAAAATCACGCTCGGAATGAGATGTGGAATGCCAAATAGAAAAATAGAATAGAAATAGAATAGAGCGTAGCTACATAATGGTGTCGATTCGGTATTCACGATTTAACTTATTTGACAGGACTAAACTTAATTGAAGCGTCCTGTCCTGGTCTTTTCTATAAAAAAAAAAAAAACAGAATACCTACTTAAAATAATTTTAGTCTTGTCAAATAATTTAAATCGTGAAAACAGAATCGACACTAACGTCATGGAACTGGATGAACATGGAATTTTAAAATATGTAAATAATTTATAATTATAACTATAATTCATTGCCATGCTCTAACAGGGCGCTATAATGTTATTTCCACCTTGTACTGTTTTTTTATTTTATTTTATTTTATTTATTTGGGATAGCAAACAGTTGTGTACAAAACATATCCAAAGAAACAGTAAATTACAAGTAGGTACTAAATAGGTACACAACCCACAGCGCAATCCACGGGTTTATTTTACAAAAATAGCTAACGAAACATAATTATATAAACACAAATAGCCTGATTACAGGCAAAAACAAAACTCAATTTACTGTGTAAATAATAAAGCAAAACAAAAGTAATTATTCTAAGTTATTGAAAGATTGTTTTAAGCAACCTATTATAGAATTCCTAAATCTACCTGAAGTCAAAGAAAACAGATCAACATGTGAGAAATCCTCATTATATGCACTAACAATGCGTCTAAGGGGTGATCGGATACCAGCACTGTTATTCTATGTACCCTATTTTTATAGCATGCAATAAATGATTTGACTTTGACTTTGGAACGTACGCTAATAATAAAATCCTCTGAATGCAGCTCTGCGAATCGCCTCCGGTTAACTCCGAACAAAATGGAATAATTAATAAATCGTGTAGGATAAGAAGAAACAGGCCCATCCGATGGAAAGCGGTCCATTTTCATAATTTAATGGCTCCTATAGAAACTTGTTTTATGATGGGGTAGTACAGACAACCACAAAGGTATCTGAGCCTCTCCATAATACACCATGTATCACGAATAGCTTTAGTAGGGGTTCAGATATCTCTGTGGGCTAGTGTACATATAAATCATAAATAACTACTAGTCAATTAAGTTACTTTTTTGACTTTCATCTGTCAAAAACGACATTTGGTTGTTTAAAAAAATGAGATATCTAGACGAGACGTCATATTTTTTCAGCGTCAGTAATGGACTCATTTTGTGATTTGTATTAATTAAAATTTAAAGATAAGATGGAAAACCAAACAACAGAATTTTCAGTAGGACAGCAGTTTAGTGAACTTCAGCTCATTATTTATTTTTGATGCAGTCATCTATTATCTATAGCATTTATCTGGTGTATTCTAATAAAACTCAAAATAGACACGGATTTGACAAACATACACCCTACTTTTTATGATACGATAAATTTAAAATATATATAAATTTAAAATATAAATTTAAAAATATTTATACGAGTATGTTGAATAGTTTATGAAAAATACAAGAATGTACATTTAAAAAAATATGTAATAAGATAAGATATGATAAGATAAGATAAATACTCTTTAAATAATAATAATAATAATATATATCTATCTATCTATCTATCTATCAGCCGAAAGACGTCCACTGCTGGACAAAGGCCTCCCCCAAGGATTTAATATATATATTAATAATATATTAATGTATTTGATATTCCTCGAGATAATTATTTTGTCTCCGTTAGTGTTAAAACTTGTATAAATAACGGCCTTTGCATTAGGTCACAATAATATATATTTTTAATTGGTTGTCACTAAAAATTCTGAGAAACATGTATAGGGGTGGAATTCCATTCGATTAATTTTTTTTAAATAAATCGCCTTTTTAACCGACTTCAAAAAAGGAGGAGGTTCTCAATTCATTGGAATCTTTTTTTTTTAAATGTATGTTCACCGATTACTCGAAGGCGCCTGAACTGATTTGGAAAATTCTTTTTTTGTTTAAAAGGGTATACTTCACAGGTGGTCCCATATAAATTTTATCGAAATCGATTCAGCGGTTTTTGAGAAAATCAACAAAAACATAGCAAAATTGGAGTTGTTGCGATTGAAGTCGGTTGTTTTTAACGTATTCAGCGTGGTCAATTATACTCATGCACATAGCACAGGAAATCACTTTCTTGTGGTGTTTATTGGGTGTTGAAAATCGGTTCAACGATTCACAAGTTGTTTTACTTTTAGTTTCACTCAGGGGTGGAAAAGAAAAATTAAAAAAAATACACTGGTGGACTAAAAAATCGACTCAAAATTTGTTGCTCGACTTTTGAAAATAACTCAGTCTACAAAACTGCTAAACACTAAAAGCAAAATAACTAGAAAACCATCAAACTAAAATCATAAACAGTAAACACACAGTTTTTGAACTTTTGGTTTAGTTTTATTTTGCTAGATTGAGTTAATTTTCCAAAAGTCGTGCATGAAACTATGAGTAGATTTTTTTGCCCATGAGAATATATATTTTAGTTTACGTGTTGCACCCGTTAACTGAGGCATATACCGAAGAACTTTAATTAGGTAAATAATGAAAAACGGCTTTTTCATAAAAAAATTGGCAGATTTGTATGTTGACTCCATGTTGAGTCACTAATTAGGTAAATAAAATTATAATTTATCGGATAAGCAATACAAGTTAAAACAGGAGGTTCTTCTAATAAATGTTGTTATAGCTTGGATGACAATTTTAAATATTTTTATACTTAACTAAGTATGTATTTTTCACATGAACATGACTTTCAAAAAGAAACTGTACTCAGTTCGCGAAAAAGATGCACTCTTTAAATGGTCTCGATTTCTTAATATGTCGGGTATGAAGGTCCACAAAATTAATTTTTTGGAGTCCTCATACAAATTGATCACGCTGTTTTAACCAACTTTGCATGGGAAGTCCACTTTTTTTATTTCGATAGTGAAATTACTCCTTGGGGAAAGTTGTTCAGTTAAATTAAAATGAAAAATGAAAATGAAAATATTTTATTCCAAGTAGGTAGCAGTGTACACTTTTCGAACGTCATTCTTTTGTCTACCTAATACGAGGTTCCTACCGCTCGGAGCTCGTATACCCGCCGCTTCGGGAAGTGGTTGCGGAGTGAGAAGAAACGGCGGGCCCTAAAGAAACTCCCTCCAACACATTTTTTAAAAAACGTCTTATATTTTATTACATCTTAATGCTAGATCAATAAATGAATTATACAATAAAATCATGTCATGTCTGTAAATAAAATATAAAAAAATAAGAATAAAGAAAGAAAGGATTCAAAAGAGATAAAAGTAAAAATTATTTGTAGCTAATGACTAACAATTCCAAAAACCAATGACAAGAGCAGGCCAGTTCACACGGACAGCACCCGATCACGAGTATAACGCGAGAGTCAGCCAGTTTCAAGAGAAGAAGCTTCAGTTAAAGGGAACGAAAGGAATAAAATTGCACACTGCTTACATACATATATCTTTTGCGAAAATTCTGTATGTTTTTTGGGGGAAATTGTTCAGTTGTCATGAATATATGCCACGGTTAATATTTTTTTCAGATATTTAACACCGATATTTTTATGACTAAGCACAAAAGCAAAGTTAGTTAAAATGTTAAGCTTTGCCTTACATTTCATGTCACACACGTTAACTTTGTTAATAACCCATATTATCGTCCCCACTGCAGGGGCACGGGTCTCTTCCCATACCTCGGGAAGGTTAGGCCATACTCCACACACGGGGGCCAAGTCCGGATTGGTGGAGGTTGTGGCGCTAGTGGCCAACCCCTAGTGTCAGGCAGAAGTTTTCAAGCTGACCTATAGGTAATGCCTCCGATATGGCTTAACGACTGCCATTTAGACCTAGCTTTTTTTGTTATTTTAATTTAAACATGTTATTTGTGCTGCCAAAAATGAAGACATGTCTACAACGAACATCTAGTGTCAGCAACACACGTTCAAATAAAATTAAATATTAATAAATATACATGGCGTTAAATATATAAATAAACAAAGGAACTCACCTCGTTGAAGACCACGGCTGAATGCAATCTTTCGCGACTACACCCTGTATTTATAAGGGCGGTTGAAGCGCGCGCGGACAGCAGAGCTGTGGAGTCGCGCAGTAGACTAAAAAAGTTTGTCAGAGGAAAAGTAAGTGAAAATTCATACTGACATTAATACAGGTTTTCTTCCTATAATTTATATTTAATTTATGTATTTAAATTTAAAATGATTTTTTATGAAAAATATAATTAAAATAATTTATGTTTGTGCACTGTTTAATCATCATTAAAAAAACACGAAGTTTTTTTTGTTATCATCAAGAAGGATATTATATTAAGTATATGTCGCTGAGATATTGTCAAGCCCCTGATTAATAATCTCTTTAGTGAATTTTTATATATTTTTAATTGTGGTAAAAAGCTGTGTAAAAAGGCCGCCAGATAGAAAACTGAACGATGTACGATGTACTCTTAAAACTGAACAACTTTTACCAATAAACATTAGCTATTTTTCCAAATAAATACATTTTTAATATATAAGGTGCTACTTTATTAGTGCCCGATATTTTAGTCAGTGCTTCTGCTCCTGATTCTGATCAACTTTCCCCAAGGAACCCATAGTCATATTGCAAAAATTTTTTTGGACTCTTCATATAAATCGATCAGCCGAGCGGCCAAATTAGTATGAAAAGTTCAAAAAAATTTTTGCGATTTGACTATGGGTTCCTTGGGGAAAGTTGATCAGAATCAGGAGCAGAAGCACTGACTAAAATATCGGGCACTAATAAAGTAGCACTTTATATAATTTTCTCTAGACCCACCGACTCGACTCCACAGCACTCCTGCGCCAGACTCCCCGCGTAGTATGGGCTGCCCACAGTCAAATAGTTCCGGATCATAATAAGTAATAATAATAATAATGCTAAATAAGTATATTTAGAGTAAGTATAGTCGAATACTTAATGCCGTAAGTAAAAATCCAGAATTAGGAATTCTTCGCCGGCACGAACATGGAGTCTTTATAATACTAAAAACTTTCTCGAAAACATCGAAAGATCAACGTTTAATTTTTTTATAGCCAATTTTTATTTGAGGTTTATAGAAAAGGCAATATCTCATCTCATCTCACTATCTCACTTCTCATCACTAATATTATAAATGCGAAAGTATGGATGTTTGTTTGTTTGTTCCGCTTTCACGCCGAAACTACTGAACGGATTTTGTTGAAATTTGGTAGGTAGATAGATGAAGCATTCGGCTAACACATAGGATACTTTTTATCCTGGAAAACTTAAGGGTTCCCGTAGGAATGCTTAAAAAATCCAAATTTCCACTTCGTCACTAGATGGCGCTATCTTAACATTATTATTTTTTTTTTTTTTATGTGATAAGGAAGGCAAACGAGCAAGTGGGTCACCTGATGGTAAGTGATCACCACTTACCATAGACACCTGCAACCCCGGAGGGGATTGCAGATGCGTTGCCAACCTAGAGGGCTAAGATGAAATGCCTCTTGTGCCTGTAATTTCCTCATTTCTTTCAATTCTGAAGTCCACGCGGACGAAGTCGCGGGCGGAAGCTAGTTAAACTCTAATCCAAACTTGATTATATGGGTGACAGCTGTCAGCTGCGTACTTCTAGCGCTGCATCTCCAAAGACGATAATCGATTCACGATTTTATGAAAACGCCATAAGGTACGTCCTATGGATATGTCACCCCTGTTCATCCAGTTTGGATTTTCCTTTTTTTATTTTATTATTACGCCATATTTCTCGAGAAATATTATTAGTTTTCGCCAAATGGGTGATATCTAATTTAAAAAAAATGTCGGAAAAGCTTCGCATCCATTTCATACCCTGTAGCCTAAAAAAGAAAAAAGTGAGCAGAATAATTATCCGAGAAATACTTAACTATAAAAAACTACTTAGGTGTTTCATTTTACATATTCTGTAAAATATGTTAACAACCTATATCGTCCCCACTGCAGGGGCACGGGTTTCTTCCCCATTCCTCGGGAAGGTTAGGCCATACTCCACGTGTGGGGGCCAAGTCCGGATTGGTGGAGGTTGTGGGGCTAGTGGCCAACCCCAGTGTCAGAAGTTTTCGAGCCGCCTGTAAGCCGCCTGTAAGGCTTCCGACATGGCTTAACGACTGGCCGTCTACCGATAGCAGCCGGCACCAACAGCTTAACGAGCCTTGCGAAGCACAGAAACACTGGAGATAAATGCCACTAACTGTCAAACCCATCCAAGTTATGACCGTGTCTGTAGTCAGTTAACCTGCGTGATCGACGGGACAAATCACACATGGTCATCTGGCTCTAAACTACAATAGAATTCCTTTTATCATGGGAATCAGTCTCATATAATACATTTAAATATATACATCGATATAGTCATAATACGTCCAGACACAGAGCAAACAATATGCTCATCACAGACATATTTGCTCTGGAAAGGAATCGAATCCACAACCCAAAGAACAGTAGTCAAGAGCGCTGACCACTGAACCACCGAGTCGGTCGAATTTTACGCACTCTTAAGCACACAGTTGGTCGTTATCTTATACAAACAAGTTAATAAAACATTACTTTATATGGGAGTCTGATACTTGGTTTAAACTTTAAAAACTGTTCAAGTCTCGTAAGATTAGGATATTAGTGTAGGGATGTTCCAAAAATCTGTGTCCGAAACGTTTGGATAATTATCCGAAAACAATATTTGTTTGAAAGAGAGCTGCAGGGAGTGTCCACACTGTTGTTAACAACCCATGTTTGTATGTTATACTATTTTTTATTAATACACGTGGCACAAATAAATACTTTTTTAGTCTTAGCCTCTCCTGAACCAGCACGATAGCATGAAGATAAGAACGGAAGAGATCGATTTCCACTCACTCAAAACTTAAATAAAATCTTATTTTACATTTTTTTGCTACACAATAAATTTTGAAATGGAATGGAATTCTCTTTATAAAATAAGACTAAGAAGAGATCGCTCTTTAGCGATAAGACCGCCTACCTGTATAACTTTTATCTTTTCTTGTTTATGCTTATATTGTATTTTCCTGTCTTGTTGTGGAATAAAGTGTTTTCATTCATTCATTCATTCAAAGACTTTTTAGTCTCAACTTTGGCATGACATTTCGCCTTTTGAAATGTAGTGATTACATGTTCTTTGGTACCCAGATCCGCAGTTACCGACTTTAATATCAACCCTAATTACTATTAGCTAAGACATGTCATGTTGAAGATCAAAACATTGATAAAAAGTTTCAGGGGGTTCAGAGGATATTCACGTCAAAGGAGTCTCGAAGTTTATTCCTGTTTACTTCGAAGGGGATAGAATGAGTTCATTTATTAGTCACTGATGTAAAACAGGGTTGTTTCAGGGCTCGTTTAGAGAGACGCGGGGCGTTAAGCGGCGCGTCAGGCGTCGCGTCGCGCGGTCAAATCAAACATAAGGTAATCTACGAGAGCGTTCATGAGCGCGCGTTGACGCTTCCACATGAACGCTCTCATAAACCACTCCACTCTGTCGGATGATGGCTGCCTTAAATGCCTTCCTTGAGTTTTCTCCGGAAACTGATGTGTTTGTCGATGGTTGGAAGGGAGTGCGTGAGTGTCTAGGTTTTTGTGAGCGTGACGTCTGAAAATTTTTGTCTTAAAATTTTTGTTTTCTTTTGTCAAATCTATTTGTGTTGTCAGTTGTATTTCTGTAATTGTTTAAGAATATTATGTAAAATGACAATAACTGTTACTGGGTGTAACCGTTGTTATTGAATAAATAAATATATAAATAAATAAATATGTATAAATAAATTACGATAATAATATGTTTGATTTGACCGCGCGACGCGACGCCTGACGCGCCGCGCAACGCCCCGCGTGTTAACGAGGCCTTAAGTTTAAAGCGCATGTGTGTATGTCTATGTCTGTGATATCGTATCTCTTGTGTTATTTGGAAGCAGGTTTCATTTCATGGCTGTGATACTTAGTAACCATGTTGGGTGGAAATCGGTTCAGTGATTTTAAACAAATAAAGGTCCTTCTCCTAAACAACCGCCTCCGTAGTCTTGTGCTAATACGCATGCTTTCAATCAGAAGGTCGCGGGTTCGATCCAGGCGGGGTCCATTCTCAGTTTTTTGATTAACTATTCAGATTCAGTATGGGAAATCGAAAAAAAATGTACGCCGGTTTTTTTCAATATTTTTCCTGTATTCTATTCTGAGTAACCCCTTAAAATTTCAAACGCACTTTTTAACACTCTGTATATGACATTTAATACACAGATACAGAGATTTAGAGTATTTTAGAACTTCTTCATATTATAAATGATGTTTGCCCTGGGTGGGTATCGAACCACGGAACCAGTCAGTCATCCAAAATCCCCAATATTGAACCTTAAAGATGTGTAAATTATCATAACATCCATCTTAAGTTATTGAAGACTTGATGGAAAGGTTGCATGTATAATATACAGGGTGTAACAAAATTGGGGATTCTACTCATCGTACTGAACAACTTTTGTTCTACGACTTTGCCTAATCGCAAAAACTTTTTGGTCTCTCCATGCAAAAATGGCAAAACAGATGATCAGTTTGTATGAAAAGTCTCATTTTTTTTTGTGATTAGAGCAGAGGCGTAGAACAAAAGTTGTTCAGTACGATGATTATAATCCCTAGTCAACGGGTCCTACACCAATTTTGTAACACACTGTTTAGATGGGGATGTAAAAAACAGGTTTGATACTGGGGTTGGTCACTCCGACAGCCTCTACCAATGCGGACTTGGCTTAGCTTCCCTAGGTTTGGAAAGAGACCCGTGCCCTAGGAGTGGGGACGTTCGATGTCGTATGTCGCGCTGGGGCATAAAAAAATTATGATAACCAAAATATAATTTAATTTATTCTTTTTTTTTTAATTTTATGATAAAATTGGTATCATAGAAAAGAAATGGTCTCTATGAAGAGAATTTTTTAAATATCAACTTTTTTAAACGGTTAATGGATTGCCCCTATTTTTTTTATCAACATCATCCATTGTTAAGCAAAAGTTGTACAGTTCAGTTAATTAGAAGCTCCATTTAAGTGATCCTTCAGTTATTTTATTCCACCCTGTATACATACCTAAGTATGTTAAAGTTATAAGAAATGACACAGAAAATTACCTAAATTTCTTTTTCATTCAGCAAGTTAAGTGAAAAATTGATATTTTTGATCAGCATGGTAAATGATCGCTGTCAACCGAGTTACTCTCTATTAAAGTCAAAAACGATATTCGGTTAGGAAAATGATTGAAATAGTGAGCCACGCACGATATGGCAAAATAATTTTAATACGTTTAGTCATTTCATACTTATTACGAAATATAAATTGAAAATTTGACGTACAATGAAAATCTAAATTAGTACCTAAGTTTTTCTGCAGAAAAGCTATTTAGTGAACAGTATTTCATAATTTATTTTCGGTACAGTCAACACTCTGTAACAGTTGTGATTACGCGTGTACAAACGTCACATTTTTATGTAGCGGTCTTAATGCTTAAAGCGATTTCTTCCAGACAACCTGGTGCTTGAAAAAAAACAAGAAATATGGGTAGCGCTCAGGTTAGCAACTAAAACAAACTTATAGAATAGAATAGAAAAAGTTTTTATCAGTTTTTTAGAGTAATTTTTATATCGTTGCTCGGGGAGTGGGGTGCATGTCTATGGTAGTAGGTTATAAGTATGCTACAGTTTGTTGAAGTATCAGGATTATGGTATAAAATCTAGAACTTTATTTTTATGCAATTAGTTTCCAAGTCAACTGCACAAACCGCAGGATAAGAAATACCTAAATAGCAAAGAATTAATAGGTTATCGACACGTAAATAGACATTGTGACTTTTTTGTAACTGTAGTGACCATTACCTACATAATATTGAGTTATATTTCCTTGTGTACCATCTGGTGGACCAATAATATTAAAAAATATATTAATAATAATAAAACACGTACTAAAAACTGTCTTTCTCTCTTTTATTTTATGGCGTTTCTTAAAAGAATTCTGTCAACGCCATGAATCTATTTTTTTTTGTTTTATTTTACGTTTTATCCCGAGATGGGGAAGGCAAAGGATCAGAGCCATAATCAGCCATCACAGCCCAGTCTGTGAACTATGATTCTTATTTCTGCGAGTATTTAATAATAATATTACAGTGCACATTTTGACGTTGACTCCACACTAGGCTAGGCTTGTCTCGTGGAAGTCTGTAGCTCATTAACATAACTATGTTTAACGGCTGTTTACATAAGAAATATACTTAAACATGAAAACATAAGAAAATACAATACATGCTTGCTACATGCTTTACCGTGGGAGAGCCATGCTTCGCACGAATGGGCCGGCTCGACCGGAGTGATACCACGGCCTCACAGAAAACCAGCGTGAACCAATGCTTGCGTTGTGTTTCGCCGAGTGAGTGAGGGTACCGGAGGCCCAACGTCCCCCTTGACTTACTTGACTTAATGTCCTAAGTCCCCTAGGTGGGGCAGAGGGCGTCTACAGTGCTTCGCCATTGCGTTCTATCTTGGGCTACGCGCTTCACTTCGGGCCATGATAACCCGATCTTCTTTATATCAGCTGCCACTGAGCGCCGCCAGGATTGTTTGGGACGGCCACATTTTCTTTTTCCTTGTGGGGTCCACTCTAGCGCCTGTCTAGGTATATGGATGGGGTCCCTTCTGAGAGTGTGGCCAATCCAGGTCCACTTGCGACGAGCGATCTGCTGACAAATCGGTGTTTCACGACACATTTCCCAGAGTTGCTCGTTGGAAATTTTCTCGGGCCAGAAGATTCCGAGTATTTTTCGGAGACACCAGTTGACGAAGACTTGGATCCGCTGCGTGATATTTTTGGTAACCCGTATAGCAGAACGGTTTTGACGTTGGATCGGAAGATTTTGAGTTTTACTCTTCGTGTCAGCTTCCGTGAACGCCATACGGGTCGGAGTTGCGCGAAGGTCGCCCTGGCTTTGGCTATCCTCGAGGTGATGTCCTCCTCAGTCCCTCCAGTTTCTGACACGACACTGCCGAGGTACGTAAATTTCTCTACGTGCTCAATGCGTTGTGTACTGTAGTGGTGGAATCTCTACAGCCGCGCATTGTGGTCTTTTCGGCGTTGGAACGTTTCTATTTAAAATAATAAGGATTTAAATCGTTCGCTGTCGGATTTTTATGGTTTGGAACCGAAGATTCCGAAGGGTTCGTCATATGTAAACATCTGTGTAAATATTTTAATAAGTTTAATTAGAAATAAACCAAAATAGTTAAAAGTACCAGTATCTTTTATTAAAAAACCCTATAAAAGAGGGAGGGAGAGATGGCTCTCCACTCTCCACTTTGTCTGTTCCTGGCAATGTTATTGAAGATATGGGCCACGATACGTTTTTCGATGAAGTGTTGTATGTATTATTAGATTTTGTCTAGAAGTTATAGAATAGGATTCGGATTTGTTATGGATTGAAAGTTGTTCAGTGTTGGTAGGAATATAGGAGGTAGTAGGGTGCGAAAAACTCCATATGCCCATAGAGTGCTGGCGGATAGCCGACTTGGTTATCTCACATCCGGAACATAGCGTAGATAATGATGATTTATACGAGAGATTGTTAGTTAGGTGATGATTATGAAGTTTGTTGAGTTAGACTAGAACACTTGGGTTAAGGCCATATGTTGCTGCCAAGGGTCTCAGATTTGTGACTTGTTCTAGTTCAGAGAATGATGGCTTCACTTTTATAAGGAGAGATAGGTATTAAGGTATATTTATTCCAGTGTGATGGCCCAACTATTTGGTATCCTTACAGATATGTCTAGTTGATGCCAGGACAGGCAAGGTGTAGGTTAGGAACTTGAAATCGATGGTGCTCTTAAATCGTTAATCGCATTTTTATTCTCTTTTAAAGCGTATTTTACTTGTGCTCATTAACAGTCTTATTCGCGATCTTTTTGTAAAACTAATTTGTTTATGCCCGATCGATTGCAAAGACTCTTTTGGCGCAGTATTTTCGGAAAGTTCCTATTTAACATTTTGGCACGTATAATCTTTTTCAATGAGTTGTTTTGGGAAGTTGCCTCGACAATACTTTCTGATTTTTGTTTTGACATTGTCATTCAATAATTTACGCGCGAAAATTGCAAAGTCAAAAGTATTTGAAAAAAACTTTCAGAAACTTATTCTTATCACTGATGTTTGTTGTATAATAGATAAGCTTTTATTAACTTAGTAGGTTATTGCTTTTATTTTATATAACAATGGTTGATAGGTAGGCTAATTATTCATAGAAGCCGAATGTTTTAGTTTTGCTTTGTATAATGAGTTAGAGTTAGGACTCTAGCTTGGTATTCTTAAGCTTGAGGCGCAGTGTGACTTTTTGTGGTTTTGTCACGCTGAAGTGTTTGGGACATTTAGTTGTTTTTCCGATTTCCTGGTTGATATTTGTTGATAACTGACACTTTAAAACTTTTTATTTATTTTTCAGTTTGACTTTCCCAAACACTAGGCTATTAGTAAAGTCCGACCTCACTTCGACTTCCACCTCAGGTAGGGTGCGAGTTTAGGTTAGTAGGTAGGAGTTTGATTGTAAGTTAGGTAAATAATTGAGAAAAACTTCGCTTTACGGAGTTTTCCTTAACTGAGCGGTGGGTGGTTGTAGTGATGGAATCTCTACAGCCGCGCATTGAGGTCTTTTCGGCGTTGGAACATTTCTATTTAAAATAATAAGGATTTAAATCGTTCGCTGTCGGATTTTGATGGTTTGGAACCGAAGATTCTCTAAGGGTTCGTCATGATGTAAACATCTATCTAAATCTTTTAATAAGTTTAATTGGAATATACCGAAATAGTTAAAAGTATCAGTATCTTTTAATAAAGAACCCTATAGTACCTAGTTTTAGAGGGAGCGCGTTCTTTCTTTCTGTGCGCATTTCCTGGGTCTTTCGCGTGTTGATTTTAAGATCATCGACAAGGGCCTCGTACTGCAGATCATCCAGTTTGGCTTGCATATCAACGTGTTTGTGGCTGAGCAGGCACAGGTCATTAGCGTAGTCTAGGTCATCCAATTGCTCGGTCAACCTCCACTCTATACCGCGTCGTTTGCCATCGTTGGCTCTGTGCCCCCCCCCCAATTCCCCCCCTCCCCCCATTCCATTTCAAAGGTCGGCAACGCCCTTGGTATTGTGGGTGTCTATGGGTCCCAGATAGCATTTTTTGGTAGCCGTTACGAAACCAGTCGACACGGAAAAGACGACACCAGTAACATTTTTGGTCGCTGCTACGACTTTGTTTCGGTCGCTGCTACTAAAGTGGGGCACTTCTCGACACGGTAACATTTGGTTTTAAAGTTACGACGCTGTGTGGTAACATTGCTCCTACTATTTCAGAAATCATTCGTTCATTCGTCAATTCTCTTCATTCTTTCCAACCTAAAGAAACAATAAGTAAAATTTCAAAGGAAACTCGTACAATTGAAAGGTTCGCCATTATTATTTTCACAGCGTAAGTTTATTTTTAAAATTAATTAGTTTTAAATGTGTTGTGATATGGTGATATTAGTGGGAAAAGAAATTTGTCGTATTACTTAACAAAATATATTGAAAATCATCGATGGGCCGTCATATGATTGCAATTTAACCAGTTTATTGAAATATTTACATGGTTTTCACTACAAGTTTTGTTTATTTTCTGTACTCCAGACCTTATAGTTTAATCAAACTGTGCACTTTTCATGCTACTAATATGATATTTAATCAAAAATAATCCATAAACTTACAAAAACATTTGTTTTTATAGTAAAATTATTCTAGTTGTCTTTGGTAAAAAAGTTACGACACTGCGTCGACTTGCAGACACAAAGTTACTGAATTTATAATATGGTGTCTCTCACTTTATTCTTTCTAGCGGTTCTCAAACTGTTGACAATGCCATTCTCAATTGTCCTTACTGAAGAGGGTTCGTCTCAAATTATATCCATGGTTCATTGTGTCGAGACAAACTGTTTTTACAAAATGGAGACTATGTATTTTTATGTTTTCAGTGGTTCGCAATATGCTGTTGGAATCGGAACCGTCATCATCGGCAGAAATATTTGATAATTCGGCACCACTTGATTCGGGATTATTTATTGGATTTACAGAAGCTGCATCAACAACGGCGTTAGAAGGAATCAAAATATTATCGTGTAATCCTGAATTATTTGTATTATTATTCTGATTGTCAGATGCTGAAGACCGTGCATTTGATATATTACCTGAAACAATACGTAAATTTAATTTCCTATAAATATCCTATACTGTAAATATCCTCAAATATAAAAAAACAACTACAAGACAATTTTAATTTATTATGTTTTAAGAAGAAAAAGATGATCAACGTATATTATATTATAAATTAAGCAATTACTTACTTGGAGCTTCATTGTGTCTTACTAATAAATCGTTGATTTTCCTGTAGTAAGTTGATGTGGTCCGGAAATTACGTTTTTTAGGCTGCTTACTCATGTTTAGTTGGCATACAATTCAGAAATAATTGAGAACCATGTGCAGCTGGTTGATATTTTTAAGCTTATTTTGGTAAAATTTTGTTTCGGAACTATGACGTAACATTACGAAACATTGTGTACATTGATGTTATTCCAGTAATAAAATTGCCACACCGTTACAACACAGTTAATCTTTGATCTTTCGTGTGTTGAAAACTCAACGCAATGTGTAGAAAATAAAGTCGACACAAATCCGTACATACCGTGTTGACTCATCGACTACAAAGAGTTACTGAAACACTTTCCGGTCAAACTGTGTTAACACTGTTACAACACATGTAAACCAAACTAAAGTCGTCACAAATTTATACATATTTTGTCGACACAATGACTACAAAGAGTTACTGAAACACGTTCCGGTCAAACTGTGTAAACACTGATACCACACATATAAACCGAAACAAACATAGTTGCATTGTTTCGAAACAATAACGGAACTTTGTCAATTTGTTACTGATTTAAATATTTTGCGACCAAAAAATGCTATCTGGGGTGGCGGTAATCGCTCACCATCAGGTGATCCGTCTGCTCATTTGCCACCTATCAATCACATAAAATAAAATAAATATAAAAAAATATGCAAGAAAAATACTATAGAATAATTAAAAATATTTTAAGTAACAATTAAAAGAAAATCTTTATTTTATTGAAAAAAGACTATAACCGGTGTTGGTATCGCAAGGAGTTTTATCGAAATGAGTTTAACTATCATATGGAACGAACTCGATGAACATACTGGAAATGTATTTTTTTACCAGTTTTTTACTTTCCAGCAACGAAGGAGTAAGGAAGTATTGTCATGGCAAAAAAAATCGAACTTGAGATTTTAATGGGGAACGATTGTCTTGCACTAATAGAGCCCAAAAAAAATGTGTGTGTGTGTGTGTGTCGTGCTCCACTGGACAGATTTGGATGAAAGTAGGGCAATATTTTGTTAATATCTCCAGCCGTATTGTAATTTTTTAAAAACACCATTTTTAAGGGTTACCGCCATGGTAAAAAAAAACCCTTTTAATTTTTTTGCTCAAAAATGGCTCTAACGATTTTGATGAAACTTGTACCATATTTTTATATAATCTACATAAGATAGTTGGTTACTCTGGGAAAAATCTGCTTCTGATATTTTGTTATTTTTTCTCAAAAAAACCTATAGCGATTCTAATGAAACTTTGTACCTTTTAATAACTTTATACGGCCTACAATACTAGGTAATGAATTATTCGGTATTCAGAATACGGTACCTCCCATACAAAACAACATTGTTGAATGAAATGAAATGAAAATATTTTATTCGAAGTAGGTAGCAGTGTACACTTTTCGAACGTCATTCTTTTATCTACCTAATACGAGGTTCCTACCGCTCGGAGCTCGTACACCCGCCGCTTCGGGAAGTGTTTGCGGAGTGAGAAGAAACGGCGGGCCCTAAAGAAACTCCCTCCAACACATTTTTTTTGAAAGTCTTATATTATATCACATCTTAATGTCATATCTGTAAATAAAAATAAAAAAGAATTACACACAAAAAAAGCAATGACAAGAGCAGGCCAGTTCACACGGACAGCACCCGATCACGAGTATAACGCGTGAGTCAGCCATCGCTCCCCTCATATCAACCATATTTGAGGGAAGGGAACGACCCGGCTCTTTTAATTTGTGAAGTCTATCACTTGCTACTATTATGAATATTTATGTATGTTACGAATAAGGCTTTGCCTAGTGTGGAGACCAAAATGTAAACCATGTTTTCTGTTTTTATGGTAAATAAAGAAAATTTTTATCTGTATTGCTGATTTATGTTAAGCGATGACAATCCTGTGTATGTCAGATGATATATAAGGGATTTGCGAGAAAGTGTGCACAGCGTGGCTGTGCAATTTATTTTAATTAACACGGTACCGACATAGATAATAATTGAAGCGGTCGTGGTTCAGTGCGGCTTGCGTGGTGGCGTTGATCACGCAGGTTAACGGATTACAGGTACGGTCACACCCTGGATGGGTTTGACTGTTAGTGGCATTTATGTCGTTCGTTTCCGTGCTTCGCAAGGCTCGTTTAGCCGTTGGTGACGGCTGTTATTCTAGATGGCAGTCGTTAAGCCATATCGGAGGCCTTATAGGCGGCTTGAAAACTTCTGACACTGGGGTTGGCCACTAGCTCCACAACCTCCACCAATCCGCACTTGGCCCCCGAGTGTGGAGTATGGCGTAACCTTCCCGAGGTATGGGAAGAGACCCGTGCCCCTACAGTGGGTCGATATGGGTTGTTAACGTAACGTGTCGGCAGTTACATTACGTGATACTGTGTTTCCCGATTCCTACAATCTGGGGCTCTTCAAAGCGAGAGTGAATAGGCATTATTTGAGTTTGCGTGTACCATCCCCGACTACATCGTCACTTTCCATCAGGTGAGATGTAGTCAAATGCACTCAATCTTACTAATATTGTTACATATAAATGCGAAAGTATGATGTTTGTTTGTTCCGCTTTCACGTCGAAATTCGACTGACTCGGTGGCTAAGTAACCACTTTCGCTAACCAGCGATCCTGACCTCTGATCCGAGAGTCGTGGGTTCGACCCCACACAGGGCAAACTTTTCTGTGATGAGCAATAAAATATAAATAAATAATAATAAATATTTTTTTTTAGGATAGTTCTTCATCTGTTCGACTAGAGATGAGTACCAAATATTTCTTTATTTATAAAGTATTTCCTACAGATTTTATCTTACAAAAATCTTCGTTTTCTTGAAATGTATCTTTGCAATCCGATAAGGGAAACCTCTGAAACAATACGTACTTAAAACACCGAAAATTATTCCGAACTTCTTTTCGATTAATATCCGCTTTCATTTCTGCTTTTGTATGGGTTTTCCTAACTTATACTTATTTATAGATAGATATATTATTTACTGTATAAAATATAACAACAACGAAGGGTATAATATTAAAGATGCGGTGGTACAATTTGGGCGGTCTTAACGCTTAAAGCGATGTCTTCCAGACAACCCGGTGCTCGGAAAAGAAAACAAGAAAAATTGGTAGCGCTCAAGTTACTAAAGCCGATGTTACACGGTTCAATTTCCATACAACATTGCTTTCATTTAATTGATTCAATGGCATTGAAACGTCTAAACATAGTTCAATGCGATTGCACCATGTCATTGAAAGCTTAAATTTTTCGCTAGCTTTCAATGCGATTGATTCAATATTGATCATCGGATCGTCGGTCAATGCGATTGAACCGTGAAAACCAGAAAATTGAACGATGAATGAATTGAATGACTCTTCTATGCGTTGAAGCCTCCTACTACTTCTACAGGTCCCGTCAAACTTTAAGATCGCTGAAGGGTACTGAGTGGGGGAAGTGTGCGTTCACTTAGAATCCTCATGCTCGAATTTCGAAGTAGTTCCTTGGTTCCAGAGATGAGGCTGCCAGCGAAACATTCCGCTAGGCAGCCTCAGTGAAAAACTCTATTTTTTCTGAAACTACGATAGCACATTTTTTCCTTTGGACACTATTAGACAATAAATATTGGCATAATCAGAATATCAAAATTCGAGCATGAGGATTCCAAGTGAACGCACACTTCCCCCACTCAGTACCCTTCAGCGATCTTAAAGTTTGGCGCGACCTGTACGTTGTATCTTCGTCGTTCTAGCTTAAATGAGCATTGAAAGACATTTTATTGATTCACCGTGTAACTAGGTAAAGACGTTCAATGTTCAATGTGCAACGCCTTTCAATGAAATTGCTTCAATTTGATTGACTCGTGTAACACCGGCTTAACTAAAAAAACTTATCAGTTTTACACTTTACTTATATTTTTATAACTTTAAATACATACGAGGAGGGATCAAAAAGTAATGAGAATGAGATAGAATATAATGACCATTGATAACTTAATAATTTATTTTTCTACAGTCCCCGAGTCTCTCTATACACCGAGTCCAGCGCTTCTCCAAGGCTTCAATTCAATCCCTTTAAAAAAAAAAAAGTTTTATCTTGGTCCTGCAAAAAGCTCTCCACGGCATCCATCACCTCGTTATCGTCTTCGTACCTGTTTCCCCTTAAGTATTCTTTTAATTTGGGGAACAGATAAAAATCGCTAGGCGCCAGATCTGGTGAATAAGGGGGGTGGTCAATCAATTCGAAGCCAGCTTGTTGAATGGCAGCCATCGCAACTGCCGAGATGTGCGCGGGTGCGTTGTCGTGATGAAACAGCACGCCCCTTCGAAGTTTCCCTCTCCTTTACTCTTTGATGGTATTCCTCAACTTGGGAATTAATGCTGCATAATATTGGCCTGTAATAGTGGTTCCACGCTCCAGGTAATTAATCAACAATATCCCTTCTGAGTCCCAAAATATTGAGGCCATAACCTTGCCAGCCGATGCCACGGCACGAAACTTCTTCGGGGTCGGTGATGATGGCCGCTTTCATTGTGAAGATTGCTATTTTTTCTCGGGATCAAAATGATGGAATCATGTTTTGTCCATTGTTACGAAACGAGACAAAAAGTTTTCCGAATCTTCTTGAAACAATAATGTCTTCGAAATGTCAAGTCGATTTTGTTTCTGACTGTCTGTTAACACGTTCCGGGACAGTACGTCGAGAGGCGGGCCACAAATTCCTATGCAAATTGACACATGAATTTCCCATACAATTTCTCCCCCCGCCTGACGACGTTGTGATATACCTTGATAGTTTTTACATTGTGTGATACGACAGTTCGTTCCTCGACGTGACCGCTGACCGTGATCGAGTCCGTGGCGTTGACTCGAGCGACGCGAGGCTCCCGCGCTGTGACATAGTTCCGACTGAAGGGGGGGGGGGATGCGTACACGCGCACCCGGCCCAGGCCGTTGTATCACAACACGAGACAAGTTTGCATGTGTGCGTGTAGTTACTCATAAAACTTCACGATGTGACACTAGATAGTTCTAAGTTCTTGTAATACGACACTAATACGTCAGCCTACTATATATTCTATGGTTGACGCCCGTTGCTCGACGGGCTGTCATATTTCGAAGCTCAAAATCAGCCGTCGACAGACGTTGTGTCGTAATATATAGGAACTTGCGGCCCGCCTCTCGACGTACTGTCCCGGAACGTGTTAACATTCTCGGCACCCATCTTGCGGAGACTTTTCTCATATTCAAAGATAGTTTCAATATGGATTGAATACTTCCATATGAAATGCCCGTTTCTTGAACTAAGTAACGGATGGTAACTCTTCGATCGCTCAATACAATTTTCTCGACTTTAACAACATTTTCTTGGGTGACTGACGTCGATGGGCGGCCGCAACGATGTTCGTCTTCCGTGCTCGTTTAGTAGGGAACTCGAAATTGAGAAGCCCACCTTGCGACAGTGGAATACGGCGGAGCAGACTCTCCTAATGTTGCCTCCAAATCGCAGTGAATCTCTTGCGTCGTTAACTTTTTTAAACAGAGGTATTTAATAACGGCTCGCACTTCGTTTTTCTCCATTTTCGAGAACACGTTCTGACACGAAGCAAACAAATGACTACATTCAGAAAAAAACAAAAGAGAATCGAACACTTTTTCTTTATTAATATTACAAATATCTGAGCTATGCCTGCCAGTATTCATTTTTTTTCTTACCAAGGAGTATATATATCGTTCTCACTACTTTTTGATCACTCCTCGTAAATATGGGTAACAAAATTGATGTAGGACCCGATAACTGGGGATTTTCCTCATCGTACTGAACAACTTTTGTTCTACGACTTTGCTCAAATTACAATCTCCATACAATAATGGCAAAACAGATGATCACGTTTAAATGTCTATTCTAGAAAAGAAATGTCATAGACAGACAAAGAAGTTTCATATCTTCGCTCCGCTAGCGGGGTGCAAGTCTGTGGGTAGACCAAGGAATACTTATATGTAGTAGATATACAAATTCTTTGGAGTAGACTACGGTACTAGTCAAGTCAATGGGGAAGAAAACGCAAAGCTATTTGCAGATGGCGCTACGGACGCTTGACTCATAACAACTGTCAATTTGTTTCGCGTTTTTCATTATCGAGGTGTTATAAATTAGTTTTTTGTTCTGTTAAATTGTTAAATGGACAATGTATGGGACTTGGACTGTTCCTCAATTAAAGGTGAAGTTGAAAAGTACATAATTGAAAACGTAACTTTTCCCACGTCTTCTTCATCTGAGAATCTTTAGGAAATTAATGATTACATTATTATTGCAACCAATCGCCACAAAACGCGGCATTTTTAAATAATCTTATGTTTAGTTTATGTAAACAATTTTTTCTATACGTTTTGACAGTTTGTATGAGTCAAGCATCGATATGAGAGACATTAGATGAGGTTAATACTGCCCGACTGCGTAGTCGCTAATAGTGGTTTGCTCCCCTATGTTGAGTAGCGCCGCCTTTTCGCGCACCATTCGCAATCTGACAAGCGAAGAGTAAACATCCCGTATTTGAATGAAAATATGTCTTACAGTG
This sequence comes from Coleophora deauratella, assembly GCA_958295455.1. NCBI lineage: Eukaryota > Metazoa > Arthropoda > Insecta > Lepidoptera > Coleophoridae > Coleophora > Coleophora deauratella. The sequence continues at coordinate 8,792,642 of OY282415.1, forward strand.
CAGTGAAATGTGCTAAAACAATAAAAAAATAAAGAACAAAACTAACAGCAACATTTCTTATCACTTTTTTCTTGTTATTTTATGAATATTTTGTCATTTTATAGTGATGCTACGCTACTCGTCGCTAGATGTCGCTAGTAGATAACATTAATTAAATACATGCCTCCCTACTCGTCGCTAGATGTCGCTAGTAGATAACATTAAATACATAAACCTTAAGCTTATCACACAACGGCGATATTTGTTTAAATACATGCCTCCCTCTTCACCCCGCTTCAGCCCCCGCAAGACGAACACGCTGGTTCAGAAACAAACAGAGCGAGTAACCTTATCTAATGTTTCCCATATCGATGGAGTCAAGCGATATCAGCGCCTCTATCGGCGAGCTTTGTCAGTTTTCTTCCCCATAGAAGTACTTTTTATTGCCTATCAAAACATTTTGTTCTAAAAATGCTTGAGTCTTGAAATGTCTTGGTAAGACATGACGTCGGTTTTTCAGCGTCATTAATGGACATTGTGATTATTAGATATTCATAATGGCTCCTCTACATGATAGGCCATTATGGGCGAGCAAAAGGGACAGAACTATAGGGTAGACAAGGACGTACTAACATCGTTACTCTACTTTCATATAGCTTTGTCTCTCTTGCTAGCGTGTGATGGCCCATCAGTAGCTATTAAAAATTGAGGATGGGATTGAATAAAAAAACAAATACGGGTTTTTTTGTTATTCAAATGGAGAGTAATTTATTTTTTATCAATTTAATAATTTTTTGATCTAGAGACGAATTTGCAACTTTTTATTTTTATTTTTGGACTTTCAATACATTTATAGTTGGTAGATCAGTCCGTATTTAAGTTTAAAAGCGTCAAAGTATTGCTCAGTGTGAAGAAGAATAAATAAATACATAATAAATTATTCATGTACGACATCGAGGTCGTGCCTTCACTTTGATGGTTCATAATTTATATTTTCTAACTTAAAAATTTTGTAACATCAAATAATGATGTTCATTTTACTTGTTACTGTATGCAGATGACGGAATTGTAAGAAAAAACGAATTATATTTTGACCAAATATAAATATCATAAATAATTCTGTCCAAAAGTCGTTGCGTACTTTTATGCTAATCCGTATATATTTTGTTGAAACAATAAAAGGCTGTGATTACTGCTATCATTGTAATCAATAAAGTGCGTGTCCACATTTCTGATGCCGATATCACTTCTGTACTTCTGTACTCACAAGACCGTTACATCTGCAAAAAAAATAACACTTAATTCCCTCCATTCCCCCATCCCATTTCAAATACTCTTCTGTTGTTGCGGGTGTCTATGGGCGGCGGTAATCACTTACCATCAGGTGATCCGTCTGCTCGTTTGCCACCTATCACTAATAATAATAATATTAATATGGTCACCACCTCCGTGGTCCAGTTGCTAGTCCGCTCGCCTCACGTCAGGAGGTCGTGGGTTCGACTCCCGGCGGGGTCCAACTTTGTAGGATTTGGTTTGATTGATGGTAGCAGATGGTAGGACATTTTCTAAATCCACCTGGCCACCACAATCACCAAAATCTTAAGTCTTGCCGCCAAACATCATTGTTAATAGCATTGATGTGTTCCGGCATGGTAGATAAGTTGGCCAGTTCCCCATTGCGTTGGGGAATCTTGGTAAGCCCGCTTCCATCTTCGGCATCATCATCACTTACCACCAGGTGAGATGATGCCAAGGGCTTATCAGTTATATACAGGGTGTAAGGGACAGGTTTCCGAAAACTTTAAGGGCTTGCTCAGTAGACGAAACTGGAACAACTTTCCACAAGTTTTTTTTTCAGGAAACGAAAAAAAACGACTTCTCCATACAAACTGTCCAATCAAGTTTATAATTTTGTATGGAGAAGCCGATTTTTATATTCGTTTCCTGAAAAAAAATCTTGTGGAAAGTTGTTCAGTTTCATCTACTGAGCCAGCCCTTAAAGTTTTCGGAAACCTGTCCCTTACATCCTGTATAAAAAAACAATTGGTTTGAGTCCAGACGCTTTCTCTCCTCGTCGCACTGACCTCCAGCCGACTGTGCTTCTGCTGGAGTAGCTCTTGCCACTACGCCTAGCGCCAAATAGGCAGAGTAGCCAAAACGTATTGTAAAAAATACAATAAAATACAATTACCCGGAACAAATCACATACGGTCATCTGGCCCCAATACTAGGAATTGCTGTATTATTGGAACCAGGGTTGTAAATATTACACACACAAAGATACACCCAGTATGAATGTATTGTATTGTATTTTATTGTATTGTATTGTATTGTATTGTATTGTATTGTATTGTATTGTATTGTGTTAAATACTACGTACCTTCATTATTCCCGAGCTACAATATCAAGGGCCTGATTCTGATCTTCTAGCTCGTACTGTTCATCTATTAATTCGGAGACCGACCGCTTTTCAATTACTGGTTCAACAGGGATAGACCTGTTGATAATGTTATTTAATCACTAGCTTCTGCCCGCGACTTCATCCGCGTAGACTTCAGAATTGGGTACAGAGAGAAAGAAAATGTTTAGGTGACGCCATCTAGTGACAAAGTGGGGAGGACATTTTTAGTTTTTAAACATTCCTCCGGGAATCCTTAAGTTTTCCGGGATAAAAATTATCCTATGTGTTAGCTGAGTGCTTAATTTATCTACCTACCAAATTTCATCCCAATCCGTTCAGTAGTTCCGGCGTGAAAGTGGAACAAACAAACAAACAAACATCCATACTTTCGCATTTTTAATATTAAGTGAGAAGTGAGATATACACTTTTATGCAGAAGACGTAGCGTAGCCAAGCCTTCCCACTCGGTGCACCGGTCTTCGTATTACGTGGCACTATTAACCGTCTATTCCAAGGTACAGACGGCAGTTGCCTGGTGTTGCATTTAGCATCACCCACGGTCACGCGTTGGGCATTTAGATGCGACGGCGACGTGTGCGACGTGACCTTCATATAAATCTAGTAACCAGATGTGCAGGTTAGCAGGTTTCCTCACGATGTTTTTCTTCACAATTGAAACAATCTCTATTATAAAGTATGTAAGTTTCAAAAAACTCATTGGTGCATTGACCAGGATTTTAACACGAGAGCTCTTGTTAAGACGGAAAACACACTGATCCGAAAATCGGAGGAGAGTGACTCGAATGCGGCAGCGAAGGCACGAATTTAAGACCACCGGACCATTTTCGTCCAAATTTTGTCCGAAGTTGCGGTGCATGACGATTTTCGTCATGCGTTCATTCAATATTCACCACGCACGGTCATTCGCACATTCGGACGGTACTGCGTAGCAGTATGGCATACCCTGCGAATCGCATCGCATCGTCGTCCGTGAGCGCGAAAGGACGAGAGTGCGTGGTACCCTGCGATTTTATATACAAAACAACATTTTACAGTACAAAGTTTAAATTCGGACCATCGCTTTTCGTTGCGATGTGCGTAGCAGTGTGTTCTCCACCTAAGAGGTCAAAGTCAATGCTGTGCCACAGACGCTTTTTTCCGATGACCTGGTGAAGGTCGCAGGAAGCCGCTTGATACGGGCGCCATAACACCGGTCAGCGAGGTAACCCTTAGAGGAGGCCTTTATTCAGCAGGGCTGCGTTCCGAAGGTGCACTTGTTTTTGTACCCTCTCTTTCACACTTACGCGATTTATATTATGCTATCCTGTTGTCAGAGTGGACGGTTGCTGTCAGAGTGTACCCTCGGAATTCACTACAGCAGGTTTCCTCACGATGTTTTTCTTCACAATTGAAACAATCTCTATTAAAAAATATGTAAGTTTCAAAAAACTCATTGGTGCATTGACCAGGATTTTAACACGAGAGCTCTTGTTAAGACGGAAAACACGCTGATCCGAAAATCGGAGGAGAGTGACTCGAATGCGGCAGCGAAGGCACGAATTTAAGACCACCGGACCATTTTCGTCCAAATTTCGTCCGAAGTTGCGGTGCATGACGATTTTCGTCATGCGTTAATTCAATATTCACCACGCACGGTCATTCGCACATTCGGACGGTACTGCGTAGCAGTATGGCATACCCTGCGAATCGCATCGCATCGTCGTCCGTGAGCGCGATTTCGTCGTGCGAATCGCACCTTCGGACGAAGATGCGATTCGCACGACGAAAGGACGAGAGTGCGTGGTACCCTGCGATTTTTGTATACAAATCAACATTTTACAGTACAAAGTTTAAATTCGGACCATCGCTTTTCGTTGCGATGTGCGTAGCAGTGTGTTCTCCACCTAAGAGGTCAAAGTCAATGCTGTGCCACAGACGCTTTTTTCCGATGACCTGGTGAAGGTCGCAGGAAGCCGCTTGATGAGGGCGCCATAACACCGGTCAGCGAGGAAACCCTTAGAGGAGGCCTTTATTCAGCAGGGCCGCGTTCCGAAGGTGCACTTGTTTTTGTACCCTCTCTTTCACACTTACGCGATTTATATTATGCTATCCTGTTGTCAGAGTGGACGGTTGCTGTCAGAGTGTACCCTCGGAATCCACTACAGTGGACGTCTCCTGGCTAATGATGATGATGACGAAGGACTAGAAAACTGTAACCCGTGGGAGAGCCACGCTTCGGCACGAATGGGCCGGCTCGACCGGAGTGAAAACCGAAAACCGAAACACAGAAAACCGGCGTGAAGCAACGCTAATGTTGTGTTTCGCCGAGTGAGGGGTACCGGAGGCCTAATCATTTCAAAGGTCGGCAACGCAGTTGTGGCTCGTCTGGTGTTGCAGGTGTCTATGGGCGGCACTAATCGCTTACCATCAGGTGATCTGTTTGCTCGTTTGTCACCATCACATTTAAAAAAAACTCATGTTACCTGTTTTCAACATCGTTTGAAGAATTATTGAGATCAGCTTCGGAGTCAACACTGTCAGGGTCTATGAGAACTCTCTCTACCGTCACTTTGATGTTGTTTAACATGTTGCGCGTTTTCTCTGGGGGAAGAAATAGGTTTAGAGAATTTAGTTATCATAAGATACAAGACAATGAGAAAGGGCGCTTTTATTCTCATGCGGATTTCTGCCCCCATCCGTGCGGCGTTTTCAAAGCGACCCGCGTGCGTGTGCCACGCATGACAATAAAAGGGCCTTAAAAACATGTAATGAAACGATAGGTTGCGGAAGGAACGCAACCTATCGTATTATCTGGCTGGATTTTACCAGGTAATATTATTTTTTACCTGGCAAGCAGTCAGAGGGACAGGGACAGATAGACGACGCGTCGGGCGTACTAATCTTGATATTTGCGTAAGAGTGTTTCAGAACGAGTTTCTCTTTGTTGCATGTTTTGCACTTGTTGCAGTGAGACTTGTTTTTTATAACCTCCTTGGTTGAATATATTCCTGAAAATTAAATTCCTTATTACAAAGAGCGCATATAAGAAGCTCCAGGGTATATACCTACATGGCGATAAAACCATTTCAATTCCTTATATCGAATAACTGAATGAAAAAAAAAATATATATATTTATTCAAAGTAGGTAGCATAGCAGTTTTTTTCAAGTTTTTTTTTAAATACGAATTTTCGTCACTGTGAATCGGTATGTCGTCGGGTCCTTCTTATTAAGTTTCTTAACTTCCCGAACATAAGACTGCGTTCCAGAACAGAAGAAATCAACAAGAGAGATAAAAATGTTACCCTAGGACTGTAAATCGAACAACGACCGTGTCGCCAAACGATGTCGGAGGCTCTACAGGTGACTTGAAAACATAACACTGGGGTTGAGTCGTTAAGCCATGTCCTTATAGGCGGCTTAAAAACTTCTGACAATGGGGTTCTAGCCCCACAATCCGGACGTGACCCCTGTGTATGGAACATGGCCTATCCTTCCCGGGATATGGGAAGAGACCCGTGTCCATGCAGTGAGGACGATATGGTTTCTTAGGGGTTTAAAGAACCAAAATAATAAACAAAATAAAAAAAAACGCTTCACCTTTCCCACTTTTTCCAGATGCAAACGGCACAAATATAGTGTTACTGTTCGCACTTGTCAAAGGAGAATTATTCTTATTCTTTCTACCGGAGAACAATCTCTTTACTGACGCACCTAAACCTGCGAACGGTTAAGATTTTAAATTTCTGACACCCAACTTTTTTTTATGGCATAGCTGGCAAACGAGCAGACGGATCACCTGATGTTAAGCGATTACCGCTGCCCATAGACACCCGCAACACCAGAGGGGTAACAAGTGAGTTTCACAGACAAAAGGCAATATTAAAACACCCACATTTTTCATTTTTCAAATCCTTAATTGGTAAGCCCTTGGCATCATCTCACCTGGTGGTAAGTTACGATGATGCCGAAGATGAAAGCGGGCTTACCAAGATTTCCCAACGCAATGAGGGAACCGACAATCTTAACTTCATGCCGGAACACATCAATGCTGTTAACATTAATGTTTGGCGTCAATACTTAGAAAAAGACGGTGGTAGCTAGCCAGATGTGGGCTCAGAAAATTTCCTGCCACCAACCAAACCAAGTCCTACAAAGGACCCTGCCGAGAGTCGAACCCGCGACCTAGTTATGTGAAGCGAGTGGACTACAGCAAGGAGGCGGTCAAAACTCATAAATATATTACAAAAGTTAAGTTAAAGAAGAAAACTAGGCGAGAATATCTTGGTCTGGCAAATGCTTCTTCCTCTCTCTCGAGTGTTTTAGTATCTACGTCTTTTCAGGCATGAAATAAATAAAACATTAAAAATGCCTCAGATCTTATTATTATTATATATTTTCCTGTTCTATATTGTGCAATATATCATTCATATTCAAAAGACGCAGTGTAGGCAGGCCTTCCACTCGGTGGACCGAAGACCTGGTGAAGGTTGCGGGAAGCCGCTGGATGCGGTCAGTGTAGGAGGATGCCTACACTGCGTCTTCCGATGCGCGGTCGCCACTCGAGAACTTTAGTGCCCCGAAACTTGGAAACTCAAAAGGTAGGTATAGTTCATTCCAATCAAATAATTGACCACGCTGAATACGTTAAAATCAACCGACTTCAACCGCAACAACTCCAATTTTGCTATGTTTTTGTTGATTTTCTCAGAAACCGCTGAATCGATTTCGATAAAATTTATATGGGACCACCTGTGAAGTATACCCTTTTAAACAAAAAAAGAAGTTTCGAAATCGGTTCAGGCGTCTTCGAGTAATCGGTGAACATACATAAAAAAAAAGATTCCGACGAATTTGTAGACGTGGGAGAGCCATGCTTCGTTCGGCACGAATGGGCCGGCTCGACCGGAGTGATACCACGGCCTCACAGAAAACCGGCGTGAAGCAACGTTTGTTGTGTTTCGCCGAGTGAGTGAGGGTACCGGAAGCCCAACCCCCCTCCCCCCCCCATTCCCCCATCCCCCATCCCATTTCAAAGGTCGGCAACGCACTTGTGACTCCTCCGGTGTTGCGGGTGTCTATGGGCGGCGGTAATCGCTTACCATCAGGTGATCCGTCTGCTCGTTTGCCACCTATCACATAAAAAAAAAAAAAATTGAGAACCTCCTCCTTTTTTTGAAGTCGGTTGAAACGTAAACAAACTTACTATGGAACTGACACATGTCAATGTCATCTGCATACTACGTTTGTTTACCTTTTGTTTTTTTTGATTGGAATGAACTAAAGTTGAAAAATGTCCCACAAACCTTTCTTCTCTGGGACATGAAATAGGTGGCATATGCACTCATCAACCGGTCCTGACCCTTCTTCAAGGTTCTTCAGAGATTCCTCGTCGAGTTTTTTCAATTTTTGATATTCGCTCATTTATACGCAGATATTTTGGGGATTCTCTGATTGAAAATTGATGTAAAAACTAAATTTACTTCTCTAGTTAAAAATATTGAAATCTGAAAAAAGAAAAACGTGGCAAGCGTATAACAGGTCAATTTTCATCTAAAGAGTTTGAAGGGTAACTGGCAAATATCTGAAACTGAACATCTTTTGTTCTAAGACTTTGCTGAAAGCGTAAAAAAGGAACTTTAAATATTAATTTTTTTTACAGTACAATCACCATGTGTAGGTCCGTATACGTTATTTAGTATAGTAAGATACTAGGTAAAAAAACTAGCCAAGTGCGAGTCGGACTCGCGCACCGAGGGTTCCGTATAAATTCATATTCACACATGTCTTGAACTCTATATCAAATACTCAGCCTGCAGTCCCTTGAAGCTGTGAAAAATCAAACTTCTATGCCAACGCAATCAAGAGATATGGCCGTTTATGCCGCATAATGCAAGCAATGTCTTAAAGCACAAGTAAAGGGAAAAGTCCGAAAACCAAAAATTTTTAGTTACATCAATTGTTACATACAATTGTCATACAATTGTTTTGTGCGTTGGCATAGAAGTTTGATTTTTTTACAGCTTCAACGGATTGCAGGCCTGAGTATTTGATATAAATTTCAACTTGATAAGTCTACGCGTTCCTGAGAAAAAGGGTCTTGACAGACAGACAGACGGACGGACGGGCAACGAAGTGATCCTTAAGGGTTCCTTTTTTCCTTTTGAGATACGGAACCCTAAAAACGATTTAAAACAATATGTAATGTAAAGCATCTACTTTAATAAAAATACATTTAGATTTTTTGGTTTTGGTATTATATGACATTAGAACTCAGAGAGAGCGTAGATTTGGTACTTACCTTCCCAAAAAATGCGCTAAATCTTCAGTTTTTGCAAGCAAGCCGTGGTGAGTGAATCTGCTATCAAGTAAGTCCTCATGAGGAGATAGGAGCAGTTACTAAGATAAAACGGGAAGAGAACTATGAAAATGTTCGGCTTGAAATGTCGTCGCAGGAGAGTTATCTCCTCTGGGTCCCATGTCGGTAAAGCATTGAGTTTGAATCGCAAAAATATGTATGATATATCTGAAACTGAAATTTTACTTATTATTATATTGAAAATAAATAAATGAAAATGAAAATATTTTATTCGAAGTAGGGAGCAGTGTACACTTTTCTAACGTCATTCTTTTATCTACCTAATACGAGGTTCCTACCAATCGGAACTCGTATACCCACCGTTTCGGGAAGTGGTTGCGGAGTGAGAAGAAACGGTGGGCCCTAAGAAACTCCCTCCAAAACCAATGACAAGAGCAGGCCAGTTCACACGGACAGCACCCGATCACCAGTATAACGCGAGAGTCAGCCATCCCTTTGAGCGCCACAGTCGGCTAGGGCCGTCAACCGGTTTCCGTGCCACAGGCTAGGCGCCAGGATTTGAGATTTTTATACATTGTTGTCAGCTGGAGCCGACGTTGGCGGTGGTGAAACGATTTGTCAAAGAGTAGCTTGGCGGTCAATGTGTTAACTATCATTATCATTTATCAATCAGTAAAAAGCGTTGGTAGCTCCGCAGTAGTACCTTCGACTTCTTAACCAGAGGTCTCGAATTCAAATCCCGGCCAATGTACTTAACTATGAGTTTTTCGAAACTTACGTGCATTTTCATACCGATTGCTTTAACGGATAAGGAAAACATCGTGAGGAAACCTGCACATCTAATTACAAGATGTGTATTTGATGGTCGCGTTGCACACGTCCGTAGGTTTTAATCAAAATGCCCTTTGTATGACCGCGGGTGATGCTAAGTGCAACACCAGGCAACCGCCTATTCTTTTTGATAGTACGGTTCAAATGGTGCCACAAGATAAGAAGAAGAATCATCAATATTATCATTCACCAATCAGTTTTAGTCCACTGCTGGACATAGGTCTTTTTCAAGGCACGCCACTTATACTTATCATCGAACATGCGCATTCAGCAACTCGGCTCAAATCATCGCTACATCCTAGTTGGGAGGCGACCAACACTTCGCTTGCCCAAACGCGGTCTCCACTGTGTCCAGCGGTTGTCATTTCTTCGACAGATAGGTATGTCTGGCCTATTGCCACTTCAGTGTGCTCAATGCTCATTCTCTGAGCGACGGCGGTTTCTTTGGTTTTCTTGCGAATAACTTCGTTTCGGTTTTGATCGCGCAGAGAGACTCCGAGCATAGCTCTTGGATAAATAAAGAAAAAATACATCTGACTAAATACTTACTTCTGTCAGGCATATGATAAAGGCGACGACATAACTTCTTGATTTAAAAAAATAACTACAATTTTTTAATGTTGTTTGTTAACTGGTTCAATTTTTATTTTTGTCCAAACATGATGCAAACAATGTTTTTGACTTAATACGTAATTTTAGCGTCAATCAGCCGTAAATGCAACAAGATTTTTTTTTCAATCCAATCTTTGTGGAAAAGAATTATTTAGGTTATGGATACAAAACTTTTTTGACATGAACAGAAGAAAGAAGTAGGAATCAAAGCGATTGCACATTTAAAAAACCGGCCAAGTGCGACTCGGAGATTCCTGAGAAAAAGGGTCATGACAGATAGGCGGACAGACGGACGGACGGACAACAAAGTGATCCTATAAGGGTTCCTTTTTTCCTTTTGAGGCACGGATCTCTAAAAACGTCAAAATTACAATGTCCAACACGATAGCATATGTTTACCTAATGACGAAATAAAAAATATTTACGGTAGCCGCTAACGAATTAATAAGTTAGGATTTCTCACTATTGTTAAATTGTTCCGATATTGTCCTTCCCTGTTTCTTCTTGGCAGACTCGGTGGCTCAGTGGCTAGCGCTCCTTACTAATGATCCGAGAGTCGTGGGTTCGATCCCCACCCAGGGCAAACCTTTCTGTGATGAGTAGATTTGTTTGCTCTGTGTCTGGGTGTATTATATCTATATATGTATGTATTTAAAAGTATACGTGTATGTACATATATCAGTAGGGTTTCTGCTCGAGCTTTCTCGAACTCGAGAAAACTCGAGAAATTTTGCTTCAATCGAGACGAGAAAAAGACGACCGGAACTCCGAATTTGAATTGCGCCAAACGCGTCGTGCGTCTTTTTTTGTCGCGTAAACGCACAGTTGTGGACTGAGAACCATCTAAGTGATGGGGATGAAAATGTTGTCGCGTAGAACGACGGCGAAAAGAAGCGGCAGGGATCAATCCTAAGGCAGGCAGCTTACGATTCGAGTTGCTCTCCGTTGAATGCGGTCCAGAGGGAGAAGCTGATACTGGGGTGCCCCTGCCTAGAGATGAGAATAGTCTTTATTTCATATGAAGCCGAAACAGCGCCTCATGAAGTTGCAGGCGATGGGCCGCAGTGAAATACCGTCTCGATCTATTGAGCAGAGCAAACCACATCCAGCTTCTTCGAGACTAATTTAGCCTAACCCTCTAGATAACCACGGAACTGGACTTCACTCTAAATGTCGACACCAAGGATTCCGATACTAGATGAGACACCTGTGCTGTCATCCGAATAACACGGAGTGATACCACGGCCTCACAGAAAACCGGCATGAAGCAACGCTTGCGTTGTGTTTCGCCGAGTGAGTGAGGGTACCGGATGCCCAATCTCCCCCCCCCCCCACAAATCCCCCCATCCCCCATCCCATTTCAAAGGTCAGCAACGCACTTGGGACTCCTCTGGTGTTGCGGGTGTCTATGGGAGGCAGTAATCGCTTACCATTAGGTGATCCGTCTCCTCGTTTGCCACCTAACACATAAAAAAACAGTGAGTGCTGCTGATTTGCAGCATATCATTGATATGCAGAAGGAACAGTGTAGGCAAAAGCACACAGTGAGGGACACCAGTATTCACAGACATAGAGTCTGAGCGTGCACCATCGACTACGAGCTTTACGCTTCTGTCTACTAGAAAACTGGTGACCCATTTGCATAATTTCTCGGGAAGCCCATAAGAAGGAAGCTTCGCAAGAACTGCTTTATGCCAGACCAGATCGAAGGCGTTCGCTATGTCCAAACTAACCGTCAATGCTTCCCCCTTAGTCTCGATTGCCTGTGCCTAACGATGTATACGGAAGCCGAACTGTCGGTCACTAAGCAGCTGGTGGTCCTCTAGGTACCGAAAGAGCTGGCTGTTGATAATTACCTCCATTATCTTTGATAATAAGGAGGTTATGGCTATCGGCCTATAGTTGGATGGATTCGAGCGGTCACCTTTTTTAAGGATCCGGTGCACCAAACCTGTCTTCCATGAGTTCAGGACTACGCCAGAAGAGTAGGAAAAGCGAAAAAAGAGCGTTAAAACTGGAGCCAACTTTGGAGCACACACCTTCAACACTATAGGAGGTATTCCATCGGGCCCACTCGACTATTAGTTTAGTGCAAAGTTTTTATTTTAGTTGTTTTTTTAGAGTATATCTATCTATCTATGTGTTTTATTATGTAAGAAGACTATAATTTTTGTTCTTTTCCTTCTCTAAACAAGAGGTACTAAATACTACAAAATTATCACATTCAAACTTTTCCTTTTTGAATTTATTTTAACATATTCCAATGGTTTATATAAAAAGGCTCGAGACCCGAGAAAACTCGAGAAATTAGGCTCGAGAATTCTCGAAACTCGAGAAATAAAAAAGGTCGAGAAATCAGAAACCCTATATATCAGTCTCTATAATAATAATAATAATAATAATAATCATTCCTGTAGTCCTGTCCGTTAATGGTTTGATCCCCACTGACCTGGATCGTAACCTTAGGCGGTTGGGACTTCGAGGCAGACCGATAATAGCGGCTATGCAAAAGGCAGTCCTCCTCGACAATGCCCGGATTGTCCGACGCTTTCTCTCCTCGTCGCACTGACCTCCAGCCGACTGTGCTTCTGCTGGAGTAGCTCCTGCCACTTCGCCGAGCGCGAAGTGGTCAGAGTAGCCCAAATTCATATTTCAAAATAATAATAATAATATCTGGGACGAATCACACACGGTCATCTGGCCCCAAACTAGGATTCCCTGTATCTTGGCAACCAGAGACTGATATACATACACATATACTTTTAAATACATACATATATAGATATAATACACCCAGACTCAGAGCAAACGATTCTGCTCATCACAGAAAAGTTTGCCCTGTGTGGGGATCAAACCCACGACTCTCGGATCAGAGGTTAGGATCGCTAACCACTTAGCCACCGAGTCAGTCCCATAATACAGGGAATCCTAGTTTGGGGCCAGATGACCGTGTGTGATTTGTCCCGGATATTTATTATATTATTATTATTCTACTGTCCCTTCCCTTCCCTCTTTCATCACAAAAGGGAACTATAATATTTCTTGTGATACCTAATTAGTTTTTTTTCTCTGTGTTTAAATATTTAGTCATATCAATTTTTTTGTGATGTAACTAAAATTAGTTGGTTTTCGGACTTTTCCCTTTACTGCAAAAGTAAGAAATATTTTTTTTTGTGATGTAACTAAAATTTGTTGGTTTTCGGAATTTTCCCTTTACTGCAAAACCAAAAAAGAAAAGTCCGAAAACCAAAAATGTTTAATGTGGGTCAAATGTTGTTAAATGTTGTTATGTAATGTGTTATAATTTATGATGTTATGTAATGTGATTACTTTTTAACTGTGTAATTGTATTGAATTGTTTTTTTTGTGTGTTTTTAAGTTTTATTTTTGTCATTCTGTTATTATTTCATATATATTTTGTATTGTATTATGTTCTGTGTGTGTGTGTCGAATAAATGTTTGAATCTGAATCTGAATGTGATGAGTCTGTGTTACTTGATAAATAAATGATATTATTATTATTATTAAAAATGTTTTGTACATCACAATTTTTTTGTGATTGCTTCCTGCCAAATTTCATGATTCTAGGTCAACGAGAAGTACCCTATTGGTTTTGATTCCCATGCGAGTGTCCAAATATGCGGCATAAACTGCTGTATCTCTTTTTTTCACAGCTTCAAGGGATTACAGGCCCGAGAATTTCATATAGAGTTCAGGACATTTGTGATTATGAATTTATACAGAATCCTCGGCACACGAGTCCGACTCGCACTTTTTTTGTGATACACTGTCTATTTTGCATGTATTCTATAATTGATTCTAAGTAACCCCTTAAAATTTTACGCACTTGTACACCCTATATAGATATAATACACCCAGACACAGCAAACATATCACAGAAATGTTTGCCCTGGGTGGCGATCGAACCCACGACTCTCGGATCAGTAGTCAGGAGCAATAACCACTGAGCCACTGACTCAGATAAATGGGAGTTACCTTGTTAACAGTACCTAAGGTACAGGGGGCATTTAAGGCCCACTTTTATTCAAAATAAAGTATTTTTAAATACAGTGAGATTAGTAAGAAAAACATGTTTTAAATAAACTCCTCCTTTATTCATTTATCTTACATATACATTTTTTTGTAAAAATAGTAAGGATTTTATGAAAGATCAATTATTTTTAAAACCACCATTTTGGGCCTTATTAAACGATAGCAGGATATTAAAGCCCGGAAAATAAATAAACATTCTGAGATAAATAACAATCTTTTTTATATATAACTTTATACATATATATAAAATGACATTTGGTATCTCCCCAATACAAGAATATACTAATATTTTAAAAAAATAGGGCTTTGGGCTTTATTAAACTAAAGGTATGAAATATGCTTAATTTTACTCTAAATTATGAAGCTATAAACAAAACAAAGCTTTCCTCAGTAATCAATTTTTGGGCATAACATTTTAGCAAATAATAAATCAAACCAACATTTTTATTTCTTTTGACCATGATATACTGTGGGCCTTATTGCACTAAAGGCTTTAACAAAAATCAACACTAACGTAATAATCTAAAAAAAAAGTTTTTGACTGAAACTTTTGTACTCTTTTACTTATTTCTTATTAAGAACCTATTATGAGATCAGTCTTACTAAATAAAAATCACCCTTAGCAATGAAATCAATTAAATATGCTGTAAGTTATTTGGAACAACAATAATCTAAAACTATTAAACACAGTCAGGGCAAAAAAAATCTTCATCGTCTTTTTTGGTCAGTCCTACACACTCCTCATGGTACCATTTATGACATTTTTTGCAACTTCTCATATCTTCTTCTCTTTCTTCGTTGCACCCATGACAAAACCATATATCGTTGGGATCAGTGTCTTTTTTCTTGTCTTTGATATTATCAAACTTCTTTCGGTTTCTGGTTTTCTTATTATCCCTTTTATTTGTTTTCTTGTTCTCTTTGTTTGATTTTATCTTTTTACCTTTTGCTTTAGTTGTACATTTTCCGTCCTTTCCTTTTTCAACTTTATTAATTTTTTCGTCCTTTTTCTCAAATAAATCTTTGACTATCCTCTGCCCTTTATAATTAAGAGCCTTGCGCCGCGGATGGGACTTCACGACAGCGAAATTTGGTGTTGGGATCAATTCCTTGAAAGTTGCCGAAGTGAATTCTGTTTTGTTTTTAAGTTTTATTATGGGGATATCATCATCGGAATCATCTGTTGTCGACATTTGTGGGACTCTTTTTGTGATGTGTCTATTGTTGTTATTTTTGATCGGTGTTTGTTGACCTTTCTGCACTAGATCGTTGTTTTCGTCATTGGAATCACTGTAAAGATCGTAGATATTGATATCTGGTCTCTGTTGGTGTCGAATTAAATCTTCAATATCCAGAGATAGTCTAGATGATGAAGAACCTGAGCTGATGCGCTTTCTGATTCCAGAAGGACCTGGAATTGGCAAATGAAATTCTACATCTTCATCTTTTTCATTTTCTGAATCAGGATCCAGCGATGAACTGTACTCAACCAAACGTTTTTGAAAATGAATATCAGATACAAGTGGTACTGGGTTGATTATTGTGCTAGGAGTAGCATCTCGTGGAGAATTGGTTTGTAAAGAAAATTGAGGTACAACTGGTACTGGGCTGGTACTTGGAGTAGTTTCTCTGGAAAAATTGATTTGTAGATTATTTAGTAGAGATGGCGAAGCCACGTCATTTCTCGAATTCGGGTTAGAGTCATCTGTAAGAGCATCTGTAACGTCAGTATCTGAATCACGTTGTACGTTCAGGCCAGAATTAGGAGTGCTAGCTGATGCTAATGCATGTGCATGAGTACCTGTCCTGGGTGAGTTGGGGCCCTGGATTTCTGTTAAAAGAGAAGGCATATAAGCATCTTCGGGTATGGCATTTGGGTCGAAGGGAAACAGTCCGGTGGCTCTGAAACCACTAATGATATTTTCTGGGGTCAAACTCTTTGCCCAAACTTTGGTGAATATTGGATTGAAACGTGCTTTGTTAAGTTTTTTGGTTGGGTTGTGATACATAAACTTCATGACTTCCTGATCCCAGTAACTTTCGAAAGATTTATTGACCGATTTGTCCAACGGTTGTAATTCATGAGTGGTATTTGATGGCAGGCAATAAAGCACAATGTCATTTTTTTCAGCTGCATCAACTATATAATAATCTAGATGGCAGGAAGCACCGTCGAATACCAGTAAACATTTCCCCGGAGATTTATATTTTCCTAAATGTTCAATAAAATCAATAAACAATGAGGTAGTCATGCTACCCTTAGGAGCCATTTTCACCAGTGTTCCAGGAGGTAGATTATCTGTAAATTCTTGTTTTAAACGTTTTCCTTTGAAAACTATCATGGGAGGAATGACGTTTCCTGCGGCATTAACGCAAGCTGCAATGGTTATGTTCTCTGCGTGTTCTTGTGCTACCATATGCACCCGACGGTTGCCTTTTTCAGCCAAAACTTTTTGTTGGTGATGTATCGTGAGTCGACACCCTTTTTCATCCATGTTGTACAGTCTCTCTGGGTGACTGGAGATCTCGAGTTCATCGTACAACTTTTTCACTTCTTGAAAGTGTTGCTGCACAATGAACTTGTTCAGCTTCTGCGCTCTCGCTGGGTTCATAAGTTGAGCTTTGCGCATTGACACATTTGGGTTACGTTTCAGGAACATTTTTAACCAATCCCTGCCTGCTCTGCCAGTTTTTTTGTTAAAACTATTTTCAATTCCGTTTTTTTCGCAAAATTTAAAGGCCTGAGTTCTTATGACCTGTGGAGTCAGCGGCATACCTATTTTTGAAAATTTTATTATCCTCTCCACTAAATCTCTTTCTTGTAATTTTGATAATATTGGATCTCTACCAAGTTTTTTTGTATTTTTTCCTGACTTCAGGTGATTCCGTAGAGTTCTTCGAGGTATCTTGTATCGATTGGCTGCTTGACGTTGTGTAAGTTCACCGTTAATAACAGCAGCCATTGCATTAACCAAACAACTCTCTGACCAAAGGCCTCTCTTTTTTTTAACCGGCGGCGATGACATTTTTACCTAAAAAGATAACAGTATAATTTTTAAAATAGTAAAATATGATGTGAATTTTCGAACCCAGATGCCATAACACTAATCAAAGCCATTTCTTTAATATATATATATATATATATATAATAAGTACAAAAAAACAGATAGTGATTTTTCTGATGAATTGTGGTACCTACATGAATTTTTATTGTAAAATGATTTTAGTTAACGTTATAAAGGTATGAATTTAAAAAAAAACACATGAAATTATTGTTTTTGTAAGAAAGCTATAACTGCTCTTACGTTAAATAAAGCCCGGGCCTTGTTACCAACTATAGTATCGGGCCTTATAAGCTGTTATACGGTTGTTAGAAATAATAATTACGATCAAATGTAAGATAGGTATAAACTTATATTCTTACGTTTCTTCGTACAGTTTATTATCTTCTAATCACATCAAAGCAAGAAGATTATGCGATTTGTCAGCGAAACTTAACGAAAACTGCGATTACTTGTGACAAAAAAATACACGAAGCGCAGCCGCAACTACTCGCACAGACTGTTCGGAAGGTACTAACAAGATGGCGGTGCCCACGAAACAAAGCGACGTTGCCAGTTCATTACATCTGCAACTTCTATGTGTGCGTGAAGTGTTGAACTAATTTTATTATTGCAACTGTCATTTTCGAATACTGGGCCTTACTTCCCGCTGGGCCTTATACACCCCATCTACCTTAGTTAAGTTTTATAAAATCGTCACGCACAAGGCAGTTAAAACTTCTGCCGTTGGAGGCCATGTTTTTAGATAGAGTATTTACTCGTATTTAGCCTTAAAAGTCAACAATAAGTTGATTACGTTTCAGTTGAAAACGTTAGTTAAACTAAAAGTTCTAAGAGGTAGAAAAGGTAATGCAATTAGTACTTTGGGCACAAAATACACAGATACAGAAGGTCCGCTCAATACGCTCACTAAAAATCCTAAGCATATACATGCTTATAGACGTATACGGTCGTTGTAGGCAAGGTCACGATACTGTTGTGATACTTTGCTGCGTGACCTTGCCTCGAACGACGGTATATTTCTATAAGCATGTATATGCTTACGATTTTAGTGGTTTGTATTGAGCGGACCTTCTGTGTCTATTTTGTGGCTTGGGGTAAATAAATATAACATTTCGTCGACGTAGTCCACTACTTATACAGGGTGTAAAAAGAAAGAGCTCTCTTTGAAGCTTAAACGGGGCTTTATTAAACAATTTCCCAAAAGAACCCATACAGAATTTTGAAAAACATTGATCGAATTCCCATACTAAGTTGGCCTATCAGTTAACTGATTTATATGACAGTTAACGTATTCAGTTCACTAGCTTCACAATTTGAGGTCGCTGGTTCGATGGTTCGATAATTTGTATGGAAAATCCATCATACTTTTCACTTTTTGTTCAATAAAAAAGGCAACGTTTGATGGGCAGTGATCGGAGTAGGTAGATTGAATTAGGGTCAATAGCCGCAAACGTATATGTTAATATGGACAAGCCTCGCGGATTCCGAGAGTTTAACATTTTTTTAAAGACAAAAACGAATATTTTTTCTGTTATTCTATATATCAATATATTGCTTCCTTCAGAATTAATTGATTGAACCAGATTTACTTTAATAATACACAACTCAATCCGGAAATAGCGAAACTGTCTTGAAATGTCTTGTCCATGTTATTAAATCACAATGCAAGTACCAAAAATCAATCTACCTACTCCGATCACTGTTGATGGGTTTTAATATTTAAACACCCTGTATTAAAGTAATAGATAATGAGATCATTAATTATAAGAAATCTGAAGAAGTGCGAGAACTAGTAGGTTAAATTAGCCTGACTTACGGTGCGTATTATTAACCGACTTCAAAAAAAGGAGGACGTTCTCAATTCGTCGGAATCTGTTTTTTTTCTTTTTTATGTATGTTCACCGATTACTCGAAGACGCCTGAACCGATTCGGAAAATTCTTTTTTTGTTTAAAAAGGTATACTTCACAGGTGGTCCCATATAAATTTTATCGAAATCGATTCAGCGGTTTTTGAGAAAATCAACAAAATCATAGCAAAATTGGAGTTGTTGCGATTGAAGTCGGTTGTTTAACGTATTCAGCGTGGTCAGTTATAGTTATAGCTAATTTAGCTTTTTTACCCTTAATTGGTAAGCCCCTTGGCATCATCTCACCTGATGGTAAGTGATGATGATGTTGATAATGACTTAACGAATTCCTTTTTTCTTCTTTTACCAAATGAAAATAATTTCTATCGTGTTTTCGTGCTTTCAAAACCATAAATATATCGAATGTCACTATCTTTATCATTATTATAATTTAGAAAAACTTGTTAGCTTTGCTAAATTATAACTTTTTGCTATAAATACAAAGTTATCTGAAACAGTAAGCGAAACCTAACCAGCTCTTAACCGACTCATTTGACCAAAAGCCATCATCATTTCAAGAATGACCCTATAATGCACAAGTGGTGTACCTCGATCAACGGATCCATTACAGCTTAGCTTAGTGGCATTATAATGACCACAAGAGGGAAAGGCTTTAGCTATTAAACGCTTGATGATGTGATAAGTAGCAGGAATAGGTTTTCTGATCTCTGGAAGGTGTAAAAGGTTAAAAACATGAATCTTTGTGGGAAAACTGTAATGACATACATTGTATGTATGTATGTAAAATATCTATGTATGTAGGTATGTATTTAAACGTATATGTGTATGTATATCAGTCTCTGGTTCCCAAGATACAGGGAATCCTAGTTTGGGGCCAGATGACCGTGTGTGATTTGTCCCGGATATTATTATTATTAAATGAACGTCGTGACTTTGAAGAGAACTAATGTTACGCTTCTACTGCCCAATTTGATAAAACAAACCACATTTTTCATTTTTCAATTGATATTTTACGAGATAATAAGTATTTTCCCTTAAAATTTAAAAGCTTTGGGCTCTCAATACTCGAGTTATCGGAAACCAGCGTCTTTTAATTCTAGCTATAGGTACTGGAACTGACTCGGTGGCTCAGTGGTTAGTGCTCCTGACTACTGATCCGGGAGTCGTGGGTTCGATCCCCACCCAGGGCATACATTTCTGTGATGAGCAGATTGTTTGCTCTGTGTCTGGGTGTATTATATCTATACAGGGTGTTAAAAAAGGGCGTTTGAGATTTTAAGGGGTTACTCAGAATCAAGTACAGAATACAGGAAAAATATTGAAAAAATCCGCTCTTCAAATATTTTTTCAGATTCCATACTCTGAATAGTGAATCAGGAATTTGTCAAGAACAAAAAAATATTTTTTTCTATTTTTTGACAACAGGATAGGTAGTAAATCTTTGTAAAAGGGACAGGTTTAAAGGCCGGCAACGCACTTGTGACTCCTCTGGTGTGACTCCTATGGTGTCAAGGGCGGCGGTAATCGCTTACCATCAGGTGATCCGTCTGCTCGTTTGCCAACTCTCGCAAAAAAAAGTTTTTTGTCAGTTAAATCTTATCTTTATTCTAGAACGGATCCTTTATTAAGTTCTAAGTACAAACATTTATTTTTCACTAAAACTACTATGGCCACACAACAGACTCGATCCAGGGTACGAAGGGAGCCACCTTCGTGTAGATCCCTGGCTCCCCGGCCCAGCCGCACGCTCTGCCGAATGACGTCACACCGACTATGACGTACATGCAGTTGATGCGTCTGCTTTTCACTTGGAGAGGACCCCCGCTGTCACCCTGGGGAACGAGGAAATAAATACATTAAATAAAATTTTTATATAAACTTAAGTGGCAGTGGGCGGGGCACGTAGCTCGTAGAACAGAGGGCTGTTGGGGTAAATTTCTCGAGTGGTGACCGCGCACCGGAAGACGCAGTGTAGGCAGGCCTCCGACTTGACGTGAAGGTTGCGGGAAGCCGCTGGATGCGGGCAGCGCGGGACCGGTCGCTGTGTAAATCCTTGGGGGAGGCCTTGTCCAGCAGTGGACGTCTTTCGGCTGGTGATGATGATGACATTTTTATATATAATGTCACAGTAAAAAGCCTTAGTCTATTTCTATTTCAATTTATTT
Source organism: Coleophora deauratella (assembly GCA_958295455.1). NCBI lineage: Eukaryota > Metazoa > Arthropoda > Insecta > Lepidoptera > Coleophoridae > Coleophora > Coleophora deauratella. Next base: position 8,813,935 of record OY282415.1, read on the forward strand.
ATTTACAATATAAGTTCACAGCAATAGCCAAAACACTTATATGCTAGGTCAAATACCTAATTCGGTAAGGTACCACTAAAATACAATACTGCATTTAGTCTCTAAAAATTCATTAAGGAACAAAACAGCAAATTTACGAAATACTTCTGAGCTATCATTAAATATGTCGGCACGTGACTGTCGTGCGAGCAATTTGTTTAGTAGGACGATAGCCTATAATCTATAAGGCCCCGCCAACTAGTACCAGGCTCAGAAGTGCCCATGACACTGGCGCGCTGCGTATGTCCAGGGATATCTGTTCAGCCCGGTACGAGCCGGCTCAGGGGTCTCCGCGGTCCCTTAAGCGCCGACTCAAAAATACTTATACGAGGAAGTTTTTTTTACCCTCAATTAGTAATCCCTTGGTAGTCCAGTCATCGAGGAGGTTGAGGTATGCATTAACTCCTCTGTCCGTAAAACTTTGCAGTATGATTAAGTAGGTTCCATAGATGAGGTGTGACAAGGTATCCCGGAGATTTAAGTTTTGGAAGTAGGTATTTTATACCTAAACATGAATATTGCTAATAACTCGTACCGAACAATTTCTCAATCCATTATTCCAACGCGATATGTTAGTGTTAGGTTGTTATTATATGTATGTAAAACTGTCCAAAACTTTTTCGATCGAGCAATTATCCACCGAATTTTAAATGCAATTTTCATGTTTAGGTATAAAACACATACTTCCAGCCACAAAATCTTTTGGCTTCTTTGTCATCTTCCATCTATACACTATCCTTCACAATCGTGCAAAGTTTCATTGATAGAGAAATTAATGTTGGGGTCTCCATACAAAGAAACTCCTCGATGACTGGGCTATGGCATCATCTCACCTGATGGTAAGTGATGATGATGCCGAAGATGGAAGCGGACTTACCAAGATTCCCCAACACAATGAGGAACTGGCTATCTTATCTTCATGCCGGAACACATTGATAACACAATGCTGTTAACATTGATGTTTGGCGGCAAGACTTAGATAAGATGGTGGTAGCTAGCCAGGCGGGCTCAGAAAATGCCCTACCACCAACCAAACCGAGTCCTACAAAGTTGGACCCCGCCGGGAATCGTACCCACGACCTCCTGATGTGAAGCGAGTGGACTAGCCACTGGGCTACGGAGGCGGTTAAAATTGAGTACAGGGTGAAACTGAGATCCCGGACCAAATTTTAACTGCTTATTAAACTGAACAACTTTCTCTAAGAACCTATTCAATTGAAGCAAAAAAGTAATTGTACTTTCCAAGCAAGTCACTACTGACTCAGCTCATCGATTTGTATGAAGAGTCCAATTTAGTTTTGCTCCGATTGAATTGGTTTCTTAGAAAAAGTTGGTCAGTTCCATGAGCAGAAACCACAGTTAAAATTTGGTCCGCGATTTTAATTTCACCCTCTATATGAATACATTCAGATTAAATTCGTGGACCAAACCAAATAACTGTGGCTTCTAGTCTAGTCATGCATGATATTAACGTCTGCCATCTAGTGAAAGCAGCCGGCACCAACGGCTTAATGTGGCTTGCTATGCACGGAAACGTTCGAGATAAATGCCACTATCTTGTCTTTGATGCCACTCCAATTCCTCTAGGTTATGACCGTGTCTATAAACAGTTTACCCGCGTGATCGACGCGGCCTCGCAAGCCGCACTGAGCAGCGACCGTTTCAGAGATATTAAATATAATATTTTGTTTAAACTTATTTATTTACAAGGCGCGCGTTTTACTGTTAACAATAAAATAGCGATAGCTAGAAAAAGGTCATAAAAATAACCCATTCAATATGTACCTATAAAAACTAAATCTAAAGAAAGATAGAATGAAACAAATATATTTCCTTACAATTTTAGTGAATTTCTTAGAGCACACGTATTTGACAACATCCAAGATTAAACACCAAGGCCCTGGTAGGGTTTTGTATGGAAAAGAGGACTTCAACGAGGACTATCCGTACGTAGTCGCACTGAGCACCTCAGAGATGGTTTACGCTATGTATAAGGGGGTCAGGATATTTAGAGGTAATTAGTTTTTATATATTATTATTACCACAAAGATCTTCAAAGGTATCCGAATCCGAACACTCGGTGCAAGCCAGTAATGGGGTAATTTTTTGTGAGCTTGTTATCCGAATTATAAAATAACATGTAACATTTTTATTTATAAAAATGTGTTGGACCTAAAGAAACTCCCTTCTTTAGGTCCAGACGTTTCTTCTCTCTCCGCAAACTTTTTCCTAGACGTTACTTATACGAGGTCTAATTGATAAGAACTTCGTATTAGGTAGACGAGAAAAAATACCTTCAAAAACTGTACAGTGCTACTTACTTCGAATAAATATGATATAGTAAGAGCGGACATGAAAGCAAATGACCTCACTAAGGAGGATGTTAAGATCGGGCAAAATGGAGTATATTAAGTCGGAAAGCGAACCCTGGTTCCAGCCGGGATAATGCTAGGTAAAAGAATAAGAAGATTTAGTCTGGCTTGAATAAAGTTTACATTCACTTTCAGGGTGCACAGGCAGCCTAGTATCTCCATACTGGGTCCTCACAGCTGCCCACTGCATCTCGCCAGCGGTCTCCCGAATCCTCTACGGAGACATGACTGTCCTCCCAACTCACGAATCAGCGTCCCACAGCGAGGTAATCAAGACTTTCCCCCACCCCCGCTACCAGCTCATTCAAGCTAATGGAATCATTGTTGAATTCTTGTCGAATGATATTGGCTTGTTATTAGTGGAAAGAGTGAACCTTAAAAAGTACGGGAAGGTATCAGCCGTGGATTATAAAACCTTAGTTGGTTCACCAGTGACTTACATAGGGTTTGGCATTACGTTTCGCGACGATATAAGCTTAAAAATACCGTTTATGACAATACAAGAGGACCAGAAACGAAGAAGGCAGATAGGAGATGCAGTTGTGGTCCCGTGCAAGAATTACAAAATTAAATACAAGGTGTATCCATCTATATGTTTGGCCTCGAAATGTTCAAATAAAGATCAAACAGTGGCGCGAGGTGATTCTGGGGGGCCGGTGTTGAGTGCGGGGAAAATTGTCGGTGTTGCCAGCACAGTTATTCAAAATAACGATATAAGGTTTACGCCGGTTAGTCCGTTTTTGGAGTGGATTGAGAGGGTGATTAAAGAGGAAGAAGATAAAGAATTTCTTGTGTAGGCTAAGTAACAAAAGATAATGAAATCTAGGAGAAAAGTTGTCAGAAAAACCACCTCGCATTTTAGACAATAAAACCATGCTACAGAAAAAAAAAAACACCTGACGAGCTCCTTTTGGGGTTGTCGGGTAAAAGGCTGCAAAAAGGCTGGCGGTGCCCTGACAGAAAGTGGTTAAGCCCCCGCCTATAGACATGCACAACATTTTCAATCCATTCTTGAAGATTAGCCCTCAGAAAAACCTCGGAAAGAAGCTCGTGACAAAGCTGATAGAAGTCAATTTCTAGGGAAGTAGCTCCTCTGAAACCGCACGTTTCGAGATTCTCGAGATTCGAGAGAGAGAAACTTCGGCTTTAGCTCATGGTTATGAATTCCACTCCGATGACTAGTGGTGTGGTGATAGAACTGAGTTGTGGACGTCATCACAAAAAGCTCCTCAGATTAATAATACCGAAGAAAAGCTTGGAAGAGAACGACAGAGGATATTTAAGTTTGTTCAATCTATAATAACAAAGATGGGTTAGTGAAAAACGCAGTACTGTAACATCGCTATTATTCATCATTGTTGTTAATAAAATACAAAATAAAAAAATTCAATAATTTTTATGCAAAATGACTTGACATCAAAATCAAAATTTAAAAAAAAATGTGCCTGTGGTCAACTCATCAACATCGGCATCATCAGCTGAAACACTTCCAATGTTGGACAAAGGCCTCTCCTAAGGATTTCCACACTGGCCGTTCCTGCTCGCATCCAGCGGCTTCCCGCTCCACCTAGTCGAAGGCCTGCCTACACTGCGTCTTTCGGTGCGCGGTCGCCGCTCGGGACCTTTAAGGTCAACTCACCTGGCAGGTGTCCTTGGACCTGGTCCGGTCTCCGTAGCAGAGCTGGGTGGACTCGTTGAAGCCAGTCGCCAGGTTCCGCGAAGGTGCAAACTTCTCTGCACACTCGGGCGTGGTGAATTTTGTTAATGTTACCTGTGATTAATATGCAAACGCATTAAATCGTAAAACACAACCATAAAAAAGAGATACCATATCTCTGAAGCATTTTTTTATGAAGAATTGTGCCCTTGACATTCTGTGGCTAGGCTAATATGCTCGCTTCACATCAGGAGGTTGCGGGTTCGATTTCCGGAGAGTCTAACTTTGTAGAACTCGGTATATTTGGTGGTGGCAACTGGCGAGCTATCACCATCTTATCTTTATCTTGTCGCCAAACTTCAAGGTTAACAGCACTTGTGTATTCCAGCATCCAGAGATACGATACCAGCTCCCCACTGCGTTGGGGAATCTTGGTAAGCCCGCTTCCATCTTCGGCATCATCATCACTTAACATCAGGTGAGATAATGCTCAGAGTTTACCAGTTATGGATAAAAAAATGCGATTTGACCCTTCTTCTGCCCTATACAGGCTTATAAGTTACTTACGTATGACCAATAAAATCCTATTTACGCTTTTAAGTTACTTTCGGATAGTTACTATCAGTATGAACGGTATTCAGTAAGTCTGATATAGACTGGATTTAAAACTAACGCGCTTATAAGGAGTGCCCAAACCCAGGCTTTTAAGAGGATATAGGGGTGAAATAAGAGTAAAAAAACGTAGTCTTGAGATAAATATAGGATACATTTCGCTAGTTGGGGAAGGCCACTAAGTTTATGAAACTCCATAAACCTAGCGGTCTTCTTCTTTTAGGCTTTGAATTTTTTAACGGCCTATCAGCTTACTTTCTGCAAGTTATCAGCATTGCCTCCCTTATACTCGGTGACGCCCCAGCCAGTGGCGGAGGCTTTGGCGTGACTCTCCCCGCCAACGTCCAAGCACGCCGGCACGACGAACTGGTCCAGTTTTATCCTGGGATAAAATTATCGTCATATTGATTAAGCATCGAATTTTTAACCGCCTCCGTAGCGTAGTGGCTTTTCGGCTCGCTTCAGATCAGGAAGGAGGTCGCGGGTTCGATTTCCAGCGGGGTCCAACTTTTTGGACTCGGTTTGGTTGGCGGTAGGGCATTTGCTGAGCCCGCCTGGCTAGCTACAAATCAAATCAAAATCAAAATATTTTTTTATTTAAGTACATGTTTTGCACATACTTTTAAATCTTTTTTTTCTATCACAATCTTATGTAAGTCCTGCCGCCGAACATCAATGTTAACAGCATTGATGTGTTCCGGCATGAAGATAAGATAGCCAGTTCCCCATTGCGTTGGGGAATCTTGGTAAGCCCACTTCCATCTTCGGCATCATCATCACTTACCATCAGGTGAGATGATGCCAAGGGCTTACCAATTTAGTTTAAAAGAAATGTTAATCCAAATCGGCTCCAAAGATTGGGCGCGGGTATCTTCACACATTAATTATAGGAGTGTATTCTATAAGCACATTTAAGGAGCAGGCCATATAAACTAGTTTAATTATTTATTATTATTTATATCATGGACTGAGCGTCGTACAAATGAGTCTATCTTGAAAGAACTCAACATCAAAACAAGGCTCTCCACCATCTGCATGCAGCGAGTTCTAAAATTCTTCGGACACACGATCAGAAATAGATCAGACAGCTTGGAAAAGCTAATCATTACTGGCCGTATGGAAGGAAAGAGGAGTAGAGGACGCATGCCTATGCGATGGACTGACGCGATCAAAGAAGTCACCGGGATGACACTGCAGGCCAACATTCACCGTGCTCAAGACCGAGCGGCCTGGAGAGCTGTGGTGGCACGTGCGACCCATGATGGCCATGTCCCTCAGACATGAGGATACGACGAGGAAGAAGAATTATTTATTAGATGGGCACATAGCTCGTAGAGCAGATGGCCGTTGGGGCATTAAAGATGTCGAGTGGCGCCGCGGGTAGCCGCTGGATGCGGGGAGCCATGGCTGATGGGTGTGGAAACTCTTGGGGGAGGCCTTTGTCCAGCAGTGGACGTCTTTCGGCTGGTGATGATTGATTACTCACTGTCTGTCCGTCTCTAACAGCGCGATATCGTTGTACTTGGCTGGTGATTTGTATTGAGGGTGTTTGATGATGCTTTTAATCTTGTACAGTCGAGAGCTAGCAACACTGTCGGAGCGCTTGAGAGCACCCACTATGGCATAGGTGACTTTACCACTGGAAAAAAAACGAGAAGAAATATGCTTATCTGTTCTGCCACACCCTGGATTTACCATAAATTTTTTTCACTATTCACTATTCAGATTTAGTATGGGAAACCGAAAAAAATTGTAGATCGAATTTTTCGAAATATTTTTCCTGTATTCTAATCTTGATTCTGAGTAACCACTAAAAACAAACGAACTTTTTTAACATCTGTATACTGAAAAGCCTTTTCCAGTTCAGCACGGGTAGCATGAGGCGTAGACAAAGCTGTGTGTCGCGCCAAACGCGAGAAATAAGCTCAGCTGTCTCTTTCATCAGCTTAGCGTTAGAACGGAACAAATGCTTCTAAAACTCGCGTCGCGCGCGAGATATGTCGCCATGCTACTAGGGCAGGTTGCGTCTATATACTGTTTACAAGTCTTTTCAAGTCCAGGGCTCACTTCTCTCTGTCGAAGGTGCAGTGCCCAGCAGTCATTATAAACCTGTCACTGATGAGAGTCCCACCACAGTTCCATTGAGCTGACTCGGCCGTATCACCGAAACCAAGGAGCACCTGATGAATAAACACCAAAAAATGTGACATCCTGTATACATTTTTTATTTTTTAACCGCCTCCGTTTAGCGACTAGTCCGCTCGCTTCACATCAGGTGGTGTGGGTTCGATTCCCGGCGGGGTCCAAGTTTGTAGGACTCAGTTTGGTTGGTGGAAGGGAATTTTCTGAGCCCATCTGGCTAGCTATCACCACCTTATCTAAGTCTTGCCGCCAAACATCAATGTTAATAGTATTGATGTGTTTCGGCATGGAGACAAGATAGCCAGTTCCCCATTGCGTTGGAAAATTTTGGTAACCCCTCTTTAATCTCCGGCATCATCATCAAATGGATAAAATAATATATATGTAATAATATATGTGTGTAGGCGCAGTGTGGGCAGGCCCCCGACTCGGTGGACCGACGACCTGGTAAAGGTTGCAGGAAGCCGCTGGATGCGAGCCGCACAGGATCGGTCGGTGTGGAAATCCTTGGGGGAGGCCTTTGTCCAGCAGTGGACGTCTTTCGGCTGATAGATAGATAGATAGAATATATGTGTATGCTTTGAGTGTGTATGTATGCACTTGTGACTCCTCTGGTGTTGCGGGTGTCTATGGGCGGCGGTAATCGCTTACCATCAGGTGATCCGTCTGCTCGTTTGCCACCTCTGCCATAAAAAAATGTAAAAAGATCGTCAAGAAAATTGCTGATATCACACCATGTGAGGGAACTCCCGCCTAGCCGCATCTACACCGCCCACGATCAGCTCGTCGGCGTTGTGGCCGCAGTGGTCCGCCCTGGCCATCTGGCCGGTCAGCGCCACGCCCTTCTCGCACGGGTAGACCAGGGATTCCTGGTATTCAAGGCATTCTGGAAAAAGAGGTAGTAAAAATAAATATTATTTATTGCACACCAGTAGAACAGAAATATCCAAAAATATATACAGATAGTGCAAAGGCGACCTTATCGTTTTGAGCAATTTCTTCCAGGCAACCTTGATAAGTGATAGGACTGATATGAATTAAGTGCTCTTATTTTTTTAAAAGAAGGAATAAGCCGTTTCTCGGGTGTAGAGTAAACTGACGATTTAAATAAAATAAATAAATACCACCATACTATAATCACTTACGACCAGGTGAAATGACCTGATCTCATCTCATCTTCGTCCAGCAGTGGACATCTTTTGGCTGATGATAATGACGACAAAATGATGATATAAAGGTTGTATTTTAACAACGCTTATCACTATTTGGTGATATATCTGTGATATTTCAGAGTTAGTGACACTAGCCACCGTGTTGCTTTTGTATTACCCTTATAACACTGTTTGGTGCTAATGGGCCCTCCTTTTATCAGTACATTGCGTTGCTAGTTGGGATTGAATTAATACTTACTGTCCCAGGCTTTCTGTCCAGTTCTAGATGCGGTGAGACTGGGGGAAATAGGGGCGCACTCCCCTTGCGATGACGTCGCGTCTTGATAGTCATATATGGGCGGAACATATTCTGTTGTTGAAGTCGTTCTGTGGAGAAAACTGGGATTAGTAATGTTGCATACTGAGAAATCTCGTAGCTCATAGCTCGTGGAACAGATGGTCGTTGGAGAATTAAAGTTCTCGAGTGGCGACCGCGCACCGGAACATACTCGTATAGCGTATATAGGCAGGCTTTCCGCTCGGTGCACCGGTGACCTGGTGAAAATTTATGACATTGGGGTTAGCTACTAGCCCCACAACCTCCACCAATTCGGACTTCGCCCCCGTGTGTGGAGTATGGCCTGACATCCCCTATGTTTGGAAGAGACTCGTGCCGCAACAGAGGAGATGATATGGGAAATATGGGAAATTTATGGTCAGCTTATGGGTAAATTTTCTAATAGTGGTTTGGAAAGCAACAAATAAAAATTAGATTTGGAAAGTTACCGTCTCGTGGAAGTGGTCAGGACCGGTCTTTCTGTGATAGGAGCCGGTGTAGGCGGCGACCCATCGACGCAGCACACGATAGGGTCTGACCCTGAGAATCCGCAGATCTGGAAAAAAAGGAGAATATTTTTATCCACAGTAGTAAGCCTTTGGCATTATCTCACCTGGTGGTAAGCGATGATGATGCCGGAGATGGAAGCGGGCTTACCAAGATTCCCCAACGCAATGGGGAACTGGCCACCAACCAAACCGAGTCGAGACCTATAAAGTTGAACCCCGCCGAGAATCGAACCCTCGACCTAATTTGAAGCAAGTAAATTAGCTACTAGACCACGGAGGCGGTAAAAAATAACAAAATACGATACTTTAGCCTGTGACTTACCCTCGTATAACTTTTAGTTAGTAGGAGTTCATTGATCGCAAATTATCTTTATGACATACATAAACCTGCATATGCAAATCCAAAGGTGTGCAAGTCGAAGCTAGGTAGTTCAGTCAAAGTCAAACTCAGAATGTTTTTATTTGAGTAGATGGTTTACACACTCATTTCATTACTCTCAGTTAGTTAGAATATAGGAAAATATTGAAAAATCCGATCTACATCTTTTTTCAGTTTCGCTTTCTAATTCTTGATTCTTTTCAGATTAAGTACCTACATAAGGAAAATTAAAAAAACAATAATTGTAGATTGTTTTATTTTTATTTTTTCTGTACTTGATTCTAAGTAACCTCTTTTTTCAAACGCACTTTTTTGAATAGAATAGAATAAATCTTTATTTGGCACCCTGTATAGTATTTTCTTACAATACTTTACACAGAAATTTTGCCGTAGTCGGGTTATAGTTTTTAAACTTATTTAGTTATGACATTTATGAATACCTAATACCTGGGGGTTTATTCGATTTTGCAGATCTCTGATTGCCGCTTGACAGTTTCTTATGTTAGTACACCTGCCCGGTACGTTTGACTTGCTGCATGGCTCCCCTGAAAAAAAGTTGCAACTACAAAATCCAAGCAAGTGCGTTTTGAACTTATGTATTATGGATTCCAATTATCGTAATCAGCCAAAAGATGTCCAAAGGCCGGACAAATGCCACCCCCAAGGGTTTCCACGCCAGCCAGTGCCGCACTGCCCGCATCCAGCGGCTTCTGCGAACTGCATCAGGTCACCAGCACCGTAGGAGCCTGCTTCTGCCGGGACGCCGCGGTTGCCAGTCCGTAAGTTTTTGTTTAAATGATTATTTGTAATGATAGGGCTAAAGGATAGAAGAAGAAGAGGATAGGGATTAGGGATATGTCGGGGCAAGAGATTTTTCGAGTGGCGACCGCACACCAGCAGATGTAGCGTAGGTAGGCCTCGCACTCGGTGCGCCGGTGACCAGGTGAAGGTAGCGGGAAGCCGCTGGATGCGAGCACGCAAGACCTAACTGCAGACATAGTCATGACCTGGATGAGTTTGACTGTTAGTGGCATTTGTAGGTGTCGGCCGGTCGTTTCCGTAATTCGCAAGGCAAGTTAAAGTTGTTGGCGCTATCGGTTGCTACCACTAGATGGCGGCCGTTAAGCCATATCAGAGGCGTTTAAGACGTAACACTGGGGTTGGCTACCAGCTCCACAACCTCCGCAGATCCGGACTTGGCCCCCGTGTGTGTTTCTCGGAAGTCCATACGAAATATTTATTAGCAGATTAAAGAGGTTACTTTTTGGAGTCGTTCACAAAATGTGAAACTGAACACTAGTTTAATAAAATTAGGAATTATGTATGAGGTCTACGAGACAGGGAATGTTGGTCAGTTTTATGAGAAGGTACGGTTTAAATAAGGAGTTACAGCTATACAGGGTGTTAAAAAAGTGCGTTTGAGATTTTAAGGGGTTATTCAGAATCAAGTTTTTTATTATTATTATAGATTTGAGTGCGTTTGGCAACACCTCACCTGATGTTAAGTGACGATGCTGCCGAAGATGTAGCACGCAAGCTCAAATAGTGCCTGTTCACTCACACCTTGAAGATTCCTAAATTGTATGAATCGGGGAACACAGTAGCAGGTAGAGAATTCCACTCCTTAGCCGTCCGCATAATAAACGATGACTCAAATCGTTTAGTGCGTATAGGTGGAATATTTACGACATAAGGGTGGTACCTCCCCCTACGCCTGGTCGTCCGATGATAGAATGGAGAAGGGTGTATGAGATTGTGAAGTTCCTGAGCACACTCTCCGAATTCTTTCCTATAAAACACAAAAGTATCAAGTGTAGAACACAGGAAAAATATTGAAAAAACTGCTCTTCAATTATATTTTTTTCACTTTCCTAGACTAAATCTGAATAGTGAATCAAGAATTTCTATGGAAAGCTGAAAAAAAATGTTGTAGATTGGACTTGTTCAATATTTTTCCTGTATTCTGTACTTGATTCTGGGTAACCCCTTAAAATCACAAACGCACTTTTTTAACATCCTGTATAGGGTGTAGGTAAATAAATAAATTAGGGATTTTCCTAATAATCTCAGCCAATTATTTTGAACCTTTTCCTAAAATAATAAAGATAAAAACAGCTTACCTTCGTAAGCAGCTTCGGTGCCAACGATAAACGCAACAAAAAACGCTATCTGGATTTCCCACATCACAATTATTTTAACTAACACAAAAACTAACAAGTTAGTCCACCAAGTAACATATTTGTGTTTTCTGCATCAAAGAAAAAAACAACTGAATATTGTTCACTACGATACGAACATACGAATATGACTGCATCAGAAATAAACTAAGTATGTCATTCACTAATAGATTAGGTTAGGTTATGAAATGAAAATATTTTATTCGAAGTAGGTAGCAGTGTACACTTTTCGAACGTCATTCTTTTATCTACCTAATACGAGGTTCCTACCACTCGGAGCTCGTGTACCCGCCGCTTCGGGAAGTGTTTGCGGAGTGAGAAGAAACGACGGGTCTAAAGAAACTCCCTCCAACACATTTTTTGAAAACTTCTTATGTTCTATATTACTATTATAATAAAGCTCGATTACTATTGACTCACTCACTCATTGACATGGTTGTTTGTCCTGTTGCGGGGGTTGGAGGGTAGGACTTTGAATGCAAGATTGTTCAGAATTCTCCAGTGAGTAGAGGAATGGTCCGAAAACAGACACTTTCATTCAATAAAATGATAAAAATACGATTTTAATTTCTCCATACAAAACCCCTCGCATAGATGTCAAAATAGAATCGATTACAGTCTTATTATTTTTGCTAATATCCATTTTTATTCTTCTATTGGACACATAAAGTTTAAAATTGTATGTCAAGAAAAGCAACACCATCTTCAGGTCAATGTGAAAACTAAAATAGAATGTAAAGAAGTAAGCACAGACATACAGTACTCATAAGAAAGAAAGCCGCAAACTACACGGAAGCTTCATATACTTTGCGGCCTTCTTTCTTATAAGGGCAGCATGGCACAGGCTAAAGAAAATGACGTCATTTTTATCAAAGGAGCTTATGGCGGTATTTTATCGACGGATCTAATTTTTTTACGGGGTGGGCGGTCTCTATGTTTTTAATCATAACGTAAACAATGCATAGAGTTTTTACTCATTCATATTTCAAATAGTTGGTTGAAAAAAGAGTATACTGTAACCATTAGAATAAAATATAATAGAATACCATTCTAGCTGAATAATGAACTCCATTAGTTTTATTGGTATGGAAAGAGAATTAGTTACTGACGGAGCCAAAGCGCATTTCTTAGCGTCGTCGTAGCGGTTTCAATGATTGTTGTCATAACGTAAACAATGCAAAGAGTTTATACTCATACAACATTTCAAATAGTTTGTTGAGAAAAGAGTATGTAACAATTGCTATAGGCCTTGCGTGTTCGTTCGATCATGCAGGTTAACTGACTACAGACACGGTCATAAACTGGATGGTTTTCTTCATGTGATAACGCGGGCGAAGCCGCGTGCGGAAAACTAGTTACTATTATAATAATAATAATAATAATAATAATTTCTTTATTTCAGGCCAGATACCCATAATTACAATAAGTCATTATACAGATAATTAATTAATTAAACAAGTTTAAAATTTAAAATATAAATTAAAATAAAACATATTATATCAAAATAATACTTAAAATTTAAGTTATCTTAAGTCGTCATTCCCAGTGCGGTGCAATGCAGTCCAATGTTTGAAAAAAACATTGTCAACATCACTCACGATGTTGCCAATAATCGAGTTGGAACTCTTGCAGATTCGTTCCCGGAAGGCAGCACAGCGAGATCTAAGGACAGCAAAGTAGTCGGGCACTCCTGCATCTGCGAACATCTGTTTTGCGCTGCAATAGCGAGGCAGCCTCATCAAAATGCGGAAGGCGTCGTTATATTGTACGCGAAGTACGTTAAAAAATCTTTTGGTGTATTTCACCCAAAGTTGGCAAGAGTAAAATGTTTGGCAATACGCCTTAAACAACGTCACTTTTACGTCTTCCGTACATTTAGCGAAGCGCCTAGCAAGCATATTGCAGCGCACTGCGAGAGCCCGACGCTCACGTTCCATATCCTCTTCGTCATTTAGGTGTTAATTCAACACATGGCCTAAATATTTGAACCGAGTCACAACCTGAACTGGCGAGCCATACAGAAAAACCGGCGGCACATGATCAGGACCCTTACCCTTCCGAAAAACCAGTACCTCCGTTTTAGCGACGTTATATTTCAACCCGTGCTTCCCAGCATAGGACTCACAAATTGAAAGGAGGTTGCGAAGGCCATTAATCGAGGGACTGAGAAGCACCATATCGTCCGCGTAGCTCAAGCTGTTAACACACACGTTACCAACATGGCAACCGATTCTGGTGCTCCTCAGTTCCCCGATGAGCTGGTTTACGTAGAGGTTAAATAGGTCTGGTGACGTTAACCCCCCTTGGCGCACGCCACAGTCTAGTCTGAAGTCACTAGACAGTGCGTCGCCCCATTTCACATGATTAGTTTGGTTCTCGTACCAAAATCTCAACAGCTTCGCAATACTGGCAGGAACATTAGTGCGTGCAAGCTTGTTCCATAAGATTCTGTAGTTAACGAGATCAAACGCACGGCTAAGATCGAGGAAGCATGCATATATAGATGTGTCCCTCTTATGATAATAACTTAACGTGTGTTTAAGAGCCAGTATTGCAGAATCCGTTGAGAGTCCGGCACGAAAACCAAACTGCGATTCATCAATCTCTATATTACCCACCAATTCAGGCTGCAAAACTCTCTCGAAGATTTTGCCAACGATAGTTCCCAACGATATCGGCCTATAGTTCTTTAGGACGGAGAGGTCGCCCGTCTTATTTTTTACTACCGGGACTACTACTGTTTTCATAAGCGCATTTGGTAGATAAGAATACCTAATGCACATATTAAATAAATCAGCCAGTATCCCAAACACCACATCACTTGCATTGATAATATGCTCGACACTAAGCCCACCGTGCCCAGGCAATTTTCCGCGCTTCATCTGACGTACAATACGCAAGACAGTGTCAGGAGTAATTTGGAGGTCTTCACCAGGCACGACCGGCTCAACGTCGGGCACATTACCAACATCCAACGGATCCACCTTGAAATGCTTTGCAAACATATTTGCAATAATAACCGGATCTTTTTCACCGTGCACATTAACTGGTAAGGTATTTTTTCCATTGGTGGCTTTAACAGCTTTCCAAAATTGTGGAAAATTTTTATTGGCTCTACTCATTGCTAATATATTCATTCTGATGCCTTATTCATTACTTTGCGTCCATTTTAACTTATTTTTAAATATCTTTCTACTGTCAATCATATTTTGATGTATTTCCCCAGAGGTTGGCTTACCACATTCCATCCAAAAAGAAAAATACATCCTAGCTATGCTATGACTTTCCTTCACATGGAAATTCCAACCAGGTATCTGACTTGCCTTTTTTCGTTCCCTAGCACCGCACTGAGAACGAGAACTTAAGACTGCTGCATTCTGTAAAACATTAATTAATCTGTCATATATGCTATTAATTATAATTCTATGTTCGTTAATATTTTCACATACTATTTTATTTTTATCACAGTAAATACAATGACTAAAGTATAACAAGTTGGACAGGTTTTTATAACAATACTCTTCGTAGGTTTCAATTTGTTCAGGGTTACGTTTATTCCATTTAATTTTCCTAAATTGACTAGATTCGTTATTTATACATTTCTTTTCGCCGATAGCGATCTCCAAATTAAGTTTTACATATAGTGGATAATGATCCGACCAGCTAACGTCATTTTTTACCCATATTTTTTCAATCGTAGGCGCGGCCGCTCTTGTAGTAACTAAGTGATCAAGCCATCGGTTAGATTTATTTTGATCGCTTGTAAAAGTAAATGTATCAGAACTGGAACCTAACATGTTAATATCCGCACAATTCCAATCTAATTCTGAGCAGAAACTTAATAACTCATTCCCAAATAAAGTACCTGGATGGGCATTATAGTCTCCAATTATGTAACATTTTTCAGTATCCAACTCGTCTATAACGGCACTTACACCTGACAAACAGTTAGTAAATTCTGGTAGATTGTTATTATCATTACATGGCATATATATGTTAAACACTAAGAACTCTGTCTTATCCGATATAACTTTTATGCCTATAACCCTGTCAGACTTACAGTCTAATACTGTGACACTTTTAAAAATATCCTTTCTCCAGAGTAGTGCAAGCCCACCGTAGGGCCGGCCCCTCAGTACCCCCAAGCTAGTATCAACCGCCGACGTTGCCATACAACTAAAGTTGCTATCGACTTCATTCATGAAGTTCAGGTCATGCGGCAATAACCAAGTTTCCTGTAGTGCCAGGATATCCGAATATCGACAAAGATCCCTAACATGATCTAAAGCTCGCTTTACCGACTTACAGTTAAATGACGTAATGGTTAGTTTTCTCGTAGAACTGTAATCCATTAATGTTGAGTATTAGTAGCGGCATTTTGTATGGTTCGTTCTCGATACCTTCGAAATACAAGTCCGTTCGGCCAAAAGTCATTGCTTAGAAACCTTTTTAGTTGACTGGAAAATACAGTAATTTTAAATGAGCTAAAGTCCAATTCACGATTTTGTTTCAGCAGTTCAACATTCAAACATTCCTCCTTCATGTCTTGAATGTGTTCTTTGATGTTCTGAACCGTGGTGTTTTTACTCGCTCGCGATAGATAAATTGAAACCTTCGGCTCAGATACCATTATTTTGGTCGAATTTTGCAGAGTTCCACGATGATTTCTTTGGTTTTTCGCCCTTTTATTTGTAACATTTATAAAACCATCATTATCTTCAATAGGCGGTATGTTGACGTTCGATATTGCAACATTATGTTTTGCTGCTAGCGAAAAGCGTGGAGCAGAATCCGCCACGCCACCCCCACCCGCAGGCGCTCTCGTCATATAGGTCATAGTCGAGCGCCGCTGCGGCTGGTTGTGCACGATGTCTCGATACGATGGCGTGTGTGCAGTCTCCGGTGAGCCGGTTTCGATTTCCGCTGGTACGGGTATAGGCGACGAGCGATTTCCGTTGGTACCCCTAGTTGGAGTTGTCATAGTGTTGGGCTTTAACAGCGCAGTCTTTTTGGTACGCGGAAAAATATCTGAATTTTGTAAAGTTGCATGGAGTCCCGTCAATTCAGTGCATATTTTTGTATCGAATTGTGCCAATTCTGCCTTAGATACACAGTCAGCTTTAATTGATTGAAGCTCCGTCTTTAGAATACATATATCTTTCAGTAGTCGTGTAACGTCTACATGGTCGAAGGATACTGGTGGTAAGCGGTTCAAGTCTCTAGCTACATATGTAGGGACTTTCGCTGGTTCAACCTCCTTAAAAACTTTAATGATGTCTTTTATGTCTTTTTTCTTCTTATCTTCACCTCTTCTAAGATGTACCTTTATGTTCTCAGCAGAGCAAGCGTCATACAGCTCAGATTTTCCCTTGTCCACTTCCGCATCCGTAAAGTTAGAAGCACAGATTTGCACGGTACTCAATGCATCTAAAACGTCCACTTTATTTTGCACAAAAGTTAAAAACTCATTTATAATAAGAGAAACTGCCATGTCTTGTCACTTAGACCACACAAACTATGAGTGACGCATACATGCTTTTGCGCACGTCAAACGTAGATATTATGAAGGTAGATAGTAGATATTATGAAGGTAAAAGTATTTATGTTAATTTGTGTGTTTGTTTGTGCCAATTTCATGTCCATGCCACACGATTTATTAAATCGTTATTATTTTTTACCTGACACCAGCTTGTTAACGTATTTGTATTTCATTGCGACGATTTTGAATTAAACACTCATTTTATTAACTTATCTCTAGCTTGGTTGGTTGTCGGGACTTGTAATAACTCAGCAGACTTGCTGAGTTATTTTTCCAGCTTCCAGCAGCAAACCACCACGTGGAGCGTATTTAAGTGCCCATCACCCTTAGAGCCGCGTCTTTCACTTGACATTGGCGTTTCGCCATTTTTTTTATTGAAGATTGAAGATTGGTAAAATCACGCTCGTTATGAGAAGTGGAATGCCAAATAGAAAAATAGAATAGAACTTATCTCTAAATATAGATTTCTATATCGTAGAACAGATGGCCGTTGGGGCAGTAAAATTCTCGAGTGGCGACCGCGCACCGGAAAACGCAGTGTAGGCAGGCCTTCCACTCGGTGGACCGATGTCCTGGTGAACGTTGCGGGAAGCCGCTGCATGCGGGCAGCGCAGGACAGGTCGATGTGGAGATCCTTGGGGGAGGCCTTTGTCCAGCAGTGGACGTCCTTCGGCTGATGATGATGATAAATTTCTATAAAATTGATAGACGTATGTGCACCCTACTTTACTATGTGTGTTGCGGTGAGTATGAATGCGGAACTCCTTAATACCACAGAGCAAAGAAGTTTTATATCGTCGCTCCGGGGAGCGGGGTGCAAATCTGTGCCACAGAGTAAAGATACGTAAATGAAATGAAATGAAATGAAATGAAATGAAATGAAATGAAATGAAATGAAATGAAATTTAATTAAATTTAATTAAATTTAATTAAATTAAATTAAATTAAATGATGATTTATTTGCTGTAAATATAGTACAAATAAGGATACTTTTAAGGCCTAAAAAATATGCTTCTTGAGTTATCGGGAAAAGGATTTGACACTATTTGACGCTGAAATTACAGTAACTCAAAATAGGTATAGCTAAAATAGGAGGATAACGTAACTGTAGAATGTAGAACCATGTACACTCAGAACATGTAGAACACAGTTTTAAAAAATCTTTTCCGCGTTTTTTTCACTCAAGGAAAGTCATAAAAACGGTATGTATGCTGGTGGAGGCGGAAAAAGCCAGCCAGGTTTGTTCACTAAATATATTGTTTTTAACTGACGCGGTGGCTGAGTGGTTAGCGCTCCTGACTACTGGTCTGAGAGTTGTAAGTTCGATTCCAAACCAGGGAAAATATTATATTTCTGTGATGAGCAGATTTGTTTGCTCTGTGTTAGGTATGTCCATATGATGTGTACGTACATCAATCTCTGGTTCCCACAGTACAAGGAATCCTAGTTTGGGACCAGATGACCGTGTGTGATTTGTCCCAGATATTTCTTTATTTATTACATAGAAACATTCGCTTTCATTACTTACATGTGCAATTTCCATCAATGTCTCGATTCTTTCGCAAACACTTCCCGAAACGTTGAGTGTACAAGTCCCGCGTGGTAGGGACTTTGTACTAGGTAGAAAAAAAAATGACGATTTAAAAGCATGTGTAAAGCATCTACTTAAATAAAAAACATTTTGAGTTTAGATTAGATTAGATTAGATTTATTTATTTCATATTATCAATGTCAAGTTTACAATAATATAATATTACAAAAATGTCAGAGGATAATATGATCGTCAAAGCAATAATTAAATAAATAATAAGATAATTTAAAATGTCACACATAAAAAATATATCTAAATATGTCAAATTTAAAAATAAAGTACATTTCAAAATGTATGTCAAACAAAATATGAATATCAAATTAAAATACATGTCAATACTACAACTTGTAATAAAGTAATAAAATGTAAATAAATTAAGTCATCTTAATAACAAACTCATTAACCGAATAGAATTGAGTTTGAGTGAGTTTGATCTGAGTTGAGTTTGAGTTTGGCGAGATACGAGTACGACACTGAATTTGGCTCGTCTGTCAAGCTGTGGTCCGCAATTATCTTGTTTTCAATAATTATATGTATTTTCTCTTCTTACCTTATCTTCTTACTTGGTTTTGTAGGTCGTTTCACCTAATGGCAAATAAAAATATTAATTTCATTTCATTTCATTTTATTTCATATTCAATTCATTTCATTTTATTCTTTCACGATGGTATGCAAGTAAATATAACTTTAATAATCATGGTTGTTTACCCTAATTATGGTTTAGCATGTATGTAACACAACACTTATTGAAAAAAATATACCCCTCAAACAAATATTATCTTACTTCGGTTAGGCGTACGACAAAACTTACGTAGTGGTCTACGCATTTCAAATACGTATTGTTTTATTAGAAGAAAATGTCGTTTTTTATTTAAATAAAGATATCTCAGATGACTAGCAATTAAACATAAGTACCTGATTGATTTAAACTTTAATGGCCAACTTAATTAGATGCTCTATTATTTTCCTGTTAGTGATCTATAATTTATACCTAATATTTATTTACTTATTGCTAACTCTTAAAGGTGACCTAACGTGAACTAGAAACTCGTTTGGCTCGCATCTGGATTCAGTTCCGCAGATCTACTTCTAGGTATCTACTGGTTCCGCCGAACCTGTATGGGTCCAAGTCTCTTTAGCTGGAAGAATAGTGGCGATCTGAATGGATCTGAATCAACGTACCCGTTCCGTTGGACCTGTGTGGGTCCGAGCCCTTAAGTGGCACAGTTGCGCTTTTAGTTACCATATTGTGTATTTTTTGATCCGCGAATCATTTAAAACCGCCTCTGTAGAGACCAGTGGCTAGTCTGCTCGCTTTATATCAGCAGGTCGCGGGTTCGATTCCTAGCGGGGTCCAAAGTCAAAGTGAAAAGCCTTTATTTGCCAGAATACAGTAGGTACAGATTTTGGTAGCATTAATGAGGTGCGTGTATCCAACCTGGATGCAGGTGTGCCAATATTGAAATACGCATAAAATAATCATAAAATAAATATACAAAGTTCATGTCGTGGACTTGTAGGACTCGGTTTGGTTGGTGGTAGGACATTTTCTGAGTCAGCCTGGCTAGCTACCACAATTTTATCTAAGTCTTGCCGCCAAACATCAATGTTAATAGTATTGATGTGTTCCGGCATGGAGAGAAGATAGCCAGTTCCCCATTGCATTTGGGAATCTTGGAAGCCCGCTTCCATCTTCGGCATCATCATCACTTACCACCAGGTGAGGTGATGCCAAGGGCTTACTTACTGTGGATTATAAACCGAAAAGATTCAATCTAAATATTTTCAGTCTGGGAGTTTTGACGTTAAAGATGCACACAATAATAATAATAATATCCGGGACAAATCACACACGGTCATCTGGCCCCAAACTAGGATTCCCTGTACTATGGGAACCAGAGACTAATTATCAAAGGAAAACTTGAATGTTCCTGCAAACTACGAAGAAACTTATTCCCTGAATTAATATTTTCTATAGTTATTTCCATACTAAAATAGTTTTAAGTACTGTCATTAACACATATCATGGACTAAAGGCCGGCAACGCACTTGTGACTCCTCTGGTGTTGCGGGTGTCTATGGGCGGCGGTAATCGCTTACCATCAGGTGATCCGTCTGCGCGTTTGCCACCTCTGCCATAAAAAAAAAAAAAAAAAAAAAACTACTTTGTCTGAAATGATGAAAATTATAATTATTATAGTGATAGCTTCACGCAGACTTTCAATAATTTGGATTGAATATTGCGATTTGACCCTTCTTATGTCCTTAAATTTAGATTGACAAAAAACTACACATTAGTTACGTTTTTCAAAAAGACTAGCCAGCTTTAACTATCCATTCCTTAGTATTTTAATTTGTTAAAAAAATAATGAACCCCTATTAATCAAAATCTGTTGGAGGGTTTCCTGATGTTTCTTCTCTCTCCGCTCCGCAAACACTTCCCGAAACGTCGGGTATTCGAGTTCCAAATCGTAGGAACTGCATATCGACGGTCCCAAGTACAATCCCATAAGTGGTAGTTAGGTGATTTTCAGTTTATGTTTGCGTGACATCCATGACACTCTATACTTTCATTTGCTAGTTACACACGTTTAAAACTTCAAACTGCTTTCCTGTAAAATTTGACTTTTGCAGTTAGGGTATTGTACGTAGGGACCGTCGATATAAGGTACTTACATAACATTTGAAAAGTATACAGTGTTACCTACTACGAATCGAATAAATAAATAAATAAGAACTTGATTTATCTAATAAAAAAAAAACATTCTACGATAATAAGTTCACAATCTTCGAAGATATCCCGTAACATACACACAAAGAAAACACAGCCACAGTCACTGAAACCGTCCTTTTTCGGAAGTCGGTTAGAACCTAAACATCACAAAACTATTTATAAACGCCACAGTTTTAAGGAAACTTCTTTTTAAATCAAATTAAAATGGCGCGACGCGATTACTGAACCAAGGTTGGTTCCTTACTGTTCTTCGAGAGCGGTAAATCCTTAAGTTTTTAACTTTAATAAAGAATGAACTAAGGTATAAAGGAAGCTTCTTGGACAGCGAGACCAGTTTAAACTGGTTATGTACTTACCTAATTATCATGCCAAATGACGTGCCATTCTTTGATACCTGTTTACAAGGACCTAAACATTGCTTCGGAAGGACTGGTCAATCAGGGCGTTGAAAATGGTGGAGTTTATTGGTGTAACCTGTAGGTAGTGGTTCAGTGCGGCTTGTATCGTTGCATCGATTATGCAGGTTAACTGACTACAGACACGGTTATATCCTGAATGACGCCTTTTTTCTGGCGGCGTGGTCTGGCTTGGGAACTTCACCAGACATAAAGGCTCCATATCCTATACAGCCTTTAAAACAAAACTTATCATCTCAAAGCAAATCATCTTTAATACTTAATCATTTATACTCGTTTAATAGTGGAGTCTATAGACTATTGTATAAGTAAGTACTTATACAATGAGCACTTTAAAATTAATATCATTTAGTGAACAGCTAGTCTTGTGCTTGAGGTCAATTGTTTAAGGAAAAACATGATAGGATCGTTCTTTATTATTGTTTCGCGCGATTTATGTCCGTGTGAATTACTTTATTAGGGTGCGCAAAAATATAAAAAAACGGATTCCTAGTCTAGCGATATTTTATAAATACCAAAGCAGTTTTAAAGGACACGTTTCATTTTGTGCCTGGACATGTACGGAGTACGAAAAATATAGGCTTTCTGGTAAAATAATGAAAAAAATATTAGAAGCAGGGTTGTGTGGTTCAAGCGTAATGTTTTATCAGCACTTTTTACAATATAAATGGTAACACTGAAGCTTGCAATAGTAGGTCACGTTCAGAAATTACGGCGCGGCGTCGTCCACATATTCCTCAGATGCTTTCTCTGACTCTGACTGAACACCCTTCTGTTCTGACTTCTGACATTAGTGTACGTTTTTAAAAATCTGTGGATATGCCTTGCCTCTTTTACAAGCATATCAGCTGGTTTTCGAGTTACTTGTTGGACAACTAAATTATTAATTTCGATGGTATGTACAAAATCTAATTTCTGAACGTAAAATGCTCAAAATTGCGCTTGATTCGCCATGTTGGGTGATTTAGGTGTTGCGATTGTTCAGTCTGAGAATCTGGATGAACCTCGCAACGAAGGTAAATCGAAGGAAATGTACAATTAGAAAATACCATGTTTCTAATGACTTATTTATGGTGTTTAGTACACAAACCAGGTCCAAGCTCCATAGTCCCGTGAAACGTCTCCTTTATTATCCTTTTTGAAAACAGATTATCTCAACAGTCTCTATAAAAAGCGGGTATTTTACATTTTGCATTTTCTACATAAAATACTCATAACTTTCATTCATTCATTCAATGTCATTAAAACGTAACTGGCAGGGGCGCCATGTGATGTGGGCTGCAGGGAGGTTAATCAAACGACTTGTCTGTCTTGTCTTGATCTATCTTTTTGTCTGAATCAAGCACATATTGGTGTCGATTCGGTTTTCACGATTAAACTTATTTGACAGGACTAAACTAAATTTAAGCGTCCTGTCCTTGTCTTTTCAATACAGAGAGAAAAACACAGAACACTTAAATTAAGATTAATCCTGTCAAATAAGTTTAATCGTGAAATCCGAATCGACACCATTGTTACTTGTTTTTTTTTTGTTTCTGTGACGGATTCGTTTCCTCGGAAACAGATATAAATAAATACTTCATTCAGTTCAACAATTTTTCTCGCACATCCATCACATTTTGTGGCGACTGATCTCTATCTTTCTATATTATCTAATTTGTGCAAGCTGCGTCGTCCTATAATACAACTGTTGGATGACCAAAAAAAAAATGAAATAAGAACAAACAATTTCACAAAAATACAATGTTTTTATTAAGAAACATACATAAATATCACCAAAAACAACTTTTCGTAACTCTTAAAACAACTATTGATTTTCACAAAAACTCTGACTTTCTCGTATAAAAGCTGTGAATTCAATGTCGTTCAATAATTTTCACATCTCATACAACTATACAACTTCTGAAGTCTTCTTCTGAAGAATCAGACCCACGGTTCCCATCCCGACCTGGTCACGCTTAAGATCTGAGGCTCCGTGCACTGGCGGAGAAGACAGGATATCTGATGGCAGAAAGAGATGGCATTACATTACTTACTCAGACTGTAGAATGGACTATGGACTGAGGTGTGGACTGGACTATAGACTAGACTGTTGTCTAGATTGTAAAATGGACTATGAATTGAGGTGTGGACTGGACTATGGACTAGACTGTTGTCTGGATTGTAAAATGGACTAAGGATTGAGTTGTGGACTGGATTATTTTATTTTATTCAGGATAGCAACAGCCACTTATTAAAAGTAAACACTAGACTAGTCTGTTGTCTAGATTGTAGAAAGGACTATGGACTGAGATGTGGACTGGACAATAGTCTAGAGTGTAAATGGAATATGGACTGAGATGTGGACTTGACTGTTTTATGGATTGTAGACTATGAACTGAACTTTAGAATGGACTATGATGTCCACTATGAACAGAACTCCGGTCCATAGTCTGAATAACATATATTTAAGATAAGATAAAGATAAATACTCTTTATTGCACACAAAATACAATTTCATTATAAAAAAAAACATTAACAACATTATATTTCTTACTTGTTCCTCTATACTATAACATTCTTTTTACTCATATTCAAAAGTGAATGTATTTTCTCCAGTCCTGGACTGGACTATGTGCTATTGTACTCAGTCTAATGTAATCTGGATTGTAGAATGGAATTTGGACTGAAGTGTGGACCGGACTATGGTTAGTTTCGTCCAGTCCTGGACTAGACTGTAGTCTTGATTGTAGAATGGAATATGGACTGAGGTGTGGACAAGACAATGGACTAGACTAGACTATTTTATGGATTGTAGAATGGACTATGGACTGAATTGTTGACTGGACTTTGGACTAGCCTGTTGTCTGGATTGGAGAATGGACTATGGACTAAGGCGTGGACTGGACTGTGGGCTGGACTATAGTCTGGATTGTAGAAAGGACTGTGAACTGTGGGCTGGACACGATAGTCTGGATTGTAGAATGGACTATGGGCTGGACTGTAGTCTGAAATGTAGAATGGACTATGGACTGAGGTGTGGACTGAACTATAGTCTGGATTGTAGAATGGACTATGGACTGAGATGTGGACTGGGCTGTAGAATGGACTATGGAGTCCTATTCATAGGGCACTCTATAGTCCAGTCTAAACTCGAACAAGTCTGAATAACCTATATTTCTTACCTGTTCCTCAACACTATAAACTTCTTTCTCCTCATATTCACTGAACACACTCTCCAACAGCTGAATGTATTTGCTCTTGTAACTATATTGATCGCTATTCTGTATGGAGTTCCGCGTTATGTGATAAGAAAGCGATTTGCCGTCAAGTATGGATGTTATGTGTTTGAACTGCAAAGAAAACAAACAGTATAATAATAATATCTGGGACAAATCACACACTGTCATCTGGCCCCAAACTAGGATTCCCTGTATCTTGGGAACCAGAGACTGATATACATACATATACATATATGTATGTATATACATCTAAATACATACATATATAGATATAATACACGGAGACTCAGAGCAAACAATTCTACTCATCACAGAAAAGTTTGCCCTGTGTGGGGATCGAACCCACGATTCTCGGATCAGAGGTCAGGATCGTTAACCACTTAGTCACCGAGTCAGTCAATATAAAATTATAATATTATGAAATTCACATTTAAATAAAAAATTAAATTGCACGCTCGTCACGCTCTTGGATTAAAATCTAGACCAAAATATGCATCAATGATACTTTGTTTGCTTTCGTGGTCTAGCTTTCGTGGCTAGTCTGCTCGCTTCACATTAGGAGGTCGCGGCTTCGATTCCCGACGAGTTAAACTTTGTAGGACCACCATAAAATTGGTGGCAGTGGCAGGGAATTTTCTGAGCACGCCAGACTAGCTACCACCATCTTATCTAAGTCTTGCCGCCAAACGTCATGGTTAACAGCATTGATGTGTTCCGGCATGGAGATAAGATAGCCAGTTCCCCGTTGCGTTGGGGAATCTCGGTAAGCCCGCTTCCATCTTCGGCATCATCATCACTTACCACCAGGCGACATGATGCCAAGGGCTTACCACTTGAAAAGGCGATAACAAAGTGGACTTACCTTTTCATTAAACTCCGATCCCATCCATTTGAAAGATATTCTGATGACGGGTAGAAAAACTCTATGTGAATTACGCAAGGCACTCAGCAGTCTTTGTAAACGGCTTTCTAGCACTGAAATAATAAAAAAATAAGTTTTAAAATGACAAATGACAAAAAAATGACAAATGCTACAAATGACTACTTAACAAACTGTGTTGATAACATCAGCTAAGGGTTCCGTACCTTAAAAGGAAAATGAAAGAACCCCTAGAGCATCACCCGTGTGTCTGTCTGACGGTCATAGCCAATTTGCTCCGAATCTACTGGACCGATTAAGTTGAAATTTAAAACACACTAGCTTCCGCCCGCAAGTTTGCCCTGTGTGGGGATCGAACCCACGACTCTCGGATCAGAGGTCAGGATCGCTAACCACTTAGCCACCGAGTCAGTCTATTAACATTATAAATGCGAAAGTATGTATGTTTGTTTGTTTGTTTGTTCCACTTTTACGCCGAAACTACTAAACGGATTTGGATGAAATTCGGTAGGTAGATAGATAAAGCACACGGCTAACACATAGAATACTTTTTATAACGGAAAACTCAAGGGTTCCCGGAGGAATGCTTAAAACTCAAAATTTCCACTTCGTTACTAGATGGCGCTGTCTTAACATTTTATTTCTCTCTGGACCCAATTCTGAAGTCCACGCAGACGAAGTCGCGGGCAGGAGCTAGTATATAATAATTGACCACGCTGAATACGTTAAAAAAACCGACTTCCGGCAACAACTCCAATTTTGCTGTGTTTTTGTTGATTTTCTCAAAAACCGCTGAATCGATTTCGATAAAATTTATATGGGACCACCTGTGAAGTATACCCTTTTAAACAAAAAAAGAATTTTCCAAATCGGTTCAGGCGTCTTCGAGTGATCGGTGAACATACATAAAAAAAACATTCCGACGAATTGAGAACCTCCTCCTTTTTTTTGAAGTCGATTAAAAAAAATAGCTTACCAGAGACATCACAAACAGCCAGGAAGTTGTTGGTTAGCCTGGCGGGCGGGAGTTCCCCGCCGCCGGCGCCAAACTGGAGACAATTGGCGAAGTCGACACCGCAGACGGCGCCATTTTGAATGGAGTACATTATGTTCTGCAAATGGCGGTCGCCTACTCCTGCAACCGAAGATAATAATATTGTAATAAGAGAGTGCCCAAAAAATGACAAAAGCGATTATTTCCAGATAACAATTGACGATAGGCATTTCAATTTTTGACCACAACATTACAAAATATTATAAGAGTGTATTGTGTAGAAAATGCAAAAACAAAATACCTTTTTTAAAAAAAAAAAAACAAAGCAAAGAATCGCCCTAAGACATTTTTTTAAATAAAACTTAATATCTATTACAATTGATGTCATTAGTTTGTTTGTTTGTTTGTAAACTCTTTATTGCAAAAAGAAATAAATGTACAAAACTTAAAAGTAACTGTAAAAATACGCAATGGCGGACTTATCCCTTACGGGATCTCTTCCAGTCAACCTAGTGCGTATTAGTTCATTACTAAAACTATAAGCTGGAGAATCTATACATGTTCATAAATTTTTTTCATTGAAATAGTCTAGAGTTTTATAATATCCTTTAGAACACAAAAAATTCTTTACATATTTCATCCAAGTTATGACCGTGTCTGAAATCAGTTAACCGAGATGTTATGTTACCTAGAACCCAATTGAGTATCGTCATGGATGCCAGGGTCTCCAGGAATCGATGCTTCTTCCATATGAAGTCTTGAGTGGACGCACTGTGCAGCTGTATCGAGGATCTGTGTAAAGTTAAGAAAAAACCATTAAAAAACAAGGTCTCGTTCCTTAACCAAAGTAATATTCGACAACCGCCTCCGTAGCGTAGTGGCTTGCCGCTCGCTTCACATCAGGAGGTCGCGGGTTCGATTCCCGGCGGGGCACAACTTTGTGGACTCGGTTTGGTTGGTGGCAGGGAATTTTCTGAGCCCGCCTGGCTAGCTACCACCATCTTATCTTAGTCTTGCCGCCAAACATCAATGTTAACAGCATTGATGTGTTCCGGCATGACGTTAAGATAGCCAGTTCCCCATTGTGTTGGGGAATCTTGGTAAGCCCGCTTCCATCTTCGGCATCGTCATCACTTACCATCAGGTGAGGTGATGCCAAGGGCTTACCAATTGAGGGTAAAAAAAAAGTTAAGATAGATCTTGCATAAGCCTGACAATAGTCTGTCCCTTTCACACTTACAAAAATACAATAGGGGGAGCTCCAACGGGATCCTGATCCTGAAGATGATAGCGGACAGGATGGACGCGGCAGTTTTCAGGCGGTTCACAGACTTATACATAATAGTAATATCCGGGACAAATCACACACGGTCATCTGGCCCAAACTAGGATTCCGTGTATCTTGGGAACCAGAGACTGATATACATACACATATACATTTAAATACATACATATATAGATATAATACACCCAGACTCAGAGCAAACAATTCTGCTCATCACAGAAACGTTTGCCCCCACACAGGGTGGGGATCGAACCCACGACTCTCGGATCAGTAGTCAGGAGCACTAGCCACTGAGCCACCGAGTCAATCACATCCGTGTGTAACACGGTGAGCTGTCTATTGGCGGCCCCGTTTCCGCATTATATTAGATACCTTGCTTTGTTTCCTTGTGTTTAATGAATGTGTGTGTATTGTTAGCTATTACGAAAAATTAAATCGGAAGTTATAGACAGAAATGCGCGAGCGCATTCTATGTTGAACGGTGGGACGGGTAGGTGCTGTTGGTTTTGGAATGGAGCATTAAAACAAGAGATTTTAGTACCTATTTGGAGTTTGATTGGAATAAATTCTAATAGTGTATATACTAACATAGCTTGTAAGATTTAAAAAAAGTGCGTTTGCAATATTAAGGGGGGTAACCCCTTAAATTTCAAACGCACTTTTTTAATACTGTATTTCGACTCTTCATACAAAGATACCACCAAAGTTAGTACCTCAAAGACTTGGCAGGCGCCTTCTCACAGAGCTGCCGATGCAAGGACATAACTGAAGTCGACAGAATCAGCTCATCGTCCACTGGTCTCGACACCGTATCTAATATTTCTGAAAAAAAATATGAAAGTATTTTATGTAGTATTTTGTTGTTGTTTTCGGGCAGCGCAGGACCGGTCAGTGTGGAAATCCTGGAAAATCCTTTGTCCAGCACTGGACATCCTGTCGGCTGATGATTTTATTCGAAAAACGTAGCACTGTACACTACTGGTCCCTACCACTCGGAACTCGTACACCCGCCGCTTCGGGAAGTGTTTGCGGAGTGAGAAGAAACGACGGGCCCAAAGAAACTCCCTCCAACAAATTTAGCAAAAAAAAAAAAATTCTACTTTGTGTAAAAATACCACTCTTAGACAATTTAACAGTCATGAAACTGAATAACTTTTTCTATGGCACCCATACAGAATTCCGAAAAAAAAACAACTTTAAAAAATTGGCCATGTATACAGAGCCTAAATTGTAAATTACTTTGCAAAAATTCCTGTTTTAATTTCCAGGATAATAATATATGAAATCCGATGAAATATACTTTATTTATGTGCAAACTTAAACTATACAAAAGTGACATTCATCTTCAGCCTGCATTAGTCCACTGTTGGACATAGGCCGCCTCCAAGGCACGCCACTTATACCCATCTTCGGCCACGCGCATTCAGCTGTTACCAGCAACCTTGCGCAGATCATTGCTCCACCTAGCCGGGGGGCGTCCCACGCTAAGTTTGCCCAAACGCGGCCTCCACTGTAGCACTGTATACGTGTAAAAGTGACATTACAAAGAATATATAACTGTACAATTTATCCGGCCTAATCGCTTAGCACAATTTCTTTGAAGCAACCTAAACGATTATACTTGTGGCGACATCTATCGCACCGCCACGAACTAAACCTAGAACGCGCTATTGAAAGTTTCTTCGGATTAACTACATATACGACTTCCAACCATCAGTGGTTGGACCACGGCCGGTCCCCAGGCATACCACCTCGCCTGGCGGAGGTACCTCCCTTTTCCTCCGAAGAGTGGGAACACCAGATCCTACATACTTACTGTCCAAATCGCAAGTCTTCGCTATCACATTTCTCATCCTCTCGTAGTCTTCCAAATACTCTATCAAGCCGCAGTCTTCGCTAAGCGGTGTCACCTGAAATCACAGTACAAGGACATTACAGTATGGACACTCCTTATCGCTTTCTGAAGACTACCTCACCGCCCAGTGTGACTTCTAAGTAACCATTTGTCAAGAGATTGGCAAACCAAAGATAATTTTATTTTCATAAAGATAGAGGTAATGTCTTCTAAGGCTATACAGCCTTGTCTCGTGTATACAGTATTCACTTCATTTAAAATGTCTATTGTAAAAGTCTGTCGTTTATGTTCATATCTGTCGTTAAAGGTTCTATTGTTTTCAGAAATATCAATGACTAAAAACGTCAACGTAACAAAAAGAAGTGTAACCTACAGCAAGGCGGTATGACCAAGAAGCCTTAGCCTTAGCCTAAGCAGCCCTAGATACTCACAGTCACACACACACATTAACACGTTTACAAACATGAAGAAGTGTCAAATTTCTTTGTAGTAAACAGTAACGCGATTATTTATATGTAGCGTCCGGGGTGTGACCAGAAATATCTATTTATTTACTGGGTTCTTCAATATACAGGGTGTAACAGAAAGGTGTGATAATACTTCAAGGTTGGCTTTTACCCATCAAACTGAACAACTTTTGTTCTGCAACTTTGTTGGAATCGCAAAGAAATTTTCGTTTCATACAAACTTGGTTCGCCAGCTGATCGATTTGTATGAAAAGTCCAAAAAAAATTTTGCGATTTGAACAAAGTTGTAGAACAAAAGTTGATCAGTTTGATGGGTAAAAGCCAACATTGAAGTATTATCACACCTTTCTGTTACATCCTGTATTAGGTCACAACATCCCTCCATAAAGCGTATAAAACCAAAAGAGGAAAAACAAGACTGGTGTCGCGGGTGTCTATGGGCGGCGGTAATCGCTTACCATCAGGTGATCCGGCTGCTCGTTTGCCACCTCTGCCATAAAAAATAAATAAAAAAAAGAGATTTTTTATTGACAAAACAGTGCACCAAAAAAAGGTACCTAACCAGTTATTTTTATAATAGGAAAATAGAAAAAATTTTGAACTATTTTAATATGTGTAAGTGTATTGTAATAAAATAAAAAATGTAAGGGTGCGTTTCCATTGACGCGGAGCTGGGCGGAGGGAGCGGACCGTGAATTGACCAAATACAATACTCGAGATCTCCGCTCCGCGTGTGTGGAAAGTTGGAAACAGTGAAAGAGGAGCGGAGCAGAGTTGAGCGGACATTTTAAATAAAATATATGAACACGCGGCCCCGGACTAGACAGAACGGAGTAGACTTGATTGGAAAACGGTCAAATGCAGCTCCGGTCCATCAAGACACCACCGCCTTCCATCAAGACCTACCTTGTAGCCAACCACATCGCCGCCGAAGACATTATCAACCACACCCTGTATGCGTTGTACAGCCGCGTCAGCTTTCAGAGACTCGCCGCTCTTGTGTATATGTCTGCAGATAAATAAAATAAAATATTACAATTTGTGGAAGTGGTGCGATCTACTTAGCAACATTGATAGGCGGAGTTCCTTAAAAGCTCTCACTTCTTGTTTTACTTCATCTGACTCGG
This sequence comes from Coleophora deauratella, assembly GCA_958295455.1. Taxonomy (NCBI): domain Eukaryota; kingdom Metazoa; phylum Arthropoda; class Insecta; order Lepidoptera; family Coleophoridae; genus Coleophora; species Coleophora deauratella. Next base: position 8,845,419 of record OY282415.1, read on the forward strand.
TGGCTCAGTGGTTAGTGCTCCTGGCTACTGATCCGAGACTCGTGGGTTCGATCCCCACCCGGGGCAAACATTTCTGTGATGACCAGATTTGTTTGCTCTGTGTCTGGGTGTATTATATCTATATATGTATGTATTTAAACGTATATGTGTATGTATATCAGTCTCTGGTTCCCAAGATACAGGGAATCCTAGTTTGGGGCCAGATGACCGTGTGTGATTTGTCCCAGATATTATTATTATTATTTATTTACCACTAGATATAAAAAAAAAACAAGAAAGAAGGCCGCAAAGTATGTGGAGTTTCCGTATTCTTTTACTTTCAGGTCGCGGGTTCGATTCCTGGCGGGGTCCAACTTTTTAGGACTCGGTTTGGTTGGTGGTAGGGCATTTTCGAGCCCGCCTAAGATCTTATCTAAGTCTTGTCGCCAAACATCATTGTTAACAGCATTGACGTGTTCCATCATGGAGATGAGATAGCCAGTTCCCCATTGCGTTGGGGAATCTCGGTAAGCCCGCATCCATCTTCGGCGTCATCATCACTTACCACCAGGTGAGATGATGCCAAGGGCTTACCAATTGAGGGTAAAAAAAAACTTTGCGGCCTTTTTTCTCATGAGGGCAGACCACAAATACATACATGACAAACTAACTGATAATCGTACTTTTGAAGCGGGTTAAAAATGAAAATATGTTATTCGAAGTAGGTAGCAGTGCATACTTGTCATTTAGTTATTCTTTCTTACATCTCCAGCACGAAAAGGGTGCCTTTGGTCCCTAAAAACTCAAAGAAAAACGGTTTTTGCTGCAAGCGTAAGAAAAAGTGATTCGAATTTCGAACATCACCTTTTGCGCGGCGCTGGAAAAAAATGGGCTCATTCAGAAACTCATTTTGGCCTAGCGATTTAACTCATAGGCACAAAATTTTGTCTGTTATTTAATGATTTTTTTAGCTATTGCATTTTTAAAGACGTAATATTTAAAATAAATATGTGAATATATACAGGGTGTAAGGGACAGGTTTCCGAAAACTTTAAGGGCTTGCTCAGTAGACGAAACTGAACAACTTTCCACAAGAATTTTTTTCAGGAAACGATAAAAAAATCGGCTTCTCCATACAAACTGTCTAATCAAGTTTATAATTTTGTATGGAGAAGCCGATTTTTTTTTTCGTTTCCTGAATAAAATTCTTGTGGAAAGTTGTTCAGTTTCGTCTACTGAGCAAGTCCTTAAAGTTTTCGGAAACCTGTCCCTTACACCCTATATATAATATGAATATCGCTTACTTAAAAATAGCATGTTTGGTTATCTTAGGTTTACATAAAAATGACAAGCAGCGCAGTTTCCGAACGCAACCTCCAAATTAAAAACATCATAATAAAAAAGCGGCCAAGTGCGAGTCGGACTCGCCCATGAAGGGTTCCGTAGCAGCAAGTAACATAATATAAAAGTTTTTGTAGTTCGTTGTAACTTGAATGAAAGGTAAATTGCGGTTTACGATTTATGACGTATTCAAAAAAAAACTACTTACTAGATATCGTTCAAACCAATTTTCGGTGGAAGTTTGCATAGTAATGTACATCATATATTTTTTTTAGTTTTATCATTCTCTTATTTTAGAAGTTACGGGGGGGGGACACACATTTTACAACTTTGGAAGTGTCTCTCGCGCAAACTATTCAGTTTAGAAGAAAATTATATTAGAAACCTCAATATCATTTTTGAAGACCTATCCATAGATACCCCACACGTATGGGTTTGATGAAAAAAAATTTTTGAGTTTCAGTTCTAAGTATGGGGAGCCCCCAAAATTTATTGTTTTTTTTTCTATTTTTGTGTGAAAATCTTAATGCGGTTCACAAAATACATCTACTTACCAAGTTTCAACAGTATAGTTCTTATAGTTTCGGAAAAAAAGTGGCTGTGACATACGGACAGACAGACAGACAGACAGACAGACATGACGAATCCATAAGGGTTCCGTTTTTTGCCATTTGGCTACGGCACCCTAAAAACGATATTGTCTCCAAAGAGAATTTAATCAACTACGTTCTCACTCCGCAAACACTTCCCGAAGCGGCGGGTGTACGAGCTCCGAGCGGTAGGAGCCTCGTATTAGGTAGACAAAAGAATGACGGTCGAAAAGTGTACACTGCTACCTACTTCGAATAAAATATATTCATTTTCATAAAACTTTTCTCGCTGGTCGAGGTGAAAAGTTGTACGTTACCAGCACTCATAGCAAAAAATAACTTTGCTCACTAGTATTGTCTGCCTAATACGAGGTTCCTACCACTCGGAACTCGTATACCCATTATAACATATTTTGATTTTTGATTCAATGATCGAAATAACTGGTGCAGGCGAGGGAAGCCGCTGGATGCGAGCAGCGGAACACCGGGTAGGGTGGAAATAATTCGGGGAGACCTTTGTCCAGCAGTGGACATGATAGCGTATGTTGCATTTATTATCACGGCGTTTATTGCATTTTCTTTGAGGAGATAGTGTGTGCGGTAGTAATATATTCGGGTGTATTATATCTATATATGAATGTATTTAAAAGTATATGTGTATGTATATCAGTCTCTGGTTCCCAAGATACAGGGAATCCTAGTTTGGGGCCAGATGACCGTGTGTGATTGTCCCGGATATTATTATATTATTATTATTATTATATTATATTCAATTCAGTACATCTCATAGTTTGTTTTTCCTGCCTTAAGGTTGCCTGGAAGAAATTGCTACCTAGCAATAAGGTCGTCTATTGTTTTCACCAATTTTCTTTTGTGTTTGTCTTTGTAATATTATATTTTCTTATGATGCAATAAAGTATATTGAATTGGATTGAATATATTACTTACCTGCGCGTGGTTCCGTCGGAGAGTAAATATCGCAAGACAGCCGGACGGCGGATCGAGTCCGTGAATATCGGCACCTAAATAACAAAGAGAACCTATCAGAAATTTCAAAAAAAAAATTGGATTTTCCATACAAAATCTGCTGAGTAATCAATTTATAAGATTTTTTTTTCCTAATACAGTATAAGAAAAACAATTCACTTTAAAAATCGTTCACTTTCATGTGTATAAGTTCTGATATCCTGTATATTGTGAACAACCCATTACGTCCCCACAGCAGGGGCACGGGTCTCTTCCCATACCTCGGGAAGGTTAGGCCATACTCCACACACGGGGGTCAAGTCCGAATTGGGAGGTAGTGGGGCTAGTGGCCAACCCTGGTGTCAAAAGTTATCCTGTTATATCATGCTATGCTATTTTTACAAGGTTGCCGGAAGCGAATCGCTAAAAACGCTTTAGTTTTTTATTTTATTTTAAGACACTTCTGTTTATTTTGTCTTGTCTTGTCCTGTCTATTTGGTGTGCAATATTAACTTACTTTGTTTTAATTTGTAAGTAAAAATCCATCGAATAAGTGAACTAAGTACTTACTTAAGTAAATCAAAAAAATAAATAAAAAACTTACTTGCTCATAAAATTTAACAACATACACTCCACTGGGCAGCCCCAACAGCTTCCCCACACTCGGGTCCGAAACCAAAGTGGTCCCCAAAGTTGGGCACATTTGCGTCAAGCGGAGGACATCTTGCTTTTTGCGAAGTCTCAGCTCGCGGATAACGTCTTTGAGTATTGACAGGGTTTTCGCCCTGAACGATGGATCTGTTTCTGCGAAAAAACAGTACAAACCAGTGAGTTACTTTTTATTAAATTTTTCAAGTTTTGTTTTGAACGATGACGTCATTGTACAATATAGTAGTTTGCATACTGATTACGAAATTCTTATAGATTAAAATTTGAAAATGTAGGCAATAAAAATGAAAGTGATTAAGTTTTTCAACAATTTCAATAGAAGAGCTATTTCGTGAATAATATTTCGTAATTTATTTTCAATGTCAATTGTGATGACTGTTATCTTATTTGAGACAATTTTACAATGGGGAGTGCTCCGAGGAATTGTTCGGATTGATCCCTACCGCCTCTTTTCGCCATCGTTCTACGCGACAACATATTCATCCCCATCACATAGATGGTTGGCAGCCCAAAAGCACAGTTTACTCATTCAAAGTAAATTATAAGAAGCATATTTTATATTTGCAAAAGTTAAAATCTTCATAAAACTAACCTAATTAATGTATCATACCGTATATTACTTACTTATTACAACCAAACCAATGAGGCTATTGATGTTTACCAGACCCAAGAGATAGAAAATAATACTATATAACCTATCTATTTATATTACTAAACAAATACAAAACCTTATTTTATTCAGTTTTAATTGTATGCCCATCGTGTATTTATTATTATTCTTCATTCTTTGTTCTTTTATCATATGTATCTACCTACTTAAGTTATTACCTAATACCTATTAGAAATATTGACGATGTTGTGATGCGTATCCTAGTTTATACAACTGGATAATTAAAATTTTAATTTTAGTGTTTGTACACCTTTAATTTTTTCTTTTATGGCATAAGTACAGAAAGGCAGTCGCTGCGCTCGGCTGCGCTTTCCTCTGTAAGGTGTCCACGGAAGACCAGCGTCGCGTCACTCAGAGTGACCCGACATTATGCTGAGTGGAGGCCTTATTAGTGGCACATACTAAGTACTTTAAGTAAATTTTGTCTAAATTTTTTATTGTTATTTGCTACTAATAAACATTTTCTTTCTTTCTTTCTTTCTTTCAAAACTGTGCGTTTCCCTACAAACTTTCTGCCTCGCACAACCAAACTGTGGAATGAATTGTCGCCTGCGGTATTTCCGGACCGATACGACATTCAAACCTTCAAGAAAAGAGCGTACTCCCATATCAAAGGCCGGCAACGCACTTGTGACTCCTCTGGTGTTGCGGGTGTCTATGGGCGGCGGTAATCGCTTACCAGCAGGTGATCCGTCTGCTCGTTTGCCAGCTATGCCATAAAAAAAAGACATGTCAATTCATTCCATTTTTGTTACCATGTTTAAGCAAATAAAATTAACTTTTCTTTTAAAACAATCATTATCATCAGCCAAATGATGACGTTCACTTCTGAAAAAAGGCCTTCCCCAATGATTTCCACACCGAAAAATAAAACAAATTTAAAAAGCTCCACCCGACTGTAAAAGGTAAAAACCTGAAATTGCGCGGTCGCCACAAGAGAACTTTAACGCTCCAAACACTATTTAAAAATAAAAAAACTCACCGAAATTTCGAATTTCATACAGTTTCACCTTGTACTTAGTTAGCAGCTGATAATCTGTACCAGAGTAAGGATTCTCGAATATCTTGTGTCGCATTCTATCGAATGTCTCCGCCCATTTAGAAATGTCTGTAAAAATATTAAGACTTGAGCTCGCTATTGATAATTGATCGACTGACTCGGTGGCTAAGTGGTTAGCGATCCTGAGCTCTGATCCGAGAGTCGTGGGTTCGATCCCCACACAGGGCAAACTTTTCTATGATGAGCAGAATTGTTTGCTCTGAGTCTGGGTGTATTATATCTATATATGTATGTATTCAAAAGTATATGTGTATGTATATCAGTCTCTGGTTCCCAAGATACAGGGAATCCTAGTTTGGGGCCAGACGACCGTGTGTGATTTGTCCCAGATATTATTATTATTAATAATGAAATAAACTTCCACTTATGAATTACAAATTTAATGGCATGTTTAATGTCTCTGTCGTCTAGTGGCAAGTCCGCTCTCTTTATATCAGGAAGTCGCGGGTTTGATTCCCGGCAGAATCCAATTCTGTAGGACTCGGTTTGGTTGGTATTAGGACTTTATCTGAGCCCTTCTGGCTAGCTGAAGTCTTGCCGCCAAACATCAGTGTTAATAGTGTTGATGTGTTTCGACATGGAGGTAAGATAGCTAGTTCGCCTTGCGTTGAGGAATCTTGGTAGGCACGCCTCCATCCATTTGTCTGCAATTTTTTTTTCCAAAACCGTTCGGCGGTTATCAAACAAACATCCAAACTTTCAAAATATATTACATTATTATTTATTTATTATCGATTACGCATTTTTTTTATAATGAGCGATAAGTTCATATTAATACTAGCTTTCTGCCCGGAACTTTGTTTACGTGAACTTTAGAATTGGGTCCAGAAGACCAGACAGTGAGGAAATTAAGACGGCGACATCTGGCGGTGAAGCGAAAAATCAGTTTTAAGCCATTCCTCCGGGAACTGATTCATTTTCCGGGATAATAAGTACCCCATGTGTTATTTCAGTGTCCGATCTACCTACCAACCAGATTTAATACAAATCCGTTCGGTAGCTTCGGCGTGAAAGTGGAACAAACAAACAAAAATCCATACTTTTGCATCTATAATATTAGTTAGATAACATACCATTCTCACAAGCAGCTTTCATCAACAATTCACAATACTGCAACAGCAAATACTCAGCGTCATTCACAAGTTCGAAGCACCTTTTGAACTTGTTCAGAGCGATCTCTCCGTCTCCCTCACTCATGTAGCTATAGCGTGCGAGCAAGTGAGACGGGAATAGTGAGGTGTGACGCCTCAGTTGGTCGATAGAAAATTCGTCTAGTTTGTGGAAAATTTGTTGTATCTGGAAATATAGTGCATAACATTATTTGTATCTGGAAAGATAGTGCATAAGATTTTTTGTATCTGGAAAGATAGTACATAAGATTATTTGTATCTCCAAAGATAGTGCATAAGATTTTTTGTATCTGGAAAGATAGTACATAAGATTATTTGTATCTGGAAAGACAGTACATAAGATTATTTGTATCTGGAAAGGTAGTGCTTAAGATGAACAACTATGAAACCTATAATGAATTCTAAAAAAAGAAGTTGAACTCTAGAAAATTTATATGGGACCACCTGTGAAGTATATCCTTTTAAACAAAAAAATAATTTTCCAAATCGGTTCAGGCGTCTTCGAGTAATCAGTGAACAAACATAAAAAAAACCGACGAATTGAGAACCTCCTCCTTTTTTTGAAGTCGGTTAAAAATAACTACTGATTTAGTTTTTTTTAGTTTTTTAATTTAGCTGTTAGTCTTCCTAAAATATATAAAATATAATTGACAACGCTGAACACGTTAAAAACCGACTTCAATCGTAACAAATACCATTTTGCAATGTTTTTTTTTTGTTTTTATTGATTTTTTCAAAAAGCACTGAATCAATTTTGATAAAATTTATAAGGGACCACCTCTGAAGTATTCCCTACCAAACAAAAAAAGAATCATCAAAATCAATCCATAAATGGCGGAGTTATCGCGTAACAAACATACAAAAAAAAACAACATACAGTCGAATTGGGAACCTCCTCCTTTTATGAAGTCGGTTAAAAATCTGTCGAACATTTACTCACAGTATCCAGCAATATTTTCGAAGTATCCTCTCCTAAGACGGGGCTGTCATCGAATCTATTCAGTAATACGTCGAGAAACAATTCCCCATGCGGTGTGTCCGACTCCACAATATGTCGGAAAAGCACCGCCATATTGGATATTACGTCACTTGTTGAGGTGTCATCTGAGGGTAATACATTTGTTACTCAATTAATATTAATTTTATTTGCTTTATAAGTACAGATGTTAATTATAAATAAGGTTTCTATTCGACAGATTCTATCAGAATGCAAATAATGAAAATGAAAATATTTTATTCGAAGTAGGTAGCAGTGTACACTTTTCGAACGTCATTCTTTTATCTACCTAATACGAGGTTCCTACCGCTCGGAGCTCGCATACCCGCCGCTTCGGGAAGTGTTTGCGGAGAGAGAAGAAACGGCGGGCCCTAAAGAAACTCCCTCCAACACATTTTTTGAAATTAATTGAATTATTCTCTTAACTATACAGGCTGCAAATCTAGTCATGCGTCAAATTCTAATCAGTGCTTCTACTCCTGATTCTGATCAACTTTCCCCAAGGAACATATAGTCAAATCGCAAAAAAAATTTGGACTCTTCATACAAATCGATCAGCCGAGTGGCCAAATTAGTATGAAGAGTCCAAAAGTTTTTTGCGATTTGACTATGGGTTCCTTAGGGAAAGTTGTTTGTTATCATGAGCACATGCATAGCCTTTCGTATCAAGAACTAATTTAAAGTCACCCTGTATATTAGCTGTGGGTCTCCATCCGATATTTTGCCTGGGGTCTACAGTATTTCAGCTCAAGAAGAAATTGAAAGGTTTTTGAAAGTTCGGCAAAGCATTGATAGCACCCCTGGTGTTGTATAGTTCAATCCAATCAAAAAAAGGAAAAAAGGTAAACAAACATATATTTTTTTTTTTATGTGATAGGTGGCAAACGAGCAGACGGATCACCTGATGGTGAGCGATTACCGCCGCCCATGGACACCCGCAACACCGGAGGAGTCACAAGTGCGTTGCCGACCTTTGAAATGGGATGGGGGAATGGGGAAGGGGAGGGGGGGTTGGGCCTCCGGTACTCTCATTCACTCGGCGAAACACAAGCACAACATAGTATGCAGATGACATTGACATGTGTCAGTTCCATAGTAAGCTTGTTTACTTGTTTGTTTGTTTGTTTGATTGGAATGAACTACAAGTGTCCATAGGCGGCGGTAACCAACCTTTCCATCAGGTGGTGGTCAGCCATTTACTCCCCAATACAATAAAAAAAAGTATTTTTGAACCCAGAAAATGTTGGGACAAGTTTCTTTTGGGCTCGACGTTTCTTCTCGCTCTAATAACACTTTTCGCAGAGTGTACAAGTTCCGAGCGGTAGGAACTTTGTACTAGGTACAAAACAAAATGTGTGATTTAGTTAGAAGAATATGTACAGCATCTACTTAAATAAAAAAACATTTTTATCCAGAATCTTGGTAAGCCCGCTTCCATCTTCGGCATCATCATCACTTACCTTCAGGTGAGATGATGCCAAGGGTTTAGGGCGCTTTTATCGTCATGCGGATTTCTGCCCGCATGCGTGCCGCCCGCAAAATATCATTTCAGTAAATTTTTAGGGCCCTTTTATTGTCATGCGTGTCACACCCACGCGGGTCGCTTTGGAAACGCCGCACGCATGCGAGCACGGCCCGCATGCGGGCAGAAACCCGCATGACAATAAAAGCGCCCTTATTAATTGCGAGTAAAAAAAGACTGATTAAATCGCTAAATTGATTGCATGCCAAGATTGGTATTGTAAGCCAAAAATGAGAACCTTCTTATTTTTTAAGTCGGTTAAAAACCGTACAAAATACCTGCACACATATCCCATTGGTCCTCGTAAAACGTCATGGCTATCTCATATATAGGTATTAGAGATTGAATGTTTGACTGTGCGTCTGTGTTTGTGCTTTGCTCGTGTACCTCCTCAATGATTTTGTTTATCTTCTCTGTCGATAAAGCTGGAAAAAATGCAATATGATTTTAATAAGAGTAGCATAACTAATATATCTGATTTTTTTTTACAATGCCTTGGGCTACAATCGGATCGATTATACTTTTGTTTTACTACTTTTAAATGGCCGTAGTTATGCCATAACGATCCAACTGACTCAAATCAAATCAAATCAAATCAAAAATCTTTTTTATTTAAGTAGATGCTTTACACATACTTTTAAATCGTCATATTATTCTACCTAGTACAAAGTTCCTACCACTCGGAACTTGTACACTCAACGTTTCGGGAAATGTTAGCGGAGCGAGAAGAAACGTCGAGCCCCAAAGAAACTCGCCCCAACACATTTTTTGAAATAAAAACTTAATAGCTATTACAATTGATGTTATTACTAAAGCTATGAGCTGAAGGATCTATACATGTCCACACATCTTTGTCATTTACATAATCTATGGTTTTATAATATCCTCTTGAACACAGGCATTTCTTTACATAAGTTTTAAACTTATTTTCGGATAAACTTGTAACATTTTCAGGTATTTTATTGTAAAATTTTATACACTGCCCCATGAACGACTTATTTACCTTACTCAGTCTCGAATAAGCAACTTCAATATTATTTCTATTTCTAAGGTTAAAATTATGCCTGTCACTGTTTTTTGGAAATAACTCTAAATTCTTACGAACATACATGATGTTTTCGTATATGAACTGACTGGCAACAGTTAAGATATTTATTTCTTTAAACTTGTTCCTCAAGGACTCTCGAGATCGCAACTGATAGATAGCCCGAATGGCTCTTTTTTGCAGTATAAAAATAGTTTCTATGTCAGCCGCATGTCCCCAAATTAAGATGCCGTAAGACATTATACTATGAAAATAGCTAAAATAGACTAGTCTAGCAGTTTCTACATTTGTTAGTTGCCTTATTTTCTTCACGGCGTAGGCAGCTGAACTAAGCTTTCCTGCTAGGGTTTCTATATGTGGTCCCCATTGTAAGGAAGCATCTAAAGTAATACCAAGAAAAACAGTACTATTTACGAATTCTAAAACATTACTATCTAATATTACATTATCGTGAGTTTGTTTGACATTTGGTAATTTGAATTTTACAACTTTCGTTTTTGTAGCATTTAATAGCAAGTTGTTAACAGTAAACCATTTATGTATCTCTGAAAGTGTGTTGTTTACTTCGTCAATTTTGCTGTATTTCCTGTCTACCTTAAAAATAAGAGATGTGTCATCTGCAAACAACACAATATTTGAGCGATGTTGCACCATAAATGGTAAGTCATTAATATAAACAAGGAAGAGAAAGGGTCCTAATATAGATCCCTGGGGAACACCTATTTTTACTGTAGAGCGGAGAGAGTTTGTGCCATTTACTTGGACTGTCTGTAATCTATTGTTTAGGTAAGAATTAAGAAGACTGAGGGCCCTATCCTCTACACCGTAATGTTTTAGTTTGAGAAGCAAAGTTTGATGATCAACACAATCAAATGCTTTAGATAAATCACAAAATACTCCTACTGCATCTTGTGATTCCTCAAAAGCATCATAGATGTTTCGAATAAGTGCTACTCCTGCATCGGTAGTTGATCTAAAGTAAGTAAGGGACAATGTACTGTATGCCACTGTCATAAAAAAAAACCAATACGGCCAAATAAAGGACAAACAATTTCTAACTATCACACAAAAAAATCAAACGTCACATTGCCCATTTTTGTATGGAGAGCCAAATATTTTTTTGATTCATTGTTTATATTAGTGTTAGAAACCCGATTAACAGCTTCGATATGTTAACTTCAAACTTCTTTACTTGCCTTTAAGTAGGGTTAACAAGTCGATGTGTGAACATAAAGTTAGAACATGCCTACCTAGCCATAGTCATATAGCATGCGAATACATTTTGGTCCATAGGCATAATGTCTACAATCTAGCAATACAATTAAATTAATAAAAATGTCAAACAATCATCCTCTATTAAAAACACCATGTATAAGTTCCCCAGGGAAAGTTGTTCAGATTCACATGAAGCAAACACCATTTATCACCTGTATACAGGCTGTTAAAAAGTGCGTTTGAAATTTTAAGTGGTTACTCAGAATCAAGTATAGAAACAGGAAAAATACTGAAAAAATCCGATCTATGATTTTTTTTCAGTTTTCCATACAAATTCTAGTTTCACTATGCAGATTTAGTTGGGAATCTGAAAAAAAAAAGAAGAGCGGATTTTTTCAATATTTTACCTGTTTTCTATACTTGATTCTGAGCAAAGCCTTATAATTTCAAACGCATTTATTAAACACACTGTATTTCTGAAACACGTAATATATAAAGGTCTTAAAAACTTCTGACACTGGGGCTGGCCACTAGCCCCACAACCTCCACCAATCCGGATTCGGCCCCCGTGTGTGGAGTATGGCCTAACCTTCCCGAGGTATGAGAAGAGACCCGTGCCCCTGCAGTGGGGACGATATGGATTGTTATTAACCTAACCTACACTGGATGAACAAAAAAAATCGACTCAAGATTTGTTGCTCGACTTTTGAAAAATTAACTCAGTCTACAAAACTGCTAAACACTAAAAGCAAAAAACCAAAAAAACCACCAAACTAAAATCATAAACAGTAAACACGCAGTTTTTGAACTTTTGGTTTAGTCTTTTTTTGCTACATTGAGCTAATTTTCCAAAAGACGTGCAACAAACCTTGAGTCGATTTTTTTGTCCATGAGTATACAGGGTGTAACAGAAGTGTGTGACAATACTTCAAGGTTGGCTTTTACCCATCAAACTAAACAACTTTTGTTCTACAACTTTGTTGAAATCGCAAAAAATTTTTTGGACTTTTCATACAAACTTGGTTCGCCAGCTGATCGATTTGTATGAAAAGTCCAAAAAAAAAATTTTGCGATTTCAACAAAGTTGTAGAACAAAAGTTGTTCAGTTTGATGGGTAAAAGCCAACCTTGAAGTATTGTCACACACTTCTGTTACACCCTGTATATCTATCTATACTTACATTCCAGATCTTGGTTGAGCTGCAAAATGAGTTTGTTCATTGCAATAATACATTCTGGACTTGAATGTTTCCTGAATTCAGCATTAGGAGTATATGTCTCTAAAAACAAAACCACGGTTACCCAATAGCCTATAGATTAGATTAAATTAGATTCATTTATTTCACATTATCAATTTCAAATTACAATAATAGCTTATTAAAAATGTCAAAGTATAATGTGATCGTCAAAATAATTAAAATTAAAAATTGAATAATACAAATAGTCGTTAATATAAAATTCAATGTCAACATTAAATAATAATAACCACACAATGGATAAATACAAAATAAAAAAATTAAATGTCACTATTACACAATGGTATCGATCAGGAATGCGTATAAGAAATTAAAATATTTTATTAATATATTCATTTACTGAATAAAATTCATTATCCAACAAAAGGTTTCTCAGTCGGCGACAAAACTACATAAAAAAAATGAGCAAAAATATTTTTTATCAATATCGAAATGAAATGGGGCTAAAATGCCATTAAAATACTAATATTAGAATCCAAGAAATTTGGTTTGAAGTTTTAAAAGTTATCACGAGATGTAGCCAATAATAGTAGTAATAGAAAAAAGTGGCTACGCCACTCGCTTCACCGCATGAGGTCGCGGATTCGATTCCCGGACGTTGCGTTGGTGACTTTAAGCGGAAACAAAACGTTTGATAAGCGGAATCTGTAGAGGGGTGATCTGTGACAGAATAGGGAGTGATCTGTGATAAAAGACGGGGTGATATGTGATAAAAGTGGGGGTAATAAAAGTGATAAAACGTGGCAGGTGATATGTGATAATAAGTGGGGGTGATCTGTAATAAAACGTGGGGTGCCCTTTGATAAAAGTGGGGGTGATCAGTGATAAAAAGTGGGGGGTGATATGTGATAAAACGTGGGCTTGATCTTTGATAAAAAAGTGGGGGTATCCTTTTATTTTATTTATTAGGTTACCAACAGGATGTACATCACACTATTAAATCAAAACATGGTAAAGAAAACAAAATTAGACGACACCCTAATTATAGACAACAACAACATGCACCTGTGATAAAAGTGGGGTGATATGTGATAAAAAGTGGGTGTGATCTGTGATGAACAACACAGGAAGTCGACATGTCTCACCAACGCCAACCAGAGCTCGCTGCAAGATGCTGCTATCTCGATGCTGCAGACCCATAGTCCTGAGGGCTAAAGTTTTCTGACGAAGCCACGGCAGCGTCTCACTGCGGTGCAGATCTCTTAAATCAAAGATAACTAAGTCAGAATATACTTAGACACAGACATATACAGGGTGACTTTAAATTAGTTCTTGATACGAAAGGCTATGAATGTGCTCGTGATAACAAACAACTTTCGCTAGGAAACCCATAGTCAAATCGCAAAAAAAGTTTTGACTCTCCATACAAACCAATGAACTGACCGGCCAAATTAGTATGAAGAGTCCAAATTTTTTTTTTGCGATTTGACTATGGGTTCCTTAGGGAAAGTTGTTCGTTATCACGAGCACATGCATAGCCTTTCGTATCAAGAACTAATTAAAAGTCACCCTGTATTTGTGTTTGGCACAATAAATCGCGGTAAAATACATGAAAATAATTTAACTTTTTAAAGTATAAAAATACATTATTTTTATAGAAATCTTTTTTTTTGTGCAGAAATGAAGTTGTCATCCTTAAATTATCCGAAAGTAATATCTCTCTTGCCCTAGTACCTATAGTTATGGAGATATAAGCCCCAAAGAGGAGCGCTGCAGAATCAAACTTTCCCCACCTCCCCTCGACATCCCCGTGATGTATCCCGGGCTTAATCCACTCAAGACTACATACCGAACAACTGTACCAAGTTTGAGCCCTTGATCCAAAAACAAACTTGAAACAAATTCAAAACGCATGTAAAAAAATTACTGTGCTCAAAAGGTTATTATAAGATAATAGATTATGTAAATGACAAAGACATTTGAAATGTATTGCTCTTCCTGATAACTGTATTGTTGATAACATACATTGTATTAGTAATTAAGTTTTATTTAAAATTTTTTATTGAAGCGAGTTTCTTTTGGGCTCGACGTTTCTTCTCGCTTCGGAAACACTTCCCGAAACGTTGAGTGTACAAGTTCCGCGTGATAGGAACTTTGTACTAGGTAAAAAAAAAGACGATTTAAAAGTATGTGCAAAACATCTACTTAAATAAAAAACATTTTGATTTTGATTTCAAACTAAATCCCCAGCTAGGACTGTATTTTCGTAAAAAGTTAAAACTAATGGAAGAAACGTAAGCATAATCTGAAACTATAAGACCTATCAACATACTTCCAAGACGATTATTGTAGAGAATTTAAAGGAGAATATTTCGCTTATTGCCAGTTTTGTTGTATGATTAACCGTTTTCCGGATCCGTGCCGGATGAGACACGAATTGTCATTTTCAACCGACTTCAAAAAAAGGAGGAGGTTCTCAATTCGTCGGAATCTTTTTTTTTTTATTTTTTTTTATGTATGTTCACCGATTACTCGAAGACGCCTGAACCGATTTTGAAAATTCTTTTTTTGTTTGAAAGGGTATACTTCACAGGTGGTCCCATATAAATTTTATTGAAATCGATTCAGCGGTTTTAGAGAAAATCAACAAAAACATAGCAAAATTGGAGTTGTTGCGATTGAAGTCGGTTGTTTTTAACGTATTCAGCGTGGTCAATTATAGTTATAATTTATAACGCACATGCAATGCAACGCACTTGTGACTCCTCTGGTGTTGCGGGTGTCTATGGGCGGCGGTAACCGCTTACCATCAGGTGATCCGTCTGCTCGTTTGCCACCTATGTCATATATATTTTTTTTAACCATGTAGATACTTACTCCATATTTCGTTTTACGCAGTCCATCACAGCAATAGGTAGCTCCATCTCGTTCGCTCGTTCGCACCAAATCAACTCGTGCGAGCGAGACAGCATGCTGTTAGCCGATGTTTCTTCGCTATCACTGCTTATGGAGTTTATGGGTGCAGATCTGAAAATTAAAATAAACTAGCTGTTGCCCGCGGTTCCGCCCGCGTGGATATTGTATTTGTGACGGTTCTTGAGGATGGCATGAAAGTTCAAGTTTTCCGGGATAAAAAGTATCCTATTTGTTAACCGAGTGTATTATCTATCTACCTACCAAATTTCATTCCAATCCGTTCAGTAGTTTCAGCGTGAAAGCGGAACAAACAAACAAACAAATAAACAAACAAACATCCATACTTTCGCATTTATAATATTAGTGAGATAAATATCTGGGGACAAATCACACACGGTCATCTGGCCGCAAACTAGGATTCCCTGTATAATGGGTACAAGAGAATAATATAGATACATGATAACAAACAATTTTCTCTAAGAAACCCATAGGCAAATAGCAAAAAAAAAATGCCGGTCAGTTGATCGATTTGTATGGAGAGTCAAACTTTTTTTGAGATTAAAGTTATGGTTCCTTAGGGAAAATTGTTTGTTATCACGAGCACATGCATAGCCTTTCGTATCAAGAACTTATTTAAAGTCACCCTATACAGGGTGTAAGGGACAGGTTTCCAAAAACTTTAAGGGCTTACTCAGTACTTCAGGAAACGAATCGGCTTCTCCATACAAACTGTCCAATCAAGTTTATAATTTTGTATGGAGAAGACGATTTTTTTTTGTTTCCTGAAAAAAAAACTTGTGGAAAGTTGCTCAGTTTCGTCTATTCCTGAGCAAGCCCTTAAAGTTTTTGGAAACCTGTCCCTTCCATCCTGTATATTGGATATGAGACATCCAGGCATAGAGTAAACAAATCTACTCATCACCGAAATGTTTGCCCTGGGTGGGAATAATTTTTATTACGATGACAATGAATTTGGGCGTCAACCAAGTGAAGTGAAGTGCCATAAATTTTTTGTCGCCAAAAAAAACTCCCTATTTATGTTTATTTTAATGTATTACAGTGAAAATGTTGGAATTTGAAGTTTTTTTTTTGTATAGAATAGTTTAGAATAGAAATCGCAACATTTTTTTTTGGACTTTTCATACAAATCAATCAGCTGGCGAACCAAGTTTGTATGAAAAGTCCAAAATTTTTTTTGCGATTTCAACAAAGTTGTAGAACAAAAGTTGTTCAGTTTGATGGGTAAAAGCCAACCTTGAAGTATTGTCACACACTTCTGTTACACCCTGTATATTAATATACTCATATTATAGACATTCTTTTAAAAACTCGTACTTACCTGATCATAAGTCTAGCCGCCCATTCGGCTAGGCAGTCCGATGGTGGAACGTCACACGGAAAAGTATTCTGATCTTGATGCCATTCCAAAGCCTCAGTTAACTGAAAAAAAAGCGTGTACGAGTACACGCAATTTTTCACTTTCGCCTTGAAGATTTTTAACCAATATATAGGGTGACTTTAAATTAGTTCTTGATACGAAAGGCTATGCATGTGCTCGTAATAACAAACAACTTTGCCTAAGGAGCCCATAGTCAAATTGCAAAAAAAGTTTTGGACCCTCCATACAAATCAGTCAACGGACCGGCCAAATTAGTATGAAGAGTCCAACATTTTTTTCGTGATTTGACTATGGGTTCTTTAGGGAAAGTTGTTTGTTATCATGAGCACATGCATATCCTTTGGTATCAAAAACTAATTTAAAGTCACCCTGTATATTTATACAGCGCGCTGTGTAAAAAAGAAACCATAAAAAATGACGATTAATAATAATAATATCTGGGACAAATCATGTGTGTTTTTTTTGTATGTACGGTCATCTGGCCCCAAACTGGGATTCCTTGTTGTATCTTGGGAACCAGAGACTGATATACATACACATATACGTTTAAATACATACATATATAGATATAACACACCCAGACTCAGAGCAAACAATTCTGCTCATCACAGAAAAGTTTGCCCTGTGTGGGGATCGAACCCACGACTCTCGGATCAGAGGTCAGGATCGCTAACCACTTAGCCACCGAGTCAGTCAATTCAATTTAAATGATTTGTCTGTCTGTTTGTGTTCCGGCGGGTGGCGCGAGATAGCCAGCGCAATGGGGAAGAAAACTGACAAAGCTCGCCGATAGAGGCGCTGATATCGCTTGACTCATACTAACTGTCAAAACGTATAGAAAAAAATGTTTACGTAAACTAAACATAAGATTATTAAAAAAATGCCGCGTTGGGTGGCGATTGGTTGCAATAATAATGGAAATCAGTAATTTCCTAAACATTCTCGGATGAAGAAGACGTGAGAAAAGTAACGTTTACAATTATGTACTTTTCAACTTCGCCTTTAATTGAGGAACAGTCCAAGTCGCATAAATTTTCAATTTAACAATTTTACAGAAAAAAAAAAAAAATTATAACACCTCGATAATAAAAAAACGCGGAACTAATTGAAAGTTGTTATGAGTCAAGCGTCCGTAGCGCCATCTGCAAATAGCTTTGCGTTTTCTTCCCCATTACCGGCATAAGAGGCATTCCAACTTATCCCTCAAGAATCCGCATGGCACTGATATCTTATGTCTGGTGTTACAGCTGCTCTCGTGTTGGCAACAACATAAAATATCGTTCTACGCGACAATATATTCATCCCCATCACATAGATGGTTGGCAGTCCACAACTGTGCGCTTTACTAGAAACTTTCTGCCTCGCACAACCAAACTGTGGAATGAATTGTCGCCTGCGGTATTTCCGGACCAGTACGACATTCAAACCTTCAAGAAAAGAGCGTACTCCCAAATCAAAGGTGACGCGCTTGTGACTCCTCTGGTGTTGCGGGTGTCTATGGGCGGCGGTAATCGCTTACCATCAGGTGATCCGTCTGCTCGTTTGCCAGCTATTACATAAAAAAAAGAATCATCAAAATCAATTCATTATTGGCGGAGTAATCGCGTAACAGACATACAAAAACAAGACAAACACGAGTGTTTGTCTTTGTATTCGACAATTGAGAACCCCCTCCTTTTTGAAGTCGGTTAAAAATAAAAGAATATGTGACGAAATCTATCGCCCTCGCCACAAACTAAGCTAGAACGCGATATCGGAGTTTCTTCGCACGTACGCATACAGGGTGTTACAAAACTACCCCTAATGGTTGAAACGGCGTGGACTGTTAATCATTTTCAATTTTGGGTACTTTTTCTTTTTGCTGCATCAGTTTACGTTTCGGAGAAATCGTCTATCGAATTTCTTCAAACATATCGATATGATATTTAAAAATTTACAGCTCTAGCGATCATCTGGTCGCGGTCATGACCCCGCGCGCAAACGCGCCAATCATAGCGCAGCGGCATATGAACGCAGCCTATCATAGCGCGGGTATCTGTACTGCTATCATGGACTGAAAGGTGAATACAATAGTGCTGTGGTTCTACATAGTCGATAATCTTATTTATGATTCAAAATAATTAGTTTTCGCAATTTTTTTTTAACGTTTTGTTAAAAATATATATCACAGTGGACTGCTAACATGACCCATTTTAACACCCTTAATTCATTTAGGGGTTTTGTAACACCCTGTATATACGGTGTTAAGAAATTTGTGATAATTACTTAAACTGGGGCTTCTACTAGTGAAACTGAACAACTTTTTCCAAGGAACCCATAGTGAATTCGCGAATTTTTTTTTCCACTTTTCTAACAAGTCGGTCACCTGATCAGGCCACTTAGTATGGGAAGTACAAATTCTTTTTTTTTTGCGAATTCACTACGGGTTCCTTTGGGAAAGTTGTTCAGTTTCATGAGTAGAAGCCCCGGTTAAAGTAATGACAGATGATTTTTTTAACCCACTTCAAAAAAAGGAAAAGGTTCTCAATTCGTCGGAATCTTTTTTTTTTATGTATGTTCACCGATTACTCGAAGACGCCTGAACCGATTTGGAAAATTCTTTTTTTGTTTAAAAAGGTACACTTCACAGGTGGTCCCATATAATTTTTATCGAAATCGATTCAGCGGTTTTTGAGAAAATCAACAAAAACATAGCAAAATTGGAGTTGTTGCGATTGAAGTCGGTTGTTTTTAACGTATTCAGCGTGGTCAATTATTAACACCTTACATACGACTTCCAACCATCATCGGTTGGACCGCGGCCGGTCCCCAGGCACACCACCTCGCCTGGCTGAGGTACCTCCTTTTCCTCCGAAGAGTGGGAACACGCAGTTCCTATAAATATTATACTTACGGCAGACATATGGAAAGGTCTTCTCGGCCATCTGTCAGATTCCTTGAGCCACTTCATACATTCGTCCTTTTCATTTTTGTAAGCCGACACCATCTTGGCGAACCAACCTTCCCCTGAAATACATGCAAAGCATGTCAGAATTTTATTTTAAAAAATGTGTTGGAAGGAGTTTCTTTAGGGCCCGACGTTTCTTCTCTCTCCGCAAACACTCCCCGAAGCGGCGGGTGTACGAGCTCCGAGCGGTAGGAACCTCGTATTAGGTAGATAAAATATGACGTTCGAAAAGTGTACAGAGATACCTACTTCGAATAAATATTATTTCATATCATTTCATTCATTTCATTTCATTTCATACAAAATCATAATATTAGTCCATTCAATCTACGAATTTTTGTATGGAGCAGGTTTCATTAAATGTAGATTATATCAGTTGAATTTAAGATAAGTACTCTTTATTGCACACAAAATGAATTTATCACATTTATTTTATAATTATAAAATTTAAATTTACAATTCGTTAACAACCCATTACGTCCCCACTGCAGGGGCACGGGTCTCTTCCCATAACTCGGGAAGGTTAGGCCATACTCCACACACGGGGGCCAAGTCCGGACTGGCGGAGGTTGTGGGGCTAGTGGCCAACCCCAGTGTCAGAAGTTTTCAAGGCGCCTATAAGGCCTCCGATATGGCTTAACGACTGCTAGCGATAGCAGCCGGCACCAACGGCTTAACGTGCCTTGCGAAGCACGGAAACGATCGAGATAAATGCCACTAACAGTTAGACCCATCCAGGTTATAACCGTGTCTGTAGTCAGTGAACCTGCGTGATCAATGCGACCACGCAAGCCGCACTGAGCCACGACCGCTTCAACTTCTTCAAATTTACAATTACTGGGTAATAAAACGTTACAGAAATAAAAAAATATTTAATTGTTAACAAAAAATAGGTTAAATTAGGTTGGCTGGAAGAGATCCCTTTCAGGGATAAGCCCGCCTTTGTGCATCCATGTATTTTTTCACTAATTTTTGTTGTGTTATTTTGTCGTACAATAAAGAGTATACAAACAAACAAACAAAAATAAACAACTGGTAGGTGTATTTTTAAGTGCTCTATGACACGTAAAAGTAGGAGCATTTTTATGGGACTAAATAGAGAACCGAGTGACGACTGTATGGGCCGTCACCGGATCGCACCCACGGGGGTGAGGTACCCTACAGTATTATTTCCTATCAAGGTACATAATATGTAAAAAAAAATGTGTTGGAGGGAGTTTCTTTAGGGCCCGTCGTTTCTTCTCGCTCCGCAAACGCTTCCCGAAGCGGCGGGTGTACGAGCTCCGAGCGGTAGGAACCTCGTGTTAGGTAGATAAAAGAATGACGTTCGAAAAGTGTACACTGCTACCTACTTCGAATAAAATATTTTCATTTTCATTATATAGCACTAGCTTCCGCCCGCAACTTCCTCTACGGAAACTTCAGAAACTCCAGAGAGATAAAATGTTAAGGCAGCGCCATCTATGGCCCACGTATAATTTTCAGTTTTTAGCCATTCCTCCGGGAACCTCCGAGTTTTCCGGGATAAACTCCTATGTGTTAGCCGAGTGTTTTATCTATCTACCTACCTTTCATCCAAATACGTTCAGTAGTTTCAGCGTGAAAGCGGAACAAACAAACAAAGAAACAAACATCCATACTTTCGCATTTATAATATTAGTGAGATACAGTAGTCACTCAGTTATATCGCTCACTCCTACGGGTTAGAAAGGGAAAGGGAAATCGTAGTTAGTAAATAACTCGGAAAATATCCATACCTGTATACCCATCAAGACTAGCTTTGAAGGTGTCGGCATCCGTCCACAATGGCGGCAGACCCTCGTTCCTGATGCTCCTCCGTTGTTGGATCGTGAGATTGTCCCAGTTGGTCAGTTTCCCGAATACGGAGACGAGATCTGGTGAATAATGGTGGGAAAGGAAACCTCATTAATAAATAAATAATATCTGGGACAAATCACACACGGTCATCTGGCCCCAAACTAGGATTCCCTGTATCTTCAGAACCAGAGACTGATATACATACACATATACATTTAAATACATACATATATAGATATAATACACCCAGACTCAGAGCAAACAATTCTGCTCATTACAGAAAAGTTTGCCCTGTGTGGGGATCGAACCCACGACTCTCGGATCAGAGGTCAGTATCGCTAACCACTTAGCCACCGAGTCAGTCTTCTTAATGGGGAACTTACAATCAATTGTTCTTAATGGGGAACTTAAATTTTATTTATTTGTTGTTAATAACTCATATCGTCCCCACTGCAGGGGCACGGGTCTCTTCCCATACAACAAGGTTAGGCCATATTCCACACACGGGGGCCAAATCCGGATTATTATTTTATACATTTAGTTTAGTTAAAATTTTGCAATTTCACACTTTCCAAATCTAAGTGTTTTTTTTTTAAATCCATCCATCATTTATTTACTTTTATTGAAAAAATCTTCAGTGTTCTAAAAAAAAGTATGTTTTCGCTCCAACTGTAAAACTTACTTGGGAAAATCTCGTCAGTACTTTCATTATTATTGCTCACAAATTAAAAAAAAATTGTCCTCCCTTACAAATAACATAGTTTACCTTCAATACAAAAATCCATTTCCTCCTCCATTTTGACGTCATCAACCGCCTCATAAAAACCCAATACGAACATATCTCTATCTCCCGTGCTCAGGTAATACTCCTCATACAACAATTTTGTATGGAACTCTCCTTCGGTACCTTTTGTATGGGTTCTTAAATTGTCTATTGCTGTTTTGAAACTGAAACGAAAAGAAGGCGGTTTTAAAGTCATCGACCTTGAACTGAGTATCTGGGGTGATCAGAGATGCATTGTTTTTTTTTATGGCAGAGGTGGCAAACGAGCAGACGGATCACCTGATGGTAAGCGATTACCGCCGCCCATAGACACCCGCAACACCAAAGGAGTCACAAGTGCGTTGCCGGCCTTTGATTTGGGAGTACCCTCTTTTCTTGAAGGTTTGAATGTCGTATTGGTCCGGAAATACCGCAGGCGACAATTCATTCCACAGTTTGGCATCATCATCATCATCAGCCGAAAGACGTCCACTGCTGGACAAAGGCCTCCCCCAAGGATTTCCACACCGACCGGTCCTGCGCTGCCCGCATGCAGCGGCTTCCCGCAACCTTCTAAAGTTTTAAAAGCATTTGTTCCGTTCTAACGCTAAGCTAATGAAAGAGACAGCTGAGCTGTTTTCTCGCGTTCGGCGCGACACAGCTTGGTCTACGCCTCATGCTACCCGTGCAGGTCATCGGTCCACCGAGTAGGAGGCCTGCCTACACTGCGTCTGCCGGTGCATGATTTTATGTATATATAATTTTGCCCGTGACATCGTCTGCGTGAACTTCAGAATTGGGTCCAAAAGAAATAAAATGTTAAAGCAGCGCCATCTAGCAACAAACAAAAAATTTCACCTTCGGGAACCCTTGATTTTTCCGGGATAAAAAGTGTCCTATGTGTTAGCCTAGTTTTTTATCTATTTACCAACCAAATTTCATCCAAATCCGTTCAGTAGGTTCAGCGTGAAAGTGAAACAAACAAACATCCATACTTTCGCATTTATTATATAGTGAGATGAGAAGAAATGAGATGAGATGTGATGAGATGAGATAAGATGAGATACCATTTGAATGCCTTACCCCTCAACTTTAGAGCAATCATCGACAAACATTCTAGACAATTCTACAATGAAAGGTGTCAATTCATTCAGTGCTACACTAAGAGATGTCGCTAGTTGCTTCGCCAATGTTGTCCCCAGTTCAAAGTTAGGTGTTTTGTCCAAAGACTTTAGTAATTGGAGACAAAGCGTGGTGGCTACTTGAGGTGTGGTCTGGAAGAAATATAATTTTTGATCTAGGATAGAGTAGAAAGTAATGTAAACACCTTAGAATAAGTTATAGATATACAGGATGTAACAAAATCGGTGTAGGACCCGTTAACTGGGAATTCTACTTATCGTACTGAACAACTTTTGTTGAAATTGAAATTGAAATTGAAATTGAAATATTTTATTTTGCCAGAACATAGTGTGAATTCAGGTGTTACAAAATTACAATATCCTTATGTTCTACCACATAATGAGGCATGCAAAATTAATAATTACATTACATATAGATTATTATTAATTAATATTTATTATTTAGAAACTCCTTGGTCGAATAAAAACATTTTTGTAATAGCCATTTAGATACATTTGCTTTAAATTGTCTCATTGGTAAAATCTTTGATGTTTTGTGGTAAATTGTTATAAATTTTAATTGCCATGTGATATGCGTTTCTTGTACTTAGATTTAGCTTAGTGAGAGGAAAATGTAATCTATCTCTATAGCGAGTTGATCGAGGGTACGCATTACTGTGTTTATCAAAAAATTCTGGGTGCTCCTTAACAAATATGGAGATCTGTCTAATGTACATACACGGAAGCGGTAATACTTTCAACATTTTGAATAATGGCGTGCATGGTTCTAGATAATGGGCATTGCATACAGCTCTTATGCATTTCTTCTGGACCAAGAATGCTCTTTCGGCTTCTACTGCATTGCCCCAAATCAGTAAACCGTAGGCGAGGACAGATGAAACATATCCATGATATGCGGTCAGCGCTACTTCCCTAGAAACAGTACTGCTAAGTCTACGCAATGCGAACACAAACTTGTC
The DNA here is from genome assembly GCA_958295455.1 of Coleophora deauratella. Classification (NCBI taxonomy): domain Eukaryota; kingdom Metazoa; phylum Arthropoda; class Insecta; order Lepidoptera; family Coleophoridae; genus Coleophora; species Coleophora deauratella. The sequence continues at coordinate 8,869,742 of OY282415.1, forward strand.
TAATCTTGTACATATATCATTGATATGCCATTTCCAACTGCAAAACCTATCAACATAAATACCAAGAAACTTTGTATATTCTACTTCTTCTACCTGTTCATTATTAAATTTAATGTCCAATTTATTACCCTTTCCTTTAAATGTCCTAAATTGAATAATTTTTGTTTTATTTACATTAATCTTAAGGTTATTTTTGTCTAACCAGTCCGTTACAGATCGAAGAGCATCAATTATGTCATTATTCAGATTATTTGAAATGTCAGGTTTAATTAATAGTGTTGTGTCGTCAGCGAACATTATACATTTGTGTTTAATATGATTTGGCAAATCGTTAATATAAAGTAAGAATAAGAATGGCCCTAGAATACTGCCCTGGGGGATTCCACAGCGATTGTATCTATAATCAGATCTAAAATTTAGAAGTTCATTATTACTAACACGTTGTACTTCTATGCATTGTTGTCTGTCCGATAGATATTTTTTTATCCATTTATGAGCGTTTCCTCTAATTCCGTAATGATACAATTTGTTTAATAAAGTTTCATGATGAACAAAGTCGAAGGCCTTCGTTAGGTCTAAAAAAAGAGACACAATGGGTGCCTTATTACTTATACATTCTGTTACAAATTTTACAAAGTTGAAACAGGCCAAAGTTGTAGAGTTACCTTTACGAAATCCATACTGGCAATGGCTCAGAATGTTGTGTGTGGCCGTAAAAGTCGTCAATCTGTTTAGGATAGCTTTTTCTAAGACTTTCGAAAGAATAGGTATCAGTGTAATCGGGCGATAGTTATTCATACATGTCTTTTCGCCTTTTTTAAATAACGGCTTAACAATAGAGTATTTCAGTCTTTCGGGAAAGATTCCTTCTTCAAACGAAAGATTGATTATGTGTGTCAAGGGAGAAGAAATAGAAGTCGCGCACTGTTTTATTACCTTCGTGCTGATACCATCTACTCCCACAGAGTTACTGTTATTGAGGGACATTAAAATTCCATAGATCTCATCTTTATTATAGGGTCTGAGAAATATTGTTTGGGATAGCATAGGTATAGTGCAGTTACTAGTGTTAGACTTATTGAGGGTAGATTTATTGGTATTATTTATAAAAAAATCATTAAAAAGTTTCGCTATTCTTAAAGGGTCGGAAAATATAACGCTGTCCTTTTCTAAGGCATTAATTTGACTAGGTTCAGAGGGCGCTTGGCTGTTTATGACTTGCCAAGTGGCCTTGGATTTGTTTTTTGCATTCTTGATCCTATTCTTATTATATGACTGTCTTGCTTTGCCTATACATTTTCTCAGAAGTTTAGTGAACTTGCAGTATTTACGTTTATTTTCTGATTTGTTAGTGCTATTTTGTTTATAATTCAAGTACAATTTTCTTTTATTAATACATGATCGACGTATCCCTTTAGTTAACCACCTGTGATTACATTTTCTTGATACTTTTACCCGGATGATAGGAAAACATAAATCATGTAACAGAGAAAGGACATCATGAAATTCGTTAAAAGCTGAATTTGTATCTGTTTTGTTAAATACTTCTGAATAAGATAGTGAGGACATATATTTACTAAATTTACTTAAATTCTCATAGCAATAATCCCTTTTTTTTATAAAGTAGGGCTTGAAGTTAAAATCTTTCACTGTGAATGAGATAACTTGAGCTGTCTCATGATCTGAGAGGGCCAGTGGAAGCACATCAGATTTCACTCTTTTAAAATTAGTGGCTATCTGATCTATACTAGAGTTACCTCTTGTAGGTGTTTGAATTTGGCATTGGATGTTGTGATTGTTCAATAAACTGAGAAGGTCTGTGACCTTTTTTTCACTTTTCAAAATGTTAAAATTCCAGTCACCACTTAATACTATTTTAAATTGTTTTTTTTTAATTGTCAGATAGTGTAAAAGAGTCTCTAGACGGCCCAGAAATGGCTTCTCATAACTATAGTGGGGAACACGATAAATATTAATAACAATTAACTTATGGTCAGTGATTTCAACACCACAACATTCGAAAATGTTTGGTTCGCATAAGCATTGGCAGACCTGCAGTGGCTTGTAGGTTAAGGTGTTTTTAAGGAGAATACAGGAGCCTCCTCTCTTATTTTTCACACGTGAAAAGTAACTAGCAAGTTTAAGTCCTGGAATTTTCAGGTTATCTTCATTTCCTTTACGAATAAAAGTTTCGCTGAGACATAAAACGTCAATATCTCTATCCTTCATTTTCAGATCTAACAACGCAACGCTGCCTCTATAAAATCGAGTTTATTAAGAACACCCTGAATGTTTTGATGCATTATATGAAAAGTTTTATTAGAATTATTAGAATTCACGAAAAAACTCGCTTTCATTCAAACAAGGAGTCTCAATAACAGTGTCCGATGTGATATCAATATAATTGATTAGCGCACACAAGTCATTAAAAATTGTTATATATCCTGTTTTATTTACATTTCCAGACCAATAAAACATGTCATAGGTATAGGAAAGATTTAAGTTAGAATCCAACAAAAAAGCGTATTCGTGAGATACATTGTCAAAATATAATAAATTATTAAATATTTCGATTCGTGTGTTGTAAATTTTAGAATAATTATTTAATTTGAACGTCGGTAAGCAGATTATAACGTTAGTATATTGAACATCGAGTAACTGTTGTCTTATGAATTTTACTAAATCGTGATAATTCGTAGAGTATTTAAAGTCACTACTACCAATATAGATAATACAATAGTCTTTGTAGGTAAAATTTTGAAGCTTGGCTGGAAGTCCTTGAAAGAGCTGACGTACACCTCCACCCGGCGATAGATAGGTACATTTATTTCCCTCAGGGTATGTTTGGTCAAGTAACTTTAAAGTGTAGTTGTTATAGTTACTGATAATACATATTTTGGACTGTTGATGTTCCTCTAGATCTCTGTTAGTAGGCGCAGGCACTGTCGAAAGTCTGTGCGGCTGGGGTAGGCCCTTCTTGATAGGTGAAGATGCACGATGCGAAACGGGCTGGGCTTCTGGCCCCTTAGTAGACGTTTTCACGCTCTGGGACCCGGAGGGCCCGGACGATACCGCTTGAGCTTCTTTTTTAGTCCAGTAAATAAAAGATTTGAGGTCGCATTAAAGACACCTGACTAAAATGGTTTGGAAATAAAAGAATTGGTGTTTTACTAAGCATTCGTGGTAATTTTGTGATTGTAAGGACGTTCAACCCTTAGAAATACCTAAAGACGCCTTTTAACTTGTATTCGCCAAACAATAAATGCACTTCTGGTGAAAACTGAGATTTATAACTATAGTTACCTTATAGATATGGTACTTAAGTTGTCTCTAGTTTAAAGTAATACATTCTTAATATTACGATATTTTTTATATTATTGCGTGAAAAATAATACTTACAAAATGGAGCCATCGGAGATTTTTATGTTTTTTAAGTCTAATTGTAAGGCTTGAACATGTGTTAAGTTTTCACCTATGTGACTATTTCAGAACCCAGTTAAAAACGATTTTTTTAAGATTTCTGTATTACACATTAAAGACACTAGAAATATTTTCTTGGCTGTGCCGTAACACTAATATTATCTATTGGAAATCATCATCGTCCCTTGTACAAACAAAGAGGTTTCTTCTAAAAACGCATTTTAACTAAAATGTATTAGACATTATAATTAAATTTCAAACGCCGAAAAGGCGCATGAACTGGCACGTACGCATAGCCAGTGTGCGACAGAGACGGAGCTATTGGGCGCGAAAAAGACAAGTGCGCGGATAGCTAGATGAATAGTGCGAAACGCAAATGTGATAAAATGCACAATATGATAGGTAGGTAGTAATTATTTAATAATTGTGTCATACTCATTGGATTGTGGGCATCCAAACGTATTCATAGTACTACCTTCCTACTGATTTACCACATAGATGTACCTACTGTAAATTCAATTCAATAGAAGAAACTTTGTCCTATTGATTCGACGAACATTTAACTCCAAAAATTATACATAATAATTATATTGTCATCACATGAGTGTCATTGCCATTTTTCCATGACTTTCCATGAGCCTGCCAAAGCAACCCACTTCCAATGCCCATGGGCCTGTTCTTATGAAGTAAAAATTGGTAGGTATTTACCCTAAACTTCGCGAGCTAGATGCGACATATCATCGTTGCGATTTACCGTAATTTTGGATCAAGAATCAAGACCTCAAACTTGGCATAGTTGTTCCTTAGGTGGTCTTAAATGGAATAAGCCCGGGAGGCATCGGGAGGCATCACGGGGGCGGCGTTATTATACCGCAATAGCTGTCCACTTTGCTTGCGCTTGCCCTCTTGAAGCTCTCAGTAACCGACACGTTTAGCAACCCAGCATACGAGTCACATAACCACACCAACGTAATTTTCTTCGCTTAAGGTACGCCTCAATTCCGTATACGTTTGCACGGTGTAGAACCTCTGTATATCTTACGTGGTTGGACCAGTCGATGTTCATGATATCACGGAGGCACTGCATGTGAAATCTATCGAGGCAGCATATTTCTTTCCTATTAGACTGGTGGCGAAAATAACAAAAGTGCTCTATTTATCGAGTTCGTTTCTCTGGTTCCTATATAGCTACAACAAGTATCAATATTTTCGTCTTGATTCGTAGATCATCAAATATCCAGTCATAAAAAAGGGGTCATAGGGGAGGGGGGCCGACATAGCTATGACGAAACAAACGACCTTACGATAGGCTATTTCGTAATATTTTTACCAAGATGAAACCATCGATCTATACCTGTCGTAGCTCTATATAGAGCTATAATGTATAAACACTATGTCTCCCTGAATTGAGGAGGTTTGGAATTACTTTGGACATGTACACTGAGATCTTAGCAGCTAATATTATGCGACCGGAAGAATGTAGCTCTACAAAAACTTCTAAAGCTGAGCCAATCCCAATGATCTCAGGGTCGAGGACACATTTTAATGTTATTGCACTTCCCAAATACTTAAACTTCTCCACATGCTTCATGACATTCTAACCGAGATACATGTGGAGTTGGATTGTTCAGTTGTGTCGCAACATACATAACATCGATCTTGCTTACACTGTCAGTACTCAATCTTTTTAATGACTCGTCAAAACTGGTCATCATTTTTTACAGAGATATTAGCGGATTCCGCTGTAAAATATAAGCCATCCACGTACCTTATTGCTGTAACTATATCGCATAAAACTTTGTTACGTGCCTTCATTCGGTCTAGGTTGAAAAGTTTACCGTCAGTTAAAATAATATGTATATGTGTATGTATATCAGTCTCTAGTTCCCAAGATACAGGGAATCCTAGTTTGGGGCCAGATGACCGTGTGTGATTTGTCCCGGATATTATTATTATTAGTTGTTAGTACGGACTACGGAAGTGTATAAAGATGCCTTTTGGGATGTTATGTATGTGGCATCATAAAGTATGCTAACAACCCATTACGTCCCCACTGCAGGGGCACGGGTCTTTTCCCATAACTCGGGAAGGTTAGGCCATACTCCATACACGGGGGCCAAGTCCGGATTGGTGGAGGTTGTGGGGCTAGTGGCCAACCCCAGTGTCAGAAAATTTCAAGCCGCCTATAAGGCCTCCGCATTGACTGGAAGAAAATGTTCAGCGTTATGAGTGAAATGGGCATACCACACCATAACCTTTCTTGTACGAAGCCTGTATCTGAGCAGTAATTCAAGAGTAAGACTGGAGGAAAGCGTGTCACAACTAGGGCATGCAAATATTCGAAAAATTTGGTATTCGAATATTCGAATATTTTTGCCTGAGATATTCGAATATTCGAATATTATTCGAAAAGTAATAAAGTCAAATAAAATAGGATTTTACGTGGTAGGACACTATTTTGCAATTAGATAAAATAGACTCATTAAAATTTCTAAAATCAATCATATTTGTTTGCGACAACATGATAAAAAATTATATAATCAAACAACTACCTACTTCAAATAAAAGAAACAAGGTAATTCGTTTTAACTTAATAAACCCCATCTCTTCCCGTGGGTGTCGTAAGAGGCGACTAAGGGATTCATAAACCGGAAGATGGGCAGCAGCGTCTTTTCCGCATACCATCTCGGCTCACGCCACACTGCGATCGCCAACCCGCATGCCAAGCGTGGCGATTACGGAAACACCCCTCATGGATATAAACCCTAAAAAACGGCCCCTAGTCCCCGGCAGCCCCGCTATTCCTGACTCCGGTAGCGGTCACGGTAACGGCGGGGCATGGGGTGCGAAGAATCTCCGGCAGAGGCCAGGCTACCAAAAACTAAGACCTTTGGCCCTGGCAACATACAACACGCGCACACTGCGAACAGACGAGAAACTCGCTGAACTGGAGGAGGAATTGAGCAGGCTACGGTGGGACATTGTAGGATTATGTGAAGTCCGAAGAGAGGGAGAGGACACCATGGTCCTTAAGTCCGGAAACCTGCTCTATTTCCTGGAGGGCGACCATCTGTTCCAGGGTGGTGTCGGGTTTATTGTCCACGAGTCCCTCGTTAACAACGTGGTCCAGGTCGAGAGTGTTTCGACGAGGTTAGCTTACCTTATACTCAGAATCACCAAACGGTATTCGCTGAAGGTCATACAGGTATATGCACCGACCGCGAAACACCCCGACGACGAGGTGGAGGCTATGTATGAGGATATCTCCAGAGCCATACATAGCTCCAGGACCCATTACACCGTTGTGATGGGGGACTTCAACGCGAAACTAGGCAAACGAAGTGACACCGAGCTGAGAGTGGGGAAATTTGGATACGGAGAAAGGAATGCGCGGGGTCAGCTGCTGGCCGGCTTTATGGAGAAGGAGGGCCTCTTTATGATGAAATCTTTCTTTGAAAAGCCAAAACAGGCGAAGTGGACATGGCTGCATCCCAATGGTGTAGTAAAAAATGAGATTGACTTCATCTTGTCGACAAAAAGGCAAATATTCAATGATGTCTCTGTGATTAACTCGCTGAAGACAGGAAGCGATCACCGAATGGTAAGAGGCACATTGAACCTAAAAACAAAGCTAGAAAGATGTCGACTGATGAAGTCCACGCTCCGACCAGCGCCTATCCAACTCCAAAACCCCGAAAGCTTTCAGCTCGAGTTGCACAACCGCTTCGAATGCCTAGGAGAATGCGAAAATGTGGATAATTACAACGACAAGTTCGTTGAAATTGTCCAAACGGCTGAGAATAAAGCTTTCAAAACCAGACGTTCAAAAAGAACATCTCGTATCTCAAACCCCACCAGCAAGCTCATGGAGGAAAGATGAAGCCTGATTCTAAAATTTTCTGAAGATGCTTGTCAGTATCGGCGACTAAACAGACAGATCCCCAAGTCCTTGACCTGCGATATACGTCAATTTAATACAAATCGTATTAAAGAGGCTATTGAGCGTAATAAAGGGTCAAAAGTATTCGCAAGGGATCTGTCTGCTGGTCAAAGCCAACTGACAAAGCTGAAGACCGAGGATGGAAGAGTCGTGTCGTCCAAGCCCGAGCTGTTTGAAGAGGTTGAGAAGTCCTACGGACAATTATACACGACTACACGCTTACCTGTCAGTAATCAAGCTGAAGACCCGAGAGCCAGATTGGCCCGACACTATACCGAAGATATCCCAGATGTCAGCCTGTGCGAGAAAAGAATGGCTCTCAAACAACTTAAGAACAACAAGGCACCGGGTGATGATGGAATTACAGCTGAGCTTCTGAAAGCAGGTGGAGAACCGGTACTTATAGCTCTTCAGAAGCTATTCAATTCCGTCATGCTCGAGGGACGAACTCCTACAGCATGGCACAGGAGTGTGGTGGTGCTCTTCTTCAAGAAGGGTGATAAGACTCTGCTGAACAATTACAGACCCATCTCACTCCTGAGCCATGTCTACAAGCTGTTTTCGAGAGTCATTACGAATCGTCTCGCACACAGGTTTGACGACTTCCAGCCTCCCGAACAAGCCGGTTTCCGAAAAGGCTTCAGTACCATAGACCACATACATACGCTGTGGCAGATTATACAGAAGACCGAAGAGTATAATCGGCCACTATGCTTGGCGTTTGTGGACTATGAGAAAGCCTTTGATTCGATCGAGACCTGGGCTGTGTTGCAGTCTCTCCAACGGTGCCAAATCGATTATCGATACATCGAAGTATTGAAGTGTTTGTATGAAAACGCCACCATGTCGGTCCACCTCCAGGATCAGAATTCAAAACCTATCCGGCTGCAGCGTGGGGTGAGACAGGGAGATGTTATATCTCCGAAACTGTTCACCGCTGCACTGGAAGATGTTTTCAAGCTTCTGGACTGGAGAGGACTCGGCATTAACATCAATGGCGAGTACATCACTCACCTTCGATTTTCTGACGATATCGTGATCATGGCTGAGACCTTGGAGAACCTAGGCGCGATGCTCGAAGGACTCAGTAAAGCCTCCCAACAAGTGGGTCTTAAAATGAACATGGATAAGACGAAAATCATGTTAAACGTCCGTGTTACACCCACTCCTCTGAAGGTTGGAGACTCTACACTTGAAGTTGTTGACGAGTATGTATTCCTGGGACAAACAGTCCAGTTAGGTAGGTCCAACTTCGAGAAAGAGATCAATCGCCGAATCCAACTCGGCTGGGCAGCGTTCGGGAAGCTTCGCAATATCGTCACGTCCAAAATACCACAGTGTCTCAAGACTAAAGTCTTTGACCAGTGTGTGTTGCCAGTGATGACATATGAATCCGAGACATGGTCGCTTACTATGGGCCTCATAAGAAGGCTCAAAGTCACCCAAAGGGTGGAGCGCGCTATGCTTGGTGTTTCTCTCCGTGATCGAATCAGAAATGAGGAGATACGTAGGAGAACTAAAGTTACCGACATAGCTCTCAGAATCGCTAGACTTAAGTGGCAGTGGGCAGGGCACATAGCTCGTAGAACAGATGGCCGTTGGGGCAGTAAAGTTCTCGAGTGGCCACCGCGCACCGGAAGACGCAGTGTGGGCAGGCCTCCGACTCGGTGGACCGACGACCTGGTGAAGGTTGCGGGAAGTCGCTGGATGCGAGCCGCACAGGACCGGTCAGTGTGGAAATCCTTGGGGAAGGCCTTTGTACAGCAGTGGACGTCTTTCGGCTGATAGATAGATAGATAATAAACCTATCATAAATGAGATCATCAATTATCATTGATTATCTAAAATAAAGTAATGAAAACAAAATTCAACAATTTCTGTTAACTTGGCAGTAACCTAAATAGAAACAATCACTCTCTGAGATCACATGCATAAAAGTAGTCCTTATTGGAAAATATAACAAATGAAAATACTTTAACAAATTTAATCCAGGTAAATTAATATATGGCAGTTTGCCATTCTTCTTTCCGAATAACGGCGAGCGCTCACGCAGGAATCGCACGATCCTTCTTTTGGGTGCGTTCCCGCAAGATGCTTTCGATGAAATATGTTAAAAACATTTTTTTAGATTTTTTTAAAAATAATTGTAATACTGTCTTTTAATATTTAATGTGATGAAATAAATAAACTCGTTACCACTATGGATCAAATATTGTAGAAAATTCGTTTACTAGTCAGTTCAAATGTCTTTAAAAATAATCGAATATTCGAATATTCGTAAACATTATTCGAATATTAAAATGAGGCGAATATTCGAATTATTCGAATATTCGAATATTCGATTGCAGGCCCTAGTCACAACCCTTTAAAGCTGAAAGAGGAGTACGTCAAGGATGTATCCTGTCACCGCAACTGTTCAATCTCATCGGTGAACACATAATGAGACGAGTTTTAGAAGGTTGGGAGGGAGGTATTTGCATTGGTGGATACCTTCTGAACAATCTACGGTTTGCAGACGACACCACAATCATAGGCGCCTCCGAGTCTGAACTGTCAGAACTCCTCGTGAGAATTGAAAGCATCAGCAAGGAATATGGGCTTCTTATCAACAGAAACAAAACTAAGTTAATGTTCGTTGAAGTGTCATGGCGCGAACTAATGAACTGAGTGACCTTGATGTAGTGCACAGGTTCGTATACCTAGGGTCACAAATTAGCGACGATGGCGACTGTGAACAGGAGGTTATTCGAAGAGCACAGATGGCCAAGGCAGCGGTAAAGAGGCTTGAGAAGATATGGAGGAATAGAGGCATCCACCGCAAAACCAAGATCAAACTCATGCGGAATCTTATCTTCTCAATATTCTTGTATGCTTCGGAAACCTGGACCATAAAAGCCCGAACCCGTTGCAGGATAGATGCATTCGAAGTGTGGTGCTGGCGCAGAATGCTCCGAATATCATGGACTGAGCGTCGTACAAATGAGTCTATCTTGAAGGAACTCAACATCTAAACGAGGCTCTCCACCATCTGCATGCAGCGAGTTCTAAAATTCTTCGGACACACGGTCAGAAATAGACTAGACAGTTTGGAAAAGCTAATAATAACTGGCCGTATGGAAGGAAAGAGGAGTAGAGTACGCATGCCTAGGCGATGGACTGATGCGATCAAAGAAGTCACCGGGATGACACTGCAGGCCAACATTCACCGTGCTCAAGACCGAGCAGCCTGGAGAGCTGTGGTGTCACGTGTGACCCATGATGGTCACGTCCCTCAGACATGAGGATACGACGAGGAAGAAAAGGCCTCCAACATGGCTTAACGACTGCCATCTAGCGATAGCAGTGGGCACCAACGGCTTAGCGTGCCTTGCAAAGCACGGAAACGGTCGAGATAAATGCCACTAATAGTCATACCCATCCAGGTTATGACCGTGTCTGTAGTCAGTTAACCTGCGTGATCGACGCGACCACGCAAGCCGCCCTGAGCTACGACCGCTTCTCATATAAAGTATATTTACTAAAATTAACATAAAACTTAAATGTATTATTTTTTACTTTTGGTCATACCCAATCATGGCAATATAGTAGATCCTATCCATTGCTTTTATTAAACAAGTCATGTATGGATCAGATTTGTATTCCAAAGTACCGACGGATTATTTGTGTTTGATGTTAATAATATTTTTCTTCACGATTATAAATAATTTAAGCACTTATATTGCATTTCTTAAGTTAAGTGAATTTATAATTATTTTTGAGAAATAAATATCTCAAACCGTGTATGGATCTTCCAGCTCATAATTTTATTGTTGACATGAATTTTAATAGAAATTAAGTGTTAAAAAAATCTGTGTTGAAGTGAGTTTCTTCTGAACTCAATGTTTCTTCTCGCTTCGCAAGCATTTCCTGAAACGTTGAGTGTTCAGAAGACTCAAAGTCACCCAAAGGGCGATGCAACGTGCTATTCTTGGTGTTTCCCTACGTGATCGAATGAGGATTCCCAGAAAAGAGGAGATACGTAAAGTTACTGACATAGCTCTCGGAATCGCTAGACTTAAGTGGCAGTGGGCAGGGCACATAGCTCGTAGAACAGATGGCCGTTGGGGCAGTAAAGTTCTCGAGTGACGACCGCGCACCGGAAGACGCAGCATGGGCAGGCCTCTGACTCGGTGGACCGACGACCTGGTGAAGGTTGCGGGAAGCTGCTGGATGCGAACCGCACAGGACCGGTCGGTGTGGAAATCTTTGGGGGAGGCCTATGTCCAGCAGTGGACGTCTTTCGGCTGATGATGATGATGCATATTAATCACGCTGACAAAGTGGTAAAATAAAATCTTGAAAAAAATATTTTTCAGAGTACATCCCCTACACGTGAAGTGGCGATGTTTTTTTTTCTCTCGACTATCCTATGGTGTGGGGTATCGTTGAATAGGTCTTTTAAAGATATTGTGGGTTTGTGAAAACTATGTATTTTTCGATTCATGGATCCGTTTTCGAAATATTAAGCTTTAAAGTGCAATTTTTTGTTAAAGTCATGTGTGTCCCCCCCTGCCAACTAAACGGTTATTTCTAGAAATGTGAAAAATTCACGGCAGTAGTAGATTTAACAAAGTTAAAAGGAAAACTATCACAGCTAAATAGGCTTTACAAGTTTACGGGTAGTAGTCAGTTTTGTAAGACGGGAGGTTTTCCCCTTGAAGCAGTGTCTGTCGAAGTAATACGAAACCCTACACTGCGTGTAGCCCGACACGCACTTGACCGCTTTTTATACAATAACAGCACCCTAACTTAACGCGTTTTGACGGACACTTTTGTACACAAAGATAGATCTCCTTACATCTACCCTCCATAGCCAATTTTTTTTCTTGCGATGGAAGCAATTATTTGTGTATTTGTGTTGTGTTGTTGAAATGAATTGGTATTCCTTTAATTATCCGTAAATTATAATTATCACAATTGCCCCAGTACATACAGTTATGGAGACATAAGCTCGAAAGAAAAACGCGGCCGAATCGAACTTTCCCCGTCTTCCCTCGCCACCTTTGTGATGCCTCCCGATGCCTCCCGGGCTAACACTCAAGACCACCTAAAGAACAAATATTATACCAAGTTTAAATCCTTGATAACACACACAAAACCCAACAGGTAGACACGTGACCGTGAATGATGCTAAGTGGAAGATCAGGCAACCGCCATCTATACCTTGTGAATAGTAAAAAAACGTGCCACACGATAAGAAAAGAGAGAGATAGAAACATTCAACATCCAAAATTAAAAACAGTTCTCATACAACATGTTGCACTAAATCCCCAGCTAAGCTAGACTAGAAGAACTCGCGGGGTGGCGCGGGCGCCGCGCATGCCACATTCCCCCGCCCGCGCCCCCCGCTCAGCCCGCTCGCGAATTATAATTGTTATTAGATTATTACAGAAAATGTGTAAAAGCTTGACCGGGGATTTTTTGTAGTCTTAGTTTAAAAAAAATATTACTATTAGATTTCATAAAAATATTCCTAGTGTCTTTAGTGTGCAAGGGTTAAAATCGAAAAAAACTTAATAAAAAAATAAATAACCAAGTCACCTTGGAGATAATTCTCATGGTTATTGACAGTGGTTATGTACCCCCTAATACAAAATATCACTCACCTTGCAGTATTTCTTTTCAAGTTATATTTTTTTTAATATATTATATTCAATATCTACTCAATGTTTTGATCTCGATCGGGGACGATTATAAATATAAATAAAACGTCTTATAAGAAGCCCTCATGTAAAAAATCACCAGTTTTCTATTTTTTGTTCACGCTTAAATTTAATTTTGTTTCTTTAGGGGCTAATTACTGAAAATTTATCAAATACTCATAAGAGATTTTCGTGAATTTTCATTTTGGAACTATTTAAGTAACATATTCTAAGTTTTCACCCAAAGTGCATTAAATGCAACCTGCTCCATACAAAAATTCGTAGATTGACTGGACTATTTGTGATATGGAGTAGTTAGGTATTGGTGTGACTATTTTATTGTTTACTTTATTAATTTTTTTCCGGTTCGAACTGGTCATACTTTTTGAGTGCGGTGATAGGTCTGTGGTGTTCTTGTATGTTGCTGTTAAATTATTCAGTTTCGATTTATATTCATCTAATTTTCTTTTCATGGTGTAATTTTCCGCGAGCAGGATTTCTATTTGTTCTTCAGCAGAGTCATATTTTTTTTGCAGCTCTTGTATTTTTTTCTGCATAGCTTCTAAATCAAGATGACTTTTTATTATGATTTCAGGGCAACTTCGGTTTAATCCCGGGCTTTTGGAAGACAACGGAAAGAAAGTGACATTACCGCTCTCCTCTTCGGATTCTTCCATTTCCGAGAGTAAAGAATTAAAAGAATTCTCTGTGGACACATTTATTACCACTTTCATTTCCTCTTCTTGGGTCCCTGAAGAATTATCAGTAGAAGTAACCGGCGGGTTAGATTGGATCTGACATGAATCGGATTGGATCGGTGTAGTTACTTTTTTCGCTGTTTTTTTAGGTAGAGTACGAACATTGCTTTTCAAAGTTCTGATTGTTGACCAACATGCGTCACATTTCCAATCCTTTTTATTTTTGGGTTTCATAATGGCGAATCTTTTAAAATCAACATTTCCACATGGTAAATGAAAGAAGCCTTTACATTTCGCACACGTCATATATTGTCTCTTTTCTCTTATCAGTTGGGTACATTTCGTGCACACTCGGGCCATCTTGAAGTTTTTTAGTTTAGTGTTTAGTGTAAATCACGATAGGTGGCAGCACAATACTTCAAATAAAGTTTATTGTGTGTAAATTGGCATTAATACAACTTTTTCCAATTAATTTTGAAAAAAAAAGGAAAAAGCAATAAAACCATAAAAAAAAGTTTCCTCATTGTGATGTTAGGATCGAACCCGAAGTCGTGAAGTAGAGAGTCCGCTCTGTAACCACTAGTCCGATGCGCCCTAATATAACAACTGCAAAAATTAAGATCCTATGCTCCGGTATACACAGAAAGTTGACCATAGCATGAGTCATTCAATTCTCAGCTGTGCTTAGCAACTAACAATCACACTTTAAGTACATGATCGATCACTGAGAATTTAAAAATTTTAACGAACTGTCATATGGTAAATTTAGAATTTTGACTAATTTGATCACTTTCACTGTTTTTTCACGTGTTCAGTGCGATTAAGATTAGATTACTTGAATGTTAACAGTGAATTTGACAATGTTTATGCACTAATCAATTGTTTTTACTCATGAAAATAGTCCAAACACAAATCATCAAATGTCTTGAAAACCACGCGATATTTTCCAAAGATAACGATAGACGCACTTCACTACATTTAGACATATTCTATGATAACACATTTACTATTTTTTATCACTGTTTATTAATTTTATTCTAGGATTGTAGGGAGGTACTTGTTGACGCTACGCGCCCTCTGGCGGCTACTCTCGGCTACTCTTCTACGAGTCTGCTCAAAAAAACAAAAAAATGATGGACATTTCATACAAATTGATCATCTGCTTTGTCATTTTTGTATGAAGAGTTCCAAAAACTTTTTTGCGATTTGAGCAAAGTCGTAGAACAAAAGTTGTTCAGTACGATGAGTAGAATCCCCAGTTAATGGATCCTACACCAATTTTGTTACACGCTGTATATAAATTAACTTTAAAAATTAATAGTTTCCACATTAAACTGATAAGCTTAAAAGTAACGGTTTGTACTTTAATTTTAATTTGTACCTCCAACTTTAAACATTTAACTTTAATAATTAATAATTTAAATTAATAATTTGCACAACAATTTTATGACTTTCACTTTAAAACACCAGATGCATTGTTTGTTTCCGAACTAGGAGAAATGACAATCTAATACGGAAGCGAGCGAAACGAACTCGGAATTCCGGAGTAACTTGGATACGGATAATTGAACTTCAGAAGACTATGATGAAAGAAGCTATTTCATCATCAAAGAAAATTTAAATGTCACTTGTTGCCAAAGGAAACGTAAAATTATTTCATTTTACCTTTGCGAACTGAAGGAACGTCTCCAAAACACTGTTGAGTGTTATTTGCACGTCTATGTCTGAAACGGCTGCATCTGTAAATAATAAACTTTATAATCATACTAGCTTCGGCCGGCGACTTCGTCTGCGTGACCTTTAGAATTGGATCTAAAGAGAAACAAAATGTTAAGGTGGCGCTATCTAGTGATGAAGTGGAAATTTTGAGTTTTTAAGCATTCCTCTGGGAACCCTCAAGTTTTCCGTGATAAAAAGTATCCTATGTGTCAGCCGAGTGCTTTATTTATCTACATACCAAAAAACATCCAAATCCGATCAGTTGTTTCGGCGTGAAAGCGAAACAAATAAACATCCATACTTTCGAAATTTTAATATTAGTAAGATGAGATGAGATGGCCCAACCTATTTAAGAGAATATGAAAAACAGAATGCATAAATCATTTATTCCTTTACGTAGGGACATTAAGCACTCTTATGAACATCATATCAGGATGCTGTAGAAATTATTCAGCGGTCATAAGAAGAGGATTAACTCGGGAGACAGCTCCGTTTTCCGAGTTCTAACAACAAACCACCACGTGGAGCGTCTTTAAGTGCCCATCACCCTTAGGGCTGCGTCGTTAACTTGACATTGGCGTTTCGCAATTTTTTTATTGAAGATTCTCCCATTTTTCACTTGAAATTGGCAAAATCACCCCTTAAATGAGATGTGAAATGCCAAATAGAAAAATAAAATAGAAGTCCTTAAAATTCAAATGACGCGCTGAGAGCAAGAGTGTAGTAACCCCATTATTTTACTTTGAAATCATTTATTTCATTAATTATTAATTTTTCTATCTATCAGCCGAAAGACGTCCACTGCTGGACAAAGGCCTCCCCCAAGAATTTCCACACTGACCGGTCCTGTGCGGCTCGCATCCAGCGGCTTCCTGCAACCTTCACCAGGTCTTCGGTCCACCGAGTCGGGGGCCTGCCCACACTGCGCCTTCCGGTGCGCGGTCGCCACTCGAGAACTTTACTGCCCCAACGGCCATCTGTTCTACGAGCTATGTGCCCTGCCCACTGCCACTTAAGTCTAGCGATTATGAGAGCTATGTCGGTAACTTTAGTTCTCCTACGTACGTATCTCCTCATTTCTGATTCGATCACGTAGAGAAACACCGAGCATAGCACGTTCTATCGTCCTTTGGGTGATTTTGAGCCTTCGTATGAGGCCCATAGTACGCGACCATGTCTCGGATCCATATGTCATCACTGGCAACACACACTGGTCAAAGACTTTAGTACACGCATGCCGCAGTGTCTCAAGACTAAAGTCTTATTATTTTTTATGAAAAAATATTAGTTTATTCATGTTTGTCACTATGTCAAGATGCATTATAATAGGGCAGATTCCTTATGATTTAGGTAGAAATCGACTAAAGTGCTAAAAAGTGAATCAGAGGAAGATGTTCAAAAAACGTGGCTTACACTCCACTAGAACTTCGAACTTATACAGGGTGTAACAAAATTGGTGTAGAACCCGTTAACTGGGGATTCAACTCATCGCACTGAACAACTTTTGTTCTACGATTTTGCTCAAATCGTAAAAAAAATTCAAGGTCAATCACCAATTTTGTAACACCTGTATAGTATTGTATTTTGTATAAATAATAAATGTAAAATTTAAACATTATTAGACTTAACTTTGACTTGAAAACTATGTTTATTAAAAATAAATTGAATTGAATTTGGTTGCGCAATTTGAGCACAATCGGTGTTGGGAAGGAAGGTAATACTTTAGATTTGCCAAGTCAATTCACGGCCATCGAGGAGATTGGTTGCTAGGAGTAGACTCTCCTTGCCGAAACTATTCTTTTTGTGTGAGCTATTTTGTCAGAGCTGTCAAGGAAGTCACTCGGAGAAACTGATTCGGCCCCGATAGACTGAAAAGAAAGCTGTTCCGCAAAGAAACTCCAGAAAAATCTGCTCCGCAAAGAAAACCCCAGAAAACAAAAACCAGCAACGAGAAACGGGATCGGCTTGGTAAGTGATTCATTGCTTTCCTTTGTAGTACAGATTGTGCTCGACATTTGGGAAAATTATGGTACATGGGAGAGCGGACCTACCGCGCCGGTAATAGTTTACACACTTTACCCATCATTGGTCCTTCGAGCCGGATTCGCTTTCCCTATTAATCTAATTGCCGCTTTCATCATATCTTTGTATTAATTTTCGCATGTAAATAGTTTCGTACGATTTCGTTATTTTCATACAAACCCGCGCCGCGTCTAGTGTAGTCTTTTGTTTTTTCTTCGCCCGCTCCCGCACCCGCTCCAGCGTTTGAATTTGAATTGCATTCCATTGTATTTTAATTGTGGTACCCCTGAATTTGTTTGAATGTACTGTACTCATGTTTTCATTGAGATTTTATGCGTGTTTTAACACTATGTAAAGTGTTTACGTAGAGTGTTCCATACGTCAAGAAAATGTCTAGTAAAGAGAGAGATGGAAATTTAGATGTGAATGTGGACTCTAGTATCGTAGACACAATGGATCATGAAATCGCTTTAGCTGAGGCTAAAAAACAATCCTATTTCATGCGCCTCAAAAACCTATATGAGACTATTCCGAAGTCCCGAAGTGACCCGACATATTGTCTATTTGCTATTAAAGTAGCTAATATTGACACATTGCGAGAAGAATATTTAAAAATAGTAGACGACACTAACAAATATAATTTACTAAGGAATCCCAAATACACCCCAAACTTTGAATCCATATGGTCTTTCGAAGATTATTACGGAGCTGTAAAAAATGCCATTCAAAGGCTCGCGCCTCCGCAAAATGCTGATGTTAAACCCACTCTAAACTTGGGTTTTCCCTCCCCGACTAGCATGATGAAGTTAGAAAAATTATCCATCCCTGAATTCTATGGAGAGTACGAAAAGTTTCCCATGTTTATAGAATGTTTCAACACTATGATACACAACAACCCAGCTTTAGATGACTCGCTCCGAGTAAGATACTTAGTAGCGAAACTTAAAGGTAAGGCAGAGAGCATTTGGTTAGGCATAAATCCTACGTCTGAGAACTATCTGCTTATCTATAATGCGTTAGTAGAAAAGTTTAGCGATAAAAGAGCTATCGCGGTATCATACATTGAAAAGATTTTGAATTTGAAGGCTATTCATAACGCAACCCCACAGCAACTGGATATATTTATCGATACGTATTCGACTTCCATTGCCGCCTTGAAACAGTTAAAGATCGAAGACTTATTAGACTTCGTTCTAGTGCATTTAGGTTTACGAAAATTAGATATAGAAACCGCGAAAGAATTTGAAAATAGCATTCGCAAACAGGCATTCCCGCGGTTTTCTGATTTTATAACATTCCTCCGCGAGCAGTTAAAAATATTGCAAAGAACGGCAAATAATTCTAATTATAGCGCGATTTCTTCTCGCCCTAAAACTGCGCCCGACCCTGCGCTCTCGTCGTCACAGCATATACGCTCAGCCCGCACTTTCGTCGCTAATAACGGCTCAAATGTCCTTATTGCAAAGTGTCAGGTCACGATCAATTATATTACTGTAACAAGTTCGAAAACCTCAATACGTTCGACAGATATAAGGTAGTTAAAGATATGAATGGTTGCATAAATTGTTTGAGCACTAGACATACTAGCTCTAACTGTAAATCAAATTCTACTTGTAAACATTGTGGTAGCACACATCACAGCATGTTACATTTTTCTAGAAATGATAGTAACATGGTCGGGGGAAACATCTGGTCCAGGAATGCCGGCACCGCTTTAGTGGCAGAAACTGCAGACTTTAATTCATTGCACTATGAAGGTGATTTCGCCCCTTCGAACGAACCTGTGCCTATCATTAATGAGACTAACAATCCTGTGTCTTTATGCAGCCATGACATACCGGCCCGCGATAGTAATAAAACTGTTTTACTCGGTTCTGCAATAGCTTTAGTTAAAGACAACAATTCTATACTACAACAAGTCAGAATTTTAATAGATATGGGATCTCAAAAACGCTTTATTACAAAACAGTGTTGTAAGAAACTAGGTCTTAAAGTGCACCAGCAGAGTCAAAACATTTGTGTGAAAGGAATAGGTGACTGTTCCCAAACAGTACAAGGTTTTACGAATGTGACTTTGTACTCGCGTGACAATGATTTTAGCCTACAAGTACAGGCGCTTGTGATAAATAAAATTTCCGGTAATCTGCCACAAGCGAATATTGATTGCTCAACTTTGAAATATTTGTTGGATTTGCCGCTGGCCGACGAGACGTTCCATACTCCGGGCCCAGTAGACATGATAATAGGATCTGAATATTTTGCACAAATCCTAAAACCTAATAAGGTTTTAGGTACCAATGGGAACCCCGACGCGCTTGAAACTGAGTTCGGATATGTCGTAATTGGCTCCGCTCCAGTTCTTGATCCTGTAACTGTGAGTTCAGCGTTGGCTGAATGTTTTGATGTATATGCATATTTTTGTAAGGAAGATTTTTCAATACAAAGCTTGACGCATCGCTCTCTTAATGAAGAAGAAATACAAAATAAACTACATTTGTCATCGTTTGCACTAGGATGTGAAAGACAATACTCCGAAAACGTTACTCCTGACGTAGAAGATCATTTTATGACCATATTGCCATTTTGCCGTGACCCATCGGAGCTAGGAGCTCTTAAGATCGCTTCTAAAAGATATTCCGCCTTAGAACGGAAATTCAGTAGTAATGAAAACTTAAGAGAGCAATATGATGGAGTCATTAAAGAGTATATAGACAAAGGATACATATCAACTGTGAAAAGGTATGATGTTGACGAGATTCAGTACGTAATTCTCCATCACGGGGTATCCCACGATGACAGAGTAACCACAAAATTGCGGGTTGCTTTAGAAGCAATTGCTAAAACATCACACTTTTTGACATATGGACTACTCAGTACGTTTAATTTGACAAATACGGATTTTTTGTCATTATCTTTGGTAAGACGTGAATATTTGTTAGGCAAAATAGTCAACTCTTACTGGGTAGGATGGAAGCATGAGTATTTAAACACATTACAAAGTCGCAAAAAATGGAATGCGCAGTCAAATGCTGTAATGGAAGGGACGGTCGTCATTCTTAAATCTGGTAATACTCCTCCGCTAAGATGGCCTTTAGGAGTTATATCTAAAGTTGATCCGGGCCAGATGGAATTATAAGAGGTTGTGGCAGAACGTACACATTCTGGTTTCTGTACAAGATCCGTTGTAAAGGTTTTTTTTTTTTTTTTTTTTTTATGGCATAGGTGGCAAACGAGCAGACGGATCACCTGATGGTAAGCGATTACCGCCGCCCATAGACACCCGCAACACCAGAGGAGTCACAAGTGCGTTGCCGGCCTTTGATATGGGAGTACGCTCTTTTCTTGAAGGTTTGAATGTCGTATCGGTCCGGAAATACTATATAGGTCTGTCCTTTACCATCTCAATTGTAAATAATTAGTATTGTTTTAGAAGTTGTTATGGAAGCTCGTAACTACACACAATTTATTTTCGTTTTTTTGTGTTAAGATTTTTATTCTTGAGTTTAACTCATGTTTCTTTGGTTATTATGTTAGAATTTGCTCGTTTCTTTATGTTTATTTGCTAAATATGTATTTTAAGGTAGTTCTTTAGGAGACATTGTCTCCTAAGGTCGGGGGATATGGTTGCGCAATTTGAGCACAATCGGTGTTGGGAAGGAAGGTAATACTTTAGATTTGCCAAGTCAATTCACGGCCATCGAGGAGATTGGTTGCTAGGAGTAGACTCTCCTTGCCGAAACTATTCTTTTTGTGTGAGCTATTTTGTCAGAGCTGTCAAGGAAGTCACTCGGAGAAACTGATTCGGCCCCGATAGACTGAAAAGAAAGCTGTTCCGCAAAGAAACTCCAGAAAAATCTGCTCCGCAAAGAAAACCCCAGAAAACAAAAACCAGCAACGAGAAACGGGATCGGCTTGGTAAGTGATTCATTGCTTTCCTTTGTAGTACAGATTGTGCTCGACATTTGGGAAAATTATGGTACATGGGAGAGCGGACCTACCGCGCCGGTAATAGTTTACACACTTTACCCATCAGAATTGAATATATGTTTTTTTAAATTTACATTTTGGTAGTTCACAAATTTATTAGATAATAGCGTACACACTACCCTTAAAAGACTTTAAAGCAAGGCAACTTACTCTGAATGTGTGTGTTTGTCCGTCTGGTAGTCAAGTTGCGACCCCTAAACGTCCCCTGATAGGTCCGGCTTAACGTCAGCAGTCTTGACGGAGCTAAGGATGGCTGTCGACTGAACATAAATCATATTGTAAAACTATAACATTATATTTTTGATAGATAGATAACTCGTTTATTTGTTACTACAAACACACACATTACACCAGTACACAAAATAAAATAAAAATAAAATAAAACAATACTTAAAAATATGTGTGTGTTGCAGTAGTGCAAAAGGGCCGTGACTCAGTGTGTGATTTGCTATTTCGAGCAATACACTGGTATTCTGCCACAACCCGAGGACTGTGACAATAATGAAAAAATATAAAAAACGAGTAAACTAACGTGAATAACAATAATTTTAAAAGAAAGAAAGAAAGTGTGCAACTGTACGTGATTAGCAGTGTGTGAGTTAATGTAAAAGTGTGTGTGACAGGATGAAAAGAGGCTTTTGCTAGATTAAATAGAAGAGTATAAATATAAGGTTTTTTTTTTACCCTCAATTGGTAAGCCCTTGGCATCATCTCACCTGATGGTAAGTGATGATGATGCCGAAGATGGAAGCGGGCTTACCGAGACTCCCCAACGCAATGGGGAACTGGCTATCTTATCTCCATGCCGGAACACATAAAGTCTGTTAACATTGATGTTTGGCGGCAACACTTTAAAAAATGGTGGTAGCTAGCCAGGCGGGCTCAGAAGATGCTCTACCACCAACCAAACCGAGTCCTACAAAGTTGGGCACCGCCGGGAATCGAACCCGCAACCTCCTGATATGACGCTAGCGGACTAACCTCCATTTTTCCAAAAAAATAAACATACCTCATTGGCAAGGGCTCTTCATCGAACGCGCGACCTCCTGATGTGTGACTAGCCACGGAGGCGGTTTCATTTTTCCAAAAACATAAACGTACCTCATTGGTAAAGGCTCGTCTCTTAATCGAACATTCTGGAACCTCTGATCGTCTTTCAGACCTGTCAGCAGTAACTCCAGAAGCGTTGACAAACAGATGGACGCGTCTACGTTTTTATTATTAGTATTCTTGTGCGTGATCGGATAGAATACGGTCAGAATGAAACATTCTGTGAATCTGCAAAGAAATATACCACTAATGAAATCAGTCTTCTTCATCTGCTTCAATATTGACCACGCTGAATACGTTAAAAACAACCGACTTCAATCGCAACAACTCCAATTTTGTTATGTTTTTGTTGATTTTCTCAAAAACCGCTGAATCGATTTCGATAAAATTTATATGGGACCACCTGTGAAGTATACGCTTTTAAACAAAAAAAGAATTTTTTAAATCGGTTCAGGCGTCGGTGAACATACATAAAAAAAAAGATTCCGACGAATTGAGAACCTCCTCCTTTTTTTGAAGTCGGTTAAAAAGGGTGACAAGACCCTGCTGAAGAACTATAGACTAGGGTGTCCCTTATTTTTCTAAGTTATTATTTTTTAACGCATCTAATTTTGTGTATTTGACCTTAAAATACGCGGAAATAAATTTTTACCTTATTTGGAGCACTGCAACCCGTGCCGACTTGAGCGGGAACATGTTCATACAAGCCCCTACGCAAGTGCCGCGCGGGCGCGCTCGGTTTGTCACTTACTCTCGGATTGTCGCGTAACTAACACGTAATATTTTATATTTCGAAGATGTCAGTGGAACTGAGAATCGCTAAAAAGAGTATTTTCTTGGTTGGTGAGGTGCATCACCAAATAACGGGTGCAAAATTGCCGTCTAATCGACAAGTTCTCGCAGTTCTATTTTTTAATATTCGCGAAGTGAAACTGACTGTCAATGAAAGCGCAAATCTTGTAATACGGGAGTGTATTATATTCTGGGAAAAGGCTAGAATACCTACCAAAGTTCTTCCTAACTGTGTGAAGAAGCTTGTGGATCTTTATCATGTCTGGCGAGAGCTTCAAAAAAACCGCAAAAAATCACAGGATGTTTTTAAACGCCGTGAGGAGGATTTTCTAAAGGATTTGGATAATTTATTTGATATCGCTCAGCGAGCTCATTATCATCTACTTCACACAGCTTAACACCACCACAAGAACTACATGAAGGCCAATTTACCAGCTCCGAAGAAAGCCTGGAGGAACCTTTGCCTGCCACATCTCAATCTGAAAGTTCGGTAACTACTACAAAAAGAGGAAGGAAAGATCTTTAGACAGATGTCAACTAAGCATAAGAGATTCAGTTTATATAATTCAAGCAGTAATAGAAGCACTAGGTCTTTGTTGCGACGACTATCCAATTAACAAATCTTCTATTCAACGTATTCGAACACAGATAAGAAAGGATAGAGCAGAATCTATAAAATCCGATTTTCAGAATAACGTGCCAGAAGTAGTTACAGTTCATTGGGATGGAAAATTGTTACCCGGCCTAGATGTGAGAAGTTCTGAAGAGGAACGCCTGCCGATCCTTATTTCCTTTGGAGAGAAGGAGCAACTTCTTGCAGTACCAAAACTAGATAGTTCTTCCGGTAAAGATCAAGCTAAAGCTGTTTCAAACGCGCTTCATGATTGGAACCTTACTGATAAGGTTCAAATTATGTGTTGTGATACAACAGCATCTAATATAGGGCGCATAAATAGAGCTTGTGTGCTTTTGGAACAAAAATTAGAAAGAGAATTATTACTGTTTGCTTGCCGCCATCATGTGTATGAATTGGTCCTCAAAAGTGTATTTGAATCAAAGATTCACCAAGTCACTAGCAGTCCCGATATCCCACTATTCAAAAAGTTTAGAGACAGCTGGAAGAACATTAATCCTGAGGCTGTCGAATCATGCATAGATTTTGTTAAACAGCATCTTTCTGATGCGACCATTAAGGGATTGCTGACCGTTTTCAAACATGAACTGCAGAAATCCATCGTACGGGACGATTATCGAGAACTAATCGAGGTATCCATTATTTACTTGGGAGGAGATAATGAGGGTAAAATTAAAATTCGTCCTCCTGGCGCAATGCATCAAGCACGATGGATGGCAAGAGCTATTTACTCTTTGAAAATATGTTTGCTGCAGTCTCAATTCAAAATGAGCGTTAAAGACAAACGAGCATTGCAAGACGTTTGTTTATTTATTGTGGCAATTTATGTGAAGCCCTGGCTCGGATGCAGTTTGGCAGTGAAGGCACCGAATCAAGATTTGCGTTTTTTAAAAACGTTGAAAGACTATGAAAATGTTGACAAAGTAATTTCCAAAGCGGCTCTGAGTAAGTTCAGTCAACACCTGTGGTATTTATCAGAGGAAGTGGTGATATTATCACTCTTTGATGATGATGTTGATGAAGAAACCAAGGCGAATATGGTAACGAACTTAGAAAGAGAAACTGCATATGACTTCGGGAAGCGATATGTTGCATCGAAAGAAGAGACGTCTGCCTCTTTGTATGGTAAGAGTTTTTTTTTTATATTTTAACTGAGTTGTTTGTTCTAAATTTGGTTAATTTCCTTGAAATACCTACTAATCATATTGTTACAGGGAAGTCGTTGAGCGATTTCGTGTCAGCTAAAAGCAAAAAATGTTTTTCGCGATTAAAAATTGATACCAGTTTTCTTGAAGAAAACGTATCTTCGTGGAACCATAATGCAGCTTTCATCGAAGCTAAGAGGAAGGTGTTAAGCTTAAAAGCTGTAAATGACACAGCTGAAAGAGCTGTAAAGCTTATGCAAGACTTTCATGGTTTAATTACCGCAGAAGAGGAACAAAAACAATTCTTGTTACGCTGTGTGCAAGAGCATAGAAAGCTGTATCCAGACTGCAAAAAAGAGACTTTAAAAAAGAAGTACCCTGAATAATTGTATAATTTTATTTGTTTGTCAATTAAAAGCATTACTTACATTTTTTTTTTCGTCAATTTTTACCCAAGATATGCATATTAACAACGATCTAGCTACATATCAAGAAATACTCAAAAATAGCTACTTTTATAAAAAAATTGGGACCTTGTCGGCACGGGTTAATATTAACCTAGAGAGTTAAAATTTTATATTTATGTAAGGCTTAATATTTAACAAAGAATTAGGGGGTATGCGTTTCTATAACCCAAAAAAAATTTTTTTCGTCCATATAAGGGACACCCTACTATAGACCCATCTCACTTCTGAGCCTTGTCTACAAGCTGTTTCCGAGAGTCATTACGAATCGTCTCGCACGTAGGTTTGACGACTTCCAGCCTCAAGAACAAGCCGGTTTCCGAAAAGGCTTCAGTACCATAGACCACATACGTACGCTGCGGCAGATCATACAGAAGACCGAAGAGTATAATCGGCCACTGTGCTTGGCGTTTGTGGACTATGAGAAAGTCTTTAAATAGGTCGAGACTAAAGATGCCACGAATAGTGATTTTGCCGAATACCGAATATCGATTTTTTTTTTATATTCGGCTAAGCTCTCGGCCGAAGCGCCGAATATTCGGCGGCCAAATATTCGCTGGCACTTAGTACATTTCGCGGGTGACAGGTTCCTACTTGCACCATTGAAAACTGTTCGCCTAGATCGGACTGCTGACGAGCAGCTACAAGCGGTGGTCAGCAAACGCGAAACAGAATGTAAGCCTAACAGAATTTGCTAAGATTTTTTTTATCATCTCCCGGTAGCATTGTATATAGTGAGCGGCTATTTTCGGAAGCAGATATAATTTATGAGGAGAAGCGTAATCGTTTGCTATCAGAAAATTATGAAAAAACTATTTTCATTTGTCATACATAACTTACTTATATAGTTATTAGATAGATAGATAATTGACTATTTACTACTGTGAGATTTTAATTTAAATATTAAATATGCAGATCTTTTCTGATTAATTTTTATGTGAACAATATTATGCGTTTTTTCTTCACGATTTGGTATTCGGGATTCGGCCGAATAGTTTGCAATATTCGGCAGAATACCGAATACTGAAAAAAAGTTGCCGAATACAGAATAGTAGCCGAATATTCGTGGCATCTCTAGTCGAGACCTGGGCTGTGTTACAGTCTCTCTAACAGTGTCAAATTTATTATCGATATCATCAGCTAAAAGACGTCCACTGCTAAACTAGGCCTCCTTATTACGGTAGAGACTGGATTGGTTAGGGAATAGGGTTTTTCACCATTTTTTGAAAAGTATCTCAAATTGATCATTAGGTGGGAAAAAGTCAAAAATATTTTTTTTTATAATTTTTTGAAACCTACAAGTACCCCAAAAATACATTTTAAATTACCATTCCCGATGACCGCGCGAAAACGCTAGCCGCCATGATGTTTTAGGTTGTGACGTCATTACAGCGGTAAACATGACAGTTCTACGTACAATTTAGCTACATTTAGTGAAAATTTACGAAATTAATAGTGAGTTACAATCCCTTATCGCTACCGGTGGTGTACAGTTTAAAAATACAAATGTTAAACACGGCAAGTTATGAATTCAAGTGCCAACAGATACAAATACCTATGAAAAACACTTGGATAAAACTTGCAAGAAGAGATCCAAAGTTACCCCTAAGAGTATACTCCAACAGCCCCTAAGGATACACTCTGACCAGTTATTGGAAATAAAATATACTTTTGTGAAGATCATTTCAATGTAAGTATCTATAATTTATTGCCAATAAGTAAATAAGTACATACTTATTAATTTCATAAAAATAAAGGTAGGTCTAGGGCGGAAAAGCCCCGCTGCTGATAATGGCATTGGTGGGGCTTGGGCATCGCCAGGCCCTATGGACTCGGCGCCAATGCCTATTAGACAAAACGAAATAGTTATTTGTCTTACTGTTGTTTTGTAATCTCATACAATGCTTATAGGTTATGTTAGGTACATAAATGAATTTGTGAAATTGTTAATACATACCTACCTACCTTTTTTCACATTGCAGACGGAATCCGGCATGAAAATTATATGCAATACCTACAAGACAATGGGTATAAAAAATGCAAGTTAAATCAGGCTACATATCGTCCAGATTTCATTGCACAGAACAAGGAACGCTTAGTGAAACTTGACTTGTATTCATTAAAAGGCAAAGGTTGTCTATAACTAAGTAGATTAAAGCGAGCCTGGAAGATGAAGTTGAACCATCCTCACCTTGTAACCAAGATTTACCAAGTGCAGAAGATGTTTCTTGTCATGACAGAAAGTCTGAATAGCTAACCTAGCAGTTCAGTCCCAAGATCATTAAGCAGGCTACCATATAGAAGTGAATTTATAAAATTGTGAATAATATAATGTGTATATTTGTGAATTAATATGTAGATAAGTGTTTTGGGTGGAATACATGGTTTACCTGTAAATAAATTATTTTGTAATTAAATTTTATTCCTTCTTTCAATGGTCATATTGTTCCCGAGGCAATAGGAGACAATGAGATTCATTACCCTTTCAGTTGTGTGCTATAAAACTAAGTAAGTACCTATACAATTTTATAAGTCACATTCTAAAAGAGGCTTTAAAAATGATTTGTACTAAACTATTTAAAAATATGAAAGTGTGGTGGTTTTTGAGGTACATATTTATATATACTCCGAAATTATGAGATTCCTCAAAAACCATCATACTCATATAGTGCTGTTTAGTAGAATAGCCTAGTACAAATTATACCTATATAGGTATACATCTGTTTCATTACTACACTGTTACCACCTGTAGTTAAAGCGGCTGATATATTTTGGAGTGATATGATAAGAAGTGTAAGATTTTTATTTTTAGTAACATTAGCTAAGTTAACTTTCCTAAAACCCCAAAAATAATACAACTTGATAAAGCGATAATATAATTAATTAAACAACTAATTGGCATATATCAGAGAGTGGGAAAATAGGATAGTCTTATCCCAAAAAACTCAAATTGTGTATTACATAGGTTTATAAAAACAAACTGCGGGAAAAGCATAGATTACCTACTATAAGTAGGTACTATTTGTTTAGTTTAAAAAATCCAATGTTTTTTACTTATTCTTAGAAATAAGAAAAAATAAAATGCAACAGTACTGGACAGATTTTTTATTAAATACAAATACATATTTTTCTTTCTTCAGGTTTTTGTCTCATAGTCAACAAATTAATAATTTCCTCTATAGTAAAGTAGCTATCGAAGGTCACTGAAGTTATGCAGTCCTATGCATTGCCACCTCGCAACGATGCAGCCTGTGGGTGGTTATCTTCCCATCTATATGCATGTTTGGCATTAAATATCTGTAACATCACAAAAAAATTATAAGAACAATCAGCATTTAATGTTTAATATGGAAGAGGAATAAATAACCCTTAAAAATACTTTAGGCGTAACACTTCATGCATATGCAGCATAGGGATTCCTCTGACTTGGTGGACCGACGACCTGATGAAGGTTACAGGAAGCCGCTGGATACGAGCAACCCAGGCCCGATCGGTGTGGAAATCCTTGGGGGAGTCCAGCAGACGTCTTTCGGTTGATGGTGATGATGATTAGGCATAAAAATGTATTTACCTGTTGAATGATACAGTTGCATCTTGGCCAGCTGCTTTATTTGGTCATTTGCATTCCAAAAGGATTTCAAAGTAGCCTCTATTTTGAAGCAGTAGGCATCTTATATGTATAGGTAAGAAATGTTTGTTACCTGAAATGATTTAGCAAAGTATTGACAAGTATCCTTGTGTATTTGTTAAAGTATACCTAAAAAGTAATCTACTTTTCCCAATGACTTTTCGAGGCTGATCATCATCGTTGCAACAGCAAGCCAACGTCTTTATCCTGATTCCTGCACCATCAACAGACACTGTACTGTGTATCTGAATGAGTTTTTGTTTGATGTCACTGCTGTTTTATTATCGTCATATTCAAATTTCAACACCTAATCACAAAAGCACAGAAATACGGCAAGCCAAATACGTTTTTATTTTGATGCTTTGACGTTTGTTTGAAACAGAATTGCAGATACCTACATAGATAGTAATATGTCTGTATCTGCCAGACACGTTCGTTTCATTAATTTCGCGCGCGTATCTAATTTATTTTTGTAACGAATTTTTCAGTTTTTTCAAGACTTTACTCTAAAATAAAAATGCGAAAAAAATTAAGTTGCAAATACTTACTACATGCATATTCGGCAGTCGGGATTAGAAGCAAAAACTTTGCCACCTTAAATGTAGGTATTTATTCTCGGCAGATTCGTACTTTCTGCTTTCACAAAACCGTCTTCCGTAATGAAATTTCAAGTGAATTTATTGGATACAGGTTATCTTTTCATATTTTTGAAATTAGGCGAAAAATATAAAATTTTGCCACATATTGCGAACAAAATGTCACTGCTTACTGCTATTGTGACGTCACATCGACAACCAGCATGGCGGCTGGCGTTTCAGACATTTGAACAACAGATTAAAAAACTTGATTTTTGTAAATCAAAAATAAAATGTTTTTTCTCATTTTATAATATAGAAATCATATTAATTCGATTACTTATTACAAATACCACCGTAAATAAGTAGTTTTCGATTTTTTCTTGAATAGAGTGAAATACCCTATTAGGTCTGTGTTGAAGTATGCGAATAGTAAATATGGCGCTAGAGTGCACTTCAACAAATAGTTCCTATGCCGTTATGTTGGCTCCCCTGTCTATCAACGACATCAACACGCGAAGACGCTTCTACCGATTTTCTTAGCGTGTGTCTGCGTTCTATGTAGTATGTGTGAAAAACATTGCTGCCAACATAACCGCATAGGAACTATTTGTTGAAACGCACTCTAGTTTAAATATTCTTGGAGAAGAACGATAAAACAATTGGTGGTGAATCTAAGTTGGTACCTCACCCCGAATACATGTAAAAACTTATAAAATAAAAATATAAAAAACATAATAAAGTGTTTTACAAGTACCACGATCTCTACATAACTATCTGTTTTAATCGACCTGAACTTTCACAGTATTATTTTTGTATTTTTCTTGGTAAACTCTTTACTGTACTAATAAAACAAAAATACATCATATGATTTTTAAAAAACATGTATAAAGGCGGACTTATCCCATAAAGGGATCTCTTCCAGCGAATATTTTTTTTGTATTATCATATTCATATTCATATATTTTATTGCAACCACAGGTACATTTATGATGGTAACAGATGTGATACCTCTTTATAAGGTATTGCAAAAATGATAATAAATCTCGGTTGGCGCAATCTGAGAGCGGAATCCCAAAAACGACTCACCTGACTCCCATACAATCTCCATACAAAAACTTCTTGACTCCATCCAAAACCATACTCCTTACACTTTCACTGCGATCTGTTAGACCACAGCCCATACAAGAAATTACCGTTTTCACAAATATGTCTTTGTTTTGTATGGAATCAATTATAGGAGTCTTTATAGAGGTTTTCGGGCGTTTTGAGGACGATTCCTGGGGAACTGCGTCATGTAGATCTGTAAGATATAATCATTAAATAAATATTATAACTAGCATTTGCCCGCGTGAACATAAATTTTACGAAAAATCTGCCCTTGAATAATTTATATACGATAATAAGTATTCTAAAGGAACCATGCATATTTCCAGGATAAAATTTAGCCTACTTATTAATCGAGTACTCGCTCTATTAATCTTCTAAATTCCATCCAAATCGGTATGGCAGTTTAGTTGCGAAACAACAAAAACAAACATACATCCATATTTTCATGTTTATAATCTTTAACAATCCATATCGTCCCCACTGCAGGGGCACGGGTCTCTTCACATACCTCGGGAAGGTTAGGCCATACTCCACACACGGGGGCCAAGTCCGGATTGGTGGAGGTTTCTAATGACCAACATCGCTGCCATTTGGCGCATATAGGCGACATCCAACATGACTAAGACTGCCATCTAGTGATAGCAGCCGGCATCAATAACTTAACGTGTCCTGTGAAACACGAAAAACGGTCGACTAAAATTCAACCCATCCAGGTTAAGACCGTATCTGTAGTCAGTCAGTGAACTTTTATGAAATCGCACTGAGATACGACCGCTTTGCTTTAATTATCATCACCATCAGCCGAAAGACGTCCACTGCTGGACAAAGGCCTCCCCCAAGGATTTCCACACCGACCGCTGCGCTGCCCGCATGCAGCGGCTTCCCGCAACCTTCACCAGGTCATCGGTCGAGTGGCTGGAAACGGCCTGCCTACACTGCGACTTCTGGTGCGCGGTCGCCACTCGAGAAACGAGAAGCGAGACTGGCTTTAATCATAATTTTGCTAAATTAAACTTGCCTTCAAAAACTTTCAACATGACCTCGAACGCTGCTTTCCTTGTCTTCTCAATGGGGTGGCCACACAATCCCCCTAACTGCATGATAACCCTCCTCTTAACCCCCTCATCCAATCCTTGAAAACCACCCTTCAGCAAACCAATAGCTTCACCAGGATCCTCTTGAGATAATAACTCGGAAATGTCGACTATATCGAACATTTCCTCAACGCATTCCTCGCGTGGATGCATTTGGATGTATGAGGACAGAATTTGGAGACATTTTGGTTTTTCCGTGCCCATTATTTTTGGGAGGAGATC
This sequence comes from Coleophora deauratella, assembly GCA_958295455.1. Classification (NCBI taxonomy): domain Eukaryota; kingdom Metazoa; phylum Arthropoda; class Insecta; order Lepidoptera; family Coleophoridae; genus Coleophora; species Coleophora deauratella. Next base: position 8,901,923 of record OY282415.1, read on the forward strand.
TGTTGTTGTTCTGGAAGTGAGAAATATATAGGGTGAGTTTGAATTAGTTCTTGATACGCGAGGCTATGCATGTGCTCATGATAACAAACAACTTTCCCTAAGAAACCCATAGTCAAATCTCAAAAAACTCCATACAAATCGGTCTATGGACCGGCCAATTTAGTATGAAGAGTCCATTTTTTTTTTTTTGAGATTTTTCTATGGGTTCCTTAGGGAAAGTTGTTTGTTATCATGAGCACACGCATAATAATATGCTTTGGTATCAAGAACTAATTTAAAGTCACCCTATATTTTAACGGGGTTCTGTTCATGACATGACTTAATGACTAAAAGCTCAACATAGAATAAATGACAACGCTGAATACGTAAAAAAAGCGACTTCAATCGTAACTACAATCTTGCTAGTTTTTTGTTTTTGTTGATTTTCTCAAAAAGCGCTGAATCGTTTTCGATAATACTTATATGAGACCACCTCTGAAGTATTACCTACCGAACAAAAATAAATAATCATCAAAGTCGATTCATAATTGGCCGTAGTTTCGCCATAACGATCCAACCGACTTTACTAACTTACTTACTTTAAAGTCAGTTGGATCGTTATGGCATAACTACGGCCAACTGGCGAAGTAATCGCGTAACATACACCCGAAAAAACACAACATACAGTCGAATTGAGAACCCCTCCTTTTTTGAAGTCGGTTAAAAATAAAAACAAACAACGGAACTTACTTAAAATTGTGCTCGTCACATATTCTGTTACACCCTTGCTGCGCATAATACAACATCTTAACATAATCTCCTCCATTATTCCTTCTAGAACGTTCTAGAAGTTTCCTGAACCTGGCCAGTATGCTATAGTCCATTCGACATTCCATCGCCAATCCAAAAAGTTCAGCTAATTTTGGCAGTTGCCCAAAATACTCGTTTTTTTCGAGTTTGGATATCAACACTGGTAGTAATTCGGGAATATAGATTTTTGATTTGGTAATTTTGTTTAAAATTTGTAGTGTTTTTAATCCGTATTTTGTTGTATCTGAAAGAAAAGAGTGTCTCCTAAAATACCTTAATACTGTACATTTATTCTTCTTATCGTGTAGCACAATATTCTGTGATTTTTTAAATCAAAACTTACAAAATACTAGCTTAATTCCGCCCGCGAACTTCATCAGCGTGAACTTCAGAATTGGGTCCAGAGAGAAAGAAAACCCTAAGGTGGCGCCATCTAGTGACGAAGTGGAAATTTTGAGTTTTCCATGATAAAAAGTCCTATGTGTTAGCCGGGTACTTTATCTATCTACCTACTTACCAAGTTTCATCCAAATCCGTCCAGTAGTTTCAGCGTGAAAGTGGAACAAACAAACAAACCAACATCCATACTTTCGCATTTATAATATTAGTGAGAAGATGAGAAAAGTAGGATTCAAAAGAGATAGAAGTAAATTTTATTTAAAAGAGAATTAGTAACAATTAAGCTTAACAATATATTTTTTATGTGATAGGTGGCAAACGAGCAGACGGATCACCTGATGGTAAGTGATTACCGCCGCCCATAGACACCCGCAACACCAGAGGAGTCACGAGTGCGTTGCAGACCTTTGAAATGGGATGGGGGGATGGGGGAATTGGGGGGGGGGGGGATTGGGCCTCCGGTACCCTCACTCACTCGGCGAAACACAACGCAAGCGTTGCTTCACGCCGGTTTCCTGTGAGGCCGTGGTATCACTCCGGTCGAGCCGGCCCATTCGTGCCGAAGCATGGCTCTCCCACGGTTAATACAGGCCAGTACATAAATACTATTTCATTTACCTGTTATATAAGGTTCAAAAACTTGCCACTCAATTTTGACAACACCTTTGTAAACTTCAAGCAACTTATCCAAGATGGCCGCCAAACTGCCAAATATGTTCGTTCTCTGTCTGTTTTCTAGGCAAGCGTTTATAAGTGCGAAAAGGACAGCATCTAGATGGGTCGACGGCTCGGGGGAAGGGTCTCCCCATTGGAGTAAGGTTTCGATCTAAAATAATAAAAATTATGTATTTATGTATGTATGTATGAACACTTTATTGCACACAAGGAGAACATTACAAAATAAAAATGACTAAGACAACGTGTGCAAAGTACAAAATACCGAAATAGCAGAATGGAAATATGATTGGACATTTGTTACGACATGGGGTCGTCCATTAATCACGTGAGGCTCAAAAGGGGGGGAGGGGGTTCAGAAAAAATCACGAAATATCACAAGCCCCCCTTATGGGGGGTGTACTGAGATATCACGTGTATTTATTTTATTCGTTGAACGCGCGATTTCTAGATTAATTTTCAAACGTCGGACTGTTGTTGTTGTGTTGTTTTTAACTCCTCCCAAGGTTCGAAACGGCTTCAGGCAGTCAGAAACAACCTGCAACCTTAATGTCTGTCTGGAAATTTTTATCACGGTGCTTAATTTTCCAGAATTAAATTACATTATACCTGTATTTAAAGATAATATTTTCTACCAAAAAAATACACGTGATTTTGGGTAGGGGGTGGAGGGGGGGTAGTCTAAAACCTCACTGAGTATCACTAGGGTGGAGGAGGGGGGGGTCTAAAAAGTTGCTAAAAACATCACGTGATTAATGGACGGCCCCATGATGACTTCATAAAGAATATAATGGAGGGAAAGATAGAAGGAAAGAGAAGTAAAGGTCCTTATGACATCGATCAAGTGAAGGCCAAAGACAATGTCGTGGGTTGGTTGCCGGGACTCGTGCCGAGCACACGTCTGCTGAGTATTTTTTTTAATTATTTCCGTTTTAGAGTAGTCTCAACGTTATTTTTGTGATGGGGAAATAGCTGTGATTCCGATTCAGTGATAAGCGGTCATAAGAAGAGGATTAACTCGGGAGACAGCTCCGTTTTGCGAGTTCCAACAACAAACCACCACGTGGAGCGTCTTTAAGTGCCCATCACCCTTAGGCTGCGTCTTTCACTTGACATTGACGTTTCGCCATTTTTTTTATTGAAGATTCTCCCATTTTTCACTTGACATTGGCAAAATCGCTCCTTAAATGAGATGTGGAATGCTAAATAGAAAAATAGAATAGACAATGTCGTGTCGTACCAGGAAGTCAAGGAGTTGGCGAGGAGTGGAAGAAAATTGCGGTTACTCCACCGATAAAAGCCTAGCTCTTAAGACAAAGAAGAAGAACGAAATAGCTAGCTGCCTGGCTAGCTACAACCATCTTATCTAAGTCTTGTCGCCAATCATCAATGTTAATAGCATTGATGTGTTCCGGCATGGAGATTGGATAGCCAGTTCCCTATTGCGTTGGAGAATCTTGGTAAGCCCGCTTCCATCTTCGGCATCATCATCACTTACCACCAGGTGTGATGATGCCAAGGGATTACCAATAGTGTTATAAAAACCAGATAATTTTTTTTCTAATTTTTTTGTCGATAATATTCTGTATCTATAATATTATTTCACCCATCTTCTACCCATTTCTTTTGTGTAATTTATCTAGGGACACTATGTATACTGTGACGTCACTCAGTTCAAGGATAAGTCCATAAATTTAATAAGTAGCTCAATCAACTTACAATATCAACATGTAGCCGATTTAACAATCTCTTCCCGTTCTCAACGCACACACTGTCCGCTATAAAAGCGAGCAACGCCGGGCGGAACGCACTAGCGTGTGCTTTTAACTCCTCTTTGCAATTTACTATTGTCTGTGAAAATATACCAAAGTTGAGAACAAAATATTAAATAAATAAAATATCTAGGACAAATCACACACGGTCATCTGGCTCCAAACTAGGATTCCCTGTACTATGGGAACCAGAGACTGATATACATACACATATACATTTCAAATACATACCTTCATATATTATAGATATAACACACCCAGACACAAAGCAAAGAAATCACAGAAATGTTTGCCCTGGGTGGGGATCGAACCCACGACTAGCGGATCAGTAGTCAGCGGCGCTAATGGGGAAGAAAACGCAAAGCTATTTGCAGATGGCGCTACGAACGCTTGACTCATAACATAACTCAATTAGTTCCGCGTTTTTCATTATCGAGGTGTTATAAATACGTTTTTTTTTTAAATTGTTAAATGGAAAATGTATGTGACTTGGACTGTTCCTCAATTAAAGGCGAAGTTGAAAAGTATATAATTTAAAACGTAACTTTTCCCACGTCTTCTTCATCCGAAAATCTTTAGGAAATTAATGATTTCCATTATTATTGCAACCATCGCCACACAACGCGGCATATTTTTAATAATCTTGTGTTTAGTTTACGTAAACAATTTTTTCTATACGTTTTGACAGTTAGTATGAGTCAAGCGATATCAGCGCCTCTATCGGCGAGCTTTGTCAGTTTTCTTCCCCATCACTGAGCCACTGACTCAGTCATATTAACACAACGTTTTTTATTCAGATTTGTTTACTCTGTGTATGTATGTTTTATATTTACCTCTATACAGGTGAAGTTGAAATCGCGGACCAAATTTTTATTTCGGTTTCTGCTCATTAAACTGAACAACTTTCTCTAAGAAACCAATTCAATTGGATCGGAAAATATTATCACTAGATCATCATCAGTCGTAAGACGTCCACTGCTGGACAAAGGCCTCCCCCAAGGATTTCCACACCGACCGGTCCTGTGCGGCTCGCATCCAGTGGCTTCCCGCAACCTTCACCAGGTCATCGGTCCACCGAGTGGGAGCCTGCTTACACTGCGTCTTCCGGTGCGCGGTCGCCATTCGAGAACTTTACTGCCCCAACGGCCATCTGTTCTATGAGCTATGTGCCCCGCCTCTTTGTCTATCACTAGAAATCGCTAGTAAATTGAGTTGCAAAAATTCATGTATAGGTTCTGTCAGTATTCCTATAAATGATCTTTGTCCATACATACCTGAGCAATCAGACATTTTACTTGAGTTTTAATCCCATTCGCTTTCAAAGTATCAACAGTTGCGTCTCGCCACTCAGTGTGCGAGAGGGACGCAACATGGCAGAATAGCGATGTTAGAGTGGGAGAGCACTCGTGGCTGTTTAGCTCGTTGTCGTCTAGTTGCAGTTCTAGAGGCGCCATCTGTTGGCGAATGAATGAAACTTTACCGCTTTCCATTGGTGCCGACTGCTATCATTATACTTCATGTGTTTAGGTACTTAAAAAAACGTAAACAATCTTGATATGTCTTTTTATTGATAGCTGCTTCTTAAAATTTTCAAACGAGTAGAATGTATTACGTGTTTAATAGAAATGCAAAAGAAACTTAGCACCTACGTTTGCAAGAAATATCATAATTTAATAATAATAATAATATCTGGGACAAACCACACACGGGCATCTAGCCCCAAACTAGGATTCCCTGTATCTTGGGAACTAGAGACTGATATACATACACATATACTTTTAAACACATAAATATATAGATATAATACACCCAGACTCAGAGCAAACAATTCTGCTCATCACAGAAAAGTTTGCCCTGTGTGGGGATCGAACCCGAAGAGGTCAGGATCGCTAACCACTTAGCCACCGAGTCAGTCAATTTAATCAATTTAAACATGCACATATGAATAAAAAGACATATCACGATTGTTTACGTTTTTTTAAGTACCTAAACAAATGTTGAAAAGTCGTAAGGAGAGCTTGAAAACTTCTGACACTGGGGTTGGCCACTAGCCCCACAACCTCCACCAATCCGGACTTGGCCCCCGTGTGTGGAGTATGGCCTAACCTTCCCGAGGTATGGGAAGAGACCCGTGCCCCTGCAGTGGGGACGATATGGGTTCCTAATGCATCTTATTTACCTAACATTCTCCCTTAACTGGTTGTCAATATTTTCAAGACTAATAACTTTTTGCAGCGCAGCATGCTTACTATTGGAACGCCGTGCTTACTATAAGAGATTCGTTCCCCAGCATTGGGGACAAAATGAGTTGTTTACTAACTATTTGGTACCTAGGATAGACTATTTCTAAACTACCGATGTACTCATACCATACTTTAGTATACTAAATACTCACGTAACTTGTAACCAGTGTTACTAATAAAATGTCTCGTCTCGTCTCATCTCATCCTGTTTCACCTCATCTCATCCCATCTCACCCTATCCTATCTCATCCCATCTATCTCATCTCATCCTATCCTTTATCATCCCATATATGTCATCTCATCTCATCCAATCTCACTCACCGTATCTTCGCTCTCCTCGGTACTAAGCAGGTCATAACGCATAGGGTTATCAGAGAGCGTCCTTAGGAACAACTTGGTGCGTGACGTCATAGTGGCAGAAGACGTCAAGGATCGAGGGTTCAGGTGTTCCGACTCCGTGATTATGGACGTGGGCTGGCGTTTGGTGCGAGTTGACTGGAACGAGGAAAGGCAGTGAAGAATTCAATAATAATACTGGTTTGTATTTAAATCAGATTCCCATAATCCCAATCCCATTTCAGAGGCCGGCAACGCACTTGTGGCTCCTCTGGTGTTGCGGGTGTCTATGGGCGGCGGTAATCGCTTACCATCAGGTGATCCGTCTGCTCGTTTGCCACCTATCACATAAAAAAAATGGTACAGACAGCCACAAAGATGAGCCTTTTTTTTTTTTATGTGATAGCTGGCAAACGAGCAGACGGATCACCTGATGGTAAGCGACTACCGCCCATAGACACCCGCAACACCGGAGGAGTCACAAGTGCGTTGCCGACTTTGAAATGGGATGGGGGATGGGGGAATGGGGAGGGGCAGGGGGAGGGGGGGTTGGGCCTCCGGTACCCTCACTCACTCGGCGAAACACAACGCAAGCGTTGCTTCACGCCGGTTTCCTGTGAGGCCGTGGTATCACTCCGGTCGAGCCGGCCCATTCGTGCCGAAGCATGGCTCTCCCACGTCTAACGTCCACGCCTCTCCGTAATACACTATGTATCACGAATAGCTTTAGTAGGGGTTCACGTTACTCTGACAAATCGTGCTCCCACCGCCAACGTCGGCTCCAGCCGACAACAAATATGAAAATCTCAAATCTCAAACCTGGCACGGAAACCGGCCCTAGCCGACTGTGGCGCTCAAAGTTTTAAATGTGCTACTAGGTAAATGCAATTACTGATAAAATCGATCGTCGAATTGTCAATTTTTGAATGTATTTTTGTATTATTTGTAATTTACTATACAAGTGGTTGTTAAAAAAAGTGTGTTCGAAATTTTATGGGGTTACTCAGGATGAAGTATAGAATACAGGAAAAATATTGAAAAAACCCGATCTGTTTTTTTTTTCAGTTTCCATTACTAAATCTTAAAAGTGAATCAAGAATTTCTATGGAAAACTTAAAAAAAAAGTTGAATGGATTTTTCCAATATTTTCCCCGCATTCTATACTTGATATTGAGTAACCCCTTAAAATTTCAAACTCACTTTTTGAACATCTGTATAAGTTATACAGTTATTCTTTGACTTACCCAGTTATTCCTCAACCTCAAATGATACTTGGCATCGGGATCGATTATATTCTCCCACGCTTTGGGGCCAAATATGGCCCTGTACGGTTTGGCGTCTGGCTTCCGTAGGCAGATGGCCGTAGTTAGGCAGATGTAGTTGGCGCAATGGAATAGCCTAAAACAATATTTAAAGTGGACGCCATAATTCGAGAGACAACTTTGAAAATTCATTTTGCATAAGTGTTGCCACAGTCAGGGTAGTGCTGTTCGTATCGATATAAAAATACGACTTGGGGTACCAGTGGTATTTAGGGATTGGCCGCACGTGCCAAACTGTTTTTAGCTGACTGTTTACCCTCCCTTTTGCCAAAATAATATTAATATTTATTTATTTCAGGCAAAAATACATACTAAAAAATAAAACAAAAAATAAATATAAAAGTAGTTTATTTTGATTGGCCTCACCTTTAATCCGCTATATTTATGCGAACAATAATGGCGACTGGCCATGCATGTAAAATGAAAATTACTTACTTGGTATTTATGGATAAAAAAACGAATGTGTTCATATGCATGTAAGATTTATTGATGGAGGAAGTAAAAAAATATTTATTGAAGGATTAAATAAAATAATACCAGAACGATGGAGGGAATGCGTCAACCACGTAATAAAAACAGAAAATAAAATGTTAGAATTAGACCACTTAATTGATTCAGTATTCGATCGATTTGTTATTAACGTCTCTGATGATGATAGTGAAAATGATATAACTGATTATGAATCCGAATAAATAATACTTGTAATAATAACTACTGTTTTCTCTTCGTTTACCCAAAATAATCCCTATTTCCTACCCTAGTACTTATAGCTTGCAGAGATCGCGCAACCTAACTCTGCGCGCGACTGGTGGCGTAAATATTTTAGTCTTCATTTAGGTAATCAATAAATTATTTTTCATTACTAAAACTAAAAGAAACTGAAGAAATTTACTAGTTTAGAAAGATTTAGACTAAATTTTCTTGACTAATAGAAGGGAAAAAAACTATTTACGCCACCATTCGCGCGCAGGGTTAAGTTGCGCATTCTCTAGTACGATTCCCACCGATCTCTGCACAGCAGTGGCAATTTTGCATCGCGCGCAGCAAAAATCTGTCACTAACCGAAACCGGTTGGCGCAACTTATTGGTATTTGAGTGATCTATACTGAGGATGGCGCTTTTCTACGCGAAAATGACAATTGCGACACGATTCACGAATAAGTAAAAAAAATCAACGTAGTAAATCATGTAGTCGAGTCAATGCTGATTATTTATCGATATCGGCCACATCACTATTTAATTTCGGCTAATCCTGGTAACCCTGTATCTGTCACTTACTTGTCAAAGTTGTCTATCGAATTATGGCGTCCACTTTAGGTAGGTTTAAACCACTAAAGGCAAGCAATGCACGTTAAGCCGTTGCTGCCGGCTGCTACCGCTAGATGGCAGTCGTTAAGCCATGTCGGAGGCCTTATAGGCGGCTTGAAAACTTCTGACACTGGGTTGGCCACTAGCCCCACAACCTCCACCAATCCGGACTTGGCCCCCGTGTGTGGAGTATGGCCTAACCTTCCCGAGGTATGGGAAGAGACCCGTGCCCCTGCAGTGGGGACGATATGAGTTGTGAACGAGAAAGCACTGAAGCTTAGCCATTAACACAGCACTTTATCATTTTGATTGACTCGGTGGCTTAGTGGTTAGCGTTTCTGCCTAATGATTCGAGGGTCCTGGGTTCGATTCCCGCCTAGGGTAGATTTATTTGCTCTGTGTCTGGGTGAGTAATATTATGTCTATACATACAGGTTGTAACAAAATTGGTGTAGGACCCGTTAACTGGGGATTATAACAAGTATGTACATTGTTTACTCTAGCATATATTTTTATACAGGGTGTAACAGAAAGGTGTGATAATACTTCAAGGTTGGCTTTTACCCATCAAACTGAACAACTTTATTCTGCAACTTTGTTGAAATCGCAAAAAAAATTTTGGACTTTTCATACAAACTTGGTTCGCCAGCTGATCGATTTGTATGAAAAGTCCAAAAAAAAATTGCGATTTCAACAAAGTTGTAGAACAAAAGTTGTTCAGTTTGATGGGTAAAAGCCAACCTTGAAGTATTGTCACACACTTCTGTTACACCCTGTATATACATACCTATATTTGTCTCTATTGTGTCTCGTGTGGTAACTGACAGAAATACATCTTTTTTTCTACTCACATGTGGAACATGTTGTTGGGTTGTACTCATTTTATGTTAGTTATAGTGTATTTGTGAATGATTTTGTACATCACCGTTAATGTTCTCCAAATGTCTAATAAAATAAAAAAAAATAAAAGATTATGTATATGTATCAAGTCTACTTGGCGGAGGACTGTGGCACTGGAAGCCGTTTCTCTAGACAAAAGCTGGTCGGAAATCGTCGCTGTCGCCGCCGATCGGAAACAGTGGAAAGCTGTTATTGAGGCCCTATGCTCCTCGAGGAGTTAGAGGAACCAAGAAGAAGAGGATCAGTCTCTGGTTACCATAATACAGGCAATCCTAGTTTGGGGCCAGATGACCGTGTGTGATTTGTCCCGAGATATTTATTATTATATAAGGTGCTACTTTATTAGTGCCCGATATTTTAGTCAGTGTTTCTTCTCCTGATTTTGATCAACTTTCCCCAAGGAACCCATAGACGAATCGCAAAAAATTTTTTGGACTCTTCATACTAATTTGGCCGCTCGGCTGATCGATTTGTATGAAGAGTCCAAATTTTTTTTTTGCGATTTGACTATGGGTTCCTTGGGGAAAGTTGATCAGAATCAGGAGTAGAAACATTGACTAAAATATCGGGCACTAATAAAGTAGCACCTTATATAACCATATTTACCTGATACTCTCTCTAAACTGGTCATCGGCATTTTCGGGACATGTCATTTTCTGCAGCGTGGCACACGCCATGCAAACCCTTCGCACCAAGTACCAAGATTGGTCAGTCTTCATTTCACGGTAGAGTACAGAGTTTGGGGACTCTATTGATGTGGATGGTACCTGTGGATTTTTTAAATTATTTTTATTCTTATTTATTTACATGAATCCATATACAATTTTGTTAGTAAATACTCAGATACAATCATCAGCCGAAGGACGTCCACTGCTGGACAAAGGCCTCCCCCAAGGATTCCCACACCAACCGGTCCCGCGCTGCCCGCATGCAGCGGCTTCCCGCAACCTTCACCAGGTCGTCGGTCCACCGAGTCGGAGCCTGCCTACACTGCGTCTTCCAGTATAAAGTCAATTATGTGTAAAACATCTACTTAAATTAAAAAAAAACCGGCCAAGTGCGAGTCGGACTCGCGCACCGAGGGTTCCGCATAAATTCATAATCACACATGTCTTGAATTTTTGAGTTTCAGTTCTAAGTATGGGGAACCCCCAAAATTTATTGTTTTTTTTTTTATTTTTGTGTGAAAATCTTAATGCAGTTCACAGAATACATCTACTTACCAAGTTCCAACAGTATAGTTCTTATAGCTTCGGAAAAAAGTGGCTGTGGCATACGGACGGACAGACAGACAGACATGACGAATCCATAAGGGTTCCGTTTTTTGCCATTTGGCTACGGAACCCTAAAAATGAGTTTTTTTTTTTTTGAGAATTACCTTTTCAAAAGCGACCCTCAGCAAAATCACGGCTCTAGTAACATTGGCCACCGACTCCTGATACTTATAATGCGTTGAGGACATCGGCTTGAAGGAGTACAGCTTCTGGAGAAGTTCCTGGACCACACTCGAGAAGAAACTCTCACAGGACTGTGGTGAGGAATATCTGGAAATAAATTTGTTCAAAGTCTAAGCGTTTATTTGCCAGAACATAGTGGGTAACAGAGATGTTTCAATCAATACAATATCTTATGTTCAACCAGTAAAGGTATGCAAATATTATAATATAATAATAATATAGTATAATTATATTAATATAATATAATTAGATAAGATTAGATTAATTTATTTCATATTATCAATGTCAAGTTTACAATAATATTACAAAAATTTCAGAGAATAATATGATCGTCAAAGCAATAATTAAATAAATAATAAGGTAATTTAAAATGTCACACAGAAAAAATATAAGTATATCTAAATATGTCAAATAAAAAAAATACATTTCAAAATGTATGTCAAACAAAAATATAAATATCCAATTGAAATACATGTCAATAATAATAATAAATTGTTTATTTGCCAAAAAGAAAAGTGAACAAATTAACATTACAAATACTAAAGGGTACACACAGTCACGTTAGGAAACAAAAACAAAAATAGATAAGAATATTAGTTTAGGTTTGAGGTACAGCGTTATTTGTTCAAGATTGCTGCTGGACCTCACACTAGGCCGAGCCTGTCTCGTGAGGGCCGGATTCACTATTTGCTTTACCCGACAGAACGGAGTTGGATTGAGTGCTTCGTATGCGTGCGTGCGAGTATGTGTGCTTGTGTGTGTGTGTGTGTGTGTGTGTTTGTGTGTGTATGTGTGTGTGTGTGTGTGTGTGTGTGTGTGTGTGTGTGTGTGTGTGTGTTTGTGTTTGTGTGCGTGTGTAGGCGTGTGCGTGCGTGTGTGTGTGTGTGTGTGTGTGTGTGAGCGTGCGTTTTCTATTGCGTGATCTTTAGAATATCTTCGGTTTCATCATAATTTAGGGTTAACAGGAATTTTTTAACCTTATACCTTGCTTCCCTGGTAGCACACTTTTTAATATCACAAGCTTTACTGATTACGTTGTAGATGAAGGGAAAAATAAACAATGAGAATCTGCGAGCAAATGAGGTTTTTACATGCGGCACAGGTAAGTGAAAAGTTCTTTTTGTTAACAGTTTTATGTAGTCAGGGGAGACGATAACTTTCCTATGTGTTGCGATAACTGCCGAGAGAATGAAAAGTTGCCTGACGTTTAGGACACCGGTCTCTGAGTATAGTAGGGTTGTTGGAAAGCGGAAAGGTTTCCGAAGCATAACTTTGAGGAGAGATCTTTGTGCTCTTTCAATTTCCAACATTGCTGTTACACCTGCTCCTCCCCATGCAGAAATGCAGTACCTTATGATAGATTCTCCTAAGCTCATATACACGAGCTTAAGGATTTTAGGGTCAGCAGCATTGCGGAGGAGTTTAATGACAAACATGATTTTTCTTATCCTTGCGGATAACGTTGATATGTGGGGTTTGAAGGATAGTTTATTGTCTATCACTACTCCCAGGTATTTTATTGAATCTACTTGATCTATACATTCATAGTGGGAGGAATAAGTGTTACAGAGAGAGTGCAATTTAATTTGTAAAAGAGCCCTGGGACTTGACGCCGAGGTCTTATGGAAACATAAGAATTTTGTTTTCATCACGTTAAGTGTTAAGAGGTTCGCGTCTAACCAAAGTTTTAAGTTACTGATTCCAGATTCGGCAGATTTTTGCGATTGTTCCCACGAGTTACCATGAAACAGAACTACGGTATCGTCAGCGTAGGAAATAATGTCAACATCCTTTGAGACAGCTGTGTTTACATCATTCATATATAAGATAAATAGGGTTGGTCCCAAGACGCTGCCCTGTGGAACACCGTAGTTGATACATGTATTGTCACTGGTGCATTCAGCTATTCTGCTAATACTACAACTAGTAATAAAATGTAAATAAATGAAGTCATCTTAATAACAAACTCATTAACCGAATATAATTCATTATCCAACAAAAAGTTTCTCAGTTGTCATAAAACTAAACTGTTACAATAGATTATTAAAATATTATTTATTTTTGTCATTAAGGAATCTACACCTTTTCGAAGTCGGTTCAAAAAAATCCCGTAAAGGAATCTCTTCCATCCAACCCCTTGTTAGATAGAAAGGCCAACTAAGAAGACGCAAAGAAAGCACGTTTGTACATGATTTAAAAGAAAATTACTCAATAACACAGAATAAATACATACATATGATGATCGACTGACTCGGTGGCTAAGTTGTTGTTTGCTCTGAGTCTGGGTGTGTTATATCTATATATGTTTGTATTTAAAAGTATATGTGTATGTATATCAGTCTCTGGGTCCCATAGTACAGGGAATCCTAGTTTGGGGCCAGATGACCGTGTGTGATTTGTCCCAGATATTATTATTATATTAGTAAGTAATAATAATTATTTAAATTAACTATTTTTACGGGGAAACAAAGTGTTCTGGCAATTATGAAGTTGTTCACTTAATTTTTTTTTTCAAAAATACATTAAAAATACGTTACCTAAGTAAAGGCGCGAGCACACGCTCACAAACGCCCAGGGAGAGTCCATCGAAGCATCGTGCGAACGCAGCTTTACACAGCTCAGTGTTGCCACAGTTAGACAGGGCTGCCATACACGTGGCAATGGACTCGTCCCACCATCCTTTTGTGTCATCACCTGGGAGGAAAATCTTCTTTGTTTATTGTTTCTGTTGTCTGGCCTATAAACTCTGTCACAAACTATGAATCGGCGGGCAAACAAACTATGGATTTGAGAGTCTGACATTAAATGAATTGAAATAAAACCACAGCATGTAAAAAATTCGTATAGGACCCGTTTCTGAGATTTCTGCTCATCATTCTGAATAACGTTTCTTTTACGACTTAGCGCAAAGTGCAAGTTTTTTTAATTCGCCATACAAAATTGACGAAACAGCTGATCGATTTGTATGGGGGCAAACAAAAAGATTTCAAGTAAGTCGTAGAACAAAAGTTGTTCAGTATGACGAGTAGCAGCCCCAGAAACGGGTAGAGAGAGAGAGAGAGAGAGAGAGAGAGAGAGAGAGAGACTTACCACCAGCCAACGCCATCACAATCTCAAACAGCTGCATATCCCCATTAACTGCCAACGCATCGAGTATAGCCCTGAGCGAGGCTTGGGCGGACCCTCTCATCTCCGAGAGGCGAGTGGGAAGGAGACAGGCGAATGTCCTGTAGCATTGGCTGGAAAGAGACAGCAATATAATTAACTGTATGTCCCTATAGACTGCCAACGCATCGAGTACAGCTTGAGAGGACCCTCTCATCTCTCTCGAAAAGAGCGTTTTCCATATCAAAGGCCGGCAACGCACTTGTTACTGCTCTGGTGTTGCGGGTGTCTATGGACGGCGGTAATCGCTTACCATCAGGTCCGTCTGCTCGTTTGCCACCTATCACATAAAAAAAACTCTGAGAGGCGAGTGGGAAGAAGACAAGCGAATGTCCTGTAGCATTGGCTGGAAAGAGATAGCAATATAACATGGCCGATATGGAAATTAATTATGTATACGACCCATATCGTCCCAACTGCAGGGGCGCGGGTCTCTTCTCATAACTCGGGAAGGTTAGGCCATACTCCACACACGGGGGCCAAGTCCGGATTGGTGGAGGTTGTGGGGCTAGTGGCCAACCCCAGTGTCAGAAGTTTTCAAGCCTATGAGGCCTCTAACATGGCTTAACGACTGCCATCTAGCGATAACATAATAATACTAATAATAACCGGGACAAATCACACACGGTCATCTGGCCCCAAACTAGGATTCCCTGTATCTTGGGAACCAGAGACTGATATACATACACATATACCTTTAAATACATACATATATAGATATTATACACCCAGACACAGAGCTAACAAATCTGCTCATCACAGAAATGTTTGCCCTGTGTGGGGATCGAACCCACGACTCTCGGATCAGTCAGGATCGCTAACCACTGAGCCACCGAGTCAGTCAAGCAGCCGGTACCAACAGCCTAACGTGCCATGCGAAGCACGGAAACGGTCGAGACGAATGCCACTAAGAGTTAAACCTACCCAAGTTAAAATGATCACCAAATTGTTTGCTCTGAGTCTGGGTGTATTAAGCAAGTTGTAGAACAAAAGTTGTTCAGTTTGATGGGTAAAAGCCAGCCTGGAAGTATTGTCACACACTTCTGTTACACCCTGTATATGTATTTCTATATATATGTGTATGTATACCAGTCTCTGGTTCCCAAGATACAGGGAATCCTAGTTTGGGGCCAGATGACCGTGTGTGATTTGTCCAGGATATTATTATTATTAATCAATAAAATCACTGTATGTATCGTGGCCAAATCACAGGAATTTTTGACCACCTCCGTAGCCTTGTGGCTAGTCCACTCGCTTCACATCAGGGGATCGCGGGTTCGATTCCAGGCGGAGTCCAACTTTTAGGACTCGGTTTGGTTGGTGGTAGGGCATTTTCTGGCATGATCTGGCCACGACCACATGACATGTTATTTATGATGCCAGAAAAAATAATAATAATATTTGGGACAAATCACACACGGTCATCTGGTCCTAAACTAGGATTCCCTGTATCTTGGGAACCAGAGACTGATATACATACACATATACATTTAAATACATACATATATAGGGTGACTTTAAATTAGTTCTTGATACGAAAGCCTATGCATGTGCTTGTGATAACAAACAACTTTCCCTAAGGAACCAATAGTCAAATCGCAAAAAAAAATTTGGCCTCTTCATACTAATTTGGCCGGTCCGTTTACCGATTCGTATGGAGGGTCCAAATTGTTTTTTGAGATTTAACAATCTCAGGATAAGCACATGCATAGGCTTTCGTATCAAGAACTAATTTAAAGTCACCCTATATATGTATGTATTTAAATGTATATGTGTATGTATATCAGTCTCTGGTTCCCAAGATACAGGGAATCCTAGTTTAGGACCAGATGACCGTGTGTGATTTGTCCCAAATATTATTATTATTTTTTCTGGCATCATAAATAACATGTCATGTGGTCGTGGCCAGATCATGCCAGAAAATGCCCTACCACCAACCAAACCGAGTCCTAAAAGTTGGACTCCGCCTGGAATCGAACCCGCGATCCCCTGATGTGAAGCGAGTGGACTAGCCACAAGGCTACGGAGGTGGTCAAAAATTCCTGTGATTTGGCCACGATACATACAGTGATTTTATTGATTAATAATAATAATATCCTGGACAAATCACACACGGTCATCTGGCCCCAAACTAGGATTCCCTGTATCTTGGGAACCAGAGACTGGTATACATACACATATATATAGAAATACATATACAGGGTGTAACAGAAGTGTGTGACAATACTTCCAGGCTGGCTTTTACCTAATTTGGCCGGTCCGTTTACCGATTCGTATGGAGGGTCCAAATTGTTTTTTGAGATTTAACAATCTCAGGATAAGCACATGCATAGGCTTTCGTATCAAGAACTAATTTAAAGTCACCCTATATAGATATAATACACCCAGACTCAGAGCAAACAATTCTGTTCATCACAGTTAAATAATGTCTATATCTATAATAATAATAATAATAATAATAATAATATTGGGAACAAATCACACACGGTCATCTGGTCCCAAACTAGGATTCCCTGTGCTATGGGAACCAGAGACTGATATACATACACATATATATTTAAATACATACATATATAGATATAATACACCCAGACTCAGAGCAAACAATTCTGCTCATCACAGAAAAGTTTGCCCTGTGTGGGGATCGAACCCACGACTCTCGGATCAGTGGTCAGGATCGCTAACCACTTAGCCACCGTGTCAGTCATCTATCTACATATCCTATCCATACATACCTATACTCCTCACCGCCTGGTAAAACACCAATCAACCTGGCTTTCTCGCCCACACTAGCGTCAGAGGCTATGAAATCTACAACCCACTGCATGGGGTTCGATTCCCGCCACAGTTTTTTGGGCAAGTTCGAAACGTCTACAAGGAGGGATTGCTTTTGATTAAACGTTGTCTGTGTGTCGTACGTTGGCCATGACTGTTGAGAAAAAAAAATGCTAAGTTTATTAATTAAACTAGAATAAAATAAAAAACATATCTTAAAAAACATATGGACAGACAGACAGAAAACAGACAAGCAGATAGACAAACAGACACACGACTGATCCTTAGACGGTTCGATTTTTTCTTTTTAGGTACGGATCCATAAATATATATATATATATATATATATATATATATATATATATATATATATATATAAATATAAATTTCTTTCTTCTACTGCAGATATCTATAACTGAGGATGTGATGTTAGCAAGCTAGACAAGATAATATTTTCATGTTGCAAATTGTATCAATCCTACTTAGGTATATTCTATTTATGGATAGATCTACTTTATTTATTTGTTTTCAACCGACTTCAAAAAAAGGAGGAGGATAAGTTGAAATTGAAATCGTGGACCAAATTTTAACTGAGGATTCTAATGACACTGAACTTGTGTACGACTTCTGTGCAATACACAAACCCAATGGGGTTTCCGTTGCACATGTTTCTTGTAAAATGTATATAGGGTGACTTTAAATTAGTTCTTGATACGAAAGGGTATGCATGTGCTCGTGATAACAAACAACTTTCCCTAAGGAACCCATAGTCAAATCGCAAAAAAAATTTTGGACTCTTCATACTAATTTGGCCGGTCAGTTGGTCGATTTGTATGGAGACTCCAAAATATTTTTTGCGATTTGACTATGGGTTCCTTAGGGAAAGTTGTTTGTAATCATGAGCACATGCATACCCTTTCGTATCAAGAACTAATTTAAAGTCACCCTGTATTTTTTATAGACAATAAAAAAAAACTGAGCAACTTTCTCTAAGGAACCAATTCAATCGGAGCAAAAAAAAGTGAACTTCTCATACAAAGTTAGCTACTTAGCTCATCGATTTGTATGAAGAGTCCAAATGAATTTTTTGCTCCGATACAATTGGTTCTCTAGAGAAAGTTGTTCAGTTTTAATGTGTAGACGCCACTGTTTATATTTTTTCAGGTATTTTAGAAAGACCCAATATAATGTACTAGTTTCCGCCTGCGACTTTATCTGCGTGGACTTCAGAATTGAGTCCAGAGAGAAATAAACTGTTAAGGTGGCGCCATCCAGTGACGAAGTGGAAATGTTGAGTTTTTAAGCTTTGCTCCGGGAACTCTTAAGTTTCCCGAGATAAAAAGCAACCTATTTGTTAACCGAGTGCTTTATCTATCTACCTAAGCAACGCTTGTGAACGCTTGTGAACGGCGGCGTGAAGCGACGCTTGCGTTGTGTTTCGCCGAGTGAGTGAGGGCACCGGAGGTCCAACCTCCCCAATTCCCCCCATCTCCCCATCCCATTTCAAAGGTCGGCAACGCACTTGTGACTCCTTCGGTGTTGCGGGTGTCCATGGGCGGCGGTAATCGCTTACCATCAGGTGATCCGTCTGCTCGTTTGCCGCCTATCACATAAAAAAAAACCTATCAAATTTCATCCAAATCCGTTCAGTAGTTTCGGCGTAAAGGGGAACAAAAACAAACAAATAAACAAACATCTATACTTTCGCATTTATAATATTAAAGATTAAAGAAGATATTAGGGAAAGAAGATATTGACCATACATAACATACCTTATCGACTAATTCCAAAACATCTTCATAAACTTGGTCACACATTTTCTTCTTCAATACATATTTGACCAAATCATTGATTATCACACAACAAGATTCCATATCGTCATCCAAAAGCAAGAAAGGTTTCTTCACAAAAACCTCACAAAACACATGTACGAAAAACCTACAGAACTTCAAGCCAATCCTTTCATTGGCCACATTTCGTAAATCGATTCCCTCCAAAAGAATTTTCTTGACATCTGTCACTGTCATGAATTTGACAGCCACTATCATCGCATCCGTCGCGTGTAACAGCTTCATTTTGAGAATATCCCTCGAGAATTCATTCGAGAAGATCCTCAAAAGTATCCTTGGCCATTTCCTTGCGTTTTCGCTGACACATGTCAAATGTGACAGGTCTGTCAAATCGTAAATGTCAAGCATGACTTTTAGGGAGTGCAAAGTGACAGCATGGTTGGGATCGAAGTGGTTTTTTGACATGCTCTCCGTGATTTGATCCAAATGTAAGTTTTGGCACCACTCTTGTAAGGCCGTTTTCAAAATCTGCGGTATTTTTTTCAATTTCTCTCGGTAAGCTGTCATGAAACTTTCGAGTGGTTTTTGTAGATATTTGACATGTACCGGTGACAGATTGACAAGGGTTTTGGCTGTATATTCTAAAGTTTCCTGTCGAAGAGAAAAATGCTTTATTTGTATTAAAAATGGCAACATAACTGATATCCATTGGAAGTTTATTATAAACTAGCTTCCGCCCGCGACTTCGTCCGCGTGGACTTCAGAATCGTGTCCAGAAAGAAAGAAAATGTGAAGTTAGCGCCATCTAGTGACGAAGTGGAAATTTTGAGTTTTTAAGCATTCCTACGGGAACCCTTAAGTTTTCCGGGATAAAAAGTATCCTATGTGTTAGCCGAGTGCTTTATCTAACTACCTACCAAATTTCATCCAGATCCGTTCAGTAGTTTCGGCGTGAAAGCGGAACAAACAAACAAACAGACTGACAAACAAACTAACATCCATACTTTCGCATTTATAATATTATAGTGAGATTCTCGAGGCCATTGCCAGCCCACTATTTGGAACATTATTATTATTCTTTATTATTATTAATTATCCCAGAATAAATACGGTCATCCAACGTCATCCCTGTATTATGGGAACCAGAGACTGATATACATACATACATACACATGTTAACAACCCATATAGTCCCCACTGCAGGGGCACGGGTCTCTTCCCATATATCGGGAAGGTTAGGCCATACTCCACACACGGGAGCCAAGCCCGGATTGGTGCAGGTTGTGGGGCTAGTCGCCAATCCCATAGTATCAGAAGTTTTCAAGCCGCCTACAAGACCACCGCAGCCGGCACCGACGGCTTAACGTGCCTTGCGAAGCAGCACGGAAACGGTCGAGATAAATGCCACTATCAGTCAAACCCATCCAGGTTATCACCGTGTCTGTAGTCAGTTAACCTGCGTGATCGACGCGACCACGCAAGCCGCCCTGAGCCATGAGGTGCGACCGCTTTACATACATACATGTATACGTTTCCAATCACAAATACTAGATCCAGTGACATAACAATCAGACGAGCTCGAGGAGTTTAGTCATGACTGAGCCACCAAGCCAAGGGGCCGTCCATAAATCACGTGATGTTTTTTAGCAACTTTTTAGACCCCCCCCCCTCCCCCCTGGTGATACTTAGTGAGGTTTTAGACTACCCCCCACCCTCTACCCAAAATCACGTGTATTTTTTGGTACAAAATGTTATCTTTAAAAACAAGTATAATGTAATTTTTATTCTGGAAAATTAAGCACCGTGATAAAAAATTCCAGACAGACATTAAGGTTGCATGTTATTTCTGACTGCCCGAAGCTTAAAACAACATAACAACAAAAGTCCAATGTTTGGAAAGTACTCTAGAAATCACGCATTCAACGAAAAAATAAATACACCTGATATCTCAGTACACCCCCCCCCCCACTCCCTTGTGATATTTCGTGATTTTTTCTGAACACCCTTCCCCCCCCTTTTGAGCCTCACGTGATTAATGGACGACCCCCAATTACGTCAACACAAGCGCTGCATAAATTTAACGCATTTATGCAGTGCCTGTGTTGACGCGATTGGCATAAATACTGACAAAAACTGCATAAATGCGTTAGATTTATGCAGTGCTTGTGTTGACGCGATTGGCATAAATACTGACAAAACTGCATAAATGCGTTAGATTTATGCAGTGCTTGTGTTGACGCGATTGGCATAAATACTGACAAAACTGCATAAATGCGTTAGGTTTATGCAGTGCTAGTGTTGACGCGATTGGAATAAATACTGACAAAAACTGCATAAATGCGTTAGATTTATGCAGTGCTTGTGTTGACGCGATTGGCATAAATACTGACAAAACTGCATAAATGCGTTAGATTTATGCAATGCTTGTGTTGACGCGATTGGCATAAATACTGACAAAAAATGCATAAATGCGTTAGATTTATGCAGTGCTTGTGTTAACGCGATTGGCTTGGTGGGTTGTTCAGATTCATTTCCTTTAACGCGTCAGTCGTCTTAACAGACACCCTGCTGTATAAAAAAAAAACATAAAGTAAACAATTCACCTTGTATTTCAGCTCCAAAAGAACATCTATATAAACTTCCATGAAATTCAAAATGGCTTCCAACTGCATACAATTAGTCATGCTATATTTAAATTCTGAAGCCAAAAAGGTATTCAGAATTTCACAGTCCTTATAGCAGAGTACTTCTCTGGAACTTGGCAAATCTATATCGAAGCTACGTCGCATTTCAGCCAACACGAAAAAACTCTTTTGCGAATCAACGCCATTTTGTTTTTCGTAAGCTTCAAAGAATATTGGCGTGATTTTTGAATGTTCCTCTCTTTTGTTGCTATCGAAAATTTTCCTCATAAATTCTATATTAAATTTCACTGTTTTCTTGTACGCTTTCCAAGTTATTTCGCTTTCGTTTCCCAAATCGAAATTCAATAAGACAACGAAAAGATCTTTAATAAGACTTTTCAAAGAGTTTTCATCGAAAAGTTCGAATTTCTCGAAGAACACCTCCGTGGCCAACCGAAAGGTTGTTTCGGAGTCGATTTCGAATGTTCTCGAAACAGTTACAAGTATATTTGGTAGTAAACTCTTCGAAAGTAGATTGTTCTCTTTTAACGCCGCCACTAATGTTTGGGTGATGTCCAGCCCTGCTCTCTTCATAGTCGCTGTAAATGAATAAACGAAAACACTTCTATGCACAATATAAAACAGGAAAATATAAACAGTGTACATGAAAAAAATAATAGAATAAGGCGGTCTTATCGCTAAAAAGCGATATCTTCCATACAAACAAAAAGAATAAATATGTAAATATAATATACATATGTACATAAATAATAAAAATGAAATAATGTTCGTTAGTAAGCGCATCACTTGAAAACTGTTGGAGCGATTCGGTTATTTTTGTTTAAAAATGCTCGTATAATAGTCTAAATTAGGATTTTATGGAAAAAAGTATTGGAAAAGAAAGTTTCCCGGAAATATTACTAGCAGGTCGTGCACTGCACAAAAAAATCGGCTTCTCCATACAAAATTATAAACTAAATTGTAGTTTGTATGGAGAAGCCGATTTTTTCTTCGTTTCCTGAAAAAAATTCTTGTGGAAAGTTGTTTAGTTTCGTCTACTGAGCAAGCCTTTAAAGTTTTCGGAAACCTGTCCCTTACACCCTGTATAAATCTATTGACAATCACAATGTTTTCAAGAATAAAATGAAAAAATATTTTATTGGACATCTACATCAACGTAATGTTTGTATTTTTATATTGATCTGTATGATTATTGTTTGTTTCTAAATAAATAAATAAAAAAAAAATAGGAAATGCTTTTATAATTTTAATTATTTTTTAATGATAATAATAAAAAGGATTAATATAATTATGGATTTAACAATAGCGAAGACACTTATTATAATTTTCGACGCAACGTATTTTAGCTATAAAATAAACAAATAAATCTGAAGAAGAAGATGAAACTCACGTTCATTGGCCAGACACATGACAGTGGCGCGTTCAACGACGGTATTAAGCAAAGCATCCTTGTCGGGCCCTTGGAGAAGAACTTCCAAAGCGTCGGACAGCATCTTCCGTACTCCCGGGGACCTCTCCTCACTGATATACTGAAAATTGACAAAACTTTAAAAACAACCTATTTCGTCCCCACTGCAGGGGCACGGGTCTCTTCCCATACCTCGGGAAGGTTAGGCCATACTCCACACACGGGGGCCAAGTCCGGATTGGTGGAGGTTGTGGGGCTAGTGGCCAACCGCAGTGTCGGAAGTTTCTCCTCTCGGAAGTAACTCCTCTGGTGTTGCGGGTGTCTATGGGCGGCGGTAATCGCTTACCATCAGGTGATCCGTCTGCTCGTTTGCCACCTATCACATTAAAAAAAAGAAAGCAGACGACACCAACGGCTTAACATGCCTTGCGAAGCACGGAAACGGTCGAGATAAATGCCACTAACAGTCAAACACATCCAGCACGGGTAGCATGAGGCGTAGACAAAGCTGTGTGTCGCGCCAAACGCGAGAAAACAGCTCAGCTGTCTCTTTCATTAGCTTGGCGTTGGAACGGAACAAATGCTTTTCAAACTCGCGTCGCGCGAGTAAACAATTGATGAAGTCCAGTCATTGTTGTTGTTATTGTATTCATTTGTATAAAATATTATTACATTAAAATGGCTACATTGTAGGTCTTAATTCTAAGACGGTCGGTTGGGTAGTGAATGCAGAATCCACGCTCGGAGGTCTGGCAATATTCGTGTTCTATTAATAGATCCCAAAAAACAGTCAGGTATACAGACAAGTAGCTCGGCGCCACCGGCGCTGTCGCGTCGTCGCCGCATCAAGTGCAGCAGGCAGATGGTACGTTATCTATCAGCGATGTTAACTCGCACGAGATATGTCGCCATGCTACTATACCTAGTTCATTTGTATAGGTACTTAAAAAAACGTAGACAATCTTGATGTGTATTTTCATTGATACCTGCTTGGTAAAATTCTCCAACGAGTAGAATGTATTACGTGTTTAATAGAAATGCAAAAGAAACTTAGCTCCTACGTTTGCAAGAAATATCAGCAGAAATATCAAATTTAACCGCCTAGTGGCTTGCCGCTCGCTTCACATCAGGAGGTCGCGGGTTCGATTCCCGGCGGGGTCCAACTTTGTGGATTTATTGGTGGTAGGGCATTTTCTGAGCCCGCCTGGCTAGCTACCACCATCTTATCTAAGTCTTGCCGCTAAACATCAATGTTAACAGCATTGATGTGTTCCGGCATGAAGATAAAATAGCCAGTTCCCCATTGCGTTGTGGAATCTTGGTAAGCCCGCTTCCATCTTCGGCATCATCATCACTTACCATCAGGTGAGATGATGCCAAGGGCTTACCAATTGAGGGTAAAAAAAAAGAATTTAAACATGCACATATAAATAATAATAATAATAATAATAATAATAATAATAATAATAATATCTGGGACAAATCACACACGGTCATCTTGCCCCAAACTAGGATTCCCTGTATCTTGGGAACCAGAGACTGATATACATACACATATACTTTTTAATACATATATATATATATAGATATAATACACCCGGACTCAGAGCAAACAATTCTGCTCATCACAGAAAAGTTTGCCCTGTGTGGGGATCGAACCCACGACTCTCGGATAAGAGGTCAGGATCGCTAACCACTTAGCCACCGAGTCAGTCAAGACAAATAAAAAGACATATAAAGATTATTAACGTTTTTTAAGTACCTAAACAAAGTCAAAGTCAAAGTCAAAGTCAAAATATTTTTTATTTAAGTAGATGCTGTACGCATACTTTTAAATCGTCTTTTTTTCTACCTAGTACAAAGTTCCTACCACGCGGAACTTATAGGAAGTATAGGGCTGGTTATGACTATATCTACAATAGGGTATATTACTCTATACAAGAAAAAAACTAAAACTGCTTATTTACTGTAGTATTTGTAATAAGTAATCGAATTAATATGATTTCTATACAGGGTGTAAGGGACAGGTTTCCGAAAACTTTAAGGGCTTGCTCAGTAGACGAAACTGAACAACTTTCCACAAGAATTTTTTTCAGGAAACGAAAAAAAAAATCGGCTTCTCCATACAAAATTATAAATTTGATTGGACAGTTTGTATGGAGAAGGCGATTTTTTTTTTCGTTTCCTGAAAAAAATTATTGTGGAAAGTTGTTCAGTTTCGTCTACTGAGCAAGCCCTTAAAGTTTTCGGAAACCTGTCCCTTACACCCTGTATAATAAAATGAGAAAAAACATTTTATTTTTGATTTACAAAAATCGAGTTTTTTAATCTGTTTTTCAAATATCTGAAACGACAGCCGCCATGCTGGTTGTCATGTGACGTCACAATAGTGGTAAACAATGACATTTTGTTCGCAATATGTGTCAAAATTTTAGTACAGAGCTGTTTTGTTTACTCCTGAAATGACGTCACGACCTAAACATCATGGCGGCTAGCGTTTTCGCGCGCTAATTGGGAATGGTAATTTAAAATGTGTTTTTGGGGTACTTATAGGTTTCACAAAAAAATTAAAAAAATATTTTGGACTTTTTCCCACCTAGTGATCAATTTGAGATACTTTTCAAAAAATGGTGAAAAACCCTATTAGTTACCCTTAGACATGGGCGTTATCAGTTTTTTTGGAAAACGGTTTTGTAACCGATATGAAGTTTTCATATCGATACCGAAAACCGTTTTCAGATATCGTTATGGGTAGCGCGATATTAATCGCTTTTCAAACGTAACTCATCTATTTGTTTAGGAAACGAACGGAAACACAAACTCACGCGTTATCAAGTCCAAACTAAACCGTATTGCAATAACCATAATGGCCAATTCGCCTATCATCCGCTGATATCCGTCCCAGTTCAATATTCGCTGCATTTCTTTCGCACTAATGAAATGTCTTATTGTTAGAAAGAGAGAAAGCGAATATATCAAACCGTTCGATATCATATGCTTGACTTGCGGGAGTTGTGTTTCGCGCGTTACTTAGCCTATGTATAGTTTTACTAATATCCGATATTAAAAACTGCCATATCGATATGTTATGATATGAACGTCATATCCGTTTTTAGTTACGTTTTGATATATCGGGCTCATGCATAGTTAACCTGCGTGATCATTACGAACTACTGAGCGGCGGTCGCCATCCAAAAACCTTCCTTCGTTCTCAACACTTACCGTTAATAACTGAGTAACGCATGCTGTATCATCGCAAAAGAAAATGGCGCTTTCTATAATGCTAGGGTCGATATTGTCTCCTCGCGAGTGGCATCGAGAGAGGCAAGCGACGACGCGGGATAGCGCTAGTCTTAGATATGGGTCCGGTCTTGTCGTAACTGGAAAATTAAATTATGTAAAAATAAACTGAATAAACAAGGTAAAACAAGTTAGAAAATTATTATTATCTTTAAATTTTCATATTTAAAAAAAACATATAATTTAATTATGACCATTTAAATAACAATTGACCTGATGAAGGTCGCAGAAAGCCGGACCGGTCGGTGTGGAAATCCTTGGGGGAGGCCTTTGTCCAGCAGTGGACGTCTTTCGACTGGTGTTGATGTCCAATGTGATTGTTGCATTATTTGCCTTAGTTTCTTTTTGTATACCCTTTGAGTGATACCAAATTATGTTGAGGACGACATAACTTAATAAAAAAATTGGTTACTTCAAACATTCAAAGTCAAAATAGTCAAGTGATGGTAAGTGACGATGATGCCGAAAATGGAAGCGGGCTTACCGAGATTCCCCAACGCAATGGGTAACGGCTATCTTATCTCCATGCCGGAACACATCAATGCTGTTAACATTGATGTCAACTAGCACAAAAAACATACTTACGATGAGCGCAAATGATGGATAAAAGTGTTTTCAACACGTCGACATTCTCACTTATTAAAGCCAATTGTAGAATCTCTTGAAGGTTTATCTGAAAAAGTAATATTTAAATGAAACAAAGAATTAACAAAACAAATCTAGGCAAGTGTGTTTACAACCCATATCGTCCCCACTGCAGGGGCACGGGTCTCTCCCCATACCTCGGGAAGGTTAGGCCATACTCCACACACGGGGGCCAAGTCCGGATTGGTGGAAATTGTGGGGCTAGTGGCCAACCCCAGTGTCAGAAGTTTTCAAGTCACCTATAAGGCCTCCGACATGGCTTAACGACTGCTAGCGACTGCAGCCGGCACCAACGGCTTAACATGCCTAGCGAAGCACGGAAACGGTCGAGATAAATGCCACTAACGGTCAAACCCATCCAGGTAATGACCGTGTTTGTAGTCAGTTAACCTGCGTGATCGCTGAGACCATTAATTGACTTACCTTATAATTACTGCCTTCGAGCGGATTCGGCAAGTTAAGTGTAAGAGTGTCCTTTAGTTTTACAATAAGAGTATTTTCAGCTATGTTCTGATTATTGTTCCAACCAGTTCTGTTACCGTGTTTTCCTGAAAAAAAAAGAATAATCTTATTTATAGTCAAAAAAGTCAGCTGTAACTATACATATATAATAATAATAATAATATCTGGGACAAATCACACACGGTATCCGGCCCTAAACTAGGATTCCCTGTATCTTGGGAACCAGAGACTGATATACATACACATATACTTTTAAATACATACATATATAGATATAATACACCCAGACTCAGAGCAAACAATTCTGCTCATCACAGAAAAGTTGGCCCTGTGTGGGGATCGAACCCACGACTCTCGAATCAGAGGTCAGTATCGCTAACCACTTAGCCACCGAGTCAGTCACCCACTTTGTACGGAAGGTTTAAAAGAAAATAGTTCAGTTTTATCAAAAAATCAACACGATACCGACATACTATGTCTAGATGAGAGTTCCTAATCCAATTCATTAACAAACTATATCGCCCCCACTGCAAGGGCACGGGTCTCTTCCCATTACTCGGGAAGGTTAGACCATCCCCACACACGGGGGCCAAGTCCGGATTGGTGGAGGTTGTGGGTGTAATTGGGTGTAACCAGCAAATTCCTGAACATATATTTATTATTATTATTTAGTGTTAGGAAATAGATGTAGGACCCAGATAGGGATTCTATATAACACTTTGCAATTTTTTAAATTATTTTGCTAAAATTGCAAAAAAGTTTTGGACTCTTGATATAAATTGAGCAGTTGTTTGTCTAATTTTGTATGGAAGATTTTTTTTCATACAAAATTTGCTTTGGGTGAAAATTGGGAGCGCTAACCACAAGGCCACAAATTAGTCAAAAACTCAGAGAGTACCGCGGGAGAGCCACGCTTCGGCAGGAATGGGCCGGCTCGACCGGAGTGATACCACGGCCTCACAGGAAACCGGCGTGAAGCAACGCTTGCCTTGTGTTTCGCCGAGTGAGTGAGGGTACCGGAGGTCCAACCTCCCCCCCCCCAATTCCCCCATCCCCCCATCCCATTTCAAAGGTCGGCAACGCACTTGTGACTCCTCTGGTGTTGCGGGTGTCTATGGGCGGCGGTAATCGCTTACCATCAGGTGATCCGTCTGCTCGTTTGCCACCTCTGCCATAAAAAAAAGAGTATTTATGTGTGACACAAATGTCTGCCCGCAGCGGAGATAGAACCCATTGACCACTAGGTCACAGCTCTGTCTAACACTCACCTAGGAACATGAGAACGTCTCTATGTAAAACCCTCGCGTCCTTCCCTTCCATATCCTTGCGATCCCTCAGTTTCTGTATTTGATCGATAGTCTGAAACAAAAAATCTAGGTTTAAGCCTCTAACTAAAAATAATAAGGTGTAATAAGTTTGAAATGGTGGCGTATCGGGAGCCAGGTATTTCCTTTCCCTCAAATATGGTTGAGGGGAGCGATGGCTGACTCCCGCGTTATACTCGTGATCGGGTGCTGTCCGTGTGAACTGGCCTGCTCTTGTCATTGGTTTTTGGAATTGTTAGTCATTAGCTACAAATAACTTTTACTTTTATCTCTTTTGAATCCTTTCTTTTTTTTACTTATTTTTATTTACAGACATGACATTATAAAATCATCTCTTGGCCTAGCATTAAGATGTAAAAGAATTTAGGACTTTTTCAAAAAATGTGTTGGAGGGAGTTTTAACACCTGATTTTAAGTGTGTCTATTGAGACGATGTCAAAACCGTGAGTAAATTTTTTGTACCAGCTCTAATTTAAGAGATTGAAAAAACAACCCAATTTTACAAAAAAAGAGTTTTATTTTAACGGTCTACATGACAAAACTGTATTTTTAATGATTTTCTTCGGTGAAGTTGGCTTGGACAATCGCGCATAAGTCCCCAGCAGTAATCTGCTAGCATATGGTCGTCCCATCTTCCTTGGTACCTGCTTTCCATTGTTTTCATATCTTGATGAAAACGTTCTCCTTGCTCATCGCTCAAGTCACCAAGGTTATGTTGAAAGTGATCAATATGGCTATGAAGGTAGTGCAACTTTACGCTCATGTTTCAGCCCAAATCTCTAAAGCGCTCAATCATTTCATCAACCAACTCCACATAGTTAGCAGCCTTCTTATTTCCAAGGAAATTTTGTGTGACTGCTACAAATGATTTCCATGCCAGCTGTTCGACTTGAGTCATAGATGACTCAAAATTTGCGAAGTCTTTAATCAGGCGACGTATTTGGGGCCCATCTAAAATACCTGATTTTAGTTTTTCAGAGCTTAGCCCAGGAAACTTTCGACAAATAAACTGAAAACATTGACCTTTTTTGTCTAGAGCTTTGACGTATTGTTTTATTAATCCTAATTTGATGTGTAAAGGCGGAAGAACGATTTTTTCACGCGAAACTAAAGGCTCATTTATCACATTTTGTTCGCCAACTACCGAAGCATCTCTTACAGGCCAATGTTTTTTGTCCAGTGTCGCGACTTAGCTCGACTGTCCCAAAGACACATGAAACCAGGGTACTTTGTATGGCCACTTTGTTGACCTAACAAAAAATTAATCATCTTTAGGTCAACACATATCACCCATTTATGTTCAGAATATCTTATTTTCTGTAGAAGTGCAGCAATTTCTTCATATTGTTCCTTTATACAAGTGGAGTATGCAATCGGAATTGAAGCATTGTTACTGCAAGTAACACTTATATTTCTCGTAGCGACACCTAGTCTATTTAGCATAAACTATGTAAAGCGACATCTAGTCTATCTAGCAAAAACTATGTAACTAGATTTCTCGATGATGTAGCAAGACCATTGTAAATCTCTATATGAGCAGGCTTATATTAGCATACTAATAAATTCAACACCTATCGAATAGATGGCGCTAGCGCCAATACTAGTTACTAAGGATAATATCATCGATATGGGAAACATTAGATAAGGTTACTCGCCCTGTTTGTTTCTGAACCAGCGTGTTCGTCTTGCGAGGGCTGAAGCGGGGTGAAGAGGGAGGCATTTATTTAAACAAATATCGCCATTGTGTGATAAGCTTAAGGTTTATGTATTTAATGTTATCTACTAGCGACATCTAGCGACGAGTAGGGAGGCATGTATTTAATTAATGTTATCTACTAGCGACATCTAGCGACGAGTAGCGTAGCATCACTATAAATTGACAAAATATTCATAAAATAACAAGAATAAAGTGATAAGAAATGTTGCTGTTAGTTTTATTCTTTATTTTTTTTATTTTTTTAGCACATTTAACTGCTCTGTAAGACATATTTTCATTTAAACACGGGATGTTTACTCGTCGCTTGTCAGATTGCGAAT
Organism: Coleophora deauratella; assembly: GCA_958295455.1. Classification (NCBI taxonomy): domain Eukaryota; kingdom Metazoa; phylum Arthropoda; class Insecta; order Lepidoptera; family Coleophoridae; genus Coleophora; species Coleophora deauratella. The sequence continues at coordinate 8,932,676 of OY282415.1, forward strand.
GGTGCGCGTAAAGGCGGCGCTACTCAACATAGGGGAGCAAACCACTATCAGCGACTACGCTGTCGTGGAGTATTAACCACATCTAATTGTTCTCTTATATCGATGGATAATATTAGTTAATTAGAGGGCGCTAATGTCTGCCTATAAATACGGCCATTACTCTTTGTGAACCCTTTTTATTTGCATCAATACACCACTCGATACGGATCGCAGTCTACTCTTTCATTGTCCCACAAGTCCACCATCAAAACGTAGTTTGGGTCTTAACAAGCATATTTATTGCCATTATGTAAAAGTACGCCTTTCATGCTTCGTTTACAACTGTCAATAAAAAGACGCCAATCGTTTGCCTTATAAATCTCTAAGCCCATAAATTTCATTAATCCGCTTACATTGTTGCAATATACTAAAGAATAATGGCAAACTGCCATACATTAATTTACCTGGATTAAATTTGTTAAAGTATAAAAATAAAAAACACAAAAAACTATTCAGAATTAAGACTCTCTAAATCAGAGAAAAAAGATAAAGAGAATAATTTCCTTACACTAAAAGTGAAATAAGAAATAATCTTCTACAATTGTGAAGTATCTAGCGAATGGCAACACTAAAAGCACAACAATGTCATTTTGCTCAGGGCCGCGTTCAATGGGTACACTCTGAGAGCAACTGTTGTTGTTATGTTCTTTCCCTTTCGCACTTACGAGATTTATATTAGGCTATCCTGCTGTCAAAGTGAACGGGTGCTGTCTGAACGTACCCTCGGAACGCGCTACGGGACCAGTAACTACACTTCCAGTCAACTAAACTTCCAAAAAGACTGTATTAATTTCCTCCGGTTGCAATAACCATACTGACTTATTTAAAAATCAAGAGTAAATATTTAACTTATTTTTGTTTTCGTCTTTATTTTATACGTTTTAAAAAGTCAGGTATGATCTTGCCATAATTCTTTTCTTCATTAGAGAAAAAAGGCAACAAGTCTCGTTCTCTCGTCCGATACGCAGAAACTTTCACATCAGAGGCTAGGCATTTATTTTCTTTTAATCTCGACGCTAGCAACTCGGCTCGTTCTTTTGAAAGATCTAAGTCTCTAATAAGATCGTTAAGTTCGTTTTGTTAAAACGGTTTGGGATTTGATGACGTTTCTCCACAATATTCGTCATCACTTTCTTCAATGGGACTGGCTTCTTTAATTTCAGTACTTTCCTCCTGACACTGTTGAAATACTGGTACGGGTACATTTTCTAAATGAGGAATTGGTCTTTTTGCAGAAGAAATATTAGGATATTTTCACTTATGGCGATTGTTTTTGTTGATGCCCACAATATTTGTCATACAAGAATAACAGTCATCGTTATGATTTCTTTGTTCTTTCCAAATCATGGGTACCCCAAACTTCAGCGATTTACGAGTACCTTTCTCCCATTGACGCAAATGTTCAACGCACATTTTACACACACTGTGAGGCACCTATGTCTTATCTTGATTACGAATTTCAAGTTTGAAGTAAGCAAAATACAAGCGGCGAACATGGTCCGTTATCGATTTGCGCTGATCTTCAAAAATATATTCACCACAAATGTAACAAAACTTATTGGGGTTGATAGCACAATGTCTTAACTTGCTAGTCATTATGAAAACGATAAGACGCAATCACTCAGTAATATTGTAAAACTCGCTGTTTCCGAATGAGGCTGCGAAAACTATGAAATGACGTTATGTAGCAAATAAGAGCTGACAGGTTTTAGTAACATGTATGTTCGTGTTGCATTTTAACAAACTTGGTCGGTTTTAGACAAAATAGAGCTGCACCAATTTTTAAGTTTATTTTTGAAGGGCTGTATGAAGTTCCTGCTACTTAGAATTCGTGAAGCCTTTGTGACTCGAGTGTGGGATCGTAACTCTGAAATGGGTGAACCTGATTTTAATGCGAGTTCTTTTCTGGAAAGCAGGTATCATCGAGGTGGTTCATACCTGTTTGTTGAATATCGGGTAAGTGGTTTTCGAGGTATTTGACTGGTATTTTCAAGGAAGTTATTTAATCGAAAAATAATAATATTCAACTTCCGCTATATTTCAATGTTGAGCTTAATTTTTTCGAAGAAAAATCAATAACGAAACACACATTTTTTTTTAAATAATTAAATACATATTCTTTGAGATATTTTTTTCTTTTTTAGGGTTTCATAGGTTGTATAAAAACAATCTTTTTTTATCTCAAGGAACATTTTTTTTGCATTTCCTACAGAAAAACTGTGTGTATTTTGAAATGGCGTAAATTACTAAAATTTTTCTTTTTTTTTAATACGTACTGACAGATTATACGTACCTCTATTACGCACTTCTGGTCGAACACACTTTTGTTCGTACTTAGTATGGACTCGAATCTTTTCAGAGCTTTACATAAAGTTGTTGGCTCGACATCGTTCCGGGAGAATATAATCTGTGGAAAAAATCAAAATCAAATCGAAGAAATCACTCAAAACGGTAATACGGCCTTTGCACTGTTTGTATTTGTATTATTTTTCATGGACAAAAAAATCGACTCAAAGTTTCATGCACGACTTTTGGAAAATTAACTCAATCTAGCAAAATAAAACTAAACCAAAAGTTCAAAAACTGTGTGTTTACTGTTTATGATTTTAGTTTGATGGTTTTCTAGTTATTTTGCTTTTAGCGTTTAGCAGTTTTGTAGACTGTGTTATTTTTTCAAAAGTCGAGCAACAAATCTTGAGTCGATTTTTTAGTCCACCAGTGTATATTTCTCTTGTGTTAACAACCCATTACGTCCCCACTGCAGGGGCACGGGTCTCTTCCCATATCTCGGGAAGGTTTAGGCCATACTCCACACACGGGGGCCAAGTCCGGAGTGGTGGAGGTTGATCAACAATTAATTGCGAAAAAAAAATTGTTAGCTATATTTGTAATTTTTAAATAAATTTGAAGGCTCTGAGTGTAAATGAAAATGAAAATATTTTATTTGAAGTAGGTAGCAGTGTACACTTTTCGAACGTCATTCTTTTATCTACCTAATACGAGGTTCCTATCGCTCGGAGCTCGTATACCCGCCGCTTCGGGAAGCGTTTGCGGAGTGAGAAGAAACGGCAGGCCCTAAAGAAACTCCCTCCAACACATTAAAAAAAAAAAGTCTTATATTCTATTACATCTTAATGCTAGATCAATAAAATATAGTGTTGGATTTTTAAGTATACGATTACATTACCTGTAAAGCCATCAATACATTGTGCACGTCATCCGACTCAGACTGTATGATAGTAAGACAAGCTTCGCAGAGCAAAGCCTCATCTTTGCACCTGTCTATTGGGATCATCTGGAACAAGCAATATACAGGGTGTAAGGGACAGGTTTCCGAAAACTTTAACTTTTGCTCAGTAGACGAAACTGAACAACTTTCCACGAGTTTTTTTTTCAGGAAACGAAAAAATAAATCGGCTTCTCCATACAAAATTATCAACTTGATTGGACAGTTTGTATAGAGAAGCCGATGTTTTTTTCGTTTCCTGCAAAAGTTTCTTGTGGAAAGTTGTTCAGTTTCGTCTACTGAGCAAGCCCTAAAAGTTTTCGGAAACCTGTCCCTTACAACCTGTATATTACTAATTGGTAAGCCTTTGGCATCATCTTCTCGCACCGGAAGACGCAGAGTGGGCAGGCCTCCGACTCGGTGGACCGACGACCTGGTAAAGGTTGCGGGAAGCCGCTGGATGCGAGCCGCACAGGACCGGTCGGTGTGGAAATCCTTGGGGGAGGCCTTGTCCAGCAGTGGACGTCTTTCGGCTGATGCTGGTGGCATTATCTCACCTGGTAAGTGATGAGAATGCCGAAGATGGAAGCGGGCTTACCAAGACTCCCCAACGCCAGGGGCGGATCCGGTCCGAAAGTCACGTCGTTGTCATGCACGTCGTATCACCAAACCTTCTATATAAATACCTATAGATAATTCACGAATGTTTTTACGAATAATAAATAATAGCCTACCAGCTTATTTTTTTGCGATCGCTCCGCTCGCGGCTTTTTGTATGAACAGGGCCGGAGGTTCTTTTATTGATTGAACGATATACTGGGTGCACATGCGCAAATTCTGGTAAACTGAAATTTTATAAATATTAAAAATTGCCGCGCTCGCTTCGCTCGCGGCTTTTTTTTACTACAAAAGTAACAGAGAAGTGAAGGGAAAATATTGAAAAAATACGATCTATAATCTTTTTTTTTCAGTCTGTATAAACATTTAATATTTGTCTTTTTTTCTCTATATCACTATAGAAAACTGATTTTTTTACAAAATCGCAATTAGTTGAGTGTGTAATTACTTATTAGGTAGGCCCCTAAGTAGTATTAGCCCAGGGCCCCACAAATTCACGATCCGTCCCTGCCCAACGCAATGGGGAACTGGCTATCTTATCTCCATGCCGGAATATAAAAGAAGAATATTAAGAAGAATAAGAAAGAATAATTAATTTATCTTATCAATGCTATTTACATTGATGTTTGGCGATAAGATGGAGGTATCTAGCCAGGTGGGCTCAGAAAAAGACCATCAAACCGAGTACCACAAAGTTTGACTCCGCTGGGAATCGAACCCGCGACCTCCTGATGTGAAGCAAGCAGACTAGCCACTTAACCACGGAGGCGGTTAAAATCACCAGCCCTAGTAGCATGACGACATATCTCGCGAGCGACGCGAGTTTTACAAGCATTTGTTCCGTTCTAATGCTAAGCTAATGAAAGAGACAGCTGAGCTGTTTTCTCGCGTTTGGCGCGACACACAGCTTTGTCTACGCCTCATGCTACCCGTGCTGGTCATTTGATGATGGATTACTTCAGGTCTTCCAAGGAAACTCACCTTGCAAATCTCGGCTCCTCCTATAACCCTAGCCACGGCCACAGATGCTGCATCAGCTCCGTAGAACTCTATTAGTTCTGTTATCAAACTCAGAAGAGTTTCGAAGTATTCGGCCGGGAATTCCTCTGACGGTTGCAGGGTTAACACGTGGTGGGTAAGGTTAAGTAGATTGGTCAGTTTGTCTGGGATTTTCTGTAAATGAAAATGTATAACGGTTTTTAGGGTTCCGTAGCCAAATGGCAAAAAACGGAACCCTTATGGATTCGTCATGTCTGTCTGTCTGTCTGTCCGTCCGTATGTCACAGCCACTTTTTTCCGAAACTATAAGAACTATACTGTTGAAACTTGGTAAGTAGATGTATTCTGTGAACCGCATTAAGATTTTCACACAAAAATAGAATAAAAAAAAATTGGGGGTTGAAACTCAAAAAAATTGAGTGAGATGACAAAATGCCGACGGCTCCCCTGATGGAAAGTGGCATGCGCCGCCTGTGAGCATCTATAGGGTCTATCTAAATACTGAACAATTTTCCCCAAAGAACCTATACTCTTGTCTTTGCCTATACTATTCTCAATTCGCGAAAAAAATATTGGATTCCCATACAAAATTGCCGGTTCAGTTGATTTAATTAGTATGAGAAATCCGTTTTTTTTTTTGTAAATTGAGTATAGGTTCCTTGGGCAAAGTTGTTCAGTTTCATGAAAAGAAGCCGTAGTAAAAAAAATTGAGGTATTTCATAAGGACCCTATACAGCAGGGTGTAAAAAAATTGGCGTAGGACCCGTTAACTGGGGATTCTACTCATCGTACTGAACAACTTTTGTTCTACGACTTTGCTCAAATCACAAGGAAATATTTGGACTTTTCATACGAATTGATCATCTGTATTGCCATTTTTGTATGGAGAGTCCAAAAATTTTTTTTGCGTTTGACTATGGGTTCCTTAGGGAAAGTTGTTTGTTATCATGAGCACATGCATAGCCTTTCGTGTCAAGAACTAATTAAAGTCACCCTATATACAGGGTGTAACAGAAGTGTGTGACAATACTTCAAGGTTGGCTTTTACCCATCAAATTGAAAAACTTTTGTTCTACAACTTTGTTGAAATCGCAAAAAATTTTTATACAAACTTGGTTCGCCAGCTGATCGATTTGTATATAAAGTCCAAAAAAAATTTTGCGATTTCAACAAAGTTGTAGAACAAAAGTTGTTCAGTTTGATGGGTAAAAGCCAACCTTGAAGTATTGTCACACACTTCTGTTACACCCTGTATATTGATATTTTGTATGGGCCTTGTGCCTGAAATAAACGAATAAATAAATAAATAAATAAACACTCAAAGACCTAGATTTGCCACAAGACTATTAGGTACTTACCTATGAAATTGCCGATTAGTTAAAAAAGTTCAAAGAGAAAATTAATATAAATCAATTAAGGTTTTCTAACAACAATTTCCAAAGTACCATTGGACATTTAGAAATAAAAAAATGCTTGCTAAATGCACGTTGTCTGAATATTTTGAGAGCACAGTGGTGTAAAAGCTATGGAAATGGATTTTTTTGTCACTGAAAATCGCCATTTTTTTTATTAAAAAAATACTTATTTTACATTTTTGAAGACTACACTTACCCCAACGTGTTCTTCGTTACCATGTGTTTTTTTAACATATTGCGCAAAATATTTCATGATTGTCAGATAATTTCGTTTTTTTTTTGGTAGAAAAACTTGACCCAGTTGACCTCTAAGAAAACGCCAATACAGTATTTAATGGAACCCTACTCAGTCAGTTTTTACATGAGATACATGACATCACTAATTCATGAAAGACCTTGAATGTAGCTAGAAAATAATATATAACTAGCTTCCGCCCGCGACTTCGTCCGCGTGGACTTCAGAATCTAGAAATTTTGAGTTTTTAAGCATTCCTTCGGGAACCCTTAAGTTTTCCGGGATAAAAAGTATCCTATGTGTTAGTCGAGTGCTTTATCTATCTACCTACCAAATTTCATCCAGATCCGTTCAGTAGTTTCGGCGTGAAAGCGGAACAAACAAACAAACAAATAAACAAACAAACTGACAAACAAACAAACGTCCATACTTTCGCATTTATAATATTATATATATATATATATATATATATATATATATATATATATATATATATATATATATATATATATATATATATTAGTGAGATTAAATGGACGTAAATTAATTTTTCGGGTAATATTATTCTGATCTCTCTCTTATCGTGTGGCACAATTTAACCGTCCTATCCGCAAGGTATAGGCGGCGGTTGCCTGGTGTTGCACTTATCATCACCCGCGGTCACGTGTATTATTCTGATGAACTTTCAAAACTGTAACAGCAATTTCATAGGTAAGCACCTAATATCTATCTATCAGCCGAAAGACGTCCACTGCTGGACAAAGGCCTCCCCCAAGGATTTCCACACCGACCGGTCCTGTGCGGCTCGCATTCAGCGGCTTCTCGCAACCTTCACCAGGTCGTCGGTCCACCGAGTCGGGGGCCTGCCCACACTGCGCCTTCCGGTAAGCACCTAATATCTAAAGTGAACAATATAAACACTCACCTCAGCATTTTCATCTAGGAATCCGCGCAGCACAAAGACGACGTAAGCTATGACGTCATCGACAATGCGCCTAGCGTTGTCCGCTATAACCGCATCTGTGCCCCCGCGGGAATCGAACAGGTCCCGCCAGAGAGGCAGGCGCAGGGCCAAAGAGTCTTCGGAGCTCGTCGACTCGGAGATCAGGAACGTTATTGCTGACTGCCACAAAGTGTCACATGATATCATATTTTATTGGTATCTCATCTCACTTCTCACTAATATTATAAATCTCATCCCATCTCATCTCACTTAAATAAATACGAAAGTATGGATGTTTGTTTGTTCGTTTGTTCCACTTTCACGCCAAAACTACTGAACGGATTTGAATGAAATTTAGTAGGTAGGTAGATAAAGCACGCGGCTAACACATAGGATACTTTTTATTCCGGAAAACTTAAGGGTCCCCGGAGGAATGATTAAAAACTCAAAATTTCCACTTCGTTACCTTAACATTTCTCTGGACCCAATTCTTAAGTCCACGCAGACAAAGTCGCGGGCGGAAGCTAGTAAGTAATATACAAGTCAAAGTTTAGAAAACAAATCCAAAAATATGTTTTTTATTTATTTTTAATTTTGGAAAAGAACAGCTTCGAATGGTACATAATTTACCTTTATGTATTTTAATTCTGAAGCAAACTGATATAGTTTTCAGTTAAAAAACTGTCTTATTCATACCGCCATCTATACTCATGGACAAAAAAATCGACTCAAAGTTTCATGCACGACTTTTGGAAAATTAACTCAATCCAGCAAAATAAAACTAAACCAAAAGTTCAAAAACTGTGTGTTTACTGTTTATGATTTTAGTTTGATGGTTTTCTAGTTTTTTGCTTTTAGCGTTTAGCAGTTTTGTAGACTGAGTTATTTTTTCAAAAGTCGAGCAACAAATCTCGAGTCGATTTTTTAGTCCACCAGTGTAGTTATAATCAACCGGATACTGCTTAGTTTTAAAACAATATTTGAGATACGACTCTCAGTATGAATGTTTTCACTTCTGACTAGATTTATTTTCGATCTTTATCTTTTGATAGATTCAAACATTGTTTAGAATAAAAAACTAAAACCATACTCTTTTAACCGACTTCAAAAAAAGGAGGAGGTTCTCAATTCGTCGGAATCTTTTTGTTTTATGTATTTTCACCGATTACTCGAAGACGCCTGAACCGATTTGGAAAGTTCTTTTTTTGTTTAAAAGGGTATACTTCACAGGTGGTCCCATATAAATTTTATCGAAATCGATTCAGCGGTTTTTGAGAAAATCAACAAAAACATAGCAAAATTGGAGTTGTTGCGATTGAAGTCGGTTGTTTTTAACGTATTCAGCGTGGTCAATTATATGAATGTACGGAACATGGAAAATATACTCACAGTTCTAAGATCATCTGGAGCCTTCAATATACCATATACAACTATCTCTTTCCTTTTCACGGCAGGGATATTGGTGTAGAATGCGATAGCGGTATGCAGTAGTAAGTCATATTCGGGAAGGTTCGATTCTATGCACCACGCTATCTGTGGGTACACAATCATACATATTTTTAATTAGTTATTTGTTCACTAGTTAATAATAATAATATCCGGGACAAATCACACACGATCATCTGGCGCCAAACTAGGATTCCCTGTATCTTGGGAACCAGAGACTGATATACATACACATATAGTTTAGATATAATACACCCAGACACAGAGCAAATAAATCTGCTCATCACAGAAATGTCTGCTCTGGGTGGGGATCGAACCCACGACTCTCGGATCAGTACTCATGAGCACTAACCACTGAGCCAACGAGTCACTTGGTAAGCCCTTGACATCATCTCACCTGGTGGTAAGTGATGATGATGCCGGAAGTTGGAAGGATAACACAGTCTTTAAGCCATGTCGGACGCCTTATAGACGGCTTGAAAACTTGACGCTGGGTTGGCCGCTAGCCCCACAACCTCCACCAACCCGGACGTGGCCCCCGTGTGTGGAGTGTGGCCTAGGGAAAACACCCGTGCCCCTGCAGTGGGGAAGATATGAGTTGTTAACAATTCTATGAAAACCGGCGTGAAGGAACGATTGCGTTGTGTTTTGCCGCCCCCCTCCCCCCACAATTCTCCCCATCCCATTTCAAAGGCCGGCAACGCACTTGTGACGCCTCTGGTATTGCGGGTGTCTATGGGCGGCGGTAATCGCTTACCCGATCCGACTGCTCGTTTGCCACCTATCACATAAAAAAAAATGAGCAGAGCTGTTTTCACTATGTCAGGGTGTATTATACAGACTGTGAATCTAGTCCTGCATCAAATTTTAATTTATGCTTACTCCTGATTCTGAACAACTTTCCTCAAGAAACCTCAATTCGCAAAAAAAATGGAGACCTCAAAATAATTGATCAACTGAACCGCCAATTTTGCATTGGAAGTCCAAAATCTTTTTTGCAAATTGAATATAGGTTCCTTGTGAAAAGTTGATCAGAATCAGGAGTAGAAGCACAGATTAAAATTTGATGCAGGACTAGATTCACAGTCTGTATAATACACCCTGACACAGTGAAAACAGCTCTGCTCATTTTTTCTTATGTAATAGGTGGCAAACGAGCAGACGGATCACCTGATGGTAAGCGATTACCGCCGCCCATAGACACCCGCAACACCAGAGGAGTCACAAGTGCGTTGCCGGCCTTTGAAATGGGATGGGGAGAATTGTGGGGGGGGGGGGGCGGAACGGCAAAACAGAACGCAAGCGTTCCTTCACGCCGGTTTTCACAGAATCACATCACAGAATGTTTGCCCTAGGTGGGATGGGAATCGAACCCTCGGATATATTATTTTTAAACCTATTGTGAATTTTTTTTAATGCTATATCTTACCGCTTCAGCAGTCTCGTAGGATACCACCTGGGTGCTCAGCTCACACATCAAAGCCTGGACATCTAAGCCAGGCATCTCTATGAGAACACCTGGCACTTTAGCCCTTATGTACGAGAGGACTCGCAACGCGGTATACTTAACTCGAGTACGACTCGACTGTGTGTGCTGTAGTATTTCTGTAGTTATTATTTTCTGGAAATAATAATTTCATTTTATTATTATTTTTAACCGACTTCAAAAAAGTAGGAGGTTCTCAATTCATCGGAATCTTTTTTTTTATGTATGTTCACCGATTACGCGAAGACGCCTGAACCGATTTGGAAAATTCTTTCTTTGTTTCACAGGTGGTCCCATTTAAATTTTATCGAAATCGATTCAGCGGTTTTTGAGAAAATCAACAAAAACATAGCAAAATTGGAGTTGTTGCGATTGAAGTCGGTTATTTTTAACGTATTCAGCGTGGTCAATTATTAATGAAAATTTTAGCTACTCTAGGAGCAACATTCCTGAATCACGGGCACTGAAGTCCCGATCAAAATATTACTTTTATTGTAAGTAATTGCAGTGCGTTTGGACTGGTGTGGATATTTTGATCTTGAAGCGATTTTTTGGGATTTACGACTCAATATTGTCACACGACCACTATGCTTATGCGATAGCTCGTAGAACAGATGGCCGTTGGGGCAGTAAAGTTCTCGAGTGGCGACCGCGCACCGGAAGACGCAGTGTGGGCAGGCCTCCGACTCGGTGGACTGACGACCTGGTAAAGGTTGCGGGAAGCCGCTGGATGCGAGCCGCGCAGGACCGGTCGGTGTGGAAATCCTTGGGGCAGGCCTTTGTCCAGCAGTGGACGTCTTTCGGCTGATGATGATAATTGTCATATGAACAAGACGCTAACCATCAGTTTTTTTGAGACATGGACCGTACAACACTTGTTCTATTTCTGCTTGCGTCGCAGATTTATGCGATGCGACGTCGCAACGCAGTGTTGTGGTCTGGCCCATTGAATAAACCAGTAAATGAAAGATTCCAATATCGATCTCTTTTCTAGGTATATATATAACCAACCTAGTTTATACAGGGTGACTTTAAATTAGTTCTTGATACGAAAGGGTATGCATGTGCTCATGATAACTAACAACTTTCCCTAAGGAACCCATAGTCAAATCGCAAAAAAAATTTTAGAGTCTCCATACAAATCGAGCAACTGACCGGCCAAATTAGTATGAAGAGTCCAAAAATTTTTTTGCGATTTGACTATGGGTTCCTTAGGGAAAGTTGTTTGTTATCATGAGCACATGCATAGACTTTCGTGTCAAGAACTAATTTAGGGTCACCCTGTATATAACCTACGTAGATGGCTAACTCAGTACAACTTTTGCTCGATAAAAGAGTTTTTTGAACACAAATAGGTACTGAGATAATATAATGTAATACACAAAATATGTTAATTATAAGTAATGTTTTTAAGTAGATATGATAATGAATAATAATTTTAATAGTTAATATTTGCATGCTATATTTTATGGCTGAATTTGGCGATCTAACTTTATGTAATTCTACCTCAATGTTACCCAATTCAGAGTAAATAAAGATTTCTATTCTAATCTATAAAATCCTATTTAATTAACATATTCAATATCTACTCAATATATCGATCCTGACTAGACATATTTGTGTAAAAGAATGTAAAAAAAAAACACCAGTTGTCTACTTTTTACATTATCTTCTCAATATATCGATCTTGACTGGACATATTTGTAAAATCTAATAATTACACAATAATTATCAAATATTCGTAAGAGGTTTTTGTGATTTTTTTTTGAGTTATTTAACTGAATACTATATTCTAAAATTTTCTCAATGTACATTTAATGCAACCTGTACCATACAAAAATTTGCAAATTGACTGAACTAGAAGAAAGATCTTACCTGCAAAGTATTACTGTCCACAACACTGCACACGGCCCTGTATACACTCTCCAACGCTGGTCTAGCTTTATTGTTCTCCTGTAAACTGTTCCATACAAAATTGCGAATTGTATGGTCGCGTGATATACGCTCGCGAAACAAGGACGCGTGCTCCGTTAGTATGGACAGGATCACTGCAAGATAAACATACTTAGTTAGGAACCACATCGTCCCCACTGCAGGGGCACGGGTCTCCCATAACTCGGGAAGGTTAGGCCATACTCCACACGGGGGCCAAGTCCGGATTGGTGGAGGTTGTGGGGCTAGTGGCCAACCCCAGTGTCAAAGTTTTCAAGCCGCCTATAAGGCCTCCGACATGACTTACCGACTGCCATCAAGTGACAGCAACCCGCACCAACGGCTTACCGTGCCTTGCGAAGCATGGAAATGGTCGAGATAATTGTCACTAACAGTCAAACCCATCCAGGTTATGACCGTATCTGTAGTCAGTTAATTTTTAATAAATATATTTCCTCTTCCCTAGTTTTCTTTTCGTTTCGGCTTTGGAATACCTTAAGGCGCGACGTACACTCAATCTGAGCAGGGTGATGCATGATAATATAATATCGACCGTAACGCCATTAATTTTAAGTTCAGATCAGTGTGGGTGCCGTCGCGGCGGTTAAGTCAAGGCCGAACGCAAAATTCTCGAGATTTCGATATTTTTATTACTTTTCTTGGCTTTCAAATAAGTTTCAAAAAAACCGTTCAAGGTAAACTGAAGGTGTTAAAATGGCCGATTTTTGTGTGTTGGTTTCAACATAAACAAATATTTTGTTTCCGAGAGAATTTGCAATTAATACAAAATACAGGGTTTACAGGATTTTTTTTTTCATTAAAGTTTTTCTGATTTTTATGATTCTGTTCAAGGCAATTTGTTTTGTATCGTTTCAAGTATGTTATATATTTTTTCCATGGTGATAACTTTAAGCATTATCTCAAGAATTTGAATTGAATATTGCGATTTGGCGATACTTAGCGCGTTAACATGTCATATTCTCGTGTGGACTCAGGCTAGTGACCTAACAAACCCTAGTGTTAGAGTTCTAAATATGTCCATTGCGAAAAACAATCGATGTTTTGGAAACATCGATATATTTCTCAATATATCGTATTAACATCGATACAACCGAGCGATGTATTACATCGGAAAAAACATCGATGTTTATTTCAAATGTCCATCCCTAATCCGACCTTGGCCCCCATGTGTGGAGTATTGCCTAAACTTAGAGAAATTACGAGCATGAGAAGAGACCCGTGCCCCTGCAGTGGGGACGATATACCTACAAAAGAAAGAAAGCCGCAAACTATATGGAGTTCTCGTATACTTTGCGGCGTTTACGTTATAGGGGGTGATGAAAATTCTTACCGTCTTCGCATCCAGGTATATCGATAAAATCTTTAGTTAACCGGTCATAAAAACTGTTTAATTCGGCCATGGGCAAGTCTGAACCGAAGTGTTTGAATAGAGACAAAATGCCTTGGAGCAGCGCTGATGTTACTGTGTCCTTAAAAAAAATTAAGTACATAAAAATAACTGGTCAAATTTGACACAAAATATAGAAAACAATAATAAATATCCAGGATCACACACGGTCATCTGGCCCCAAACTAGGATTCCCTGTATCTTGGGAACCAGAGACTGATATACATACACATATACATTTAAATACATACATATACAACATTTCAACACAGTTGTAGAGCAAAAGTTGTTCAGTTTGATGGGTAAAAGCGCACCTTGAAGTATTATCACACCTTTCTGTTACACCTGTATAGACATAATAATACACCCAGACTCAAAGCAAACAAATCTAATCGCAAAAATGTTTGCCCTTTGTGAGGGTCGAACCCACGACTCTCGGATCAGTAGTCAGATGGGCTAACTACTGGGCCACCGAGTCAGTCGAAAGAGTGGCGAACTTTGATATCAGTCGGAGGCCAAGATCCACTGTGGGTCACTGAGCCAGCAAATTAAGTATTACTTACCTACTTACTCAGTACATTAAAAAAGGTAAAACCGTGGTGTCAGTTTTCAAATATTGTTTTTAAGAACAAATGTTTAGCCCTTGACATCATCTCACCTGATGGTAAGTGATGACGATGCCGAAGATGGAAGCGGGCTTACCGAGATTCCCCAACGCAATGTGGAACTGGACATCTTATATTCATGCCGGAACACATCAATGTTGTTAACATTGATGTTACGCGGATAACACACTGCTCCGGAGTCCGCTCCGGTGTGCGATTTTACGTCACAATTTCCATAGTAAAAAAAGCGGCCAAGTGCGAGTCGGACTCGCCCATGAAGGGTTCCGTAGCAGCAAGTAATCGTAAATATATCGTAAAATAAATCGTAAACCGCAATTTACCTACAACGAACTACAAGAACTTTTATATTTTAAGTTCTTGTAGTTCGTTGTAGGTAAATTGCGGTTTACGATTTATGACGTATTTAAAAAAAACTACTTACTAGATTTCGTTCAAACCAATTTTCGGTGGAAGTTTGCATGGTAATGTACATCATATATTTTTTTTAGTTTTATGATTCTCTTATTTTAGAAGTTACGGGGGGGGGGGGGGACACATTTTACCACTTTGGAAGTGTCTCTCGCGCAAACTATTCAGTTTAAAAAAAAATGAAATTAGAAACCTCAATATTATTTTTGAAGACCTATCCATAGATACCCCACACGTATGGGTTTGATGAAAAAAATATATTTGAGTTTCAGTTCTAAGTATGGGGAATCCCCAAAATTTATTGTTTTTTTTTCTATTTTTGTGTGAAAATCTTAATGCGGTTCACTAGAATACATCTACTTACCAAGTTTCAACAGTATAGTTTTTATAGTTTCGGAAAAAAGTGGCTGTGACAAGCAGACGGACGGACGGACAGACAGACAGACAGACAGACAGACATGACGAATCCATAAGGGTTCCGTTTTTTGCCATTTGGCTACGGAACCCTAAAAACCGCCGCACCGCACACCGGAGCAGTGTGTTATCCGCCTTAGGAGGTAGACATATTGTTAATTAAGATGGTGGAGCTCTGAAAATGACATACACTAATCCAGTGTTTTTCAACCTGGGGGTCCCGACCCCCCGGGCACATTAATATAATAACTTAATCATTTTCTAATTGAAGAAAATTATGCGCCAATATAAACGTAGTCTTTCAAATCACTAACATTTTGCATGTTTATGGCTCTAGGGGGGTCGCAAGAATGTTTTAACTTATACAAGAGTCGGGTATTAAAAAAGGTTGAAAAAGACTGCACAATCCACTAGGCCTCCATAAGATGGCCCATTGTGTTGAGAAGCCACTATATTTTCTGACTTTATCTAGGCGTCATTACTAGTCATTCCCGTCATGGAAAATGTTTGCCCTAGATGGGAATCGAACCCACCACTCATACAATAGTTTGGCAGTCAAGTGGACTAACGACTGACTCGGTGGCTCAGTGGTTAGCGCTCCTGACTACTGATCCGAGAGTCGTGGGTTCGATCCCCACCCAGGGCCAACTTTTCTGTGATGAGCAGATTTGTTTGCTCTGAGTCTGGGTGTATTATATCTATATATGTATGTATTTAAAAGTATATGTGTATGTATATCAGTCTCTGGTTCCCAAGATACAGGGAATCCTAGTTCGGGGCCAGATGACCGTGTGTGATTTGTCCCAGATATTATTATTATTATATAAGGTGCTACTTTATTAGTGCCCGATATTTTAGTCAGTGCTTCTACTCCTGATTCTGATCAACTTTCCCCAAGAAACCTATAGTCAAATCGCAAAAAAAAATTTGGACTCTTCATACAAATCGATCAGCCAAGCGGCCAAATTTGTATGAAGAGTCCAAAATTTTTTTTGCGATTTGACTATAGGTTTCTTGGAGAAATTTGATATGAATCAGGAGTAGAAGCACTGACTAAAATATCGGGCACTAATAAAGTAGCACCTTATATATCTAAGCGTCATTGCTAGTCATTCCGGTCATGGAAACTGTTTGCCCTAGATGGGAATCGAACCCACCACTCATACAATAGTTTAGCAGTCAAGTGGATTAACTACGGCACGAAATAATATCAGAAAACTTACCGTATTCTTATTGGAATCCAACAAGTTGAGGAAAATACGCCATATTTTTATAAAGTCCTCGCTCACGACTTCTGGATGATATTCACATATTGTGCCTACAAACAATATACAGGGCATTAAAAATTCTACAACGCTGAACCGACTTCAATCATAACAACTTAAATTTTGCAATGTTTTTTGTTTCTGTAGATTTTTTCAGAAACCGCTGAATCAATTTAGATAAAAAAATTATGGGACCACCTCTGAAGTATTACTCCGACACTCCAACTCGCACTTGGCTGGTTTTTTCAGTTTCTTCTTGACAAATACTCTATACTCACCAACAAGAGTCACAAGTGCAGCCCTGCACGTAGACAGCTCTTCTAAGCTGCTGATATGTCTGTGGGCATCACGAGCACCTGCTGACGAAACTCTAGCTATCTCACTTGCACATGTGAGAGCTTGCTTCCTCGTTACTGTGTCGTATGGGAGCAGACAGAGCTAGAAGAAAATTGCATTTTTTTAAAATTATTATTGCTAAACGCCATCTTTACTATCTGTCTCAATTTTAAGTATTATGTCTTTTTGTAAGTTAAATCAATCTTCATCTACAATTCTACATGAATATATAGGCCCTTCTGAAATACCTGAAAAAACTGTTCTTTTTTGGCATAAAACTGAAAAAACTTTCCCTAATAAAATAACCCAACTACAATAGCAAAGTATTGAGAAAACGGGGCCAATTAACACCTAATAGTGATATAACGCTGATATAAATCATATCATCAATATATCACCTAATAGTGATAAGCTTTGCTATAATTGACCACGCTGAATACGTTAAAAACAACCGACTTCAATCGCAACAACTCCAATTTTGCTATGTTTTTGTTGATTTTCTCAAAAACCGCTGAATCGATTTCGATAAAATTTATATGGGACCACCTGTGAAGTATACCCTTTCAAACAAAAAAAGAATTCAGGCGTCTTCGAGTAATCGGTGAACATACATAAAAAAAAAAAAAAAAGATTCCGACGAATTGAGAACCTCCTCCTTTTTTTGAAGTCGGTTGAAAATACAACCCTTATATCACCAAATGGTGTCAAAACCTGGGGCTATTTCGCAGTGATAGAAACGTTTCTATCACTGATATATCACCACACTTTGCTAGTTGGGTAAAACTATGCTCAGGTTGCAAAAAAGCCTTCATGGGGTGAGTATATGTATTTTCAATAATTCACAAAAAAAAAATAGTTATTGTCAAAGATTTTGAAATGTTGTCAATTGTCAAAAGTAATAACAAAGTAAAAATATTACAAAATCAGAGTCCTCACCGTAACAATATCATCATAATATGGCTGCAAGCTATCTGGAAGCTTCTTTACGATGTCTGTCAACAACTTGAAAGCGTCTCCGATGGCTTTAGACCATGCATCGTCATTGCGTTTATTTGTTACCATACTTATGAGGTGTACCGGCTTGAAGAGTAGGGTCTGGATTATCCATTCTGGAAAAAATAAAAATGATCTGAGAGAAATCACATAGGTTTAGTATAAAAACTACTACTAGTAAGGATGTGCTGGTAAAAACTAAAAATAAGTAAATTTTTTTTTTATCCATTTGCCATCAACAAGCTCTTGGCTTTTATCAGATTCTGTATGGACAAAATGTTTTGGAAGTCTCACATCCATCCAATGATTAAAAAAAAGATTGGGTATTTCATAGTAACAAATATAATTGTTGACACCGACTGACTCGGTGGCTAAGTAGTTAGCGATCCTGACCCCTGATCCTAGAGTCGTGGGTTCGATCCCCACACAGGGCAAACTTTACTGTGATGAGCAGAATTGTTTGCTCTGAGTCTGGGTGTATTATATCTATATATGTCTGTATTTAAAAGTATATGTGTATGTATATCAGCCTCTGTTTCCCAAGATACAGGGAATCCTAGTTTGGGGCCAGATGACCGTGTGTGATTTGTCCCGGATATTATTATTATTATTTATTATAATTTTACTTTTATTTTATTTAAAGCTTTTACATTTAACACATCATTCCTCACTGCTGGGGCATGGATATCTTTTCATACCCTGGGAAGGCTGTAAGCCACACAGGGGGATCAAGTGCAGGATGCTGAAGTCGCCAACCCTAGTGTCAGATTTTTTGCCTTTATTCAGACATTGCGATATTTTTTGTAATGTTCAGATTAATATGGAAATGGGCACATAAGGTCATACTCCACATGGGTAGCGGGGACGATTATTTCCTCAAACGCCTTTATTATATTTCCTCAATATAACTTTATTTAAAACTATTATTAAAATATGACACAGGTATATGCGCATAGCACACACGTCACACTATGGAAGTTCTAAAATGTATTGTCATTTATCAAAATCAAAATCAAAATCAAAAATCTTTTTTATTTAAGTAGATGCTTTACACATACTTTTAAATCGTCATATTATTCTACCTAGTACAAAGTTCCTACCACTCAGAACTTGTACACTCAACGTTTCGGGAAGTATTAGCGGAGCGAGAAGAAACGTCGAGCCCCAAAGAAACTCTTTAATTACGATCATGTTGTTTGTTTTTTATGTTTTTTATGTTGTTTACTGATACCGCCCTGATGTTGTTAACAACAGCAATGTTTACTATTAACTAACATGACAAGGATGCAAATGAATTGTTTTTATTATTATAAGTATTCGGTTTTAAGTTTTGAAAATTTAGTTTTTAACTTTTGTTAATATATTTCATAAACACTTTTAGCTAAGGAAGAGCGGTACCTCCTGACACAGGCTTAAGCTTAAAAGGAGGTTCCAGCCACTATCATATTTGTAAAAAAATCTACAGAAATAAACAATTTTATTTTATTTATTTTATTTTATTTTATTTTATGACGTCACAACTGCTATCATAAGTTTGTTTACCTATTTCAAACTGAGCCAGGTCTTCCTTTAGCAGCACAATTCTAGCACTTTGGACAAGTTTATTGAAGTTCTTGATGTCTGGGGGGCTGGGACAAGCCTCGATCAAGGCCTCCCAATGCTCCATTTCTCAATAAACACAGTAAAAACTGTTTTAATCGGAAATAATGGTCAACAACAGTACATAAATAAGTCCGATGTAAACAACTTTTTATTTTAACACGAAATATAAGAAAAATATACACCCCGGCAAATAACAAATCTGATCATTTGACACTGACACTGACGTTGACGTTGATTAGGGTTGCGTTCCAATACTAAGGTTGCGTTCCAATACCAAAGATTTCACTCGGGGTGATGCGAATTTTACCCTAAATCGTTCCAATACCGAGCCGAGTGAAACCGAGGGTAACCGAATGATCGCCTGACAGTTCTCCGTCGGGATTTTGGAACGCCTTCGTGAATGCGATTTTCACTCTGACAAGTGCGATTTTTAACGCTGTTTGAATTACCGTTAAAATTCGCCTGACAGTTTATTGGGCGGGAAGTTCGTAGTCAATGTCAAACAGACTAAGACAAACAAACATTTTATCTTCGGAATTGTTTTGAAATACGATTGTTTGTATCTGCTAAGGTGTTAAAGCCATAAATAAGACAGAACACTACCCAAAAAAGCTAGAAACCTTTCTGAATTATTTTCGATGACGTTTGTTACCCTGTCACTCTGGAATCACTCGCAAGCGTTCCAAAATCGTATTTTTTTCTCTTTCTCAAAATAGCTACGTCTCTTTCATTTCTCCGAGTTAAATTCTACCTCACCCTACCTTGGTTTTGGAACGACTTCTAAGGTTGCGTTCCAATACCAAAGATTTCACTCGGGTGATGCGAATTTTACCCTAAATCGTTCCAAAACCGAGCCGACTGAAACCGAGGGTAACAGAATGATCGCCTGACAGTTCTCCGTCGGGATTTTGGAACGCCTTCGTGAATGCGATTTTCACTCTGACAAGTGCAATTTTTAACGCTGTTTGATTACCGTTAAAATTCGCCTGACAGTTTATTCGGCGGGAAGTTCGTAGTCAATGTCAAACAGACTAAGACATACAAACATTTTATCTTCGGAATTGTTTTGAAATACGATTGCTTGCATCTCCGAAGGTGTTAAAGCCATAAATAAGACAGAATACTACCCAAAAAAGCTAGAAACCTTTCTGAATTATTTTCGATTACGTTTGTTACCCTGTCACTCTGGAATCACTCGCAAGCGTTCCAAAATCATGTTTTTTTCTCTTTCTCAAAATAGCTACGTCTCTTTCAATTCTCCGAGTTAAATTCTACCTCACCCTACCTTGGTTTTGGAACGACTTCTAAAGACTTCACTCGGGTTGATGCGAATTTTACCCTAATAGTCGGGGATTTAGTGCGATGAACCGTTTTATTTTGGATCCGGCGCTCAAACTTGGCACAGTTGTTCCCTAGGCCGTTCTGAGTGGATTAAGCCCGGGAGCCATCGGGAGCCATCCCCCGTTTGGCAGGGGGAGGGGGGGAAAGTTTGTTTCTGCCGCGCTCCATTTGTGGGCTTATATCTCCAAAACTATTGGTACTAGGGCAAGTAAGGTATCATTTTCGTATGACTTAAGGATAAGGAATTCATTTCTGTAACAAAAAAAATGACTTCCCATATATAAAAAAATTAATATTTGATAAAACGTATAAAACACAACTACCTTTTTTCCGCATATGTGTCGATTAATTTTTAATGGTCTAAGATATTAGCATGAAAAAAATATATTCTGAAAGCCACACTTCCTAGCATTATAAAAATATTAATTTCATTAGAATATCATAACAAATACTAAGTGAAAAAAATTAAATTCAATGCGTGTCAACGTGGCATAAAACTCTAAATTTCAGCAGTTATATTTCTTCTTTTTTTTCTATGAAACGTATTTTTTTTGTTACAGAAATGAATTTGGCATCCTTGAAATATCCGAAAATGATATCGGACTTGCCCTAGTACCTATAGTTATGGAGATATAAGACCCAAAAGAAGCACGACCCAACAAGTAGATGATGAAGTGTGGATGGTTTTTTTCCACATATGTGTCGATTAATTTTTAATGGTCTAGGATATTAGCATGAAAAAAATATATTCTGAAAGTCACATTTCCTAGGATAATAAAAATATAAAATTCATTAGAATAGCACAATAAATACTTAGTGAAAAAAAAATTTATAATTTGATGCTCGGCAGAGTAGCATAAAACGAGCGATTTTAGTATCTGTTGTTCGTAAGTAAATAAAATGAATAATCTAGCGACCAAAAATTACTGTTAAGTAACATAATATAAATAGGTACATAATATTATTATTTAAATATTTCTCGCACGCACAAAATATTTGTCACGTAGAACAAAAAATATTTTTCAAATCCTTCGTCGTCTGTCCGAAATCGTCATTTCCTTAAAAAAACATATATGAGAAAATACGAATTATGGTGGTTTACTATCTATCAGCCGAAAGACGTCCACTGCTGGACAAAGGCCTCCCCCAAGGATTTACACACCGACCGGTCCTGTGCGGCTTGCATTCAGCGGCTTCCCGCAACCTTCACCAGCTCGTCGGTCCACGGAGTCGGAGGCCTGCCCACACTGCGTCTTCCGGTGCGCGGTCGCCACTCGAGAACTTTACTGCACCAACGACCATCTGTTCTACGAGATATGTGCCCTGCTCACTGCCACCTAAGTCTAGCGATTTTAAGAGCTATGTCGGTAACTTTAGTTCTCCTACGTATCTCCTCATTTCTGATTCGATCACGTAGGGAAACACCAAGCATAGCACGCTCCATCGCCCTTTGGGTGACCTTGAGCCTTCTTATGAGGCCTGTAGTAAGCGACCATATCTCGGATCCATATGTCGTCTCATCACTGGCAACACACACTGGTCAAAACCTTTAGTCTTGAGACACTGCGGTATTTTGGACGTGAAGATATTGCGGAGCTTCGCGAACGCTGCCCAGCCGAGTTGGATTCGACGATTGATCTCTTTCTCGAAGTTGGACCTACCTAACTGGACTGTTTGTCCCAGCTACACATATTCGTCAACAACTTCGAGTGTAGAGTCTCTAACCTTCAGAGGAGTGGGTCTAACACGGACGTTTGACATGATTTTCATCTTATCCATGTTCATTTTAAGACCCACTTATTGGGAGACTCTACTGAGTCCATCGAGCATTGCGCCTAGGTCCTCCAAGGTCTCATCCATGATCACGATATCGTCAGCAAATCGTAGGTGAGTGATGTACTCGCCATTGATGTTGATGCCGAATCCTCTCCAGTCCAGAAGCTTGGAAACGTCTTCCAGTGCGGCGGTGAATAGTTTCGGAGATATAACGTCTCCCTTTCCCCCCACGATACAGCTGGATAGGTTTCGAATTCTGATCCTGGAGGTGGACCGACATGGTGGCGTTTTCCTACAAACACTTCAACACTTCCATGTGTATCGATAGTCAATTTGGCACCGTTGGAGAGACTGTAACACAGCCCAGGTCTCGATCGAACCAAAAGCTTTATCATAGTCCACAAACGCCATTATACTCTTCGGTCTTCTGTATAATCTGCTGCAACATATGTATGTGATCTATGGTACAGAAGTCTTTTCGAAAACCAGCTTGTTCGGGAGGCTGGAAGTCGTCAAACCTGCGTGTGAGACGATTCGTAATGACTCTCGACATGGCTTGTAGACATGGCTCAGGAGTGAGATGGGTCTGTAATTCTTCAGCATAGTCTTATCACCCTTCTTGAAGGAGAGCACCACCACATTTCTGTGCCATGCTGTAGGTGTTTGTCCCTCGAGAATAACGGAAATAAATAGCTTCTGAAGAGCTATAAGTATCGGTTTTCCACCTGCTTTCAGAAACTCAGCAGTAATTCCGTCATTACCCGGTGCCTTCTTGTTCTTAAGCTGTTTGAGAGCCATTCTAATCTCGCACAGGCTGACGTCTGGGATATCTTCGGTATAATGTCGGCTCAATCCGGCTCTCGGATCTTCAGTCAGATTACTAAGGTAAGGATGTAGTCGTGTATAATTGTACGTAGAACTTTTCAACCTCTTCCAACAGCTTGGACTTGGACGACACGACTCTGCCATCCTCGATCTTCAGCTTTGACCAGCAGACAATACTTTTGACCTTTAATTGCGCTCGATAGCCTCTTTAATACGATTGGTTTTAAATTGGTGTATATCACGGGTCAAGGACTTGGAGATGTCTGTTTAGTCGCCATATTGACAAGCATCTTCAGAGGATTTCAGAATCAGGCTCCGATTTTTCTCCATGAGCTTGCTGGTGAATTCCAAGATCTGATATGTTTTTTTAACGTCTTGTTTTGAAGGCCTTATTCCCAGCCGTTTGGACAATTCCCACAAACCTGTCATTGTATTCGTCTACATTTTCACATTCTCCTAGGCATTCGAAGCAGTTGTGCAACTCGAGCTGAAAGCTTTCGGGGTTTTGGAGTTGTATAAGCGGTGGTCGCAGCTTCATCAGTTGTCATGAAAATAATTTGACGTGGCTTGCAAAGCACGGAAACGGTTACGAGATTAATACGCCAATGAGAGCCAAACTCATTATGGTTATGTATGACCTATTCTGAAGTCAGTTAACCTAGGTGATCAACATGACCACGCAAGTTACAAAGTAGACCACCATAATACAATGCAAGTTAGATAGTAAACCACCATAATTCGTATGAGAAATAGTCACGTTTTGCGGATTTTCTCAAATACATTTTTAAGGAAAATATTTTTTTTGTTTTACGTGACAAATATTTTGTGCGTGCGTGTAATATTTAAATAATAATATTATGTACCTGTTTATACTTTGTTACTTAACAGTCATTTGGGCGCTAGATTATTAATTTTATTTACTTACGAATAACATAAACTAAAATCGCACGTTTAATGCTACTCTGCCGAGAATCAAATTATATATTTTTTTCACTAAGTATTTATTATGCTATTCTAATGAAAGTTATATTTTTATAATCCTAAGAAGTGTGGCTTTCAGAATACATTTTTTTCATGTTAATATCAAAGACGATTAAAAATTAATCGACCCATATGTGGAAAAAAGGTAGCCATCTTTTATACGTTTTATCAAATATTTCATTTTTTGTATATGGAAAGTCATTTTTTTTGTTACAGAAATGAATTCCTTATCCTTTAATCATACGAAAATGATATCTCGCTTACCCTAGTACCAATACTTTTGGAGATATAAACCCAAAAATGGAGCGCGGCAGAAACAAACTTTCCCCCCCTCCCCCTACCAAACGGGGGATGGCTCCCGATGGCTCCCGGGCTTAATCTACTCAGAACGGCCTAGGGAACAACTATGCCTAGTTTGAGCGCCGGATCCAAATTAAAACGGTTCCCATACTAGACGTTGCACTAAATTCCCCACTATAAATCATTCCAAAAGCAAGCCGAGTGAAACCGAGCGACGAGGGTAACCGAATGATCGCCTGCCTGACAGTTCTCCGTCGGGATTTTGCAATGACGTAGGAGATAATGGACGTGGCATACCTACAGAAAAAGCGTGCATACCTAAACATGCTGAGAAAGGAAAATGGCCGTTCGGCCTAGTGCATACCCGTTATATGAGATATGATTTTATCGATATCACCGGCATGCAGAGAATGAGCGTCTATTTTTTTTTTGTACTCTACTCGTACATAAATTGCAACTGATGGCGAACTTTCGATTATTTTATTATTATTTGACGATTATGGTCAAAATTTACATATCCTCCTAAACTAGAAATGGGCAATAACAGATTAACGAAATGAAACAAGAAATTAATTTTATTGGTTTTATCAGTTAATTAGTATGTAAATGGTCTGTAATCACCAATATGATTACTATCTACTGTCTTTTACACTTAAACAATAAAAGGCAAAAAGTAGGAGACAGAAGATGTCAAACGAGTGTAGATGGCTCGTGTCTTGCAGCGCTATAGGTGTAGGTATTCAAAATAAAGACAAATATTCGGAACTGTATTTTAATTTACAGCTTGGCCGTAAAGAATTGAAAAAAAAAATGATAGCGCTGTTGGATGCGAGCAGCACAGGACCGGTCGGTGTGGAAATCCTTGGGGGAGGCCTTTGTCCAGCAGTTGACTTCTTTCGGCTGATGATGATAATGGCGCCACTATCGCTTACATTACAACATTTAATACTACAATCTAAATGAATTTAATACTTGCAGGTTTTTAATATAAAATGAAATTACTTTTCATCATTGTATTCAATAGTTTGTTTTCTGCATCCCTATAACTATATAAATGGGAAAATAAACAAGCCCAGGACATTAAAAGAAAATTTATTTAGTTTTATTCACATAAACATTCTGGTCGAAATAAATAACTTGATGATTTACACCTGACATGGCATCAATATTGTCATCTTCAGAATCTGAGCTGCTGTCACTGCTTTCCTTGGTGCCACTGGGTACGAATCCTTTAGCTGTTCCAGGACGTACAATAATACAATGTTTTCCTCTTAAAACATCATGCTTAATGCCTTTCAGATTTTTCTGTAATCAGAATTTAACATTATATTTAGGAAGAATGCCGTGCCTGACGAAATTGATCAACTTTATGAAGTCGCGCTATGTATATGTATCGCGCTTATCCACTTTTTTTCCATATTATGTAAACAGAACAATGAAGAGCAACTCGAATCGTCGGCTGCCAGGATATTTCAGATCGGCTTGACTCCTTGGCGCTGCGTAGAGATGTCATGTAGGGGTGTCTATGGGCGACGGTAATCGTTTACCATCAGGTGATCCGTCAGCTCGTTTGCCACCTCTGCCATAAAAAAAATGTAAACAGAAATTACTGAGGGATTATATGACTGACTGTAAATTAGTGAATAAAATTCACCACTGACAACACTCTTAATCATTAAGTACTAACGTGGGTAGGTATACTTACCATTAAAAATCTTGATGGTACAGCTTCATCATGCAATGTTGTTTTGTCCAATGTGCGGTAAACATGATTCATGGAAATGAAGCGAACAGATGTTGATCGCTTTTGTTGATGTTTTCTATGCTAATTGCTGCCAGCCACTTTTTCTTTTTATATTTACTTCGGGGAAGCCTAAAAAAATTATATGCAAGTAACTTTTTCTAAAATTCATCATTATCCTACATAAACATCGATGTCTAAAAGAGCCCCGAAGAACAACACTAGCCACGTTAAAGCCGAAAAATATTTTAATAAAATAAAGTTAAAAGACAGACTGAAATTATATTGAAAAGCTACTTTCGGTTATTTATATCGCTTATCTTCTTCATTAGAACAAAGACGTAATTTAGTTTGTGAAAATAAGGTATATTTCAACAAGATAACAATACGTACCGGTACAGTGTAATGTTCGGCCGATTTCGGCTCATTTTGATGCCATAGCCTGTAACACTACAATTAGGCATCTTAATTACTGTGTTGTTTCACTAAATTTATTATTTTCGGATGCTTTGTTTAACCATATTTAACAATTTTCAATTAAAACACTCGCGAGCGAAGGCACTTTGACAGCTTATGTACCAGTGACACCGAGAAAGGAATATGGTGAATCGGCCGCAAAGAGGTATTTTGCGACGTCACGAAAACAAAGTTGCCATTTTGTAAAGGACAAAAATATTGTTGTCCTTTTTTACTGAGAAGAATTACATAAGTTAGAAAGAAATAAAAGTATATTTTAGAATTCGCTATCGAAATGGCACATATTTGTATAACTGATTGTTCAAATAGACAAATATTTCATGTCCTCTAGTTTCTTTGGTCTGAGGGATTTTGGAATGCTTTCGTGAATGCGATTTTCATTTTGACTGACAAGTGCGATTTTTAACGCTGTTTGATTACTGTTATTTGCCTGACAGTTTATTCGGCGGGAAGTTCGTAGTCAATGTCAAACAGACTCAAACAAACAACCATTTTATCTTCGGAATTGTTTTGAAATATTATTGCTTCGGAATTGTTTTGAAATATTATTGCTTGTATAAGGTATGACAGAACACTACCGAAAAAAGCTAGAAATCTTTCTGGATTATTTTCGATGACGTTTGTTTTGTTATTCTTTCACTAGGGAATCACTTGCAAGCGTTCCAAAATCATATTTCTTTCTCTTTCTCAAAATAGCTACGTCTCTTTCATTTTTCTGAATTAAATTCTACCTCGCCCTACCTTGGTTTTGAAACGACTTCTGAAAACTCCCTATTGAATACGTACAGAAATCACTCGATCGATAGTGATGTACAAAACTTGAAATCACAGCTACTGAAGGGCCGTCCATTAATCACGTGATGTTTTTTAACAACTTTTTTGAACACCTCTCCCCCTGGTGATACGTAGTGAGGTTTTAGACTACCCCCCACCCCCTACCCAAAATCACGTGTATTTTTTGGTACAAAATATTATCTTTAAATACCTACTGGTAAAAAGTAATTTAATTCTGGAAAATTAAGTACTGTGATAAAAATTTCATGACAGTCATTATGGTTGCAGGTTGTTTCTGACTGCTTGAAGCCGTTTTGAACCTTGGGAAGAGTTAAAAACAACATAAGAACAACAGTCCAATGTTTGGAAATTACTCTGTAAATCGCGCATTCAATGAAAAAATAAATACACGTGATATCTCAGTACACCCCCCTCCCTCTTGTGATATTTCGTGATTTTTTCTGAACCCCCTCCCCCCTTTTGAGCCTCACGTGATTAATGGACGACCCCTGATGTGCCATGCCCGGAAATATTCCCGCAAGACAGAGACAATGCTCTATATTACATATAGCGCCATCCCATGCGAATATTCCCTGGGAATGATACTTGCTTGACCAAATTTAGTCCGATCGAGTGATGCGTGATAATCAAACTGGATAAAAGAAACATAATCAAACTGGAGGAAACACTTAGAAATAACAAGTGAAGACGAAAAATATGACCTTGAATGCGCTTGTCTCTTTCTTGAGGGTCTTGCTGTATCATTCTTAGTAAGATATTATTAGAATGACAGAGCAAGACCCTCAAGAAAGAGAGAAGCTCATTCAAGGTCATATTTTTCGTCTTCACTTGTTATTCCTAAGACTTAGGACTTTCTTTACATTATTTTTCAATTTGCTATGTTTTCTTTGTTACGTTTATATTACCTGATTAAAAGTATTACAACTGTATATTTGTAATTTTTAAAAGAAAGTTGCTTCTTGTAAAAATATTTTGTGTCACAAGTTTTGTTAATGTTTCTGTGAAATTTAAATCTATAATTTACAGGACATTTTTAAGATAA
Organism: Coleophora deauratella; assembly: GCA_958295455.1. Classification (NCBI taxonomy): domain Eukaryota; kingdom Metazoa; phylum Arthropoda; class Insecta; order Lepidoptera; family Coleophoridae; genus Coleophora; species Coleophora deauratella. Next base: position 8,961,345 of record OY282415.1, read on the forward strand.
GATATTTTCTTTGATGTTTTAAATTCTATTACTTAATTTAATGAACAATTTTAATACTAAAAAAATGTGAAAATTTTAGAAATGGTTCTGTTAAATTGTAAACCTATGCTTTGGTTGTCTTTTTGTTGTTTTCAATTGTATTGTTTCATTTGATAAACAATTTTGCTTTCTATCTTTTTGTTTTTGTGACTATTCACCTAAATTTATCAATATAAATTCCATTTGATACATTAAAAACGAGTCTTTTAATACATAAAATATTCAACGAAACTAATGCCAATGGTTTGCACTACAATGTTTAACTACAGCTATAAGTTTTTTAGGTTAAAATTAGGGTCATAAAAACCATTTTGAAAATGTTTTTTTGTAGTAAATGCAATGCTAAATCTTAAACTACGCATGGTACGCAATTTCCATGTTATTCATGTTATAGAACTCTTAGTTCCATGTTTATTTTATTAAATTTATTAAAATAACTTTAAAATCAAAAAAGTTATGGACATTAATATGATGACCTTTTTTGTTTTTTGCTTCTCTTGTAAAGTCGTGTTTTGGCTTTTACTACATTTGATATTACAAGGGTCGATATTTTGGAGCAGCTCCCAACCAAAACATTAATTCAAAGTGCTGTAAAAGCCACACATTGTGAAACTGTGTATTTTACGACAAAAGGACCTGATAAGTTTACATTAAATGAATTTATTTAAAGTGTTGAAAAGACCATTCGGTAGTGGATTATGTCTTTTACGACAAAATTCCATGATAAATTTACTTAAATATGCTACACCGTATTTTTTCATCTGATCTACATGAGGAGGATGTAGGAATATCAAGAGGCTAATTTAAGAATAGAATTTAAGATCACTATTTCTTTATTATTTTTCAATTTGCTATGTTTTCATTGTTACGTTTATATTACCTGATTAAAAGTATCTATTTTTTGCTGAAATTCGTAATGTAGGACGTATGACTTTTGACTACATTTACTGATGATCTAGGGTGACTTACAGGAAAAATACGGAATTTCATTTTGTTATTTTTTTTTACGGTTAATGTTTGATGTTGTGTTGTTTAATTGTTTATCAATAACTAAAGTAATAATTGGTTTTGTTACTTGTTGTAGTTTACTGTAGTTATAATATTACAACTGTATATTTGTAATTTTTAAAAAAAAGTTGCTTCTTGTAAAAAATATTTTGTGTCACAAGTTTTGTTAATGTTTCGAAATTTAAATCTATAATTTACAGGACATTTTTAAGATAAGATATTTTCTTTGATGTTTTAAATTCTATTACTTAATTTAATTAACAATTTTAATACTAAAAAAATGTGAAAATTTTAGAAATGGTTCTGTTAAATTGTAAACCTATGCTTTGGTTGTCTTTTTGTTGTTTTCAATTGTATTGTTTCATTTGATAAACAATTTTGCTTCCTATCTTTTTGTTTTTGTGACTATTCACCTAAATTTATCAATATAAATTCCATTTGATACACTAAAAACCAGTCTTTTAATACATAAAATATTCAACGAAACTAATGCCAATGGTTTGCACTACAATGTTTAACTACAGCTATAAGTTTTTTAGGTTAAAATTAGGGTCATAAAAACCATTTTGAAAATGGTTTTTTGTAGTAAATGCAATGCTAAATCTTAAACTACGCATGGTACGCAATTTCCATGTTATTCATGTTATAGAACTCTTAGTTCCATGTTTATTTTATTAAATTTATTAAAATAACTTTAAAATCAAAAAAGTTATGGACATTAATATGATGACCATTTTTGTTTTTTGGTTCTCCTGTAAAGTCGTGTTTTGGCTTTTACTACATTTGATATTACAAGGGTCGATATGATGACCATTTTTGTTTTTTGCTTCTCCTGTAAAGTCGTGTTTTGGCTTTTACTACATTTGATATTACAAGGGTCGATATTTTGGAGCAGCTCCCAACCAAAACATTAATTCTAAGTGCTGTAAAAGCCACACATTGTGAAACTGTGTATTTTACGACAAAAGGACCTGATAAGTTTACATTAAATGAATTTATTTAAAGTGTTGAAAAGACCATTCGGTAGTGGATTATGTCTTTTACGACAAAATTCCATGATAAATTTACTTCAATTTACACTGCTGTATAGGGCACTCGATAGTCAATTCTGTATTTTACGACAAAATACCCTATCAAATGGGCGTTTTTGAAATGTCGTAATAAGTTGAACGGGCAAAAAATTTGTAATTACAGCATTTAACTGACTATTGCATTGTCGATTACTGTCAATTACAACACGATTTTCAAAGAGAATCTGCATAATTTTCTAGGTCGTAATTACATTTTTTTGCGAATATCGAAATTTTAAATACACAGATCGACAGATCTCGCGAAACTGAGTACGACGGTGTCAAAACGTCATTTTTGCTAAAATGGCTTTTACTACATTTGATATTACAAGGGCCGAAGTGTTTCCTCCAGTTTGGTTGTTTCTTTTCTTGGTGATATCTATTGTTTTGGAACGTAACCACACGAAACTAATCCTTGAATTGGCAACACGCTCTATAGCCGTCAAAAGATTGTCAAGTGTCAACGTCAAAATCATACTTCGTGCATGAATTTTGCTAAGATTATTGAATTTTGTTAAATTTTCCATTGTAATTTTAATTAAATTCAGCAAGCTGGCATCGAGAACTTTACTTTACGTTGGACTACGTAGTTTCTCACCGACTTTCAGCCATCGACCGAGGTTTAATAGGTTAGGAACTCAGTAGTTACGTCGCCTTAGTTTTTATGCTTGAAAAATCGTATTTGTTGTCACCAAATCTAACTTAAGTGCTTAGTCACTAATATTAGACACTCTACTATATTTACGTGTAATTTTTTCCTCGCATTTTTACCATATTGCTGTGTAGAACATATCTTTTTTGTGGCGATCCTTGTCTGCTATTCCAACCTTTTCAGGTAAGATTGCCTTTGGATTTAGTCCTTTATTTATTATTATTAATAGTCGAACAGCTTAAATTTCTTATGCTTATTTGTATTTTGGTGTTTTATGATAGTCCAAGTCCTAACCAAAGTCACCAAATCTGTACTTATTCCATTTGCCCAGTCTGTTTTTAAAACTATTCACAGAGAGTGCATAAACTACAATCTCTATCTCTATCGCATGTACAATGCTCCGAGGAATTGTTCGGATTGATCCCTGCCGCCTCTTTTCGCCATCGTTCTACGCGACAATATATTCATCCCCATCACATAGATGGTTGGCAGTCCACAACTGTGCGTTTCACTAGAAACTTTCTGCCTCGCACAACCAAACTATGGAATGAATTGTCGCCTGCGGTATTTCCGGACCGATACGACATTCAAACCTTCAAGAAAAGAGCGTACTCCCATATCAAAGGCCGGCAACGCACTTGTGACTCCTCTGGTGTTGCGGGTGTCTATGGGTGGCGGTAATCGCTTACCATCAGGTGATCCGTCTGCTCGTTTGCCACCTCTGCCATAAAAAAAAAAAAAAAAAAAAAACTACATCTTGAGGCAACTTGTTATGTATTTACAACTATGTTGTTTAGTGTGTGATGTCCCAAATTAGTGTATGAGTGTGCATGAGTCAATCTTATTGGAGTGCCTATGTCGTGGCCAGATCATAGAATTGATCACTTCATGATGTGGCCGACCATTTCATGAAATGGTCGTATTTCATGAAATGGAAAATATCCGCTGATCACATCATGATATGATCTGGCCAGATCAATGAATACATCAACGTTTGACGATATACAGCTAAACGCACGGCTATTTCATGAAGTGGTCAAGTATTAGTGATCATATCGTAAAATAGTTACAGTAGCCACCGTTAGAGGCGCTGAAATCTTTTTGTTTTTGTGATGCATCATGGTGGTGTACAATTAATAATAATAAAAGGCTATTAATAATGCGCCAATTGAAGATAAAATAGAAGTTAAATGTCGTTACGACACTAAACTACAATAATTTTTCGAAAGTCAATCAAAAAACGAGCGCAACGCAAAAACCTTGAAGTTCGGAAAGTATTTCATAGTTTAGTAGATACCAATCGAAAAAGCTAAGTATTAAAATGTATAATTTATCTATTAACCAAGATTACTCAGATTTAAATAATACCAGTAACTTTCAACGTATTTTTAATTTTTATTAATCCTTTGATATCATGGAAACCCCTTTATTAATGATATGGCCAAACGTGGATGGACATATCATTAAACGTTGACGTCTAAACGATATGGTCAGTTTTAGCTGGCCATTTCATGAAATACGACCATTTCATTAAATGGTCGGCCACATCATGAAATGATCAATTCTATGATATGGCCACGACACCTATACCAGTATTATTCTCTTGCTGCAGACTGTGTCATAAATCATCGGAGCGTAGTGTTGTGTGAATGCAGCATGGGTGCAAGGTCATCGTCTATAAAAATAAATGACCCACCTTTTTTATTTTCGAATCATTCATTGTTTGAACCTTGACCGTGACACAATGGAGAGTTTTTATAAAAATCATATTTCACCTGCTGGAAGTAATATTTCGACTCGGGCTCGTCAATAATAGTAACGTGTTAATAATAATGCGTATTCCTGCGCTTACACAATAATTCGTACCGTTCTCCTAAGTGCGAAAGAGAGCGCAATATCACTGTTTCGTACAGATGTTTTATGACACAGTCTGCAGCGAAAGAATAATACTGGTATAGCTCGATGGATGCTGCTGGTGTTAAAAATAATAAGTTTAAAAAAATCTTGTGGCGATACTTCTCTTTGGTAGACCACCCTGATTGTTGATTTGTTTCTTTTTTGTTGTGTTATTATTTGTTGTATGTTTCTTGTATTATGACAATAAAGAGTATTTGATTTGATTTGAAGTCTTCTTTTTCTCTATAGATTCTTACACTGTATGGATGTGAAATAAGGGTATAAAGATTTTTTAAATATCTGTTCTTTTTGACTTTTAGGTAGAAAAATGTATGGATAGATTAACCATATCATCCCTTCTAAATCTTTATTTATGTTTATGGTTTTTACAAAAATATTTTTAATTCTACTAAGAGGGAGAGAACATTTAAGGGTATTTTAATTTTGTAACACCTGAATTGACACTATGTTTTGGCAAAATAAAATATTTCAATTTCAATAAATTAGATAGAGGAATTATTGTTGGAGACTCAATATAACTAAACACACACTCCTCAATGACTAGATTATTGAGGTGCAGTAACACATAACCACCCTGTATATCAGTTTTTGGTTTCCATAGGGAAACCTAGTTTAGAATAAGATAACCATCTGGAATTTGTTCTGAAATATAATTCTCATTTTTTGTTGTTACTAGTACATTTCAGGCAGAAAATCCTGCATCAAATATAATTTAATTAAATAAAATATCACCACTTAAATATCAGAAACGAAATATAATTTAATGAAAGTAAATGTGAATTAATGAAACGAAATGTAATTTAATGAACTAAAATGTGAAATAATGACAAAATGTAAATTATTGAACTGAAATGTAAATTAATGAAACAAAGTATAAACTGATGACACAAAATTAAATGTAATTAAACCAAATATAAATTAATGAGCTGCATTGAAAATTAATGAAACGAAATGTAATTTAATGAACTGAAACGTAAATTAATGACACAAAATCTAAATTAATAAAACAAAATGTTATGTAACTGAATAAGATCAACTAATACATTGCAGTGCAGAGCTGCAGTGCCGCAGACATTCGAACATGACGACGCCGGCCAGCGCCCCGCGGCACCCGCGCGTGGCCCGCCCCCCCACGCCCGGGTCCGTGGCCAAGAGATACGACGACATTGTCAAAAGCCAGGAAGACAAGCGGCTGTATCGGTGAGTTGTCAGCTTGTTTTTTAGTTCATTAATTACATGTAAGTCAACAGTATCACAATCCGGTAGTTGACTGCTAGTCATTTGAGTTACTTTTTATCAAATGTCAAAAACGGCATTTTGTTCTAAAAATGTTTGAAATTTTGTACGATGACGTCATTGTTCAAAATAGTAGTTCGCATACTAATTAGGAAATTTAATGAAAATTAAAGTGATTAAATTTTTCAAAAATTTCAATTAAAGAGCTATTTAGTCAATAATATTTCGTGATTTATTTTTCATGCAGTCAACTCCCGGATTGAATATAAATAGAATAGAAACTCATTTATTCAGTGTTCATCATTCATCATCAGCCAAATGACGTCTACTGCTGGACAAAGGCTTTCCCCAAGGATTTCCACATCCAGCGCATCCAGCGGCTTCCCGCAACCTTTACCAAGTCATTGGTCCACCGAGTGGGAGGCCTACCTACACTGCATAGATGAATTGCCAAACTAAAATACTTAGAAACTAAAGTAAACAGATGTAAGGGCCACTCAGCATTTACTGTAACAGACAGATGCTGGTATAACGCTGGTTTGACTGACTCGGAGGCTCATTGGTTAGTGCTCCTGTTAGCGATCTGAGGGCTATGCGTTCGACTCCCATCCCGAGAAAACATTTCTGTGATGAGCAGATTTGTTTGCTCTGTATCTGGGTATTATATCTAACCTGTATATACATCAGTGTCTGGTACCTATAAAACAGGGAATCCCAATCCGGAAGGCCCGATCACTTGGTGTAATTTGTCCCGGGTTTTTGTGTATCCACAATTGGTAAGCCATTGGCATCGTATCACCTGGTGGTGAGTGACGATGAAGCCGACAATGGAAGCGGGCTTACCGAGATTCCGCATTGTTATGTTATCAGACAACCGCCATCTAAGGAGAGAGAGAGAGAGAGAGAGAGAGAGAGAGGGGGAGAGGGGATATGAAGCCTATAAAAACTTTTTGTCTGCAGAGGTTTGGAACTGTCGAATCGTCTGAAAGTGCTTCTGATCAGTGACCCCACCACAGACAAGTCTGCTGCAGCGATGGATGTTAATGTTGGTGAGTTTCTTGTCAGGGAAACACCTAAAGTAAAATAGTCAAAAATATGTATTATTTTTTTACAGACATGAAGTTTTTATAGTTCACAAAATCGACATTGGGGTCGATTCGGTTTTCATGATTAAACTTATTTGGCAGAACTAAACTTAATTTAAGTGTTTTGTCTTTTTCTCTCTGTACCGAAAAGACAAGGATAGGTTGCTTAAATTAAGTTTAGTCCTGTCAAATAAGTTTAATCGTGAACCCGAATCGACACTATTTTGGTACAATAGCGGCTTAAAGTAAGACCTCAGGAAGTACACTGCAGCGGAGCGACTCGACGCGTCACGGCTTTATTGAGTACTAACTAGTGCCCGTGACTTCGTCTGCGTCATCATCACCATCATCAGCCTGTATTAGTCCACTGTTGGACATAGACCTCCAGGCCTCCCCCAAGGCATGCCAGTTATACCTATCTTCGGCCACGCGCATCCAGCTGTTGCCAGCGACCCTGCGCAAATCATCGCTCCACCTAGCCTGGAAGCGTCCCACGCTACAAAAATATGAATAAAATATAATTAATTTCTACAGGCTGTAAAAAAAAGTGCGTTTGTAATTTTAAGGGGTTACTCAGAATTAACTATAGAATCAAGGAAAAATATTGAAAAAATCCGCTCTTCAAATTTTTTTTTCAGATTTTCATACTAAATCTGAATAGTGAATCAAGAATTTGTGTGGAAAAGTGAAAAAAAATTTGAAGAGCGGATTTTTTCGATATTTTTCCTTGATTCTATAGTTGATTCTGAGTAACCCCTTAAAATTTCAAACGCACTTTTTTTAACATTCTGTATATCCATAACTTGAGAAATTATTGGTTCTCCACACAAACTTTCATCCCCTATTTCACGCCCTGCAAGTTTTATTTTGGCGACAAAAGTAGCCTTTGTCCTTCTCCATGGTCCCATATATCTCTATACCAAAATCCTTCAAAATTGATTCAGCGGTTTAGGCATGATAACGTAACAGGCAGGCAGACAGAGTTCATTTGCATTTACAGTATAAAATAATAAAGAGTATTATTTTTGGTGGTGCATGCTCGCTTAAATGTTCGTGCGGATGGTGGCGTATCGGGAGCCGGGTCGTTCCCTTCCCTCAAATATGGTTGAGGGGAGCGATGGCCGACTCCCGCGTTATACTCGTGATCGGGTGCTGTCCGCGTGAACTGGCCTGCTCTTGTCATTGGTGTTTGGTCACAATAATAATATAATATCTGGGACAATTTATTTAAAAAAATGTGTTGAGTGAGTTTCTTTAGGGCCCGACGTTTCTTCTCTCTCCGCAAACACTTCCCGAAACGTTGGGTATACGAGTTCCGAGTGGTAGGAACTTTGTATTAGGTAGAAAAAAATATGACATTCGAAAAGTGTATAGAGATACCTACTTCGAATAAATATTATTTCATCATCATTTGATTTGGTCTTTTTCGCAGGCTATCTCAGCGACCCGGAAGAGTTGCCGGGTTTGGCGCATTTTTGCGAGCACATGCTGTTTTTGGGCACCAAAAAGTACCCAGAGGTAGGTCCTACGTTTTTTCAGTTATGTACACAGATCACCTTATAAAAGCTGTTAAAAATACGTATAAAATTTTAAGGGTAAAACTGAAGTACTTATACATAAAAACATACAAAAACAATCCAAAAGTTTTCTCCGTTGCCCATACTAAATCTAATATACTTTATGAGTTTACGACGTCTTTGATTTTAGATTTTTTTTAGAAAAATAATCTTTTTAACTGTTTTTAAAAAGTGACAGTCAAATACATAATGGTGTACGGGGGGAATCTATACTGCCCTCAAGATCGTACTCCCATTTCAAAGGCCGGCAACGCACTTGTGACTCCTCTGGTGTTGCGGGTGTCTATGGGCGGCGGTAATCGCTTACCATCAGATGATCCGGCTGCTCGTTTGCCACCTCTGCCATGAAAAAACATAATTAAGTTGGCGTTTTAGACAGTTTTTATTTATTTGATAAAAAAACATGTTCAATCAACAGGAGAACGAATACACGAAGTTCCTATCCGAGCATGGAGGATCATCGAACGCGTCGACCTCATCTGACCACACTACGTACTACTTCGATGTGTTGCCAGCGCATTTATCGACTGCTTTGGATATGTAAGTTATTTCAAAAAAAATATGTTTTTACCCTCGGTCAGCCCTTGGCATCATCTCACTTGGTGGTAAGTGATGATGATGTCGAAGATGGAAGCGGGCTTACGGAGATTCCCCAACGCAATGGGGAACTGGCTATTCTTATCGTCATGCCGGAACACATCAATGCTGTTAACATTGATGTTTGGCGGCAAGACTTAGATAAGATGGTGGTAGCTAGCCAGGCGGGCTCAGAAAATGCCCTACCACCAACCAAACCGAGTCCTACAAAGTTGGACCCCGCCGGGAATCGAACCCGCGAGCTCCTGTTTGATTAATGATGTGCCATTCCCGGGAATGTTCCCGTAAGACAGAGATAGCGCTCTATGTCAAGTACAGCGCCGTCTCTTGGGAATATTACCATGGGAATTTATCCAGTATTCCCAAAAAACGGCACTATATAGGTTGAGTTTAAATTAGTTCTTGATACGAAAGGCTATGCATGTGCTCATGATAACAAACAACTTTCCCTAAGGAACCTATAGCCAAATCGCAAAAAAAATTTTGGTCTCTTCATACAAATCGATCAGCCGAGCGGCCAAATTAGTACATATGCCAAAAATTTTTTTTGCGATTTGACTATGGGTTATTTAGGGAAAGTTGTTTGTTATCATGAGCACATTCATAGCCTTTGGTATATATATATTTAAAGTCACTCTGTATATCAAATATTCCCGTAAGACAGAGATAGCTCTCTATATAATACTGCATGTTAAAAACAGTATGTTTGAAATTTTAAGTGGTAACTCAGACTCAAGGAAAAAGGTAAAATATTGAAAAAATCCAAGCTACATTTTTTTTAATTGTCCCATACTAATTTTGAATAATAGTGAATTAAGAATCTGTATCTGTAACTGAAAAAAAAATACATCGGATTTTTTCAATATTTTTCCTGTATTTTTTCTTGATTCTAAGTGCCCCTTAAAACTACAAACATACTGTTTTTAACATGCAGTATTATATAGAGAGCTATCTCTGTCTTACGGGAATATTTGATATACAGGGTGACTTTAAATTAGTTCTTGATACCAAAGGATGTGCATGTGGTCATGATAAAAAACAATTTTGATAAAAAAACCCAGTCAAATCGTGAAAAAAAAAATTGGACTCTTCATACTAATTTGGCAGTTCCATTGACCGATTTGTAAGGGTCCAAAACTTTTTTTGAGATTTCACTATGGGTTCCTTAGGGAAAGTTGTTTGTTAGCACGAGCACATGCATAGCCTTTCGTATCAAGAACTAATATAAAGTCACCCTATATACAATTTCTTTAGGTGTTAAATTAAACGTATATGATTGAAGTGTGTATGTTGAAATTCTCATATTTCTTGCTAATTGGCGCTGAAATAATTCATTTATTCATATAATAATAATTACATGTCAGTATTTAAAAAAAAAATGTATAAAAAATAATTCTTATAATTAAAATATTAAGTCAAAAGCCTACAGTATTGAAATAAAATGGCGATGGTTCGTTCAGAAACTCATTTCGGCCAACAATTTAACTTATTGACTCAAAATATAGTACTTTTTAGTTTAATTCCACACGAATCGCAATCTAGCGCTGTGTGATACAAAAATAGATATAGGAAGAGACCTATGTCCTTTCGCAGTGGATATAGGGTTGATGATACCGCACAGTGCAGTCGCGAGGCACCCTACTAAAATGAGAGAGCGCGTCGATAGCGCGTTTCAGAGTACACGCAGCGCCATCTAGTGTTTATAACAAGTACTAGTGAACAATGTCGCTTACTTAAAAATATCATGTTTTGTTTTCATAACAATGTGAAGCAGCGTAGTTTCCGAACGCTACATTTAAATAAAAAAATAAACTTCTTACCTATACTACTCATAAGAAAGAAAGCCGCAAAGTATAGCCTATAAACCTTTTCTCGCTGGTAGAGGTGAAAGTTGTATGTTTCACACGGAAACAATAGTTATTTTGTTATGTCTGGTGCCTTTAAATCACTCACTGTGCTCCGTAGTCTATATTAAAATCACTAGCTACGCTCGTGATTCAATTATATATTTTTTTTACCCTCAATTGGTAAGCCCTTGGCATCATCTCACCTGATGATAAGTGATGATGCCGAAGATGGAAGCGGGCTTACCAAGATTCCCCAACGCAATGGGGAAGGCTATCTTCATGCTGTTAACATTGATGTTTGGCGGCAAGACTTAGATAAGATGGTGGTAGCTAGCCAGGCGGGTTCAGAAAATGCCCTACCACCAACCAAACCGAGTCCTTCAAAGTTGGACCCCGCCGAGAATGGAACCCGCGACCTCCTGATGTGAAGCGAGCGGACGAGGCGGTCTAGACTACTTTGCTAGTGCGTAATTTAAAGTCAGCACTTAGACCATAAAATAAATTTGCTCACTTGTTGAACAAATAACTGTTGTGTGATTTTTTAATTCCTTTTTTTCTTATGTTTTTGTATGTCTTTGTGAGCAGTACAATAAAAAAATAAACTAAATATTTGATTGACTCGGTGACTCGGGGGTTAGTGCTCCTGACTACTGATCCGAGAGTCTGGGTTCTATCCCCCACCCAGGGCAAACATTTCTGTGATGAGTAGATTCGTTTGCTCTGTGTCTGGGTGTATTATATGGGTGTATAAGTGTATGTATTTTGTATATCAGTCTCTTCCCTTAATACAGGTAACCCCACTTTGGGGCCAGATGACCCTGTGTGATTTGTCTTGGGTATTTTTTTTTATTCCACCCCCCCTCCCCCAGCTTCGCTCAGTTCTTCATCGCTCCCCTCTTCACCGAATCGGCGACCGGTCGAGAACTGTCCGCTGTGAATTCGGAGCACGAGAAGAATACCCAGTCGGACTCCTGGAGACTGGATCAGCTGAACAAGAGTACTTCCGACCCTGGACACGCCTTCCACAAGTTCGGCACGGGTATGTGACAAAACCCATCATCTTCATTATCATTCAGCCTGCAGACTTCTTCAGCTGACGTCATCATCTTCAGATAAAGACTTCCACTTCTTCAGCTGACGTCATCATCAACAGCCCATAGACTTCCACAGAATAGAATAGAATATAAATAGTATATTTTTTTTAATTATTGACTTCGATTTTTAACAACTCATTAAGGCACAAGGTTTAAACCTTAGTGGTTTTTTGTAGCTATCTTAATTATTATTTTTGTATGTTTCTGTTAAAATGGTAATTAACAATGATCGGAGTAGGTGAAAATGAAAATATTTTATTCGAAGTAGGTAGCAGTGTACACTTTTCGAACGTCATTCTTTTGTCTACCTAATGCGAGGTTCCTACCGCTCGGAGCTCGTATACCCGCCGCTTCGGGAAGTGTTTGCGGAGTGAGAAGAAACGGCGGGCCCTAAAGAAACTCCCTCCAACACATTTAGATTGATTAAGGGTCAATGAGCGCAAACGTGTATGTTAATATGGTCATGCCGCTCGGATTCCGAGAGTTTAACATTGTTAAGCAAACAAAAACTAATATTCTTTCTGTTATTCTACATATAAATAAATTGCTTGCTTCAGAACCAATTAATTGAAGCAGATTTACTTTAGTAAAACTCAACTAATTTTGAAAATACCGAAACTTTTCGGAAAAATGGGATGTCCATGTTATAAAATCACGGTGCAAGTACCAAAAATCAATCTGCCGACTCCGATCACTGGTAGTTAAATGACAAAAAAAAATGTTTACTTATATTTGAACAAAAGCACCTCCGACCCCGAGCATTCCTTCCACAAGTTCGGCACTGGTATCATCATCATACGCCTAAAGACTTCCACTTGTTAACGTCATCCTCATTTTTTTTCTGCCGCTTGAGTCCGGTATATTTTTTATTTAATTTTAAAATGTTTCGAATTTTTTCCACGAAATGCCTCTTATGTTGCTAATTGGGAAGGTGACTGCATAAAAAAATAGAATATATAAATTATCATTCAAAGAATTTATTTCGCAATAAAATTTGGAAAAACCTTATTTGTTTTGATTATCCGTCACCCCATCTTGAAATTGTCAACAAAAGTTTGGTGGCGCCGAAAATCTATGACGTCACGTCACGTATTGCAAACACTTTTAGAACAAAATATCGTTCTAACAGATGTTTAAAAGTAACTCAAATGGCTCAAACTCAAAACTTAAAATGTTTTTCTATTTAAGTAGTTTTTACACATTCTTTTAAATCGAAATTATTTTTATTTTATTTACTAGTAGTCATCTACCCTATATCTCGGTAGACCGATGCACTGTATGCCAAGAGCCCTTCGGATGGGACATTTTAAGCTTAGCTTAGAGATCTAGCTTCACGGACGCATAGTTTATTTCGGAAAAAAATATTTTTTTGTATTTTCTGAATAAAACACACCGACCAACTTTGGTTTTTTTTTCTCAAAAACTAGAAATAACTGACACTCGGGAGTTTTTGTCTGGTATTTAGAATATCGAAACGTATCGATCTCTAAGCTTAGCTTAAAATGTCCGATCCGAAGGGTTCTTGGCATACAGTGCGATGGCCTGGTGAAGGTTGCGGGAAGCCGCTGCATGCGGGCAGCGCGGGACCGGTCGGTGTGGAAATTCTTGGGGGAGGCCTTTGTCCAGCAGTGGACGTCTTTCGGCTGGTGAAGATGATGATCCTATTAACCTAATATCATGGTACAAATTCTTTAAATTCCTTGCGCAGGTAACAAAGAAACATTGGAAACTATACCCAAGTCCAAAGGCATCGACGTTCGGAAAGCGCTGCTGGATTTCCACCACCAGTGGTATTCTGCCAACATCATGACCCTCGTTGTAATGGGGAAAGGTAATCATTAAAATAATTATAATTTATAATCGTTAACAATCCATCTCTTCCGGAACCAAGGGAAGGTTGGGCCACACACGGGGACCAAGTCCGAATTGGTGGAGGTTGTGGGGCTAGTGGCCGACCCCAGTCTATTGATTCAGTCGCGGCTTTTCGATGTGAAGCGGTTGGACTAGCCGGTAGATAACTAAGCAGTTTTATACGTTTTGAATGCCTCCATTGTCTAGTGAAATGAAATGAAATGAAAATATTTTTATTCGAAGTAGGTAGCAGTGTACACTTTTCGCACGTCATTCTTTTGTCTACCTATTACGAGGTTCCTACCGCTCGGAGCTCGTACACCCGCCGCTTCGGGAAGTGTTTGCGGAGTGAGAAGAAACGGCGGGCCCTAAAGAAACTCCCTCCAACACATTTAAAAAAAAGAAGTCTCATATTCTATTACATCTTAATGCTAGATCAAATTAATTATACAATGTAAGAATAAAGTAAGAAGAATAAAGAAAGAACAGAAGAGTGGTTAAAAGTGGTTAACATGTCGGGAGGTCGCGGGTCCTGTTCCCATCAGAGACTCGGTTTGGTTAGTGGTATGGTTAGTAACTTTCTGAGTCCGCCTGGCTAGCTACTACCGTCTTATCTAAATCTTGCCATCAAACATCATTGATTTGTTCCGGCATGAAGATAAGATAGCCAGTTCCTCATTGCGTTGGGGAATCTCGGTAAGCCCGCTTCCATCTTCGGCATCATCGTCACTTACCATCTGGTGAGATGATGCCAAGGGCTTACCGATTGAGGGTAAATAAAAAAGGCAATACTGATGTCAGAGTAATAATTCTAATATTTTTTTTTTTAATAACGAAAGTTTTCTGGAGCGCTTTCTAAGAGATTTTTGTATCCCGCAGAATCCCTAGACGAGTTGGAAGATATCGTCGTCCCTCTCTTCTCTTCTGTGGAGGACCGGTCTGTCTCCCCCCCCTCGTGGCCGGACCACCCCTATCCGCCGCATTTGAGGCGGAAACGCGCCTTCTGCACCCCAGTTAAGGATCTCCGGTCGCTGTCAATAGACTTCCCTATACCGGATACGAGGAAGCATTATAAAAGCGGGGTAAGTAATTTTTTTTGCAGGTTTTTTTAATGTATCTAACTCTTAAAGATTGTTAAATAAATTTTTGCATGCCTAATGAGTTGACTGTACTGATACTATTTATTTTAAAATATCTAAGATCTGTAAACCTACGTACATTCTCGCAAATAAAGATATTCTATTCTATTCTATATTCTATTCTGTTCTGTTCAGCTCTGTTCTGTTCTATTCTATTCTATTCTATTCTATTCTATTCTATTCTATTCTATTCTATTCTATTCTATTCTATTCTATTCTATTCTATTCTATTCTATTCTATTCTATTCTATTCTATTCTATTCTATTCTATTCTATTCTATTCTATTCTATTCTATTCTATTCTATTCTATTCTATTCTATTCTATTCTATTCTATTCTATTCTATTCTATTCTATTCTATTCTATTCTATTCTATTCTATTCTATTCTATTCTATTCTATTCTATTCTATTCTATTCTATTCTATTCTATTCTATTCTATTCTATTCTATTCTATTCTATTCTATTCTATTCTATTCTATTCTATTCTATTCTATTCTATTCTATTCTATTCTATTCTATTCTATTCTATTCTATTCTATTCTATTCTATTCTATTCTATTCTATTCTATTCTATTCTATTCTATTCTATTCTATTCTATTCTATTCTATTCTATTCTATTCTATTCTATATTCTATTCTATTCTATATTCTATTCTATTCTGTTCTGCTCTGCTCTGCTCCTTTCTGTTCTGTTCTGTTCTATTCTATTCTATTCTAATGCTCAGAGTTTTTATGATTGTTTCGATTTAAAAAATACAAAATAAAACACTACATTAAAAAATATAGTTTTTCTCTATACTCGTTTTTTTAGCACTAGGCAAAAGTAAAAAAGACCTTTTACATATTGTGACACTTTTTCAATGAATAACTTACGAGTAATAGACTTTTTTCCTCTGTTAGGCTGTATAGGGTATGAAGCCTTTATTTCAATTTCACAACTTATTAATTGTCCCCCAGTAGGCATAGGCAGCATACATATGACTGACTCAGTGGCTAAGTGGTTAGCGATCCTGACCTCTGATTCGAGAGTCGTGGGTTCGATCCCCACACAGGGCAAACTTTTCTGTGATGAGCAGAATTGTTTGCTCTGTGTCTGGGTGTATTATATCTATATATGTATGTATTTAAATGTATATGTGTATGTATATCAGTCTCTGGTTCCCAAGATACAGGGAATCCTAGTTTGGGGCCAGGTGACCGTGTGTGATTTATCCCGGATATTATTATATGCATAAAAAACCTTGATGGGGAAAAATAATGGCGACGTAGAAGCCATTAAAAGTTGTGTTGTGACGTAATAATAATAATAATATCTTTATTTCAGACCAGGTGATCCCGAGAAATGTTAGTAATAAGACAATAGGTACGACTTAAAGACTATGTTAGTAAAACACAAATAATCGTAATATTACATACAAGAAATACAGTTTCATTTAATTATACCTATGGATCGCTCCACCCAATGTTTTTGGATTGGGCAATCCATCCGTTCAGCTATCATTTTCAGGATGCTGTTATTGCTGCCCCTTAGTCTAAACAGCAAAGAGGTGGCTTTTTTCCTCATTATGGCAAAAAAGTCGTCTGTATAAGCCTTAATAACATCAGATTACCTTTGCTATAACCAGTTTTTTTTGGTCCAGCCAGGACACTATCTATCACATCTGCTGGGCCATGAGGGTCCAGGGAGTCTACTGTCAGCTCTCAAAGCCAGGGGATGGTGCAACAGGTAACGTTAGCCAACAGTCTTTATTAAAAAATAAAATCCAAAATCTGGTTGTACTTTTTTTGGTCTTCTGTTATTATACCTCTATCCACAATTGGTAAGCCCTTGGCATCATGTCACCTGATGGTGTGATGATGATGCCGAAGATGGAAGCGGGCTCACCAAGATTCCCCAACGCAATGGGGAACTCCGTGCCAAAAATTTGTTTTAAGTTCCACATTGCGTTGGGGAATCTCGGTAAGCCCGCTTCCATCTTCGGCATCGTCATCACTTACCACCAGGTGAGATGATGCCAAGGGCTTAACAATTATGGATAAAAAATACCTGTCAGCCGTGGCGATATATTAACTCATTTGCTATAGACCCTTAAATGTTAATATACAGGTGAAATTGAAATCGCGGAACAAATGTTACCTGTGGTTTCTGCTCAAGGAACTGAACAACTTTCTCTAAGAAACCAATTCAATCGGAGCAAAAAAAAATTGGAAAGTTAACTACCACGTCATCAATTTATTTGAAAAGTCCAATTTTTTTTGGTGCTCCGATTGAATTGGTTTCTTAGAGAAAGTTGTTCAGTTCCATGAGCAGAAACCACAGTTAATTTTTTTTCCATAATTTAAATTTCACCTGTATTTTGTATTTCCATAATTTAAATTTCATCCTGTATTTTGTATTCCATAACAGTTTAGTGGGTGGCACGAGGATAGGAGCGCGAGGGTTCGGCTTCTTTGGCGTCCAAGTGGATCTGACTGAAGACGGGATAGAGCATATTGACGATATCATCACCCTCGTGTTCCAGGTAAGGGTTTTGTCATCATCATCAGCCGAAAGATGTTCACTGCTGAACAAAGGTCTCGCCTAAAGATTTCCACGTTGACCGGTCTCGCGCTTATAATTCCGACACAGCAGCTGGAGTCTTTCATGCAGGAGGACTTCTGGCCGAAGGGTGTGGTGTTTCGGAAATTCCGTGGGAGTTTGCCGACCTCTGCCACCGAAATAGAACCACTGCGTGCTCAATAATTTTAAGTTTACATTTATAATTGTACCTATTCTATTTATAGTATCTATTTTATAAAAATTGTATTAGTTTGTATTTATACTATGGGTCTTTGCTACCTGATTTAAATAAATAAATAATAAATAATAATTCTTATCTGATAATTATTGTTATGATAATTACAGATGATAATTATGATAATTATCCGTGCTTATTCATATTCGATCTCTTTAATTTATTTATTTTTATTTTTTATTTTTATGGCAGAGGTGGCAAACGAGCAGACGGATCACCTGATGGTAAGCGATTACCGCCGCCCATAGACACCCGCAACACCAGAGGAGTCACAAGTGCGTTGCCGGCCTTTGATTTGGGAGTACGCTCTTTTCTTGAAGGTTTGAATGTCGTATCGGTCCGGAAATACCGCAGGCGACAATTCATTCCACAGTTTGGTTGTGCGAGGCAGAAAGTTTCTAGTGAAACGCACAGTTGTGGACTGCCAACCATCTATGTGATGGGGATGAATATGTTGTCGCGTAGAACGATGGCGGAAAGAGGCGGCAGGGATCAATCCGAACAATTCCTCGGAGCACTCCCCATTGTACATGCGATAGAGAATGCAGAGCGAGGCTACATCTCGACGCAGCGCCAGGGAGTCAAGCCGATCTGAAATATCCTGGCAGTCGACGATTCGAGTTGCCCTTCGTTGAATGCGGTCCAGAGGGAGAAGCTGGTACTGGGGTGCCCCTGCCCAGAGATGAGAACAGTATTCCATATGAGGCCGAACCTGCGCCTTATAAAGTTGCAGGCGATGCGCCGCAGTGAAATACCGTCTCGATCTATTGAGCACACCAAGCTTCTTCGAGGCTAATTTAGCCTTACCCTCTAGATGGCCACGGAACTGGACTTCACTCGATATGTCGATCGACGAATTTAACTAAATTCTGTATCCGTTATTGCAATAACACCCATGAGATTCTCGTGGTGAAACTGAAATGAATGCAAATGCGACTTATTTTTTTAATTGACATTTTACGCGTTAGGTTATCATTTGCGCGAAAGCGGCGATTCGCATTTGGATACATTTAAAGCGACATGGTAACATTAGAATATAATTAATAGTATTGTTTTGTAGTTTTTTTTATAGTTATCAAGTTATTGACTAGCATTAAGATGTAATAGAATATAACACATTTTCAACAAATGTGTTGGAGGGAGTTTCTTTGGGCCCGCCGTTTCTTCTCACTCCGCAAACACTTCCCGAAGCGGCGGGTATACGAGCTCCGAGCGGTAGGAACCTCGTATTAGGTAGATAAAAGAATGACGTTCGAAAAGTGTACACTGCTACCTACTTCGAATAAAATATTTTCATTGCATCATGATAATGAGTGATAATTATCACGATAATCTGTAATAGTTATCATGATAATCAGTCAAATCAAATCCATCCTTCCAACCTTTCAAGAAACACACTTTATTTCAGTACATAGAAATGCTGCGACAAGAGGGTCCCCAAAGGTGGGTTTGGGAGGAGCAGAAGGACCTGATGGCCATGGAGTTTAGGTTCAAGGATCAACAGGAGCCGCGCAGTGTGGCGTCTGGCCATGTGCATTTATTGCAGGTAATGTCCTGTTCTTTTGGTGTAGTAACCCCTTTACAGAATTTCAAGTATGTAATTTTCAGTAAGGGAACATGGCAGGAAAATGACTGACTCGGTGGCTAAGTGGTTAGCGATCCTGACCTCTGATCCAAGAGTCGTGGGAACTTTTCTGTGATGAGCAGAATTGTTTGCTCTGAGTCTGGGTGTATAATATCTATATATGTATGTATTTAAAAGTATATGTGTACGTATATCAGTCTCTGGTTCCCAAGATACAGGGAATCCTAGTTTGGGCCAGATGACCATGTGTGATTTGTCCCAGATATTATTTTTATTATTATAAATGATGTATTTTTCAGTACTATGCAATAATAATAATGTACTTTTGGTGTGACCACCACGATACGGGCCTACCCAAGTAACATTTAGGCTGAAAAAAAATCCAATATACAGTTCTTTAACAGCTGACGACTGTATAGTCGATGGAAAAGAGAGTACCAAAATGTCTCCAGCTGTATTAGAGCAAGATTTGGTAGTCTTATACAGTCCAGCTGGTTAAGGGCTGTATACTGGCGAAATTATTACTTTTTGCTTTTAAAGAGCATTGGAAATTGCTTATAGACAGCATCTAGTGTGAAAATATACCATAAGCAGAATTTGACGACTAGAGCTGCCTAACTACTGGATAGAGCTCTTAGTTTACACTCTTTCACAGCTCCATTCTGTTTAACAGCATTGATTTTTTCTGTTTGCTGGATATTGGTGTAAACTTACTCTGTTGTAAAGCCATCATATATGGCTTGATAACAGCTGATTAATGGTCATTTCGGAAACCCCTATACAGCCAGGGTCTTTACTACGGTGTAGAAACACTCCTTCGGCTGCGTAAGAGTTTAATCGTACTCTTTTTTTTTTAATCCAACACTATGAGTGTAGGTTTAACCTATAGTTCAGCCGTTAGTGCTCTTATGGCATCACAGGAGAAGATAATTCTTCCGAAAGTGTTTCCAAAGGGTTAAACAGGTTACTCATTTATCCGCCATATTCTGAACGGTGTACACGGGTTATATGGACTTGGTTTTCGCTTCTAAGCAGCCGCTGGAATAAATAAATTCCGATATACAGAAACGACTACTCTTTAAGCTGTCATGCATTCTAAACTTTTGCCATAATTCAGCAAATAGCTTCCTATTAGAATTTTTGAAGAGCCAGGGCTGTTTAAGTTAGGACGCCATTAAAAACTAACCTATGAATTTATACACCAAATATTTTTGTCGTTAACTTAGTAAATTTCGAAGACATATGCAATAGAATTAGTAAATTGTCAATAGAAAAGCATATTTGAATGTCAGAATCGATTTTAGGTTGATTTGTAACCACTGGTAGTACTCTGAATTTTCCAACAATATTTAATTTTTGACCATTATGTATTTATTTCAAGGGCGCGTGAGTTTTTTGTTAATAATACATATACACTTTCACGGAGAAGTAGAAGCCGCAAGCAAAATAACAACAGATAAATTGAAAATGAATACTTACCGATATGTACCACAAAATTCACTTCACAAAATGGGATGTCTGGTGCGCTGCAGAGTTCACACAAAACTATCATTATGGAGTAACAAAAAGTTTGAACGATAATTTAAAGTCCTTTAGTCAACCTTAGGCTCCGTGTAAGAATAAAAATCTCTTATTTGGAGAACTATCGCTGTATAATGGTGTCTAATTACGCCTTAAGCCAGCCTTAGTACTGCGATAGTACAGCCGTTAACCAGCTGTTTGTACACCCACGGCTGTCTAATTTGGGGCCCCTTTTGGAATTAGAAGGTCTGTGTAGCCCGCAATACAGCCTTTATACAGCGATCTAATACAGCGTTAAGTGTAAAATTATTTTATACTACAGCCTTTATACAGTTCGAAATGCTACTTGGGTAGCCTTGTGTGGGGTCACATGGTTAAATTTCATCATCTGTAAATGAGTTTTTTGCAATAAATATATTTCATTTCATTTCAGTAAAAGTCAAATAAAATAATCAAAATTATATGGAGTTACACTACCTACATTTTATTTACGTTTTTTCTACCATTTACAACTTAAACTATTCAAGGTCTGCTAGAAGACATTACTTATAAAAATAAGCTGCGATTTCCTTATGTGCGTATGTCTTTGTCTCGTTTCTGTGTACCATAAAAGGTAAATAAATAAAATAAATTTTTATGAATCGAAAACCTCACCCCAAAAAATATAAAATTGATACTTAAAGTTGAAAGGTACACATATAGATTTCTGTGACCCAAACGCGCTTAAAGAATGCGTTGGTATTTAAACCTATTGAGCGCTTTGCTATTCCTTGTCAAATCGTGCCCCCAGATAACACACTGCACCGCACACCGGAGCGGATTCCGGTGCAGTGTGTTATCTGCCTGAGTGAGGGTACCGGAGGCCCAAACCCAAAGTTTGCAAGCAACCGATGAAAAGACTTGTTGTGGACGATTAATAACTAATAAGGATTAAAAATACCGTTTGCCCAATACTTATAATCAGTGATCGGAGTAGGTAGATTGATTTAGGGTCAATGACCGCAAACGTATATGTTAATATGGACATGCCGCTCGGATTCCGGGAGTTCAACATTTTTAAGCGAACTAAAACGAATATTCTTTCTGTTATTCTAAACATAAATAAATTGCTTCCTTCAGAACCAATTGATTGAACCAGATTTACTTCAATAATACTCAATGCAATCCGGAAATACCGGAACTTTTCGGAAAAATGGATTGTCCATGTTATAAAATCACGATGCAAGTACCAAAACTCAATCTGCCTACTCCGATCTCTGCTTATAATGGTCCAGTTACCGATCAAGCTATGTATTTTCTCAACAGGAATTCCCCATGGAAGACGTATTAAGTGCGTACTACCTGATGACGGAATGGAGACCGGAGCTGATAGACGGCCTCCTCGCTCTACTCATACCGGAGAACGTTCGCGTCGGCGTCGTGGCTAAGTGTGTCTCATTTTACCTTAATTATTGTTAACAACCTATTACGTCCCCACTGCAGGGGCACGGGTCTCTTCCCATAACTCGGGAAGGTTAGGCCATACTCCACACACGGGGGCCAAGTCCGGATTGGTGGAGGTTGTGGGGCTAGTGGCCAACCGCAGTGTCAGAAGTTTTCGAGCCGCCTATAAGGCCTCCGACATGGCTTAACGACTGCCATCTAGCGATAGCAGCCGGCACCAACGGCTTAACGTGCCTTGCGAAGCACGGAAACGGTCGACTTAAATGCTACTAACAGTCAAACCCATCCAGGTTATCACCGTGTCTGTAGTCAGTTAACCTGCGTGATCGACGCGACCACGCAAGCCGCACTGAGCCACGACCTTAATTATTACACGGTTTAATTTTGGTTCAATAATGCCTAAAAAGTAGCCTATGTCCTTCTGCAAGGTCCCATCTATCTCTTAACCAAAATTCATTAAAATTGGTTTAGCGGTTGAAGCGTGAATACATAACAGACAGACAGAGTTACTTTCGCATTTATAATATTAGTTTGGATTTGATTTGATGTGAGGCACAGCGTTCATATGCCGAGATATCAAAAACTATTGTGAGGAACTCAAAATAAAATATGAATTGTGTCAATATTTTCTGTGATGAGCAGAATTGTTTGCTCTGAGTCTGGGTGTATTATATCTATATATGTATGTATTTAAAAGTATATGTGTATGTATATCAGTCTCTGGTTGCCAAGATACAGGGAATCCTAGTTTGGGGCCAGATGACCGTGTGTGATTTGTCCCAGATATTATTAATATTATTATTTCCAGATGTTTCGCCGAGAAGTGTACACAGACGGAGCCCTGGTACGGCACTAAGTATTTACAAGAGGATATAGACGAGGCTACGTTACAGGTATGCGTTTAATTATTATAATAATTGACCACGCTGAATACGTTAAAAACAACCGACTTCAATCGCAACAACTCCAATTTTGCTATGTTTTTGTTGATTTGCTCAAAAACCGCTGAATCGGTTTCGATAAAATTTATATGGGACCACCTGTGAAGTATAAACAAAAAAAGAATTTTCTAAATCGGTTCAGGCGTCTTCGGGTAATCGGTGAACATACTTCTAAATTTTTTTGTGAGTTGCGGAAAGTCGTAGAACAAAAGTTGTTCAGTACGATGAGTAGAATCTCCAGTTAATGGGTTCTACACCAATTTTGTTACACCCTGTATAGTGTAGTTGGGTTTGTGCTTGTTGTAGCTAATCGTCAAGAAGATTTTAAAATTCCATAAAACCAAACAAGTCCGTAAAAACACACATCAGCAGAAGGGTCACTTCCATGACTGACATGACATTGGCAGAGTCCGATAGTTGACCGCTAGTCATTTGAGTTACTTTTTATCAAATGTCAAAAACGGCATTTTGTTCTAAAAATGTTTGAAATTTTGCACGATGACGTCATTGTGCAAAATAGTAGTTTGCATACTAATTAGGAAATTCTTATAATTTGAAAATTGAAAATGTAATGAAAATTAAAGTGATTTAGTTTTTCAACAACTTCAATTAAAGAGCTATTTAGTCAATAATATTTCGTAATTTATTTTTCTAGACTAAGAGAAAGAGATGATATTTTTGTACCAGAAATTGATTAATTTAGTAGGTATTTGAGTTTGCGTGATTCAGTATCAGAGGTATATTAAAAATTGTTTTTTAAATGATCAATTGAATCGCCAATTTTGTATGGGAAGTCCCAAATTGTTTCCCGTGGTTCATTTTTCTTTCAGGTATTTCATAAGAACCCTATACACTAATACTAAAAGTGTCGGTGGCTCTGCAGTTAGTGACTCCGTCCTCCTAACCAGAGGTCTCGGGTTCAAATCCTGGCCGATGCACCAATGAGTTTTTCGCAACTTACGTGCATTTTCATACCGACTGCTTTAACGGTGAAGAAAAACGTCGTGAGGAAACCTGCACATCTGATTTCTAGATGTGTATGATGGTCGCGTTGCACACGTCCGTAGGTGTAAATCTTAAATGCCCTACACGTGACCGCGGGTGATGCTGAGTGCAACACCAGGCAACCGCCGTCTATACCTTGTGGATAGGACGGTTAAATTGTGCCACACGATAAGATAGATAGATAGAGATTGAGGTGCAGTCAAATGCATTTAAAGGGGAGCGTCGAGGAGCTCACTAGCGCTCGAGGTTTTTAATTTATTTTTATTAAACTACAGAAGATACATAGGTAGGTAAAAGTGTTATAATTGACCACGCTGAATACGTTAAAAACAACCGACTTCAATCGCAACAACTCCAATTTTGCTATGTTTTGTTGATTTTCTCAAAAACCGCTGAATCGATTTCGATAAAATTTATATGGGACCACCTGTGAAGTATACCCTTTCAAACAAAAAAAGAATTTTTGAAATCGGTTAAGGCGTCTTCGAGTAATCGGTGAACATACATAAAAAAAAAAAGATTCCGACGAATTGAGAACCTCCTCCTTTTTTTGAAGTCGGTTGAAAAGTAGCTTACCATTTATAACTACACGAAGATATTCTCAATGCTTGCAATGTTCGCTAAAATACCACCCTATGGTGTAATGCTCGCGGACAAAAGGAAGTCTATGTATCTTCTATTCTTCTGTAGTTTAATAAAAAGAAACTAAAAAATCTCGAGCCCTAGTAATCTCCGCGACGTTTCCCCTTAAATCTTTATAATTATAATAAAAAAATATTGTGTTCCAATCCGCGAGTTGCCTGCATCAAAATTAAATTATGAAATATCACAAAATAGATTTTTATTGAAACTGCAAAAAAAAACATATTCGCTTGGATTTAATTATTTATTGGTTTATTTTTATTTTGTAGTATTAAGTTATTTCGATATACATTTCGAGATATATGATTTCTGTGTGAATGTGTACAGTATCTACTCAAATAAAAATGTTTTGATTTCATTTTACATTTTATTAGATTTTAAATTTATTTTGTAACTAACTTCTTCTAGAAATGGAGAGAAGTTAAACCGATAAAAGAGCTGCACCTGCCGCCTCCGAACGAATTTATACCTTCCCGCCTGGAGTTGGAGTCTGATGTTGACCCGACGAACGAAGCTGTGGCACCTTGTATTGTTAAGGTAAGGTTTGAAGCACCCTCCGGACATTCCATACAAATATTGCGTTTTTTTTTATGTGACAGGCGGCAAACGAGCAGACGGATCACCTGATGGTAAGCGATTACCGCCGCCCATAGACACCCGCAACACCAGAGGAGTCACAAGTGCGTTGCCGGCCTTTGAAATGGGATGGGGGGGATTGGGGGGAGGTGGAAGAGGAGGGCCTCCGGTACCCTCGCTCACTCGGCGAAACACAACGCAAGCGTTGCTTCACGCCGGTTTCCTGTGAGGCCGTGGTATCGCTCCGCTCGAGCCGGCCCGTTCGTGCCGAAGCATGGCTCTCCCACTGTCAAAATATTTTTTCTACATAGAAATGTGACATTCTTCATTTCTATACACGTGCTAGTAATGTGTGTTTAAGTTATCCAGGGCTGCTTACGCTAAGGCTTCTTGACCATACCGCCTTGTCGTAGGTTACACTTATTTTGTTTTATTTTGACGTTCTTAACGTTTTAGTAATTGATAGAGACACAGAAGGATAGAAAAAGAAAAGAGAAAGAAAGAGAGTGAGAAACATAAATAGAGTCATACGGAGAGAGATAGATCGACAGAGAGAGAGAGAGAGAGTCTTAAAGATTTTTTTTGAACTCTCAAACTGGTAAGCCCTTGGTATCATCTAACCTGATGGTAAGTGACGATGATGCCGAAGATGGAAGCGGGCTTACCGAGATTCCCCAACGCAATGGGGAACTGGCTATCTTATCTCCGTGCCAGAACACATCAGTGCTGTTAACATTGATGTTTGGCGGCAAGACTTAGATAAGATAGTGGTAGCTAGCCAGCATATGTCCAGTTAAACCATAAAAATTATCATAGGAATTGTCTTCTTCTTGTAAATGGTGGTCTGATGGTAACCTATTTTCAGGACACTCCGATGATGAGGTTGTGGTTCAAACAGGACAAAGAGTTTCAGCTGCCGAAAGCGTTTCTGACGCTGGACTTGGTGAGGTAAGATTGTCTTGAAATTTACCTTTACATCTATCTATCAGCCAAAAGACGTCCACTGCTGGACAAAGGCCTCCCCCAAGGATTTCCACACCGACCGGTCCCGCGCTGCCCGCATGCAGCGGCTTCCCGCAACCTTCACCAGGTCGTCGGTCCACCGAGTGGGAGGCCTGCCCACACTGCGCCTTCCTTTACATATTATATGGCTAAATATAGGGTGACTTTAAATTAGTTCTTGATACGAAAGGCTATGCATGGGCTCATAACAAACAACTTTCCCTAAGGAACCCATAGTCAAATCGCAAAAAAAAAAATTTGGACTTCATACTAATTTGACCGGTTACTTGATCGATTTGTATGGAGAGTACACATTTTTTTTGCGATTTGACTATGGGTTCCTTAGGGAAAGTTGTTTGTTATCATGAGCACATGCATAGCCTTTCGTATCAAGAACTAATTTAAAGTCACCCTATATATTACTCTTTTATATACTTTTAGTTGTTAACTGCTTTTTGCTGGCTCCAAAGAAGTTATTTGCCTGGGAAATCAAATTATGCTCGTTTAAAGTACTACAAAGCAGTGTTTGAAGGGAAATTTATCACTTGATAATAATCCTTATAATTTACCAAAGAATATAATTTCTTAGCTTGATTATTTCATACCCTGGTTTAAAGAACTATAAAATAAGAGAACTAAGTAGTTACATTGAGAAATATGTTATTATTTAAATTTTAAGTTAAATTTTGTCAGTCGCCATCGCGTAGAATGATATGTTCTTCTTCTAAGATCTTCTGTACCTATAAAAGACATTTTGCTTTTGATTTTTTATAAATTTATACTATTTCCAGTCCACTGGCCTACGCTGAGCCTCTGAACTGCAACCTCACCTCGGTGTGGGTGCTTCTCCTGAGGGATAGTCTCCAGCAGTTCGCGTATTCCGCTGAGCTGGCCGGACTGAGATGGAGCGTGGGGAACGCTAAGTGCGGGATCAGTGTAAGTATAACCTATAAGGGTAATATTAAGGTAAAATAAGGTAAGGTTAAGGTGAAATAAGGTAAGGTTAAGGTAAAATAAGGTAAGGTTTAAGATAAAATAAGGTAAACGACCCATATCGTCCCCAATGCCCTCCCCAGGGGCATGGGTCTCTTCGCATACATCGGGAAGGTTCGGCCATACTCCGCACACGGGGCCAAGTCCGGATTGGTGGAGGTTGTGGGGATTAAACGTACCTTCTGGGTGGGTGCTTCTCCTGAGGGATAGTATCCAGCAGTTCGCGTATTCCGCTGAGCTGGCCGGACTGAGATGGAGCGTGGGGAACGCTAAATGCGGGATCAGTGTAAGTATAACCTGGTCATCATCAGTCATCCATCATTTTTAACAGCCTACTGGCTAGTAAACTTTCTTCTCATTAGGAGGTCGCTGGTTCGATGCCCGGTGGGGTCCTTTGTAGGACTCGGTTTGGTTGGTAGTTGGGCATCAGAGCCCGCCTGGCTAGCTACCACTGTCTTATCTAAGTTTTGCCGCCAAACATCAATGTCAACAACATTGATGTATTCCGGCATGAAGATAAGATAGCCAGTTCCCCATTGCGTTGGGTAATCTCGGTAAGCCCGCTTCCATCTTCGGCATTATCATCACTTACCATCAGGTGAGATGATGCCAAGTGCTTACCAATTGAGGGTAAAAAAAGTATAACCTGGTCATCATCATCAGCCGAAAGACGTCCACTGCTGGACAAAGGCCTCCCCCAAGGATTTCCACACCGACCGGTCCTGCGCTGCCCGCGTCCAGCGGCTTCCCCAACAGTATTATAATAGCAATACAGTGTTCATATATAACCCAACCCTCCCCAATCCCTCCATCCCCATCCCATATCAAAGGCCGGCAACGCACTTGTGACTCCTCTGGTGTTGCGGGTGTCTATGGGCGGCGGTAATCGCTTACCATCAGGTGATCCGTCTGCTCGTTTGCCAACTCTGCCATAAAAAAAAAATGGTTCCACCAAACTATAGGGTGGGTGACTTTAAATTAGTTCTTGATACCAAAGGCTATGAATGTGCTCATGATAACAAACAACTTTCCCTAAATAAAATAAAACTTAATAATAATAAATAACCCATAGTCAAATCGCAAAAAAAATAATCTTGACTCTTCATACTAATTTGGCCGCTCGGCTGATCGATTTGTATGAAGAGACCAAATTTTTTTTACGATTTGGGTATGGGTTCCTTAGGGAAAGTTGTTTGTTATCATGAGCACATGCATAGCCTCTCGTATCAGGAACTAATTTAAACTCACCCTACATAATATTCGCCATTTTTTTCTTTTTTTTTCAACTCCATACAGTCCCCCTATACAAAAGCGACCTGTACTGTAATTCCATTCGTTGACCAACAGGTCACTATCGAAGGTTACGACGACAAACAGCACGTGCTCCTCCAGAAGATAGTGGACCACATCGTGACCTTCAAAGCCGACCCTCAGAGGTTCAGAATCATGAAGGAGAATCACATACGGGCGATAAGGAACTTCGAGGCTGAACAGCCTTACCAGGTAAGTGGGAGAAGGAGGAAGAAGGGAGAAGGAGAAGGATAGCTAACATAAGACAGACAGAGAGATAGAGATAGAGAAACATTTATTCAACAAACAACAAACTTACAACAAAAAACATACATACACACTTACATGAATACTTAACCCTTTAAAAAATTGTTTCAAAATAAAAATCATTTATTTCTCTTTTATTTTATTTGAATTTATTGAAAATTAACTTTGTTTTAGAACTTTGTCTTTTTGCTTTTTTTTTTATTTAGTGCTGAAAAGATGTGCAGATATAACTATTTATGTAGGGTTAGGAAGTGTGTTTGTAATTTTAGGGGTAATTCAGAATCATGTATAGAATACAGGAAAAATATTGAAAAAATCCGATCCAAAATTTGTTTTTCAGTTTTCCATACAAACTCTTGTATGGGATACAGACTTTCCCATTGTTCCTCGTGATTCACTATTCAGATTTATTATGGGAAACGCACTTTTCTGATTCTTTTTATTACAGATACTTAAATTTTTTTGTGTACAAAGATATAAGTATGGAAATAGCAAATGAAAACAATCTAGATTTTTGAAAATAGTCTTTATTATTATTATGAAAAAGTATAAAAGTGTTGTCCTTGCGCCCCGCATATGCCACTAGCGTTGGCGACTTTGAGCGGGAACAAAATGTTTAATATGCGGAATCTACAGTGTAAAAAAGTGAATTTAAAATTTTAAGGGTTTACTCAGAATCAAGTATAGGATCCAGGAAAAATATTGAAAAAATCTGATCTACAATTATATTTTTCACATTCCCATACAAATTCTTGATTCACTGTTCAGATTAAGTAAGGAAAACTAAAAAAAACATTAGATCAGATTTTTTCTATATTTTTCCTGTATTCTATACTTGATTTTGAGTAACCACTTAAAATTTCAAACACACTTTTTTAACACCCTGTATACGGGGTAGTGGACGAGCAAAAAGTAATGTTACATTGTAACTTGGAAAATAAAGAATTGAATTTAACGTTATAAAAATAATAATTTAGTCAATCCTATAATTTCGGCATGCCTCCAACAACAAAAGTTTCAATATCACAATGGCTTTCCCCTCTCAAAATTCTAAAGAAACCTCTTTCCCCCCATTGGGCATTCCAAGAGTTGGCAGCAAGCCAATACTTGACCCCATTCTCTTCCCCCCACCCCATCAGCTTCACATGGTGCCGATACCAAAACCTTCCCGACCTATGCTTGTAAACTCCTCTTCTGTACGTCAAAAAGTCATCATAAACATTCATGGAAGCTGTTACCGGGCCGCGGTAGTAGATGTCTGCTTTGATGTCATTTTCCCACTTAAGCTGGTATATTTCGCTAGCTTTTTGGCGGTCATTTTCGTAAGATTTCGGGTATTTTCTGACGCAATATGGCATGCATTGCTGTGTGGGTAGGAATGTTCTAGGGTGGCACGGTAGCCCCCTATTACTGACTTGGCAAAGCGGTACTCTGTAAGGTTTACATCCTCTTCTTGAGTTGAATGCACCGCCAGATACGATGCCCTTATTTTGCCAGTACAAGTAAACTGTTTTGCTGTCGCCGCCCTCTGAAAATGAAAATATTATAGTTAGTTCATCTCATCACATCTCACTAATCTCACTATCTCACTAATATTATAAATGCGAAAGTATGGATGTTTGTTTATTTGTCAGTTTGTGTGTTTGTTCCGCTTTCACGCCGAAACTACTGAACGGATTTGGATGAAATTTTGGTGGGTAGACAGATAAAGTACTCGGCTAATACATAGGATACTTTTTATCTCGGAAAACTTAAGGGTTCCCGGAGGAATGCTTAAAAACTTAAAATTTCCACTTCGTCGCTAGATGGCGCCACCTCAACATTATCTTTCTCTCTGTATCCAATTCTAATGTCCACGCAGGCGAAGTCGCGGGCAGAAGCTAGTATTGTTATAAATGCGAAAGTGACTTTCTTTTGACCCCCAATTTTGATAGGTTTTTTTTTTCATTTACTTATCGGTCTGATTGAATTTTTGTCAGTCAAAAAACCTCTTTGCATTTTGAGATACTTAAGACGTAGACAGACGACGAACGTAGCGCAGGCAGGCCTCCCACTCGGTGGACCGATGACCTGGTAAAGGTTGCGGGAAGCCGCTGGATGCGGGCAGCGCGACACCGGCCGTCGTGGAAACCCTTGGGAGAGGCCTTTGTCCAGCCGTGGACGTCTTTTGGCTAATGATGACTGTAGGTTATGTACTATATAAGGTTGGCATTACCGAATGCTTATTGAGTCGAATACAGAGCTTAATCGTGTGTGCGTGTTTCCTTGCTCCCCCCCCCCCCTTCAGTATTCAGAATGGGAAAGAAAACTGACAAAGCTCGCCGATAGAGGCGCTGATATCGCTTGACTCATACTAACTGTCAAAACGTATAGAAAAAATTGTTTACGTGAACTAAACATAAGATTATTAAAAAAATGCCGCGTTGTGTGGCGATTGGTTGCAATAATAATGGAAATTATTAATTTCCTAAAGATTCTCGGATGAAGAAGACGTGGAAAAGTTACGTTTTCAATTATGTACTTTTCAACTTTGCCTTCAATTGAGGAACAGTCTAAGACGCATACATTTTCCATTTAACAATTTTACAGAAAAAATAACTAATTTATAACACCTCGATAATGAAAAACGCGGAACTAATTGACAGTTGTTATGAGTCAAGCGTCCGTAGCGCCATCTGCAAATAGCTTTGCGTTTTCTTCCCTATTAACAATGAATATGATTGTGACATTACTATACCTCGGCATGTGCCTCCTCCAGTGCATGTGAGAGCATCTTCAGCAGAGAAGAAAAAGTTTTTGGTGGAGTTAGTTGCTATGCAGTAGCGATCTGTCATGGCTGTCACTGACGCGACAGCCCAGCCACTGAGACACGGCCCTTGATCTAGAGAACAGATATAAAAAAAAAAAGTATACAGGGTAAAATTGAAATGTGGATCAAAATTTAACATGACACCGAACACCTTTTACTAACGGATCAATTCTCTCAATCAATAAGAACTAGCCATGCGATGAACTCGCCTTCATCCAGAGCCTTGTCGCTATTTAATGAGTTTGTAGGAGAGAACCAGGTAGCTGGGAAGCTGTATATTATTATTTGTATATGTTTATGTCGTATAGATATATTACCTATTAATTAGCTTGTAAGCGTGTTGGATCTTAGTCTGTAAGCTTACATGTAAATAAATCAAAAAATAAATAAATAAATTCAATAGGAGCAAAAAATAGGACTCCATATAAAGTTGGCTACTCAGCTCATAAATTTGTATGGGACAGGAGTCCAATTTTTTTGTTCCAATTGAATTGGTTCCTTAGAGAAACTTGTTCAAATTTATGAGCAGACAATTAAAATTGACCCCGTCTGTAATAGGTCCTTCAAAAATACCTGAAATAACGGTCTTAATTAAAAGTGGCTTATACATTTCTTTAGAGGGGATTCTTTTGGACCCGACGTTTCCTTTTTCTCCGCGAACGCTTCCCGAAACCTTGGGTATGCGAGTTCCAAACGGTAGGAGCTTACTATTAGATAGACAAAGACGAACTTCGAAAAGTGTACAGTGATACATACTCCAAATAAATATTGTATTGATTTGATTTGATTCGAACGGCAAGGCACGTTAAGCCATTGGTGCTAGCTGCTGTCACTAGATGGCAGTCGTTAAGCCATTTCGGAGGCCTCATAGGAGGCTTGGAAACTTCTGACACTTCTGTTACATTCAAATAAGTTATCAAAAAACGTACTTTTACACTCACCGTAAATAGCTTTCAAAGTGCGACATTTCGGCCACTGTTCTCTCGCGTCAAAGCTGTCCGGAAGACCAATATACTCCCTTATGTCGTACCACTTCTCATCGAGGTCTGCTGGTTTTTCTGTGGTCGTTGTTATATTTGTAATACCCCATATCCATATATCGTCTGGGGTGTCCTGTGGTGGCTTCACTCCCGGCACCGGGGTGCCTTGTGGTGGACTACCGAAGTCCTCGTTGATATCTCCCAGTGTGGTTTCTGGTTAGAATAGATTAAATAATTGACCACGCTGAATACGTTAAAAACAACCGACTTCAATCGCAACAACTCCAATTTTGCTATGTTTTTGTTGATTTTCTCAAAAACCGCTGAATCGATTTCGATATAATTTATATGGGACCACCTGTAAAGTATACCCTTTTAAACAAAAAAAGAATTTTCCAAATCGGTTCAGGCGTCTTCGAGTAATCGGTAAACATACATAAAAAAAAAGATTCCGACGAATTGAGAACCTCCTCCTTTTTTTGAAGTCGGTTAAAAAATTAAACAGTTAATGAATAAAGATTTTTCTATACAGGATGTCAATTTAATGGTGTGTCAAATTTTAATCAGCGCTTCTACTCCTGATTCTGATCAACTGTCCCCAAGGAACCCATAGTCAAATCGCAAAAATTTGTTTGGACTCTTCATACTAATTTGGCCGGCCGGCTGATCAATTTGTGAGTCCAAAATTTTTTTTTTGCTATTTGACTATGGGTACCTTGGGGAAAGTTGATCAGAATTAGGAGTAGAAGCCTTGAATAAAATTTGACGCACCTGTAGATTTACACCCTGTAGATGGTATGTATGGATTTATGG
The DNA here is from genome assembly GCA_958295455.1 of Coleophora deauratella. Taxonomy (NCBI): domain Eukaryota; kingdom Metazoa; phylum Arthropoda; class Insecta; order Lepidoptera; family Coleophoridae; genus Coleophora; species Coleophora deauratella. The sequence goes on from OY282415.1 coordinate 8,995,121, forward strand.
ATGGGTGTGGAAACCCTTGGGGGAGGCCTTTGTCCAGCAGTGGACGTCTTTCAACTGGTAATGAGATGAGAATAAGTATGTTTATAGAGAGATATATTCTTTATAGGATTCTGGTAGGTAAATTGTGAACATTGATGATTGGTGGCAGGTGTCATGAGATGTGCGACTGGTAGCATGTTTTTAATCATCACCTATAACATGTAAAACTAAAACATCTAACATGTAAAACTGTGAACTTGATGTTTGGTGGCAGGTGTCATATGTGCGACTGGTAGCATGTTTTTTTCAATTAATGAATTGATAAGTCATGAGCATAATCTCGCCTGGTGGTAAGTGATGGACTGCCGAAGATGGAAGCGGGCTTACCAAGAATCCTGAATACAGTGGAGAACTGGATATCCAGTGCTGTTCATTTTGTGGCACGGCTCATCTAACGGCGCTTTTATTGTCATGCGGATTTGTGCTCGCACGCGTGCCATGCCGGCATGCGTGCCACCCGCAACCTATCGTTTCATTACATGTTTTTAGAACGCATGACAATAAAATATTGTCATGCGTGGCACACGCACGCGGGTCGCTTTGGAAACGCCGCACGCATGCGGGCAGAAATCCGCATGACAATAAAAGCGCCCTAACAGGGTCTAGCTTCAATGGTTTAACCTCCTTAGTGGTTTAGTGGTGAGTTCGCTTCCTTCACTTTATAGGGAGTCCTATAAAGTGAAGGAAGTTTTGATTGGTGGTTGGGCACTGTCTGAGTCCTCCTGGCTATGGCTAGCTACCACCATCTAAGTTTTGCCGCCAAACTTCAATGTTAATAGTATTGATGTGTTCCGGCATTGAGATAAGATAGCCAGTTCCCCATTGCGTTGGGGAATCTCGGTAAACCCGCTTCCATCTTCGGCATCATCATCACTTACCATCAGGTGAGATGATGCCATAGGCTTGCCAACTGAGGGGGGGGGGGAATGATGCCAGGGGCCAAATTGTAGTTTAAACACTTTATACCGACCTTCGGAAGATAATTCTTGAATACCAGAAGCGTTAAACGTTGTCGCTGGTTCAGAAGTTTTCGCTTTACTCGAGGAAGCTAGTGTAGCCAACAGAAGCAAACGAAAACAATACAAGTTAGCCATGTTGATAGGTTTTGAGGAATGGTAAAGTTTACACAATGTTGTTTTTTATATACTGATTCTGCTTTTGTAAAAGTGGGACAAATAGTTTGAGAAATGATAAAGAAGCGGGCGTTTTTTGAATTCATATTTTTTATGGGAATTTTGTCCCACATATTGTACAAATTGATGATATGAAACCAATCTTTTATTAATAAAACTATGTATGGAGAAGAAGCAGAAACATGGAAGTTTTATTGTTTGTTACGAATAATGATGTTTTGGATTTTGTTAAAATATGAAGAGTAGAAGTTATGTTTAAGTTCACAGTATAAGGACATTATACAGTATGGACACTGCCGCTCTCTGAAGGCTACCTCACCCCCCCCCTGTGTGACCGATGTGTGACACAGGGGGGTGAGGTCAAGTTCTATAAAGTTGCACACTGCCGGGAATCGAAACTGCGACCTCGTAATGCGTATTAGCCATTGGCCACAGAGGAGGTTTATTTTGAATAGCACAAAAAAGTTTTTAGAACGTAATGTATAGTTTAAAAAAATTAAAAATAGCTGGTAAAACTAACCAATAGGGTACCATTATAATAAGTAGGTTAATATTTCTTTGTCCGTAATGGTGGTAATTATTTCTAATTACAGTTTTTACAAGCACTCAAAATTAAGTGAAGTTATAAAATCAATAAATCACAGTATACAGTTTCAGTCGTAAATTTTGTGGTATAATACAAAAATACCATAACTTATTATGTATTAAAAACTGGGCCACATGTTATAACCTTATTAACAAAGACCTAGATTCTTAACACTGACTGAAATTACCAATGTACATACTAGTATTGGGTAATAAAATTAATTGTACAGCCACGCTGTGCATACTTTCTCGCGAATCAGTTTACCGTCGTGCATACACGGAGTTGTCATTAGCTCAAGAAAAGCATCGGTGGCTCCGCGGGTTGGGACATAGACTTCCTAACTATAGGTCTCGGGTTCAAATGCCGGTCAATGTACCATTGAGTTTTCCGAAAATTAAGTACATTTTCATACCGATTGCTTTAACGGTGAAGGAAAATCATCGTGAGGAAACCTACACATCTGATTTCTAGATGTGTACGATGGTCGCGTTGCACACGTCCGTAGGTGTAAATCTAAATGCCCTACACGTGACCGCGGGTGATGCTAAGTGCAACACCAGGCAACCGCCGTCTATACCGTGTGAATAGTACGGTTAAATTGTGCCACACGAAAAGAGGAGAGAGAGAGATTAGCTTTATGTAAATCAGCAATTTTCTTTTGCCCCTCTCGCGACCACATAAACTCTCTTTGGTTGCGGTTATAGGTGCTATGGACTGTCCTCTAAATCACAGACCTGAATGTTTCGTTCTACAGGTTTCTTCACCATATCTACCCACATCCATTGGCAAAGTGCTCTACCCCTGGTTCGTTTGCATCAAAATTCCAAGTACATACTTAGGTTTTTTTGCCATAACAATACTTCCTTACTCCTTCGTTGCTCGAAATTAAAAAAAAAATAATAACATGAGAGATAGATAAATATGTATTCTGTGAAAACTTGTTAATGGCTTTATTGATACATAATATCTAAGTACTTATCATTTGTTAACATAAGCTGTAAGTTTTCCGAAAGAAATAGAATAAAATTAATAAAAAAATGATTACAGGGTTGTCGTATTCCTGTATACGTAACGAAATTTGTATGGGACTTTTTGAGACGAAAGAGTGAAACGGTAGAAAAATTTACTAATTTAATTTTATTATCAGTAAGTGGGTTATTTCCTTTATAATTGATTTTATTTATTAACATACAGCTCTACAGAATCGCTAAACTGAAGTGGCAGTGGGCGGGGCACATAGCTCGTAGAACAGATGGCCGTTGGGGCAGTAGTCGAGTGGCCACCGCGCACCGGAAGACGCAGTGTGGGCAGGCCTCCCACTCGGTGGACCGACGACCTGGTGAAGGTTGCGGGAGCAACACAGGACCGCTCGGTGTGGAAATCCTTGGGGGAGGCCTTTGTCCAGCAGTGGACGTCTTCCGGTTGATGATGGGTTATTTATTATTAAAAAATCGTAATGTTTATGGAAATTATTATACTACATTATGACGTCATGGGTTGCTGTTTCAAATATTTTTAGAACAAATTATCGTTTTTGGCAGATGATAAAAAGTACTGATATGATTAGCAGCCCTATTAGCCCTAGCTACCCTGTTATTGTTGGCGATGGTAACAATTTTCAATTAAATTAGAACTAAATAAATAAAACGCAGTTATCTATGTATTTCTTATATTTATTCATATAATATATATATTTTTTTAAACGTGTAAATTCAAAATATGATATTCGACGTGCTTATTAAATAATAAAACTCAATTTTTTAAAATAGTTAGATATATCTCGAGGTAATTGCTTTTTCTTAGGGGATGTAGTTTTGCCGTCAGGTAAAGTTCCCACCTTTTTTTAATAAGTAGTTACAGCTTTAGCGTAAGAAAAAATGTGGGACTTTTTTTAATAATTAGTTACAGCTTTAGCGTAAGAAAGAATGTGGGACTTTTTTTAATAAGTAGTTACAGCTTTAGCGTAAGAAAGAATGTGGGACTTTTTTTAATAAGTAGTTACAGCTTTAGCGTAAGAAAAAATGTGGGACTTTTTTTAATAAGCAGTTACAGATTTAGCTTAAGAAAAAATGTGGGACTTTTTTTAATAAGCAGTTACAGCTTTAGCGTAAGAAAAAATGTGGGACTTTTTTTAATAAGTAGTTACAGCTTTAGCGTAAGAAAAATGTTTTTTTCTCGAGAAATATGTAATTATTAAAAAATGGGTATTTTAATATTGCTTTTTCTTCGTGAAACACAAAAATGGTGGTCAAAAATTTGAAATGTCCTCGGTTTTAAACTTTTGGACTACCAGCAATGACAAATGATTCGATGTTACAGTTATTTTCTCCCCTTACAATTTTGAAGTATCCTTTTTCGCCCCATTCTACGTTCCAGGAGTTTGCAGCTAGCCAATACTTCACCCCGTCCTCTTCGCCCCACCCCATCAGCTTCACAACATGACCGTACCAGTATTTTCCTAGCCTATACCTGTAAATCCCACACTTGTACGTTAAAAAGTCCTCGTACACAGTCATTATTGCTGAAACAGGTCCGTTCAAGTACAATTCTGCTTTTATATTATCTTCTCCTTCTATTATGTAAACTTCTCTTGCAAACTCTCGGTCGTTCTCATAAGAGGTGTGATAACTCCTCTCGCAATACGGTCTACATTCAGACGAATGCACATAATTATATGGGTTACACGGCAAGCCTAAAGAGTGATTTTTGCAAGGCGGTATTGTGTACGGTTTACATCCGTTACTTGTATTGTACGCTCCGCCTGAAACTATGCCGTATGTTTTCCAATATATGTATACTGTCAGAGGGTCACCGCCTTGTTGACAATTGCCACCTGAAATGAAATGAACATATTTTATTCAAATAGGTAGCAGTATACACTTTTCGAAGTTCATTTTTTTGTCTACCCAATACGACGTCCCTACCACTCGAAACTCTTATACCCGCCGCTTCGGTAAGTGTTTGTGAGTGAGAAGAAACGATGGGTCCAAAGAAACTCCCTCCACCACAATTTTTTTAAAGTTCTTATATTCCACGTAGGAGAACCAAAGTAACTGACATAACTGACAGAATATCTAAACTGAAGTGGCAGTTAGTGGAGCTCGGAGAAAAGATTGCTGTTGGATCATTAAAATTCTCGAGTCGTGACCGCGCACCGGAAAACGCAGTGTAGGCAAGCCTTCCCACTCGGTGGACTGATGACCTGTTGAAGGTTTTGGGATGCCGCTGAATGCGTACAGCGCAGGACCGGTCGTTGTGGAAATGCTTGGGGGAGGCCTTGGTCCAGCAGTGGACTTCTTTCGGCTGATGCTGATGATTCACCTCCTCACCTCCAGAACAAGTAAGTGCGTCTTCGGGTGAAGCGTGGAAGCGTTTTGTGCCGTTCGAAGCGATGCAGATTCGATCTGTTATGGCCGGCACGGATCCAAATACCCAGCAGCTCCCACAGTTTCCTTGGTCTAAGAAAAAATATAGATAGATAGATAGTTATGTAGATGAATCATTATATTTATTCTAAAAATACCGTACAAAATGAAACAAAAACAAAAGACAGATAAAGCAAATGAAAAATACAATTATGATACAACCTTTTGCTGCTCATACTTCCTAGCGAAACTTCATCCTTTCTGGCATGCTTAGGACTTTCTTAATGGGGAAGAAAACTGACAAAGCTCGCCGATAGAGGCGCTGATATCGCTTGACTCATACTAACTGTCAAAACGTATAGAAAAAATTGTTTACGTGAACTAAACATAAGATTAATAAGAAAATGCCGCGTTGTGTGGCGATTGGTTGCAATAATAATGGAAATCATTAATTTCCTAAAGATTCTCGGATGAAGAAGACGTGGGAAAAGTTACGTTTTCAATTATGTACTTTTCAACTTCGCCTTCAATTGAGGAACAGTCCAAGTCGCATACATTTTCCATTTAACAATTTTACAGAAAGAAAACTAATTTATAACACCTCGATAATAAAAAACGTGGAACTAATTGAAAGTTGTTATGAGTCAAGCGTCCGTAGCGCCATCTGCAAATAGCTTTGCGTTTTCTTCCCCATTAAGTACTAGCAATGAGTAGTGTTTTGTAATCAGTCTCTAGCGATAAGATCGCCTACCTGTATATTGTTTTTGTTAGAAGAGGAGTTCTCATATCATATCACAGAGAGAGTCTCTGCAGTGTGTGGAACAGACTGGCTGGTGACGAATGAATGACGTGTGGTTTTGTATTCTGCTTTTTACTTATTCTGTCAATTTGCTCTGCTGTGTTTATAATCTTTATTTATAATTAACTATAAAGAAATAAATAAATGGTATTTTAATGGACAAATAACATTAGTTTTTGATATTAACTGTTAATATTTTCCTGTTCTATCTTGTCCAGTAAAGTGTTTTTATTCATTTTTACAAATAATCAGGATGTGTATTGGAGATACTTTATTGCTCAAGTCAGGTACCTGTATCTGTATTCTCTAGCCACTAACTACAATACTACTAAACTACTAACTTCTACTGCTCTATATAAATAATAATATCTAGGACAAATCACACACGGTCATCTGGCCCCAAACTAGGATTCCCTGTATCTTGGGAACCAGAGACTGATATACATACACATATTTTTTTAAATACATACATATATAGATATAATACACCCAAACTCAAAGCAAACAATTCACAGAAAAGTTTGCCCTGTGTGGGGATCGAACCCACGACTCTCGGATCAGAGGTCAGGATCGCTAACCACTTAGCCACCGAGTCTGTCATCTACATGTTAACTTTAGCATAACTCACCATAAATTTCGTTTAATGATTCACAAAACGGCCACTTTGCCCTCGGGTCGAAATTAGTCGGAAGTCTCGCTATATCCGCTGGATTGTGCCATTTCGTTGGGATATATGGCATTCCAGACTGTAGTTTCTGCCAGTGAAGTCCCCAATCCAGTGTACCTTTAAATAAGTAAAATTAGGTACAAATCACACTCGATCATCTGGCCCTAAGCTAGGATTCCCAGTATTATGGGAGTTACATACTGATACATAAATACGTTTAAATATATACATTACATATATAGATATAATACACCCAGACACAAAGCAAACAAGTCTGCTCATCACAGAAATGTTTGGCCTGGGTAGAGATCGAACCCACGACTCTCGGATCAGTGGTCAGGAGCATTAACCAATGAGCCACCGAATCAGTCTGTAATTTTATGTTATCTTTCTGCAATCAAGCATATTTTGATTTAATATGAAATAATTCCTACCGTTTTCTGGAGATTGTTCTGCACTACATGACAATGTGGCCCAAAACAGTAAAAGAAAACTACTTAACAAAGTAGCCATGTTTTTTAGTTATTTTTTACGAAATTTTGTAATGAAGTAGTTTTGTGGCTTACTGTCTGTCTGTTTTATATTATTTTATCGACTATTTTTACGATTAACATTAAAACTAACTAACATTAATTAGTATGAGTTAATTAATATTAAAAAGATTGATAAAGAACCGAACGTTTTTTGAATTCGTTGTAAGTATATAGAGGTTGTTTCTTGAATAACCAATGGGTATTACTATATAGCTCGGTGGCTAAGTGGTTAGCAATCCTGACCTCTGATCCGAGAGTCGTGGGTTCGATCCCCACACAAGGCAAACTTTTCTGTGATGAGCAGAATTGTTTGCTCTGAGTCTGGGTGTATTATATCTATATATGTATGTATTTAAAAATATATGTGTATGTATATCAGTCTCTGGTTCCCAAGATACAGGGAATCCTAGTTTGGGGCCAGATAACCGTGTGTGATTTGTCCCAGATATTATTATATACTTATAATTTTTATATAACTTTAATTAGTTTTATTGATTTTATACTTTTTAATAGTCAACAACTCGTGTTTCGCCCCTACTGTCACGGGTCACTTCCCGAATCTCGGGAAGGTTAGGCCATACTCCACACACGGGGGCCAAGTCCGGATTGGGAGGTTGCGGGGTTAGTGGTCATTGTGATCAATAATTTCATTGAAGTTTTTAAAAAAACATATCGCAGCGCCGACATAGATAAACCTAATCCCATTTTCTTTCTTTCAATAAGTTCCTTTTTTTTATTGCTGCTAAAAGCCCCATTTACATTTCGTTTTAATCAGTTACTTTTAAGTTTTACCCGAAATATTTCGTGGAGGTTGTAGCGCTGGTGATCAATCTCAGCATCCCAATGTCAATAGTTTTCAAGCCACCTCATCATCAGCCAAAATACGTCCACTGCTGGACAAATGCCTCACCCAAGGATTTCCGAAACGACGAAATCAGGATAGAATTAAAAATACAGGGTGTAACAAAAAGGTGTAGTAATACTTCAAGGTGGGCTTCTACTCATCAAAATGAACAACTTTGTTGAAATCGCAAAAAAAAATTTTTGCTGTTCATACAAACTTGGCTAGCCAGCTGATCGATTTGTATGAAAATATTTTTGCGATTTCAACAAAGTTGTTCATTTTGATGAGTAGAAGCCCACCTTGAAGTGTTACTACACCTTTTTGTTACACCCTGTATGTATATTTATTGATTTAATGATATTTTTAGAAAAAGTGTGAATTCAAAATATGATATGGATGTATTTATAAAAAATCAATAATAAAACACAATGTTTGTTTGTTTGTATACTCTTTATTGTACGACAAAATAACACAACAAAATTTTTTTTTTATAATAGTTATCTCGCTAATAATTAATTTTTCTTAGGCATCTCCGTCCCTCATTTTTATAAATAATGCAAGTTATCACAAACTAAAAAATAAAATAAAATATCTCGAGAAATACAGGTGTTAAAAAAGTAACATAATAAATTAAGTATAGAACACAGGAGAAATAATCGGTCTACTTTTTTCAGTTCATCATGCAAATTATTGATTCACTATTCAGATTTGGTATGGTATTTTTAGATCGTTTTTTTTCCGATATTTTTCCTGTATTGTACACTTGATTCTGAGTAAGTCCTTAAAATTTCAAACGCATTTTTTTAACACACTGTATTTATTATAATTAATTATTTTTGAAATGGGTGTTTCATATTGCCTTTTCTTCGTGAAACACAAAAATGGTGGTCAAAAATTTGAAATGTCCTCGGTTTCAAAAGTATGGTGTACCAGCATAGACAAACGATTCGATGTTACAATTATTTTCTCCCCTTACGATTTTGAAGAATCCTTTTTCGCCCCAGTCCACGTTCCAGGAGTTAGCAGCCAGCCAATACTTCACCCCGTCCTCTTCGCCCCACCCCAACAGCTTCACAACATGACCGTACCAGTATTTCCCTAGCCTATACCTGTAAACCCCACATCTGTGCGTTAAAAAGTCCTCGTACACATCCATCGAAGCTGTAACTGGGCCGTTGAAGTACAATTCTGCTTTGATATTATCTTCTCCTTCTATGCTGTACACTTCACTGGCAAACTCTCGATCGTTCTCATAAGAGCTATGATATCCCGACTGACAATACGGTCTACATTCAGGCGTTTGAACATAATTACTCGGGTGACACGGCAAGCCTAAAAAGCTATTTTTGCAAGGTAACATTGTAAACGGTTTACATCCGCCTGATACGATGCCGTGTGTTTTCCAATACATGTATACCGTCAGAGGGTCACCGCCTTGTTGACAATTGCCTCCTAAAATGAAATGAAAATATTTTATTCAAATAGGTAGTAGGATACACTTTTCGAAGTTCATTTTTTTGTCTACCTAATACGATGTCCCTACTACTCGGCACTCGTATACCCGCCGCTTCGGTGTTTGTGAGTGAGAAGAAACGACGGGTCCAAAGAAACTCCCTCCAACACATTTTTTTAAACATTCTTATATTCTACTTAGGAGAACCAAAGTAACCGACATAGCTCACAGAATCGCTAAACTGAAGTTTTATTTGGCGGGGCACAGCTCGTAGAACAGATGGCCGCTGGGGCGTTAAAATTCTCGAGTGGCGACCGCGCAAGGGAAAAAGCAGTGTACACAGGCCTCCCACTCGGTGGACAGATGACTTGGTGAAGGTTGCGGGAAGCCGCTGGATTCGGGCAGCGCAGGATAGGTCGGTGTGGAAACCCTTGGGGGAGGCCTTTGTCCAGCAGCAGACGTCTTTGATGAATGATTCACCTTCTCACCTCCAGAACAAGTTAGTGCGTCATCGGCTGAAGCGTGAAAGATTTTTGTGCCGTTCGAAGCGATGCAGATGCGGTTTGTTATGGCCGGTACGGATCCAAATACCCAGCAGCTCCCGCAGTTTCCTTGGTCTAAGAAAAAAAGATAGAAAGATGAATTATTTATTCTTAAAAATACGACACATAATAAAAGAATAATTGACCACGCTGAATACGTTAAAAACAACCGACTTCAACCGCAACAACTCCAATTTTGCTATATTTTTGTTGATTTTCTCAAAAACCGCTGAATCGATTTCGATAAAATTTATATGGGACCACCTGTGAAGTATACCCTTTTAAACAAAAAAATAATTTTTCAAATCGGTTCAGGCGTCTTCGAGTAATCGGTGAACATACATAAAAGATTCCGACGAATTGAGAACCTTCTCCTTTTTTTGAAGTCGGTTGAAAAAGAAGAGACAGATAAAATAAATTTTACACAAACTGTTATTGTGCATACTCGTGAATTTTCTTCCTTTCTGGCACGCTTAGGACTTTCATAATTAGGTAGTAGCAGTGAATTGTGTTTTGTAATCAGTCTTTAGCGATAAGACTGTATATTTTTTTTTATATAAACTGTTAATATTTATGCGCAGTTAATATGAAGGCGCAGTGTGGGCAGGCCTCCGACTCGGTGGACCGACGACCTGGTAAAGGTTGCAGGAAGCCGCTGGATGCGAGCCGCACAGGACCAGTCGGTGTGGAAATTCTTGGGGAAGGCCTTTGTCCAGCACTGGAAGTCTTTCGGCTGATAGATAGATAATATTTATATTTTATCTTGTGCAAAGTGTTTTCATTCATTCAGTTTACAAATAATCAAGATGTATATTGAAGATGCTTTATTTCTATGCCACTAACGGTCAAAGTCAAGTACCTGTTTCTGTATTCTGTGGTCACTAACTACACTACTAACTTGTACTGCTCTATTTACACAATAAATTTGCCATAACTTACCATAAATGTAGGTTAAAGACTCGCAGAACGGCCACTTTTCCCTCGGGTCGAAATTAGTCGGAAGTCTCGCTATATCCGCTGGATTGTGCCATTTCGTTGGGATATATGGCATAGATTCTAGTTTCCAACGAATTCCCCAATTCATTGTACCTGTAGATAAATAAAATTAGGGACAAAATCAAAATTTGGCTGCGGGAAGCCGCTGGATGTGAGCCGCACAGGACCGGTCGGTGTGAAAATCTTTGGGGGAGATCTTTGTCAAGCAGTGGACGTCTTTCGGCTGATAGATAGATAGGGACATAATCACACACGGTCATCTGGCCCCAAACTAGGATTCCCTGTGTTATGGGAGGCACATACTGATATATACAGGGTGTAACAGAAGTGTGTGACAATACTTCAAGGTGGGCTTTTACCCATCAAACTGAACAACTTTTGTTCTACAACTTTGTTTAAATCGCAAAATTTTTTTTGGACTTTTCATACAAACTTGGTTCGCCAGCTGATCGATTTGTATGAAAAGTCCAAAAAAATTTTGCGATTTGAACAAAGTTGTAGAACAAAAGTTGTTTAGTTTGATGGGTAAAAGCCCACCTCGAAGTATTATCACACCTTTCTGTTACACCCTGTATATATGTAGATATAATACACCCAGACACAGCAGAGCAAACAAGTCTGCTCATCACAGAAATGTTTGCCCTGGGTATGGATCGAACCCACGACTCTCGAATCAGTAGCCAGGAGCACTAACTACTGAGCCACCAAGTCAGTCAGTAATTTTATGTTATCTTTCTGCAATCAAGCATATTTGATTTAATTTGAAATAATTCCTAATACCGTTTTCTGAAGATTGTTCTGCACTACATGACAATGTGGCGCAAAACAGTAATAAAAAGCTACTAAACAATGTAGCCATTATTTTTTTATTTTTTTTACTTTTTGACTTTTTAACGATATTTTGTAATGAAGTAGTTTTGCGGCTTACTGTCTGTTTTATAATATTTAGTCGAATATTTTTACAAATAACATTTAAAAAGATTGATAAAGAATCGAACATTTTTTGAATTCATTGTATAGAGGTTGTTTCGTGAATAACCAATAGGTATTTTCGTTATAACTTTTTATTATTTTGACTGACTCGGTGGCTAAGTGGTTAGCGATCCTGACCTCTGATCCGAGAGTCGTGGGTTCGATCCCCACATAGGGCAAACTTTTCTGAGATGAGCAGAATTGTTTGCTCTGAGTCTGGGTGTATTATATCTATATATGTATGTATTTAAATGTATATGTGTATGTATATCAGTCTCTGGTTCTGAAGATACAGGGAATCCTAGTTTGGGGCCAGATGACCGCGTGTGATTTGCCCAGATATTATTATTATTATATTATTATTCGGATACATAATACAAATTATGTTTTTTTTTTTTTTGTGGAAAAAATGTGTTGAAGCGAGTTGTTTTGGACTGGACGTTTTTTTTTTCGCTTCTGCTTCGCTAACACTTCCCGAAACGTTATACAAATATTTTTATTGCAAGCAACACGGTACAATAGATGACAATGTATAAAGAAGTTCGTGCTTGATGCGCCAGAAAGGGCATGCAAAACTTAAAAATTAAATTTTAAGATAATATTATAGGTAATTAAAAAAAAAATACAAAAAATAATAATATTCAAAAGACAAAATAGAAATATCACATCTAAAACTAAAATTTAATTAATGTCAAGTAAAATATAATGAATGTCAAGCAAACAATGAAATATATAATAAAAATGTCAAAACTTAATAAAACAGGAACTTAAGAACACAAAAAATAAAATTAACAAAAACAAAGAAAAAATAAACATGTCACTGCAGATAATTAAATATTGAATGTTGAGTGTACAAGTCCGCGCGGTAGGGACTTTGTAATGGAAAGAAAATACCGACGATTGAGAAGAATGTGTAAAGCATCTACTTATTTTTTTTAAACAAAAAGTTTTCGACAATAATAACTCGTCAACTACCCTACTGGTAACTTTTAAAACTTACGTCAGTTTAATTTAATATAACATCCCTTATAAGCAATTTATTGTCATAAATAACTTTAATTTTTATTGCTACTAAAAGCCCCATTTACGTTTTGTTTTAATCAGTTACTTTTACGTTTTACCCGAATTTACACGTAAGATTTATTTGAAACCACGGAGCCGGGTTTCTTTCCATCGCTCGGGAAGGTTAGGTCATACTCCACACACGGGTGCCCAGTCCGGATTGGTGGAGGTTCTAGGGCTAGTGTTCAATCTCACCAATCCCAGTGTCAGAAGTTTTCGAGCCACCTCACCATCAGCCAAAACACGTCCACTGCTGGACAAAGGCCTCATCCAAGAATTTCCGTACCGACCGAATTAGGATGCGATCAAATAAATAAAACGCAGTTATCTATAATATTTCTAATATTTATTGATTTACAATTATAATAATAATCCTACTTTTTATATTTTTTTAAAAAGTGTAAATTCAAAATATGATAAACCTATTCAACAATAGTGGAGACCCCCGCTCCGGATCGTACCTGGTGCAGCGCATCTCGCTGGCGATACAGCGAGGTAACGCTGCCAGCGTTATGGGCACATTTGCATCAGGGGCGCTTCGGGGCGGGCTTTTTGACTAAGGCGTAGGCTTTTATAGGGCCTAAGCTGTAGATAATAGAAATGTTTAATAATAATAATATTGAATTTCAATGAGATAATAGTTAATTAAATTTAGATCACTCAAATATGATATTGGATGTGCTTATAGAAAAATCAAAGATCCCATTTCAAAGGTCGGCAACGCACTTGTGACTCCTCTGGTGTTGCGGGTGTCTATGGGCGGCGGTAATCGCTTACCATCAGGTGATCCGTCTGCTCGTTTGCCACCTATCACATAAAAAAATACAATGTTTTTAATTGTTAGATATTTCTCGAGATAATTACTTTTTGTAAGAGTATGAGTCCTTTCTGTCAGGTAGAGTTCGCTCATTTTTTTTTAATAATTCAAGTTGTCACAGACTTGGCACAGGCATCAAAAAAATTTTTTTTTCGAGAAATACAGGTGTTTAAATAGCGCGTTTGAAATTTTAAGAGGTTACTTGGAATCAAGTATAGAATACAGAAGGTATATTGAAAAAACCCTATCTACTTTTTTCAGTTTGTCATGCAAATTCTTGATTCACTGTTCAAATTTGGTATGGGAAACTGAAAATAATAATTTTAGATCGGTTTTTTCAATATTTTCACTGGCCACCCAGCGTGGAAACGCGGCCAGCGTAATGGGTACGTTCCCACCGGGTGCGACTTGGGGCGGGCTTTTAGAATAGTGAGTTTGATGACTCCATAAATTGGATTATTATTATTTTTATATTTTTCCTGTATTCTGTACTTGTTTGTTTGTTTGTTTGTAAACTCTTTATTGTGAAAGAACAGAATACAATACATAAAACAAGGACAAGACATACAAGGGCGGACTTATCCCTTACGGGATCTCTTCCAGTCAACCTTAGACTTTAGAAGAGCAAAGGCTACAAACACGACTTATAAATCTTATAAATAACACATCTTAAATATACATATTTTAATATATAAATAAATATTAAATATAATACATACAGTAATATACATACAACTTGATTCTGAGTAAATCCTTAAAATTTCCAACGCAATTCTTTAACAGCCTGTATGTAATTATTTAAAAAAAATTTGCCTTTTCTTTGTGAAACACAAAAATGGTGGTCAAAAATTTGAAATGTCCTCGGTTTCAAACGCTTGGTGTACCAGCATAGACAAACGATTCGATGTTACAATGATTTTCTCCCCTTACGATTTTAAAGAATCCTCTCTCGCCCCATTCCACGTTCCAGGAGTTAGCAGCCAGCCAATACTTCACCCCGTCCTCTACGCCCCACCCAATCAGCTTAACAATATGATCGTACGGGAATTTCCCTAGCCTATATCTACCCCATCTATAAACCCCATATCTGTGCATTTCAAAGTCCTTGTACACTTGCATATAAGCTGAAACTGGTCCGTTCAAGTACAGTTCTGCTTTTATATTATCTTCTCCTTTTATTCTGTACACTTCTCTTGCAAACTCTCGATCGTTCTCATAAGAGCTGTGATATCCGCTCTGACAATACGGTCTACATTCAGGCGTGTGAAGACCTTTCAGCTCCGGGTGACATGGCAAGCCGAAAATGTGACTTTTGCAAGGCGGTATTGTATACGGTTTACATCCGTGTCTAGTATTGTACGCTCCGCCTGAAACGATGCCGTGTGTTTTCCAATACATCCATACTATTTGTGGGTAACCGCCTTTTTTACAAGTGCCACCTGAAATTAAATGAAAATTATATTCAAATAGGTAGCAGTGTACACTTTTTGA
Source organism: Coleophora deauratella (assembly GCA_958295455.1). NCBI lineage: Eukaryota > Metazoa > Arthropoda > Insecta > Lepidoptera > Coleophoridae > Coleophora > Coleophora deauratella. The sequence continues at coordinate 9,010,420 of OY282415.1, forward strand.
AGTTATTTTTTTGTCTACTCAATACGACGTCCCTACCACTCGGAACTCGTAGGGTGAAAACACAACAGAGCGGTGCTGCAACGCTGGGTTGGGCCGCACCGCAGAACTCAGCGTTGCTCAGCTCGTATCTGCGTTGCGGCGGCTCATTTGAGGTTTTTTGAACAAACCGAGTCATGCGACGAAGATGGTCGATTCAGTAGATTTCAATTATTTTATATCATTAATAGAGCAACGTCCCAATTTATAGGATGAAACTAGAGAAGATTTTATAAATAGGACTCTAAAAACCGAGAAATGGAGGGAGATTTGTGGAAAATTGTTTCCCGATTTCGAACAAAAAGATGGTCACACGCGCGTCTCGCGACATCGCTCGCCGCACATATCAGCGTCGCGCCGCACAACGTATTTACTTGCGTTGTGAATTTTGTTATTGCGGCGCTGCAACGCTATCGGCGGAGCAGAACGCGGAATTTGGCGTTGCGGCAACGCAACGCGTGGATGTGTTTTGGCCTGTATACTCGCCGCTTCGGTAAGTGTTTGCGAAGTGAGGAGAAATTACGGGTCCAAAGAAACTCCTTCCAACACTTTTTTTAACCGACTTCAAAAAAGGAGGTTTTAAATTCGACTGTAGGTTGTTGTTGTTTTTTTTTTGTATGTATGTCACTCGATTACTCCGCCAATTATGAATTGATTTTGATGATTCTATTTTTGTTAGGTAGGTTATACTTTTAAGGTGGTCCCATATAAATTTTATCGAAATTGATTCAGCACTTTTTGAAAAAATCAACAAAAACTAAAAAAGCATAGCAAAATGGCAATTGATACGATTGAAGTCGGTTGTTTTTAACGTGTACAGCGTTGTTTTAAAAGTTCTTATATTCTATTACCACTTAATTTTAGGCCAAGAGTTGATTTATATAATAAATAAATAAAAAAGAAACGATTCACCTCCTGAACAAGTTAGTGCGTCTTCGGGTGAAGCGTGAAAGATTTTTGTGCCGTTCGAAGCGATGCAGATGCGGTCTGTTATGGCCGGCACGGATCCAAATACCCAGCAGCTAAGGCATTCTCCTTGGTCTAAAAATATATAGGGTGACTTTAAATTAGTTCTTGATACCAAAGGATATGCATCTGCTCATGATAACAAACAACTTCCCCTAAGGAACCCATAGTCAAATCTCAAAAAAGTTTTGGACCCTCCATACAAATCGGTCAACGGACCGGACAAATTAGTATGAAGAGTACAAAATTTTTTTGCGATTTGACTATTGGTTTCTGAGGGAAAGTTGTTTGTTATCATGAGCACATGCGTATTCTTTGGTATCAAGAACTAATTTAAAGTCACCCTATATACACTGGTGGACTTTAAAAAATTACTCAAGATTTGTTGCTCGACTTTTTTAAAAATAACTCAGTCTACAAAACTGCTAAACACTAAAAGCAAAAAACTAGAAAACCATCAAACTAAAATCATAAACAGTAAACACACAGTTTTTGAACTTTTGGTTTAGTTTTATTATGCTAGATTGAGTTAATTTTCATGAGTATAGATAGATATCGACGCAATAAAGCATCAACGCTGTAAACAAGACATGTGGAAAAAACATTTTTTTTTGTAGATTCTTAACTCACCATAAATTTCGTTCAGAGATTCGCAAAACGGCCACTTTTCCCTCGGATCGAAATTAGTCGGAAGTCTCGCTATATCCGCTGGATTGTGCCATTTCGTTAGGATATATGGCATTCGAGACTGTAGTTTCTGTCAACGAGCTCTCCAACTTGATGTACCTATAAATAAATAAAATTAGGTACAAACCACATGTAATCTGGTCCCATTTATTACTCGCAATAGATATCGCATATAGGGCAGGGCAGCCCTACCGTTTTTTGAAGATTCGTATTCGTATTTTGAGTAGTTCAATGCATTAAACGCATGTTGATTAATATGTGCACTACATGACAATGTGACCCATAACAGTAATAAAAAACTATTAATCAGGGTAGCCATTTTGTTTTAGGAATTAAGAAATTCTTTTTAACAAAAGTGTGCAGATTTTCTGGCGTAACGTTCGTTTTATATTCTGTCTTCGAATATTTTTAAATGATTGATAAAGAAGCTAACATTTTTTGAATTCATTCTGTACAGGTTGTTTCGTTAATGGATCTGTGTGTTATAATTTTAATTTAAAATTTAGCATGCACGTGAAACTTTTTTTTTGTTTTGTTTCTGTATTTTTTTACACGAATTAATTTTAGTAGTAACTTTGATCTTGGTGAAAAAAACGACGATGTAAAAGTATGTGTAAAGCATCTCCTTAAATTAAAAAACAACATTTTGAGTTTCAGTTATTAGGGTAGATGATAGCATCGACTACGAGTATTTATTACTAAATAGCTCTTTTATTGAAAAAATACTGGCTTGCATTTCATTCATAAATTGGCCGTAGTTATGCCATAACAATCCAACTGACTTTAAAGTAAGTAAGGAATAATGTACTTTATGTCACTGATACAAAGCTTCGAACGGCAGGAAAATCTTTCAGGCTTCACCCGAAGACGCACTAACTTGTTCAGGAGGTGAATCCTTTCTTTTTTATTTGTTTATTATATAAATCAACTCTTGGCCTAAAATTAAGAGGTAATAGACTCATACTTACGAGCACGCAAACATCTGCTGCTCGCGCCGGTGCGCGCGCGCACGGAAGCGCGCCGCCACGCCCCAGTCGCCTGCAGCTCGCGCGGTCGCACTGCTTAATTCTTTGCTCGACATACCGTCGTCTTCCCATTGTGATTGGTTTGAGAGTACGATTGGATGTCTGATGTTTGAGTGTATTGCCTAGTTTACACGTATTAAGTAGCGAAGTAATCAAGTTAATTTTAACTTAAAAGTAAGTTAATTTTAAGTGGTCAAGCGTTTACACGTAATAAGTAGATAAGTAGTAACTAAATTTTAACTTGTGTGTAGCGTTTTCACGACACTTGCTTGCCATTTAGTAGCAGGCCACGCCCACCGGGGAGAGCGCGCGGTGCGGGGGGCGCGGCATTTTATTCGTAAAATAGATTCGATTCTATTCTACTTGTGCACTTGTCTACTTAATCGTTAACTTACTACTTATAACTTAATAGCTGATAAGTGACTGTTTACACACAGAAATTTACTTAAAATTTAGTTAAAATTAACTTAATTACTTCGCTACTTAATACGTGTAAACTACCCATAAGCGACTGATTGAAAGTATGATGCCTGCTAGTACTATCTATTAAATTAAATTTAGCAAATTTGTTATTTAATATAAGGATACAACCTTTTTTATTACTGTCTGTTATATTTTTTTGTATGTACTTGTAGTGTCTTGGAGTATTCTGTTATGCTACAATGTATCTTTATTAATAAATAAATAAATAAGAACTTTAAAAACAACGCTGAACAAGTTAAAAACAACCAACTTCAATCGTATCAACAGCCATTTTGCTATGCTTTTTTAGATTGATTGATTCAAAAAGATTGATATTTTCAAAAAGTGCTGAATCAATTTCGATAAAATTTATGTGGGACCACCTTTGAAGTATAACATATCAAACAAAAATAGAATCATCAAAATCAATTCCTAATTGGCGGAGTAATCGAGTAACATACATACAAAAAAAAAACAACAACAACCTACAGTCGAATTGAAAACCTCCTCCTTTTTTGAAGTCGGTTAAAAAAATGTTGGAGGGAGTTTCTTTGGAGCCGTAGTTTCTCCTTACTTCGCAAACACTTACCGAAGCGGCGAGTATACAGGCCAAAACACATCCACGCGTTGCGTTGCCGCAACAAATACAGCTCGCGTCACGTAAAAAGAGCGCTGGCGGGCGTTCCGAGGGCACAACAGTTCACTCTGACAACAGGATAGCATAATATAAATCGCGTAAGTGTGAAAGAGAGGGTACTAAACAGTTGCTGTCAGAGTGCATCCTCGGAACGCCAGCCAGCGCTCTTTTTACGTGACGCGAACTATACAAAGTACATTATCCCTTACTTACTTTAAAGTCAGTTGGATCGTTATGGCATAACTACAGCCAATTATGACGTAATAGGTGGCTATTCCAATTTTTTTTTAGATCAAATTCTTGTTTTTACATTTGGTTATAACTAAAAAGTAACTCGGATGACTAGAAGTCAACTACCCTACTTGGTAACTTTACAATTTTTATATCAGGTTTATTTAATGTAACATCTCTTATAAGTAATTTATTGTCAGAAATAACTTCAATAAGTTCTTTTTTTATTGCTACTAAAACCCCATTTACGTTTTGTTTTACTCAGTTACTTTTACGTTTTACGCGAATTATTTAATAACAACTAAGACTTTTATTTTGTATATTTTGTATCCAATCTCCATAATTACTGCTTTATTTATAATGTTTGTTAACTTAAGAACTACTGGAACGCCTCTGTACCCAGGGGTGGGCGATAAGAGCAACGACACAGTTTTAACTAATATCGCTTTATCGTACACTTAATAATCTACCTCATGATTATGGTTCCAAATAAAGATTTAAAGATTAAAGATTATTTGAAGCCTCGAAGACTGGTTTCATCCCATAGCTCGGGAAGGTTTAGGCCATACTCCACACACGGGGACCAGGTCCGGATTGAAAGACGTTGTGGAGCTAGTGACCAATCCCAGTGTCAGAAGTTTCAGCCACCATCATTAGCCAAAAGACATTCACTGCTGGACAAAGGCCTCCCCATATATTTCCAACCGACCATCCTGCGCTTTCCGCATCCAGCGGCTTCCCGCAACCTTCACCAGGTCATCTCGAGTGGGAGGCCTGTCTACGCTATGTCTTCCAGTGGGCGGTCGCCACTCGAGAACTTTAATGCCCCATCTGTACTACGAGCTATGTGCCCCGCCCAATGCCGTCAGTTTAGCTATTCTGTGAGCTATGTCGGTTACTTTGGTTCTCCAACGTATCTCGTCATTCCTGATTCAATCACGTAGGGAAACTCCAAGCATAGCACGCTCCATTACCTTGAGCTTTCTTATGACTGACTCGGTGGCTAAGTGGTAAGCGATCCTGACCTCTGATCCGAGAGTCGTGGGTTCGATCTCCCCACACAGGGCAAACTTTTCTGTGATGAGCAGAATTGTTTGCTCTGAGTCTGGGTGTATCTATATATGTATGTATTTAAAAAGTAAATGTGTATGTATATCAGTCTCTGGTTCCCAAGATACAGGGAATCCTAGTTTAGGGCCAGATGACCGTGTGTGATTTGACCCAGATATTATTATTATTTAATTCACCTAAAAATAAACTTCTCTATTGTCGACAGCATGCAGTGTACCAGCAAGCACTCTGCCTCTCCGATCTGGTCTGGACCAGATGTCAGTTACTGGAGGCGGCTGAAGGTAACATTTCATTAGATTAGTGGTAGGGTCTTTTACTTTCGAGTGACGAAGGAGTAATGAAGTATTGCAATGGCAATTAAAATTGAACTTGAGATTTTTACCTGCCAGCTTGCTTGAGACCAAGAGACCAAGTGACCAAGTAACCAAGGAGAACTAATAATTGTGTGCGTGTGTGTGTGTGCGTGCGTGCGTGTGTGCGTGCATGCGTGCGTGCGTGCGTGCGTGTATAATCTGGCCACCTACATATACATATATAACATTTAAAACCCACATCTCATCTCACTTCTCATCTCATCTCATCTCATCTCATCTCATCTCATCTCACTTCTCATCTCATCTCACTAATATTATCTCACTCTCATCACTAATCATCACTAATATTCACTAATATTATAAATGTGAAAGTATGGATGTTTGTTTGTTTGTCAGTTTGTTTGTTTGTTCCGCTTTCACACCGAAACAACTGAACGGATTTGGATGAAATTTGGTAGGTAGATAGATAAAGCACTCGGCTAACACATACGATACTTTTTATCCCGGAAAACTTAAGGGTTCCCATAGGAATGCTTAAAAACTCAAAATGTCCACTTCGTCACTAGATGGCGCTATCTTAACATTTTCTTTCTGGACACATTCTTAAGTCCACGCGGACGAAGTCGCGGGCGGAAACTAGTTATCTATAAATTCATCATTTCTTTCATTTATACAGTCCCATACATCGTTCAGTTCTGTTCATGCCTCGTGGTTTTTTCTTTTCAGAAATGACCCCAGAAAAGCTGGACGATTTCGCAGCGCGCATGATACGGAAAGTGCACATCGAAGGGCTTATGTTTGGTAACTTGACCAGGGAGAGAGCTTTGAAGATAGCCGATACGGTGGAGAGCAAGTAAGTACCTATCTGACTGACTCGGTGGCTCGGCACCAACGGCTTAACGTGCCTTGTGAAGCACGGAAACGGTCAATGGTTAGTGCTCCTGACTACTAATCCGAGAGTAGTGGGTTCGATCCCCACCCAGAGCAGACATTTCTGTGATGAGCAGATTTGTTTGCTCTGTGTCTGGGTGTATTATATCTATTTAAATGTGAATGTGTTTGTATATCAGTCTCTGGTTCCCATAGTACAGGAAACCCTAGTTTGGGGCCAGATGAACGTGTGTGATTTGTCCCGGATATTATTAAGTATACGGAAGCTCTATAAACATTGCGGCTTTTTTTCTTATTAGTTGTTATGAGGGCAGTATGAGCGCCTTTCCGTTGGCTAGCACATCTGATGATGGGTTTAGCCTTCTTGGTCTAGTGGCTAGTCTGCTCGCTTCACATCAGGAGGTAGCGGGTTCGTTTCCTGGCGGGTTCCAAATTAGAAATCGGACCGTGCCGGCCAGTGAAAAAAATATTATTAAGATTTAAAAATATTTTTGCTGTTATGTGTGCGCTCGACATCAAAAACTGATTCTTGCTATACAGGGTGTTAAAGAAGTGCGTTTTAGATTTTAAAAGGTTTGAGATTTCAAACGCCCTTGTTTAACACTCTGTATATTTTTGAACTCGTGAAGGATAATGTTTTCCTACTAATCCATCCATATTCATATTCAGTTTTCTCCTAGCCACATGACTTAGGTCCCTTCTCATAACATGTCTATACCATGACAATCGATTCCCTCGCAACTTTTCTATCATTGGCGCTACTTTATAAACAATTCTATTCTATTCTATTCTATTCTATTCTATTCTATTCTATTCTATTCTATTCTATTCTATTCTATTCTATTCTATTCTATTCTATTCTATTCTATTCTATTCTATTCTATTCTATTCTATTCTATTTCAGACCACCTCCTACATACTCATTCCTTATCTTATACATTATTGTCAGTCGATACAACCGGTATTAACTTTTGTTTTAGATTTCCAAAAGACGCGACACCACTTTTAGCTCAACAACTGTTGTTATATAGAGAAATTGAATTAGAAAAAGGTAAGTGTTATTTTCACTTGAGATTGTATAACTACTTTATTATACGTTTAAGTTATAATGTGCACGCACATTATGCACAAAACTAATTCTTTTTAAACAAACTACGCTGAACACTGTAAAATATCTTTCTGCTGACCTATAGACGCAAAAAAGCATAGACGCTGTAAAAAAAGGTCCGGTCCGGGAATGGCGCAGCTTTACGACTTAAAGAAAAACGTTTTTTACAGCGTTATAATACGGCTTATTTTTTTTTAAGAAATTGCAAGTTTTCTGAAATCTCAAAAGTTTTTCGGCTCTGATGTAAAGTTTGCAGTTTGTGGGATACAGCGTTTATGCTTTTTTGCGTCGAATTATAGTACCTGATTGACCCCTTTTTAGGGTTCAGTAGCCAAATGGCAAAAAACGGAACCCTTATGGATTCGTCATGTCTGTCTGTCTGTCCGTCCGTATGTCACAGCCACTTTTTTCTGAAACTATTTACAACTGTAATGGTGCTACATAACGTACATCTAATACTTGGCCTTTTTCTGGCAGTGGACTACGTTTAGCTGATGATTATATGTTGTAATGTTGTCAATTTTTGCCTTAGGTACATCGTATCTAAGAGAAACTAGTAATAGCGTGCACAAATCGATGTGTACGTCTGTCTATTACTCTTGTGGCGTTCGCTCCACGAGACAGAACGTCGCTCTAGAGTTGCTCGCTCAAACACTACACGAACCTTGCTTCAACGTCTTGAGGACTAAGGTAAGGTCTTGTTATTTTGTGTTATCTTGTTCTTACACGCACGCATCATGAAAGCTCGAATACATCAATGCTGAACAAAAAACACACACTAAAACACAACAACACACTTTATTACAACAACACATTGAAACACAACAACACACTGAAACACAACAACATACTGAAATACAACAACACATTGAAACACAACAACACCGAAACACAACAGCACACTGAAACACAACTACACACTGTAATACAACAATCATTGTAACATAACAACACCGAAAACACAACAACACATTGTAACATAACAATAACTGAACACAACAACACACTGAAACATACACACACACTCACGATTTTAATTTGTTTTTCAATTAAAATCTGTATTTTATTATGTTTTATACTGTGCATTTTTAATGGTACTGTTTTATGATTTTTATTATTATCATGATACCTATCAGTTCGAATCCTATTTTCTTTCCCAGGAGCAACTCGGCTACATCGTGTTCAGTGGAGTGCGAAGGTCCAACGGGGTCCAAGGCCTGCGCCTCATCGTGCAGAGCGACCGGCATCCCGAGTACTTGGAGCAGAGGATAGAGGCTTTCATAGCTGGTACACAGGTTTGGGTCCCATTCACAGTCATATTTTAACCTTGTTGTATCTCATTATAAATTTCAACTTGATACGTCTACGCGTTCCTGAGAAAAGGGTCTTGACAGGCAGACAGACAGACAGTCGGACGGACCACGGAAGTGATCCTATAAGGGTTCCTTTTTTCCTTTTGAGGTACGGAACCCTAAAAACAAATCAATTGATTGAACATGAAAATCTTATTCGAAATAGGTAGCAGTGTACACTTTTCGCAGGTAATTTTTTAATCTACCTAATACGAGGTTCCTACCGCTCGGAGCTCGTATACCCGCCGCTTTGGAAAGTGTTTGCGGAGTGAGAAGAAAGGACGGGTCCAACTATCCAACACATTTTTTTTTAAGTTCTTGTTTTCTATTACATCCTCCAGACAACCTTAAAATGTTAAACCCCATACAATTGTCGACAGGAATACCTAGAAAACATGTCCGAAGAGGAATTCCTGAAACACCGGTCTGCGCTCGCGGCGCAAAGACTCGAAAAGCCGAAACGGTTGACAACGAAAGCGGTGCAGTGCTGGGGCGAGATCACTTCACAGGTGCGTTTTTTTTATGTGATAGGTGGCAAACGAGCAGACGGATCACCTGATGGTAAGCGATTACCGCCGCCCATAGACACCCGCAACACCAGAGGAGTCACAAGTGCGTTGCCGACCTGAATGTTATTAAGGTTTAGATTTACATCATTCATCATAATTATCAGGGTGATTACAAGCAAAGATTAGAAGCCATCGACTGACATGGTTTGGTCATGAGTGCAGGAGAGAAGGGGACCATGTGACACGAAGATTGGTGGATTTACAGGTGGATGGAAATAGAAGCAGAGAGAGAACTTAAAAGCGATGGCTGGAGTGAGAAAGTATATGGAGGAATGTGGAGTGACGCAAGAAATGAGTCCAGAATGGCGATTACTAGGTAGAAAAAAATATTGACGATTTAAAAGCATGTGTAAAGCATCTACTTAAATATAAAACATTTTGACTTTGAGTTTCAGTTTTTGAGTTTGATTTAAAACATAGAAAGCTGACCCTTAAATGGGAATAATAAGGCTAGGAAGATGATGATCATTATCAGCCGACAGACGTCCACTGCTGGACAAAGGCCTCCCCCAAGGGTTTCCACACCGACCGGTCCTGCGCTGCCCGCATAGATTTATATTTAGATTTAAGGTCCTAGAATACCTGAAAGAAAAACACAGTGGCTTCGTACTCGTGAACCTGGACAACTTAAAAAGTATTCGATTCAAAACTCGAAATAAAAAAATTGGTCCTCCCATACAAAACTGGCGGATCAGGTAATCGCTTAGTAATTGGTATGAGGAGGAGCCCAATTTTTTTTTTGCGAATTGAGTATAGATGTCTTGGGAAAGTTGTTCAATTTCACGATTACAGAGTCCTCTAAAATTCTAAAATCTTCTAAGTCCTTCTTCTTTACCTTTAGAATCAGAATTATTACTGAATAACTTTTTTTGTACGATGGACTCTCCATACAAAATTAGCCAAAAAGTCCAAAAAGTTGTAGAACAAAATTTCAGTATGATTAGAAATCCCCATTACCGGGTCCTGTACTAATTTTGTTACAAACTGTACATGTGTTTTTTTTAACAGGTGTACAACTTCGATAGGCCTCGCGTGGAGGTTGAGCAACTGAACACAATATCCAAAGAGGAACTCATACAGTTTTACAATGTAAGTCATGGCTCACCCATACAATAATTTTCGTAATGTTTTAAAATATGGTATTTTAGGTTACAGTATTCAGGGTTCGAAGTGATAGTTATCATTGATAATTATCGTGTAAATATAAGGTGCTACTTTATTAGTGCCCGATATTTTAGTCAGTGCTCCTACTCCTGATTCTGATCAACTTTCCCCAAGGAACCCATAGTCAAATCGCAAAAAAATTTTTGGGCTCTTCATACTAATTTGGCCGCTCGGCTGATCGATTTGTATGAAGAGTCCAAAAATTTTTTTTCGATTTGACTATGGGTTTCTTGGGGAAAGTTGATCAGAATCAGGAGTAGAAGCACTGAATAAAATATCGGGCACTAATAAAGTAGCACCTTATATACTTAGATAAAATATCTTGATAATAATAAAAATCATCGGTAACAACCCATATCGTCCCCACTGCAGGGGCACGGGTCTCTTCCCATAACTCGGGAAGGTTAGGCCATACTCCACACACGGGGCCAAGTCCGGATTGGCGGAGGTTGTGGGGCTAGTGGCCATACCAAGAGGTTTTCAAAAAGCCTTTAAGGCTTCCGACATGGCTTAACGACTGCCATCTAGCGATAGCAGCCGGCACCAACGGCTTAACGTGCATGGAAACGGTCGTGATTAAATCCGTCAATCCCATCATGTTATAACCGTGTCTGTGTCAGTTAACCTTTGTGGCGACATCTATCGCACCGCCACAAACTAAACCTAGAACGCGATATCGAAAGTTTCTTCGCACTGCGCATATATACGACTTACAACCATCAACGGTTGGACCGCGGCCGGTCCCCAGGCATACCGCCTCGCCTGGCGGAGGTACCTCCCTTTTTAACCGACTTCAAAAAAAGGAGGAGGTTCTCAATTCGTCGGAATCTTTTTTTTTTATGTATGTTCACCGATTACTCGAAGACGCCTGAACCGATTTGGAAAATTCTTTTTTTGTTTAAAAGGGTATACTTCACAGGTGGCCCCATATAAATTTTATCGAAATCGGTTCAGCGGTTTTTGAGAAAATCAACAAAAACATAGCAAAATTGGAGTTGTTGCGATTGAAGTCGGTTGTTTTTAACGTATTCAGCGTGGTCAATTATTTCTTCAGATAAAGTAAAACATGTGAAATATATAGAATTAAAACATCAAAAGTACCTAATTGTTTTATTCTGATTTCTTCTGACATGTCTAGTCGTACCTCTAGTGTATTATTTCGTTCCTCATCAGAAACACATCCTCGCTACATCTCCTGAGCGCCAGAAGTTGGCAGTTCACGTTGTATCCACCGCCGAAGGTGTAGAGAACAACAAAGGTCACGTCGACAATGCCTTGCCCAATGATAGTGACAGCACGAAGACGGTCGACAAGGAGGTTTGTATACAATATACACATACTAGGTATTTTTTAGGGTTCCATACCTCAAAAGGAACAAAAAACCCTTAATTAATTAGATCACAAAAAAATTGCAATCAAAAACTTATTTGCAGTTGGTAAACTGGCCGTGACTTGTGTCGATGTATGGGGACACGGTTTTCCAACGGCAAAGTTAAGTTTGTCTCGGTGCGCGAGTTCGACTCACACTTAGCCGGTTTTTAATAGCGCATGTAAACAATTGACAGCATTTCATGGGGCTTCGAATATTGTAAAAATTTAATAGCTTATATCTTGGAAACGCGATACTTTAAGGATTTTACCATACAAGTTTTTTTTATGGATGTTTGTTTGTTCACTTTCACACCGAAACTACTGAACGGATTTGGATGAAATTTGGTAGGTAGATAGATAAAGCACTCGGCTAACACATAGGAGACTTATTGTCACGAAAAACTCAAGGGTTTACGGAGGAATGCTTTAAAACTCAAAATTTCCACTTCGTCACTAGATGGCGCCACCTTAACATTTTCTTTCTTTCTGACCCCAATTCTGAAGTTCACGCAGACGAAGCCGCGGGCGGAAGCTAGTTCTGTATTAACGACAAATAATTTTGAACTCTCCATTTAAACCTCTTTGGTTAAATTATAAATTAATAACAATTTTTCTTTTCAGCCCATCAAAATATCAGACCTCATCGAATTCAAGTCTCGAAGGCGGTTATATCCTCACCCCGCTCCATTCATCAATATTCCACGTAAAGGAGCGCAATGCAAGCTATAACAAACCATAACGTCCCCACTGCAGGGGCACGGGTCTCTTCCCATACCTCGGGAAGGGTAGGCCATATTCTCCTAGTTATAGGACTAGTGGGCAAGCCATGTATCATACATAAGTTTTCTATCCTTATAAGACAAGACCGCAAAGTATAGTTTACCGTGTAATTATATTATACAGGGTGTAAGGGACAGGTTTCCGAAAACTTTAAGGGCTTGCTCGGTAGACGAAACTGAACAACTTTTCACAAGAATTTTTTTCAGGAAGCGAAAAAGAAATCGGCTTCTCCATATAAAATTATATATGATTGGACAGTTTAAAGTTTAAAGTTTTCGGAAACCTGTCCCTTACACCTTGTATACAGGGTGTCACAAAATTGGTGTAGGACCCGTTAACTGGGGATTCTACTCATCGTACTGAACAACTTTTGTTCTACGACTTTGCTCAAACCGCAACAAAATTTTCGGACTCTCCATACAAATTGATTATCTGTTTTGTCATTTTTGTATGGAGAGTCCAAAAATTTGCCCGTATAGAGTTTGCGTATACTTTGCGGCCTTTTTCTTTTGACGGCAGTGTTCAAGGAGTCAAGTTTGAGAAGTTTTCAATTTTTTTTTGTGATAGGCGGCAAACGAGCTGACGGATCACCTGATGGTAAGCGATCACCGCCGCCCATAGACACCCGCAACACCAGAGGAGTCACAAGTGCGTTGCCGACCTTTGATATGGGAGTACGCTCTTTACTTGAAGGTACAAGGCCTTCGACATGATATAGTTCATTCCAATAAAAAAAAGCAAAAGGTAAATAAACTTCTTTAGCAACTAAGAGAATTTTTGGCGGGAACTCGTAGCAAGAGTTTGTCAGTTTTGTTTTATTATCTGAAAAAATAGATATCGTGGTTTTTTTGATAGTGTATTGTTCAATAAAGTGCAATTTAAGTGTCTAATATGTAGGATAATGAAATGAAAGTGTGTAGACTGAGTTTCGAGTGCTCTCAAGAAGTCCATGAAATCTTTATCAAAAGTGCTATCATTTTGCTGAAGAATAGGGTGGCTGACTAATTTGGAAAAAATGAGGAAAAATACTGATTCTTAAACTTTGAAACTAAAGGAAATAAACATCTAAAGACTAGGCGGTATGGCCATAGAGCCTTAGTCTGCCCTAGGAAGGGCGAAAAAAAATATTAAGAAACCTACTTTGACATGTGTCAATTCCATAGTAAGTTTGTTTACGTTTTGCTTTTTCTTGATTGGAACAATTATAATTTGGAATCTTCATACGAGCGATCAAGATGAACGGCCAAAGTATGAAGAGTCCAAAAATTTTGTGAATTTGTTGAGAAAATTGTTCAGAAATTGCCTGGCAGATATTTTGAGAGTAGCGCAAGCCACAAAACGCACACATTTACGCGTGTACAATCGTCATATTTTCATGTATAGTTCATTCCAATCAAAAAAAGCAAAAGGTAAACAAACTTACTATGGAAATGACACATGTCAACGTCAGGTGCATACTGTCTTTGTTTACCGTTTGCTTTTTTTATTGAATTGAACTCTAGTCATAGAAAGTTATAATTTATAATGCTATGACCGTGTTTGCAGTCAGTTAACTTGCGTGATCGATGCGACCACGCACGCCGCAGAGCCACGACCACTTCTCATTTGATTGATGAATATTTTAGTCACTTGAATTGCAATATGTAATATCATTGGTAAGCCCTTGGCATCATCTCTCCTGATGGTAAGTGATGATGATGCCGAAGATGGAAGCGGGCTTACCAAGATTCCCCAACGCAATGGGGAACTGGCTATCTTATCTTCATGCCGGAACACATCAATGCTGTTAACATTGATGTTTGGCGACAAGACTTAGATAAGATGGTGGTTGCTAGCCAGGCCTTTTAGAAAACCGAGTCCCACAAAAGTTGGACCCCACCGGGAATCGAAGTCGCGACTTTCTGCGAAGCGATTAGTTAGAGAAACTAATGCGCCACAGACGCGCTTGAAGTACATAAAACAAAGTTTGCATTTTAAATGAATACATTTTTGCTAGAATAAAATCATTTCTAGTAATTATCTTTGTAATATATAAATAAATAAATACACTTTTATTTTCTGTTTTTGTATGATATGTATTTATTAATAGAAGTTTCTGTTTTTAACCCAAATGACTGCTCTAAAGGAGGAGTAATGTTTTTCTTTATTCAGGTTGTTAAAAAAGTGCTTTTTTAATTATTTTTATGTATTTTATACTTGATTCTGAGTAACCCCTTAAAGTTTAAAACGCACTTTTTTAATACCTTGTATACAGGGTGACTGGCACATTCCTGCAAATCTCTTAACTAATGTGTTGATTTCTCCTCCTGAAACTGAACAACTTTTAATTCCACAATTTTGCTGAAAACGAAATACTACTGGACTTTTCATACAAACTTGGCTTACAAGCTGCTCTCTGTTACGCAAAAATAAATGCGATAGCAAAGTTGTAGAATAAAAGTATTCAGTTTCAAGGGAGGAGAATCAAAAACTCAAAAAACTCAATTTTTATTTGGCTGAAAGTAAGGGATAATCTACTTTATGTCACTAACACAAAGTACATTATCCCTTATTTACTAAGTCAGTTGGATCGTTATGGCATAACTACGGCAATTTTATTATAAGTAGATGCTAAGAGGTTTGCAGGTATGTCACCCTTTATATGTATAACTTGGTTTGTTAACCGAATACGAAAATGCAGTTTTTTCATATTGTTTTTTAGTTGCTTTTAAACACAATTTAATTAGAGATTGTAAGTCCACACGGCGATACAATAACCTACTGCTTGGACTTTGAACTATTAAAAGTTCAATTTTCATACACAGTTAATTGGTAAGCCCTTGGCATCATCTCACCTGGTGGTAAGTGATGATGATGCCGAAGATGGAAGCGGGCTTACCAAGATTCCCCAACGCGATGGGGAACTGGCTATCTTATCTTCATGCCGGAACACATCATCGCTATTAACATTGATGTTTTGCGACAAGACTTAGATAAGATGGCGGTAGCTAGCCAGGCGGGCTCAGAAAATGCCCTACCACCAACCAAACCGAGTCCTACAGAGTTGGACTCCGTTAGGAATCGAGTCCGCGACCTCCTGATTTAAAGCTAGCGGACTAGCATCTAGGCCACGGAGACGGTTAGAATATCTCTCATTGTACTTAGCGTCCTTTTTCTGTACTTGATCTGTCGTCATGTGTTCATCATCAGCCGAACATGGTGACCATTTGTGGCAGATCTCTGCTATCTGGGCAGTAATTTACACAGGCAGAATAAGCTCAAGATTTAAAAAAGTTGCAGATTTCGGCAGATTTCCTGGATATCTACCGAATTCTGCTACTTTTTAAAATCGTCAGCTTATTCTGCCTGTGTAAATTACTGCCCAGATAGCAGAGATCTGCCACAAATGGTCACACTGCAGCCGAAGGACGTCCACTGCTGGACAAAGGCCTCCCCCAAGGATTTCCACACCGACCGGTCCTACGCTGCCCGCATCCAGCGGCTTCCCGCAACCTTCATCAGGTCATCGACGTGTGTACAAAGTCCAAGCAGTGTATAGTTCATTCCAATCAAAAAAAAGCAAAAGGTAAACAAACATAGTATGCAGATGACATTGACATGTGTCAGTTCCATAGTATGTTTGTTTACGTTTTGTTTTTTTTTGATTGGAATGAACCATAGTTTGGTGGGTCGCAGTGTGTACGCTTCGTCGATTTGTTATTGTAAGGATAAGCGAAATAAAATATCTGAAATTTGAAAATGAATGTTTTATTTGAAAACCATTTAATTTAAGTTTACAATATAAATTAAACACCAGTCGGCATTGTCTTTTATACAGGCTGCTCTTAAAATTTTGCAAGAAATAATAATTTTGGATTAATTTAAGATTCAAATCGATCAAAATGATCTACTACTTGTCATACTGAACAGCTGTTTGTTTTACGAATTTGCTAAATTCGCAAGAATTTTTTTGGACGAAGGGACCCTTACAAAATTGACGAAAAGGTCACATTTTTTATGTATTTCTTGTAGAAAGTGTTCAGATTCACGATTATCGATTACAGTTTGAAACCTGGCAGATGTTCTAAAAGCACCCTTATATAGGAATGTTAAAAAAGTGCTAGTGTTAAAAAAAACTGATCTAAATTTCTTTTCAGTTTCTCATACTAAATCTGAGTAGGGCTCCTACTCGTATTTAGCGGGAGAATATACATATGTCTGAGGAGATTTTGACTTTAACAGGGGTCTAGGTCTTCATTTGTTCTATCTTTTACCAGTACTAGAATTAGTGAATCAATAATTTGTATGGTAAACTGAAAAAAACATTGCAGATCGGATTTTCTTTCAATATTTTTCCTGTATTCTATACTTGATTCTGAGTACCACCTTAAAATGTCAAGCGCATTTTTTTAACATGCTGTATAAGGTTTATTCCCTTGTATAAGGTCTATTCAACATAGGATTTCTTTCTACTCGTGAAACTGACTCGGTGGCTCAGTGGTTAGTGCTCCTGACTTGATCCGAGAGTCGTGGGTTCTATTCCCACCCAGGGCAAACATTTCTGTGATGAGCAAATTTGTTTTCTCTGTGTCAATGTATGTATGTATTTAAACGTACCTATATGTGTAACAAGAACAGGAATCTATTGTGGAAGTCTGAGAAGAAAAAAGAAAAGCAAAAATAGGGCAGGGAGTAAGACATTGGGTGCCCATTGTCTTCACTCATATTCAATACATTCATCGGCGGCGCAATACGAAATGAAATGAATGAATGAAATGAAAATATTTCATTCGAAGTAGGTAGCAGTGTACACTTTTCGAACGTCATTCTTTTATCTACCTAATACGAGGTTCCTACCGCTCGGAGCTCGTACACCCGCCGCTTCGGGAAATGTTTGCGGAGTGAGAAGAAACGGCGGGCCCTAAAGAAACTCCCTCCAACAAATTTTTTCACGAAATATCAAAACAGGGGGAAAAGGCGGAGTCATCTTTATTGGAGAAAGGATTCATTTCATCAGATTTGCAGACGGAATAGCAGCAGGCGCTGAAAGTCTCGTAGTTAGGTGCGCCAAAACTAAAAGATCTCGAGGCAAAGATGGATACCATTTTTAACCCCTAAATGCAGTAGGATAAATAATACATTTAGTTTGAATTCGTTTAGTTTAATTCCTTATTAAATTATTTGTATAACCGATTAATGATTAGTGGTTACCAAAAGAACATTTTATAGCACAAATGCTACTTATTAGTAACATAACAACAGTTTCTTAGTGTTGTGTCGTAATACTTATTTCGGCAAGACAGAAAAAATTATGCATTTGAGGGTTAAAGAGCGCAAAAATCAAAATTCTTGTTGCATCCAAGAAACTGTCGGAAGCACAGAGTATAAAACTCTGTAATCTGTAAGTAGTAATGTTAAAGTCTTTTTTTCTACCTAGTAGGTAGGTACAAAATAATTCCAGATAAGTTAAAGAATAAACCGTGGGAGAGCCATAATATGCTTCGTCGCAAATGGGCCGGCTCGACCGCAGTAATACCACGGCCTCACAGAAAACCGGCGTGAAGCAACGCTTGCGTTGTTTCGCCGAGTGAGTGAGGGTACCGGAGGCCCAATTCCCCCCATCCCAACTTTGAATGACACACAAAGTCGGCAACGCACTTGTGACTCCTCTGGTGTTGCGGGTGTCTATGAGCGGCGGTAATCGCTTACCATCAGGTGATCCGTCTGCTCGTTTGCCACTTATCATATAAAAAAAGAATATTGTCCTGGAATAAGTCGCTGCACTCGAGTACCTATCTCGGTAGTGTACCTAATAAAATAAATGACACCAACCAGGTGTAATGCTGATGTCGCACGAATAGCCATAGCAAAACGTGCTTTCAATAACAAAAACGCCTGTTCAAAGCAAACATATCAATTTACATTCGGAAAAGACATAAAAACTGATGTATGATGCATTGCAATCTACGGTAATGAAACGTAGATACTTGGTCGGCTTATTTTAGCTGGGTGACCTTTTGCGATGTTTGAAGAGATACGTAGGAGAACCAAAGTAACAATAATAATATCCGAGACAAATCACACACGGTCATCTGGCCCCAAACTAGGATTTCCTGTATCTTGGGAACCAGAGACTGATATACATACACATATACATTTAAATACATACATATATAGATATTATACACCCAGACTCAGAGCAAACAATTCTGCTCATCACAGAAAAGTTTGGCCTGTGTGGGGATCGAACCCACGACTCTCGGATCAGAGGTCAGGATCGCTAACCACTTAGCCACCGAGTCAGTCAAGTAAACGACATAGCTCACAGAATCGCTAAACTTTAGGTGGCAGTGGGCGGGGCACATAGCTCGTAGAACAGATGGCCGTTGGGGCATTACAGTTCTCGAGTGGCGACCGCGCACCGGAAGACGCAGTGTAGGCAGGCCTCCGACTTGGCGGACCGACACGACCTGGTGAAAATTGCGGGAAGCACAGGACCGGTCGATGTGAAAATCCTTGGAGGAGTCTTTTGCCCAGCAGTGAACGTCTTTCGACTGATGATGATGACCTGTCTACTTTCATTTTCATACGTTTAAAAGCATGCCTCGAGCGGCTTTAATAGGTATATTTATGACGATTTTGTCCCTGATGTATAAATGCAGTTAGTGAACAAAGAAATTAGCATACTGCCCCCTTAAAAAAGAAGGCCGCAAAGTATAAGGAAACTATACTCATGGACAAAAATCGACTCAAAGTTTCATGCACGACTTTTGGAAAATTAACTCAATCTAGCAAAATAAAACTAAACCAAAAGTTCAAAAACTGTGTGTTCACTGTTTATGATTTTAGTTTGATGGTTTTCTAGTTTTTTGCTTTTAGTGTTTAGCAGTTTTGTAGACTTGAGTATTTTTTCAAAAGTCGAGCAACAAATCTTGAGTAGATTTTTTAGTCCACCAGTGTACATGCGGCGTTCTCTCTTATGAGGGCTGCATACTTAGGTCATCGTAAAACAACACATTACGTCCCCACTGCATGGGCAGGGTCTCTTCCCCATACATGGGGAAGGTTAGGCCATACTCCACACACGGGGGCCAAGTCCGGATTGGTGGAGGTTGGGCTAGTGGCCAACCCCAGTGTCAGAAGCTTTCAAGCCGCCTATAAGGCCTCCGACATGGCTTAACGACTGCCATCTAGCGATAGCAGCCGGCAACAACGGCTTAACGTGCCTTGCGAAGCACGGAAACGGTCGAGATAAATGCCACTGACAGTCAAACCCATCCAGATTATGACCGTGTCTGTAGTCAGTTAACCTGCGTGATCGGCGCGACCACGCAAGCCGCACTGAGCCACGACCGCTTCAACTTAGGTCATACATTGGACAAATTGCGAACACGATTGGTTCTCCTTGGTTGGCAAACATCAGGTGAGATGATGCCAAGGACTAAACAGTTCTTCTACCTGGTGTTATCCCGGCTGGAGCCAGGGTCCGCTTTCCGACTCAATCTACTCCACTTTGCCCGATCTTCAACATCCTCCTCAGTGAGGTCATTTGCTCTCCTGTCCACTCTCCTCGAATATTTTGAGAAATTTTGCACGTTTTGTAAGCCTTTGGTAGGTACCAAAAATTTTTTTTATGGTAGAGGTGGCAAACGAGCAGACGGATCGCCTGATGGTAAGCGATTACCGCCGCCCATAGACACCCGCAACACCGGAGGAGTCACAAGTGCGTTGCCGGCCTTTCATGTGGAGTACGCTCTTTTCTTGAAGGTAATCATGTGCAAAAAATGCATCAACCTCCAAAATCAACCTATGTTAAGGTACAGTATGTACAGGATTTTTAAAAAAGTGCGTTTTAAATTTTAAAAGCACTTTTTTAACACCTGTATATGACGACTGATTTTTCAACCTTGAAATTAATTTTGTTTAAAAAAAGGACTTTTTGTTTGTTTGTTTGTAATCTCTTTATTGTACAAAAACATAAAACAGAACAATATTGCTTATAAAAGTAACAGATTGTACAAAGGCGGACTTATCCCTGGAAGGGATCTCTTCCAGTCAACCTTTGCGCAAGTAACTTTACTTTTTTTACTCACGCCGACAGTGGATATATATTTTTTTCATATAAATTCTAAAAGTCGTCACTGAACTGTCAAGATATTTTACAAAACTCAAATGAAATATTTTATTTAAAATAATAGTTTTATTATCCACTAAAAATGTCCCTCATATTTCACCGGGAGCACTTTTGCGCGCCATTTTCCTGAAACTCATACGTCAACGTCGTTTACAGGGTGAGCGAAAACTCGTTATTCAAATTTATTGACGACACGGGCTGTTATGGACGGTTTATGGAACATTTTTGATGGTGCCAATGATGGGTATGGACTAATTTTAAAAATGGTCCACTCATCATCTTCCTGCCCTGTTCCCAATTATTAGGGGTCGGCGCAACATGTCTTCTTCTTCCATTCATCTCTTCTTGCCGTCATCTCAGTGCTCACTCCTTACATACTCGTATCATTCTTCACACAATCCAGCCATCTCTTCCTTGGCCTAAAAATTATCCACTACAGACTACATAAGTACTGACTGTTACAATATTAAAGCGAATAATCGATCTATACAGAAACAGTTTCTTTGCGATCATGCGACGGATCCAAAAGTGTACAATAAACTTCCTTTATAGGTATACGAAAATTTCATCATCGATCGTTTTGAATTTGAATCTGTTGTCATATGTATACAGGGAGTTAAAAAAAGTGCGTCGGAGATTTAATGTGACTCACAGAATCAAGTATACAATAGTTACAGGAAAAATATAAAAAATAAAAATCCGACCTTTAACTTTTTTTTCAGTTTCCCATATTAGTGAATCAAGAATTTGTATGGGAAACTGAAAAAAGTTGTAGATCGGTTCTTTTTTATTTTCCCTGTATTCTATACTTGATTCTGAGTCACACCTTAAAATCTCAAACGCACTTTTTTAATACCTGTATATCTTTAAAGAAAATTTCTCCCCCCCCCCGCGGGTAAGATCCGGTGACGGTTGCTTAGCCCAAGCCACGCAACACATATTTACGTGTGTCCAAACGTCTCATAATGGGGAAGAAAACTGACAAAACTCGCCGATAGAGGCGCTGATATCGCTTGACTCATAGCAATCATCACTAACTGTCTAAACGTACTTATAGAAAAACGGTTTATGTGAACTGAATCGGTGGGCCAACCCCCCCCCTCCCATTCCTCCATCCCCCCATCCCATTTCAAAGGTCGGCAACGCACTCGTGACTCTTCTGGTGTTGCGAGTGTCTATGGGCGGCGATAATCGCTTACCATCAGGTGATCCGTCTGCTCGTTTGCCACCTATCACATAAAAAAAAAAGAACTAAACATAAGATTTATTAAAAAAATGCCGCGTTGTGTGGCGATTGGTTGCAATAATAATGGAAATCATTAATTTCCAAAAAATT
Source organism: Coleophora deauratella (assembly GCA_958295455.1). Taxonomy (NCBI): domain Eukaryota; kingdom Metazoa; phylum Arthropoda; class Insecta; order Lepidoptera; family Coleophoridae; genus Coleophora; species Coleophora deauratella. Next base: position 9,032,533 of record OY282415.1, read on the forward strand.
CTCGGATGAAGAAGACGTAGGAAAAGTTACGTTTTCAATTTTTTTTATTTTTATTGAGGAACAGTCCAAGTCGCATACATTTTCCATTTAACAATTTTACAGAAAAAAAAAATATTACTTACACCTCGATAATAAAAAAACGCGGAACTAATGTTGTGAACGCGGAACTAATGACAGTTGTTATGAGTCAAGCGTCCGTAGCGCCATCTGCAAATAGCTTTGCGTTTTCTTCCCCATTGAAAGTTGTTATGAGTCAAGCGTCCGTAGCGCCATCTGCAAATAGCTTTGCGTTTTCTTCCCCATTGAAAGTTGTTATGAGTCAAGCGTCCGTAGCGCCATTTGCAAATTGCAAATAGCTTTGAGTTTTCTTCCCTATTGAAAGTTGTTATGAGTCAAGCGTCCGTAGCGCCATCTGCAAATAGCTTTGCGTTTTCTTCCCCATTTTAATGAAAGGAGTTACGTTAATAACTCTTATTATGTCCTTATGAAATACCTGATTTTTTTAACCACGGCTTCTACTCTTCTACTAATGAAATACCTCGGGAAGGTTAGGTCATACTCCACACACGGAGGCCAACACCGGATTAGTGGGAGTTTTTGTGCTAGTGGTCAACTCCGGTGTTCAGAAGCTTTTAAACGCTTAAAAGTCTTATGGCTTAACGACTCTCGCCTAATGCGGCCTGCGGAATGCGCCTAATTGCGGTTGCGACGCACGAAAAAGGTTGAGATGCCAAGCCACTACTATTTAGTCAAACCCATCCAAATTATGACCCTATTTGTAATCAGTTAAACTGCGTGATTTACTTTTTAACCCCCGACGCTTTTAACTCTTTCTTTATTCTTACTTTTTCATATTTTATTTACAGATATGACATTGTATAATATGTACATTTATTGATCTAGCATTAAGATGTAATAGAATATAAGACTTTTTTTTAAAATGTAAGTATTGGAGTTTTTTTAGGGCCCGCCGTTTCTTCTCACTCCGCAAACACTTCTCGAAGCGGCGGGCATACGAGCTCCGAGCGGTAGGAACCTCGTATTAGGTCTACCTATTTAATAAGGTCTAATTCGAAAACGTTCGAAAAGTGTACACTGCTACCTTCTTCGAATAAAATATTTTCATTTTCATTGATCGATCGACGCGACGCGACCACGCAAGCCGCACTGAGAATAGCTTAAAGTGGTGTTCCACGATTTTGTGAAAAATGCTACAAAAATGGATTTCCCATATTCGCTGATTATTTACTTGTTTGTTAGCAATATTTTTTTTCCGAATTGACTTACGGGTTCCTTTGCCGAAAAGTTGTTCAGTGTTGATAACTATAAAAAATGAGTAAAGGCCCCCATTTAAATATACAAAGTAAAAAAAAAAACAATTTGATCTCAGAGTATACAGTTGTATGTCTCTATACAGGGTGTAACAGAAGTGTGTGACAATACTTCAAGGTTGGCTTTTACCCATCAAACTGAACAACTTTTGTTCTACAACTTTGTTGAAATCGCAAAAATTTTTTTGGACTTTCCATACAAATCGATCAGCTGGCGAACCAAGTCTGTATGAAAAGTCCAAAAAAAATTTTGCGATTTCAACAAAGTTGTAGAACAAAAGTTGTTCAGTTTGATGGGTAAAAGCCAACCTTGAAGTATTGTCACACACTTCTGTTACACCCTTTAAATGTATGTATTTAAAAAGTATATGTGTATGTATATCAGTCTCTGGTTCCCAAGATACAGGGACTCCTAGTTTGGGGCCAGATGACCGTGTGGGATTTGTCCTGGATATTATGTAAAAAAAATTCACTTCTGGATACTTTAACAGCGTGTTCTGCCTATGAAAATAACCAACTTGTCTTATGGAAACTGTAAGTAGTGATTTTGCAAAAAAAAATCAACAAATTCAAATTGGACTCTCCACACAAAAATTTGGCTAATTGGCCGATCAGACAAAATTTTTTTTGGACAGTCCAATTTTTTTTTTGAGAGTGGAACCCATCTTTAGGGTTTCCGTGAGTCGTCTTAGCATAGATAGACGATTGATTTGTATGGAGAGTTCAAAATATTCTGCAAAGCTCATGAATCTTGAAAAAAAGATTAGGTAATAAAAATAATTAAACAGAAACAAATAAGTTTTAATTAAATTATTTTCATACGATAAAGCCTGTCTCAAAAAACTGTTTACTGTGTCGTGTTATAAGTAAATTAAATAATCATACTAGACGTCTTAAAAGATGTCTAGACTTATTTAAAAAAATATAACAAAGAAAACTTTAAATTAAATATTTACACAAAAGTTTTTTTTAAATTTAATTGTGGCTCTAGCGAGCTTCGGCGCTCTACAGGGTGGAAAAATAAGCTTCAGTGGAATCACCTTACTTACGACCTAGCAACCTTTACCCCCGCCTACCCTTAAAAACAACGCAGGCACTTCGCATTCACAACTTTCAATATCAAAAACTATGCTACCTATAATCTGTGACTATAGTATAGGTATTCAAACCAAATGAAAGTCAGAAAAGCTTGTCGCCTCTCTCGCTCTAAAGTACAGTGTGTCTGTGTGTGTGTAAAAGCCCTTTGCAGTACACAGTCATTCAATTCGGGCCCTGTGTGCAGCGCAGGTATAATTTTTAGGGTGGCCATGGGACATATTTTGCCGCAGTGATGGGAGAATTTGGTAGGAACCTCGTGTTGTTTAAGCAAAAGAATGATTTTTGAAAAATGTACCTACTTCGAAAAAAATTCTTCATTTCATTGGTGTAACTTGCTTGGAGCGGAAGGTTAAAAGTTGTGAGGGCGCGGTAGCATTTAATAACTTTATACAGGGTATAAATACCTCTCCCGGATTTTTAAGAGGGCGTTCTGTTCATGGAACTGAACAACTTTTCCTGTAGATCCTACGCTGAATTGGAATATTTAATTTGGACTTTTCATAGATAATAAACCAATTTTGTGTGAAGAGTCCAAATTTTTTTGAGAGTTTTGTATGAGTCTCTGGGGAAAGTTGTTCAGTTTTATGAGTGGAACCCTCCGTTTAAGTTTCCAGGAAAGGTATTTTTTGCACCCCGTATTGTACTTACTTATACCCATTTTTTATAAATAATAATAATTGCTATTATTGGCACCTATAACCCTTAGCGAAGAAGCAGTCGTGGTTCAATGCGGCTTGCGTGGTCGCATCGATCACGCAGGTTAACTGACTACAGACACGGTTATAACCTGGATGGGTTTGACTGTTAGTGGCATTTATCTCGACCGTTTCCGTGCTTCGCAAGGCACGTTAAGCCGTTGGTGCCGGCTGCTATCGCTAGCAGTCGTTAAGCCATGTCAGAGGCCTTATAGGCGGCTTGAAAACTTCTGACATTGGGGTTGGCCACTAGCCCCACAACCTCCACCTCCACCTCCACAATCCGGACTTGGCCCCCGTGTGTGGAGTATAGCCTAAACCTTCCCGAGTTATGGAAAGAGGCCCGTGCCCCTGCAGTGGGGACGTAATGGGTTGTTAACATAACCCTTGGCATAATCAGCCGAAAGAGGTCCACTGCTGAAAAATTTCCTCCCTATCCCTACCTCCATCGTTTTACAGTATGGACAGTCGCTGTCTAAAGCCTTTTAGAGCAGCAGGGAGTGTGAGCCTTTAGACTAAAGGCGACCCCCCCCCCCCCCTACGGGTAAAATCCGGTGATGGTCCATAGAGTTGACACTCAGTTGTCTTGCTCGCTCCTACGCGTTAGAAAAGGAAGTCGCAGTAGATAAATTCCTAACTAGGACGATTTATACAGGGTGTTAAAAAAGTGCGTTTGAAATTTTAAGGGGTTACTCAGAATCAAGTACAGAACCCAGGAAAAATATTGAAAAAATCCGCTCTTCAATTATTTTTTTCAGATTCTCATACTAAATCTAAATAGTGAATCGAGAATTTGTATGAAAAACTGCAAAAAAAAATTGAAGAGCGAATTTTTTCAATATTTTTCCTGGATTCTATACTTGATTCTGAGTAACCCCTTAAAATTTCAAACGCACTTTTTTTAACACCCTGTATAGGGTTCTTATGAAATACCTGAAAAAAAATAAACCACGGCTTCTACTCATGAAACTGAACAACTTTCCCTAAGAATCCTATAGTCAATTCGCAAAAAAATTTTTGGAGTCCTCATACTAAGTAATTGATCAACGGAATCGCCACTTTTCTGTGGGAAGTCCAAAATTTTTTTTTGCGAATTGAGTAAAGGTTCCTTGGGGAAAGTTGTTCAGTTTCATGAGTAGAAACCGTGGAAAAAAAATTCTGGTATTTTAGAAGGACCATATATGACCATAATATGACCATGTTTGTTAGGGATCTAATCCTTGGTGTAAAAACAAATTAAAATGCGGGTAAAACTTCATGGGGTAACTTTGGAGACCTCTCTCGCCACACCACTGGATTCGGACTGTTCATAAAATGGGAATCCTGTTCGCTTCGCTTCGACAGCGCTAGTCCGCGTTCGTATTTCGACTCTGTCAGTCGCGTCGTTGCGTCCGTCGAATTTCCGTGTCAAAACATAAAAACTATAGTGTAACTGAGTGATTAGTGGCGAAAATAAACAGGAAAAATACGTGCTGTTTTAATACGTGGACTTTTTTGTGAATAAAGAATATTTTTGTGGAATTACAAGTGTAACAAGAATCTTGTTTTTGTTCCTGGCTTTTCTAGTTGGTGAGTGTAATGCATGGGTTTTATTGGTAAACTTATGTTGTGTAGACCTTTACGATGGAGTACTTACATTTGTACAGTGTCTCAGAGTCTGAGTACAGGGTACCTGTAACAAAAAAAATTATAGGACCTGGGGTTCCTACTCTTAGTACTGAACAACATCTTGAAAAAGCACAAGTATTGTACTTTTAGGTGTTGTGTTTTTGACACTGAATAAATGAGTTTCGATTTAAAAAAAAATGGACTTTTTATACAAAGTGATCGCCGTTTTTTGTATGTAAAGTCCAAAAATTATTTTGCGATTTGAGAAAAGGTAGAACAAAATTTGTTCAGTTAACGGGTTCTGCACCGGTTTTGAGACATCCTGTATATGTAGTTACGCAAGTCAACTTCAAGGCACTTTCTTTTAACTAAGTTAAGAGTTAACTTATTTTAAATACTCGTTTTAAATATATTTTTTATTTTTAATGTGTTTTTGACGATATTTATCTATTTTCATAGGTATTTTACATTAATTAAATACCTAAATACCTATACCTATATACCTAGGTATTTTCTAAAGAAACATAAGTAAACGTATTTAATATACTCAGTTTTACAAATTTCATTGTTGTTTATTTACGTACTTACCTAAAAGTTGCCTGGAATAAATTACTACAATATATATGTATGGTTAGGATAAGCGCAGGTTAGGTGGAATAATGTTATGGGGCTTACAATTACAACTGAGGGCAAAAAAAAATTATAATTTCACTCTTGTATGAAAGATAAAATAAAATTATACTGATAAAATCGATGGGGCAGAAAGGGTCTCTAATAGCGACCGCGGGCCGGAAGACGTAGTGGGAACTGGTGGACTGAAAAAATCTGAAAAAAAATATATATTTTTAGGTACCTTCTTATTAATTAGGTACTAAATCCTAGCGCACAAACAATCGCCGAACAATGCCTTAAACTAATGCCGAAAATGGTCTAGCCATCCTGATGTCAGAATGGCCGATCACTTTATTTTTCAATTTTATTTATAATACAGAGGTAAGTACTAATTATTTCAATATAGGCACTAAATAGTACCAATTGGGTACTAAATAGTACTAATTAGGTACTCAATCTGTGTGGTGTCCAGACATCCTTGCAGGAATTTAGATGCAGGCTCAGAGCCGTGCTGAGTGGAAGTCAAAAAAAGTATCAATAGATGGCTTTGCACTTAGCATCAGCATCGTTCGTTGACTGTATAATAGCATTCTTTTATTAAGTGTTCCTTAAGCTTTTTACTAAAAACTGTAATTTTAAGTTCGTTTGTTTGAAGGCTTGTTTGAAGGTTTGCCTATGTTCAGCAGTGAACTCTTTCGGTCTATTAAGGCATGATAATTTTGCAAGAGACAAATAGAAAACATTTCAGATTTTTTACCACCTATTTTATTAGTGTTTTACTTATGTACTTAGAATATGTAAAAATTTAACACCTACATTTTAATTTTTTTGTATTATTTTATACCTATATCTTGCGATAATTACTTTTTTTTATTTTTTCGCGTGTCTAAGGTAGAGTTCACAAGTCTTTTTTTTTAAATAACACCCAACTGGCATAGACACCTTATATTTGCAGAACTTAGCAAACAAAAATAAAATTTTTCATATAAATAAGACGTACCGACGTAAATAATAAAAACAGGGAAACCGTGGTTGTTTTATTATTAAATTTTCGTTGTGCAACATGAAAATTGAAGCTGTTTTAAATGTTCTCAATTATAAACTTAAAATTAGTAACAGAATCAATAGCGCTCCGAAATAAATTTATTATCAATTTGGATCAAAATCGTAAGAACTTTCTTACGGTCAATACACTTACGAAACGCTATTTTTAAAACACTTAACTCGGGATTCAATATTCGGTTGCCCTGTACACTGTACAGTGGTGTACAGTGTACGACATAATACAGAACAGACAGCCCGTGATGTCGTTCCGACTTTATGTCGTTTCGACTAACATCGCCACAGTATTATGATATTTATGATAAGTCACTTTTACCTTTTGAAGCGGTCGTGTCTCAGTGCGGCTTGCGTGGTCACATCGATCACGCAGGTTAACTGACTACAGACACGGTCATAACCTGGATAGGATTGACTGTTAGTGGCATTTATCTCGACCGCTTCCGTGCTTCGCAAGGCACGTTAAGCCGTTGGTGCCGGCTGCTACCGCTAGCATTCGTTAAGCCATGTCAGAAGCCTTATAGGATAGGCGGCTTGAAAACTTCAGACACTGAGGTTGGCCACTAGTCCCACAACCTCCACCAATGCGGACTTGGCCCCCGTGTGTGGAGTATGGCCTAAAACCTTCCCGAGTTACGGGAAGAGACCCGTGCCCCTGCAGTGGGGACGTAATGGGTTGTTAACGAACTTTTATCTTAATACATACTTCGAACTATCATGCAGGTACTATCATGTTCATGTTTATTATATAGGTGGAGAGTGACAATTTTTATTTGCGATTTGAACAAAGTTGTTCAAACAAAAGTTGTTCAGAATGATGAATTAACGAGTCCTACTTACACCAATTTTGTTGAATCCTGTATACTGTATTGAATTGTAATAATAATCTTCATACATATAATATACAGAGAGTTAAAAAAGTGTGAAAGGGAATCTGAAAAATAATAATATTTGAAGAGCTGATTCTTTAAATTTTAATATTTTTCCTGTATTTTATACTTAATTCTAAGTAACTTCTTAGTGTCGTTTCGACTTCCGTCGCCTGTTTCAAAGAACCTCGCAAGCCATAAGTTAGAGAGTTGTCTGTAATTGCTTTTAAGAGGACTCGAATTGAGTTCACGAGAGTGAAGAGTTCGCCCGTATAGACGTGGAGTTATAATATTCAATATCTATTGACGGGAACACGCCATCCGGCTCGAGGGACCAAATTTTTAAACTTGACCAGTAAAAGAAAGATTTGAGGTTGCATTAAATTAAACAGGCATCAAAGCGATGTCAACCGATTACAATTTTCGGTACCCATATTTACCGATTAGTTTTTGGAAAAACGAGGTTTATAAAGACCAAAATAAAAATAATAAATTTATTTCAGAATGATCTAACAATTATAAATCGTCGTTTTGTTGAATAAACAAAGGTAATGCACCACGATATTTTGAAATCTGTTTATTCTTGATGATTTTACCCCGATGTCGAGAAGATACGTTCTCTACATCTATGAGCTATATCTATTATGAGTGCGAAACTTAGACTTGACACATGAAAAAAAGACTTTTTAGTCTCGAGCTTGACATATCGTCCCTCGCACCACTAAGTCACGTATCTCAGTTTTTTGATGATTTGAGTTAGGACTGCCACTGACTTCCTTGGGTCGTTCTCTATGTTTTCCTTTAACTCACGCTTCTGTATGAATAGTGGTTCTCATGATATTGGTATTTACATAGTTAACGTATCTCATAAAAATCCAGGAAAAAATTCAACTAAGTGACGTAACTCACTTAGGGTTTTTAGTCAAAACCTGTTTTAAGACTTTGATAAAATATTATATCGTATCTCATATAGGATTTTTAGTGAAATGTTATTTACTTAGGCAATGAGATACGATACGATATTATTATACTGTTCTTTATTTTGGCGAGAGATAGACGGTTGATATGCTGTTAGGCCGCGGGTGCACTCATCTGATCCGGTCAGATCCGTCAGCCTGTCGGTCCTCTTAAAAACTGTTAGATGTACGCGGGTGCACTGGTCCGGTAAACTGTCGGACGGAAACAGTCATTCCACCGTTTTACAGCGCTGCTGCACTCATCCGATCCGGTCAGATTCGACAGCTAAGCCACGCCTACCTATCGGTTCTGTAAAAACCTGTCGGATGTACGCTGCTGCACTGGTCCGATAACTGTCTGATGAAAACAGATATTCCACAGCTCCGCTCCGCATAGCAAGCGTCGTCGTCGCTTTGAATAGTGTTGTCTATTGTACGATAGAAAATGTGCTCGACTTTTACACCAACTATTATAATATTATGTAATAATTTTTACTCGTATGTTTAGTTATATTTATAGCCCATAGGCATATTGTATGAATCTATACGTAAGTATTTATTTTTCACTATCTTCCGCCCGTGTGGACTTCAGAATTGTGTCCAAAAAGAAAGAAAATATTAAGATAGTGCCATCTAGTGACGAAGTGAAAATTTTGAGTTTTTAAGCATTCCTACGGGAACTCTTAAGTTACCTACCAAATTTCATCCAAATCCGTTTCAGTAGTTTCGGCGTGAAAGCGGAACAAACAAACAAACAAACTGACAAACATACAAACAAATTGACAAACAAACAAACATCCATACTTTCGCATTTATAATATTAGTGAGATGAGATTAGTGAGATTAAAAATGCATTACGCTTAAATACTTGGGTGGAAACAGAACCTAAACAAGTAAATATTAAAAACTGAAAATCTAAATATTTTACATAAGTAGATGCTTTACACATTTTCTTAAATAGTATTTTTCACTTTGTACAAAATACTATAATATATTCATACATACATATGCATTTGCATATTCAATAACTATACATTAAACCTTAACATAGTAAGTAAAAACATGTCGATAAATTATGCACAACACTTCTTTTCGTCCGGTAAGAATGTCAGCATCGGACTGCGTCGGATGAGTGCATCATCGTTCATAGAAAATGTACAGCGACTAGTAAGAGCCGATAAAATAAGAGCCGCTTTGAAAGTCATCGGTCCTGTAAACTGTCGATGTCGGATAAGTGCAGTAGTACTCATACCAAATGTACAGCGACTAAATCAGACTGTGACGTCATCTTCTGTCAGATCTGACCAGATCGGATGAGTGCAGCAGCGCTGTTAGCCACAAAGTAAGTGTCGTCGCGTCGTTGTTATTGAATAGTGTTGTGCCCAGTACATGTGTGCTTTGGGCTTTTAGCCAACACCAATTATTGAAGTTGTTTTTTTTTAATACAGCGTAAAAGTATAAGTATACCTATGCTTGATTTATGATGTATTAAAACACTTGGTTACCTAGGTAGGTAACCAAGTGTTTTAATACATCTAAAATTGTGGTTTTCTCATAAAACTTTTCATATTAAAAATACCATATCATTACATGAAACTGCATATCGTCGGTGAGCAAACAACACCGCACAAGTTGATTTTTTATATGTATCGTTTCCGATATGAGAGCCTTTGGATGCAGGTTTTAAACGCAATCCTATGTACCTATAAGATTTAGGTAAACATATCGGCCGATAAGAAGCCGTTATTAAAAAAAATAACACTACCTAAGTATTTTTTCTGTGCCACCACTAATCAAATAGTTTTTTTGGGTGACTTGTAAAGTAGGTAAAAATAACATACGCGGTGTTGCTTGCTCACCGACGATATTCTAAAAGTGTATGTTAATAGGACCAAAGATAAAAACGAACCTTTTATTTTTTATTCAAAACGCATTACATTAAAATAAGAAGAGGCTTGGGTGGCTACAGTACAGAACCTAAATCAAATCAAATCAAAATCAAAAATCTTTTTTATTTAAGTAGATGTTTTACACATACTTTTAAATCGTCATATTATTCTACCTAGTACAAAGTTCCTACCACTCGGAACTTGTACACAAATATGTAAATATTATTGAAAATCAAAGTATTTTTATCTAAGTAGATGCTTTACACATTTTCCTAAATCGTATTTTTTTTCTATTAATACAAAATACCATAATAAACATACAAACATATGCATTTGAATATTCTATAAATTTATATTGATTTCTGTAGGTACCTATAAAACATTATCATATTAATATATATGTAAATCGATAACTAAAATCTAAATGTCGATGAAATATGCATAACACTTCATCTCGTCCTGTAAGGATGTCAGTGTCAGACTGTGTCGGATGAGTGCAGCACATTCATTGAAAATGTACAGCGAATAGTGAGACCGATAAAATAAGATCCGTTTTATAAGTCCGGTAAACTATCAGAGTCGGATGAGTACACCCGCCCTCATACAAAATGTACAGCGATTGAAACGGACTGTGACATCATCTGTCGGATCTGATCGGATTGGATGAGTGCGCCCGCGCCTTTAGGATGTTTGCGGGGGGTGAACGACGGTGGCGCAGGGAAGTTCTGGCTAATTAAACTATAGGACTTGGTGATAAGTAGTTCTTTAATGATTGGTTATATTTTATTACATATAGGTGGATACACCCTGTATATTATGTAACAAACCTTTTATGTCGGAAATTTTCCTATTTTCATAATAAAACTATGATCACTTTGGAGTGTTTATTTTCATAAACTAGTGTAACTGTATGATCGTAAGTGGAAAATTATTCGGATATTGAAAAACAAAGTTTTCACAAAGTCTCGTATCTGTTTTCAAAAATAAAAAAAAATATTACAAATACAATTAAGTGAGTAGGTAATATATCAAATGAAAGCAGAAACTTTACTCTATATATAGGTATATTAGATTTATTTCAGCATGTCCTTGGAATTAAAATATAATAGAAGTTTGAAATTCCCTAACTGAAAAACGGTTGTTTTGAAGAACTTGCAAAAATGAGATACGTGAGTTAGTGGTGCGAGGGACGATATAGGGTAGGGTAGATACATAGACAAAAACGAACAGGCTTAAAACTATTTCGTTGGGGTATAAAATAAAGACTCTTTAGTATCAGGGTATACTTTAGTGACAGCAGTGACTCAAACCATCCCAAAATATATTATAGAAACCTAATGAAATGTAAAAAAACCGGCCAAGTGCGATTCGGGCTCGCGCACCGAGGGTTCCGTATAAATTCATAATCACACGTATCTTGAACTCTAAGTATATCAAATACTCAGGCCTGCAATCCCTTGAAGCTGTGTCAAAAAATCAAACTTCTATGCCAACGCAATCAAAAGATATGGCCGTTTATGCCGCATATTTTGACACTCGCATGCTAATCAAAACCTATAGGGTACTTCCCGTTGACCTAGATTCATGAAATTTAGAAAAAGTATTTGATATAAATTTAAACTTGATATGTCTACACGTTCCTGAGAAAACGGGTCTTGACAGACGGGCAGACGGATGGACAACGAAGTGATCCTATAAGGGTTCCTTTTCTCCTTTTGAGGTACGGAACCCTAAAAACATAATGAAATGTAAAAAGACGTGTCTAAGAAGCCCGTCAAACACCGACGACGGCGGCGTAGATATACGAAAGACGTTTTAGTAGGTAATAGGATTATTTTTTTCATCGAATTCTTTTGTATTCTTGTAAGCTTGTTAGGAGCTCAGAATGACGCGTTGACAATTGACAGATTTTTAATACCTATTCGTCTAAAGATAATTAGTGTGTTATTCGATAAAGATGCATAAATGGAAAGGGGTGAAATGGGACCGAATATTATCGAAAAAAAATAATATGAAATAAAAAATATGTGGTTAATTTTTTATTGATTTCCTTTAATCAACGGAAAATGACATATACAGGGTGTAACAGAAAGGTGTGATAATACTTTAAGGTTGGCTTTTACCCATCAAACTGAACAACTTTTGTTCTACAACTTTGTTCAAATCGCAAAAATTGTTTGGACTTTTCATACAAATCGATCAGCTGGCGAACCAAGATTGTGTGAAAAGTCCGAAAATTTCTTTGCGATTTCAACAAAATTGTAGAACAAAAGTTGATCAGTTTGATGGGTAAAAGCCAACCTTGAAGTATTATCCCACCTTTCTGTCACACCCTGTATATGTATCTTTTGAACTACTATAGATAGTTAATTCATTGCTGCTACTCCTGATTCTGATCAACTTTCCCCAAGGAACCCATAGTCAAATCCCAAAAAATTTTTGGACTATATTCATACAAATCGATCAGCCCAGCGGCCAAATAAGCATGAAGAGTCCAAAAATTTTTTTGCGATTTGACTATGGGTCCCTTGGGGAAAGTTGATCAGAATCAGGAGTAGAAGCACAGATTAGAATATGACGCACGACTAGATTTATATTCTGTACCTATAGTTGTACTTAGTTCAATAATTGACCACGCTGAATACGTTAAAAACAACCGACTTCAATCGCAACAACTCCAATTTTGCTATGTTTTTTGTTGATTATTCAAAAATCGCTGAATCGATTTCGATAAAATTTATATGGGACCAACAAAAAAAGAATTTTCCAAATCGGTTCAGGCGTCTTCGAGTAATCGGTGAACATACATTAAAAAAATATTTATAAAAAAAGATTCCGACGAATTGAGAACCTGCTCCTTTTTTTGAAGTCGGTTAAAAAGGGGCAGCTATTTCTTGAAGAAAGTAGATGCTTCAGAAGCGCGTCTTATAAAAAATACACTTTCAATCAAAAACCTAATTATTTCAAAGCGCTATCTACACTGGTGGACTGAAAAATCGACTCAAGATTTGTTGCTCGAAATTTGAACAAAAAACTCAGTCTACAAAACTGCTAAACACTAAAAGCAAAAAACTAGAAAACCATCAAACTAAAATCATAAACAGCAAACACACAGTTTTTGAACTTTTGGTTTAGTTTTATTTTGCTAGATTGAATTAATTTTCCAAAAGTCGTGCATGAAACTTTGAGTCGATTTTTTTGTCCATGAGTATATTTGTTATCGACCTAAAACTACCTAGCGCCCTCTAGTTTTAATTTTAGAATAAAAATTGAGAAACGATTCTTAATTTGAAGGTTAGCAATCTATTTGGGCCAGAGTTTTAAGTAAATTTGTCCTTTTAAGGAACTCAATCGAACGAAAAACGTCTTCAAATTTCTTATCATCAGAAAATATCTATAATTTATTATCAGTATATGTATATGTTCGATCCAGTACAGTTGTTTGCGTTCCCACGGCAGTAGTTGACTCAGCGTGTGTTTGACCACTGTTCGTTCATATTTGCTCAAGATGACAAGCTGACTAAAGTAACAGTTCAAATTGGTCACTGTTTCAAAAGAAACGAACGTTTGTAAGTAAGGAAAGAACGAAAGAAAAGAAGTTTTCGAGAAACACAGTGTAAATCTGTAATTACAATATTTTTAATCAATAAATAAGAACAAAACTACAACTAAATTTTGGTCATTTCATTAAGGCTTAAAAGAGAACAAATGAGCCAATACTTTAAGAACTCTACGTCAAATTAAAACGTTAAAAACAACATACTTCAATCGTAACATCTACAATTTTGCTATGTTTTATTTTGTTTTTGTTCATAAAAAAGCGATGAATCAATATCGATAACATTTATATGGGATCACCTTTTAAGTATGACCTACCAAACAAAAAGAGAATCATCAAAATCAGTTCATAATTGGCGGAGTAATCGCGTAAAAACACACAAAAAAAACATATACAGTCGAATTGAGAATCTCCTCCTTTTTGAAGTCTGTTAAAACTAACTACAATATGTGAAGAACGGATTTTGGGCTTCTTCGGCCACATAATGCGCTCCCCATGCCCTGATCTGGAGAGAACGATTATTCTAGGGCAGATGGAAGGAAAACGTGCAAGAATAAGAACACCAACGAGATGGTCCGATACCGTGAAGAGAAAAGTGGAAGTCAGTCTGCATCAAGCCGTCCACTTGACCCAAGATCGCGTCCAATGGAGGATCACGTGTGTTCACGATCCTCAGCAATAATAATGGGGGAACGACAAAGATCCTTCATATCGAAATCGAATATTCTTCTCGAATCGTCGACTGCCAGGATATTTCAGATCGGCTTGACTCCCTGGCGCTGCGTAGAGATGTAGCCTCGCTCTGCATTCTCTATCGCATGTACAAACGGGGAGTGCTCCGAGGAATTGTTTGGATTGATCCCTGCCGCCTCTTTCCGCCATCGTTCTACGCGACAACATATTCATCCCCATCACATAGATGGTTGGCAGTCCACAACTATGCGTTTCACTAGAAACTTTCTGCCTCGCACAACCAAACTGTGGAATGAATTGTCGCCCGCGGTATTTCCGGACCGATACGACATTCAAACCTTCAAGAAAAGAGCGTACTTCCAAATCAAAGGCCGACAACGCACTTGTGACTCCTCTTGTGTTGCGGGTGTCTATGGGCGGCGGTAATCGCTTACCATCAGGTGATCCGTCTGCTCGTTTGCCGCCTATCACATAAAAAAAAGAATAAGATTTAGGTTTCAAGACGTTTCAATCTGAGCAGGGCGATTCGTGGTAGAATAATATCGACAGTAACGCTACTCATTTTGAGTTAAAATTAATGAGGTACAATACAAGTGAGATAGAAACATTTTTGGTCTCTCCATACCAAAATTGGCAGTCTGACGATCGATTTGTATAGCGAATTCAATTTTTTTTTTATGTGGTAGAACAAGTCGTTTTGACCCAAATTAATAATAGCCTGGCTATATAGTATGTTCATATTCGCCATTAAAAAAAGCGTTCTATAGCTGAGATAGGAACTTACTAACTTTTGCCCGCGGCTTCGCCCGCGTGGATGTCGCTTTATGACTGTCTCTAAGGTATCCTACGATTCCTACGGGAACCATGCATTTTCCCGGAACAAAAAGTAGATTATGTGTTAATCCAGTATTTAATCTATCTGGTTACCAAATTTCATACAAATCCGCTCAGTAGTTTCGGCGTGAAAGTGGAACAAACAAACAAACAAACATCCATACTTTTGCATTTATAATATTAGAGAGATAAGATTCAGAGGCATGGAAAAATGAGGTTTTTTAATTTTTTAACTGCCTAAAAATACTAGCAAAAATAAAATGTCTGTCGCATGCAAAAATGCGGGAAACGGCAATTTTCAACACCTGGCGCCCAGTTAGTCTAGACGGGAAGTTGGTAGACTGAATTTTTCACTGGAACTGCATTAGAATTTCAATATAACGTGGTAAGACTATTTTTAGGGTTCCGTACCCAAAGGCCAACGGGACCCTATTACTAAGCCGCTGTCCGTCCGTCTGTCTGTCAGCGGGCTGTATCTCATGAACCGTAATAGGTAGACAGTTGAAATTTTCACACACTGTGTATTTCTGTTGCCGCTATTACAACAAATAATAAAAATTAAAGGGGGCTCCCCTACTAGAAACGTATTTTTTTTGCGTTTTTTGCTCGAGCTTAATCATGGCAACAGGTAGACGCTTGAAATGCTCACAGAGTTTGTATTGCTATAGTCGCAAAAATAATAATTAAAAAATCAAAGGGGGTCCCCTTACAAGAGACGTGTTTTTTGGAGATTCTTGTACGATGGTACGGAACGCTTCATGCGCGAGTCCGACTCACACTTGGCCGGTGTTTTATCCACAAATTGGTAATCCCTTGGCATCATTTCTAATAAGTAGGTTTTTAATCTTCTACCTTCTTCATCATCGTGTGACAAAAAATACACAGTTTAACTGTACTTATAGTTGGCGAATATGTTTATTTTAAAAAAAATTCGTTACCACTGAAATGTTTGCCCTGGCTGTGAATCGAACACACGACCCTCGGACCCAAATGCAAGTAACGGGCAAGGGCGGTAAACACAAATCCATCGAGTCAGTTAAAATAGTAACATGTCGTCCCTCGCACCACTAACTCACGTATCTCATTTTTGCAAGTTCTTCAAAACAACCGTTTTTCAGTTAGGGAATTTCAAACTTCTATTATATTTTAATTCCAAGGACATGCTGAAATAAATCTAATATACCTATATATAGAGTAAAGTTTCTGCTTTCATTTGATATATTACCTACTCACTTAATTGTATTTGTAATATTTTTTTTGATTTTTGAAAACAGATACGAGACTTTGTGAAAACTTTGTTTTTCAATATCCGAATAATTTTCCACTTACGATCCTACAGTTACACTAGTTTTATTATGAAAATAGGAAAATTTCCGACATAAAAGGTTTGTTACATAATATATATAATATATATGTTTTCAACCTATATGTAATAAAATATAACAAATCATTAAAGAACTACTTATCACCAAGTCCTATAGTTTAATTAGCCAGAACTTCCCTGCGCCACCGTCGTTCACCCCCCGCAAACATCCTAAAGGCGCGGGCGCACTCATCCAATCCGATCAGATCCGACAGATGATGTCACAGTCCGTTCCAGTCGCTGAACATTTTGTATGAGGGCGGGTGTACTCATCCGACTCCGACAGTTTACCGGACTTATAAAACTGATCTTATTTTATCGGTCTCACTATTCGCTGTACATTTTCTATGAATGTGCTGCACTCATCCGACACAGTCTGACACTGACATCCTTACAGGACGAGATGAAGTGTTATGCATATTTCATCGACATTTAGATTTTAGTTATCGATTTACATATATATTAATATGATAATGTTTTATAGGTACCTACAGAAATCAATATAAATTTATAGAATATTCAAATGCATATGTTTGTATGTTTATTATGGTATTTTGTATTAATAGAAAAAAAATACGATTTAGGAAAATGTGTAAAGCATCTACTCAGATAAAAATACTTTGATTTTCAATAATATTTACATATTTAGGTTCTGTACTGTAGCTACCCAAGCCTCTTCTTATTTTAATGTAATGCGTTTTGAATAAAAAATAAAAGGTTCGTTTTTATCTTTGGACCTATTAACATACACTTTTAGAATATCGTCGGTGAGTAAACAACACCGCGTATGTCATTTTTACCTACTTTACAAGTCACCCAAAAAAACTATTTGATTAGTGGTGGCACAGAAAAAATACTTAGGTAGTGTTATTTTTTTTAATAACGGCTTCTTATCGGCCGATATGTTTACCTAAATCTTATAGGTACATAGGAGTGCGTTTAAAACCTGCATCCAAAGGCTCTCATATCGGAAACGCAAAAATCAACTTGTGCAGTGTTGTTTGCTCACCGACGATATGCAGTTTCATGTAATGATATGGTATTTTTAATATGAAAAGTTCTATGAGAAAACCACAATTTTAGATGTCTTAAAACACTTGGTTACCTACCTAGGTAACCAAGTGTTTTAATACATCATAAATCAAGCATAGGTATACTTTTACTTTTACGCTGTATTAACAACAACAACTTCAATAATTGGTGTTGGCTAAAAGCCCAAAGCACACATGTACTGGGCACAACACTATTCAATAACAACGACGCGACGACACTTACTTTGTGGTTAACAGCGCTGCTGCACTCATCCGATCTGGTCAGATCTGACAGAAGATGACGTCACAGTCTGATTCAGTCGCTGTACATTTGGTATGAGTACTACTGCACTTATCCGACATCGACAGTTTACAGGACCGATGACTTTCAAAGCGGCTCTTATTTTATCGGCTCTTACTAGTCGCTGTACATTTTCTATGAACGATGATGCACTCATCCGACGCAGTCCGATGCTGACATTCTTACCGGACGAAAAGAAGTGTTGTGCATAATTTATCGACATGTTTTTACTTACTATATTAAGGTTTAATGTATAGTTATTGAATATGCAAATGCATATGTATGTATGAATATATTATAGTATTTTGTACTAAGTGTAAAATACTATTTAAGAAAATGTGTAAAGCATCTACTTATGTAGAATATTTAGATTTTCAGTTTTTAATATTTACTTGTTTAGGTTCTGTTACCACCCAAGTATTTAAGCGTAATGCATTTTAAGCTCACTAATCTCATCTCACTAATATTATAAATGCAAAAGTATGGATGTTTGTTTGTTTGTCAATTTGTTTGTATGTTTGTTTGTTTGTTTGTTCCGCTTTCACGCCGAAACTACTGAAACGGATTTGGATGAAATTTGGTAGGTAACTTAAGAGTTCCCGTAGGAATGCTTAAAAACTCAAAATTTTCACTTCGTCACTAGATGGCACTATCTTAATATTTTCTTTCTTTTTGGACACAATTCTGAAGTCCACGCGGGCGGAAGAAATACTTACGTATAGATTCATACAATATGCCTATGGGCTATAAATATAACTAAACATACGAGTAAAAATTATTACATAATATTATAATAGTTGGTGTAAAAGTCGAGCACATTTTCTATCGTACAATAGACAACACTATTCAAAGCGACGACGACGCTTGCTATGCGGAGCGGGCGGAGCTGTGGAATATCTGTTTTCATCAGACAGTTATCGGACCAGTGCAGCAGCGTACATCCGACAGGTTTTTACAGAACCGATAGGTAGGCGTGGCTTGGCTGTCGAATCTGACCGGATCGGATAAGTGCAGCAGCGCTGTAAAACGGTGGAATGACTGTTTCCGTCCGACAGTTTACCGGACCAGTGCACCCGCGTACATCTAACAGTTTTTAAGAGGACCGCCAGGCTGACGGATCTGACCGGATCAGATGAGTGCACCCGCGGCCTAACAGCATATCAACCGTCTATCTCTCGCCAAAATAAAGAACAGTATAATAATATCGTATCGTATCTCATTGCCTAAGTAAATAACATTTCACTAAAAATCCTATATGAGATACGATATAATATTTTATCAAAGTCTTAAAACAGGTTTTGACTAAAAACCCTAAGTGAGTTACGTCACTTAGTTGAATTTTTTCCTGGATTTTTATGAGATACGTTAACTATGTAAATACCAATATCATGAGAACCACTATTCATACAGAAGCGTGAGTTAAAGGAAAACATAGAGAACGACCCAAGGAAGTCAGTGGCAGTCCTAACTCAAATCATCAAAAAACTGAGATACGTGACTTAGTGGTGCGAGGGACGATGTGTGCTGTAAGTATAATTTCTTTAATTTGATGTGTTATTTCTAGAATTATATTATGGGTACTGAATACCTAAAAGAAATATTTAACTATTACTAGCTTTTGCTAGCGGCTTTACCGGCATAGATATCGTTTTTATACCGCCGTGAACATAGCCGTTCCATTTCTCGAAACTCAAGTTTTTTAGCTTAAATCGTTAGTTCCGATTTGTTCAGCCAAATTTCGTTTGTTCCGTCACATTTTTATATCTATCCTCGAGTGAATGTATTTTTCCAGATCCCCTTATACTCTGTTCTACTACAAATAAACAAGGTTCTAAAGCTTCTTTGGCCAAGGGTCGCCATGAAAAGGTTGTCGTGGAAAATGATGACTAAAAGAAGTACTGGGGCTGAGAAGAACTTTATTGTTCCATGGTCGGATATATAATGAATAATGAATTAATTATATTATTAATATTACATTGGTTTTAGTAACTAACTATTGTTTTATAATATAATGCAACCGCTGTGTGGAGACATCTTAACCTAGTTAAGAGTCAGCACCAGTCGGTTATTTTATGTTGCAGTAAAACTCGAGGTTTCGGCATATTACACATTCATACTTTCGCATTTATAATATTAGTAAGAAGTAATATTATTCATTATTTTAATTTTACAAAGCGTACTTCTATAAGCTAGCTTTCTAAACCCAGGAGGATTATGATAATAACTCCGTAAAAGATTCCTCCATGACAATAATTCAGTCTGATCGATAATTTATGCAGTATGCAGATGTAATTCACCCATCACTATTTGAACAGGTTATCTCGGCGGTGCAGCGAATTTGAAATTTGAATAGTGATGCGACGCGACGCGCGGGGATTTATCGATGAAACTTATTGCGTCACATGTTACTTGGCCTGTAGGTATTCGATCGGTTGACTGTAATTAATTGTGTTTTTTATGAAATAGTTCTTTTATTAGAACAGTAGAAAAACTTATTGGCTTGGAATTTCTTTAAAATGAGTATGGAAACGACTATACGAAGTTATGACGTCTAGTTAATTTTTTAGTTTTTTTTTGACATTTAATAAAAACTAACTCAGATGATTAGCAGACAATATACAAAATGTCTATTAATTAGTGACAACTGTACTTTTTGCTGTGAATTTATAAGGTCTTTCCTTGAGGGAAAAGTTGTTCAGTTTTCTGAGTATCTATAATTCTATACAGCAGCTACAATTTATAACATTTGGCAAATATCAAGTCTTAGAATTAGATCTTAGTGTTAAAATTATAACTTGAATTAAACTTATCGTCAAATATTGTATGAAAATGAATTAAAATTGATGTGAAAAACGAGTTTTTTTTAGACAAAGCAAACCAACTTCAGTCAAAATGTGAATTCAAAAATGAAGTTTATAGCTGACTATACGAGGTTTTTAGAAGGTTCAATAAGTTTTCCGATCATATCTACTGTCTAATTATCAGTTATTTCTAGAAGTTTCTAGAAAATTATCGAGTCACGATATCGGGAATGTCGATAATTTCCCCTCCGTACATCTGGCACTATCTTCAAATGCAGCGTATGTTTTTTTGTTAATAGCACATTACAGTAAACATTTATTGCACCCCTAGATAATTATAGTATCTGCATCAAAAATATGAAAAATATAAAATAATGGTGTCGATTCGGTGTTTATGATTAAACTATTTGACAGGGACTAAACTAAATTTAAGCGTCCTGCCCTTGTCTTTTCGATATAGAAAGAAAAAGACAGAACGCTTAAATTAAGTCCTGTCAAATAAGTTTAATCGTGAAAACCGAATCAACGCCATGGTTTTTCAATTGGTTTTTTATCAGTACATTGCAATATTAAATTTATAAAAAAAACATTATGACTAAAACTTTTTAAAATAAAATGTTGTTTTTGATATTTCATAAAAAAGTAACTGCAGTCAGTGTACCCTATTGCCACAGGAATAAAGGGTATAACAAGGTATAGTGAACCACCTTTAAGTTCCTGGAATTGGTCTTTTTACTTCTCTAATTTAAGAGCTGGGTGCTTGTCGATACAACTCACACCATTCACTCCTATTCAAGGCCTTTTTTCTTGACTTATTTGTACGATATCACGTCAATCTTCCTTTTATTTGGTCCATTTAACTTGTCCTCTGTCTTTCTCTTCCACGCTACCCTCTGTTCAATGTTTCCTTCCTTGACGTTTTTGATGAAATCGTCATGTCGTATGAGATAGCTGATTATCTTTCCTCTCCTATTCTCAACTGTCATTAATAGTCTTCGGTCGCTCTTTTTACACCCTGTATATTTTGTTTACATCTATTATGTTTGTACTATGTATGTCTACCCGAATTTTGTAATAACATGTAAGATTTTTATTTGAAAAAATGTGTTGGAGTTTCTTTTTAACCGACTTCAAAAAAAAGGAGGAGGTTCTCAATTCGTCGGAATGTTTTTTTTTTATGTACGTTCACCGATTACTCGAAGCCGCCTGAACCGATTTGGAAAATTCTTTTTTTGTTTGAAAGAGTATACTTCATAGGTGGTCCCATATAAATTTTATTGAAATCGATTCAGCGGTTTTTGAGAAAATCAACAAAAACATATCAAAATTGGAGTTGTTGCGATTGAAGTCTGTTGTTTTTAACGTATTCAGCGTGGTCGATTATGGACTCGACGTTTCTTCTCTCTCCGCAAACACTTCCCGCAACGTTGTGTATACCAATTCCAAGCGGTAGGAACTTCGTATTAGGTAGATTAAAAAATGATGTGCGAAAAGTGTACAATGCTACCTACTTCGAATAAACATATTTTGACTTTGACTTTGACCTTAATATCACGCAATACATTATTATGAACTCCGATTGTATTGGTCTGTGGAGTTGTTTTTAACAGACTTCAAAAAAAAGAGGGAGGTTCTCAATTCAACTGTATGTTGTTTTTTTTTGTATGTTTGTTACGCGATGACTCCGGCAGTTATGGATTGATTTTGATGATTCTTTTTTTGTTTGGTAGGGAATACTTCAGAGGTGGTCCCATATAAATTTCATCAAAATTGATTCAGTGCTTTTTGAAAAAATCAATGAAAACTAAAAAATCATTGCAAAATGGTAGTTGTTACGATTGATGTCGGTTTTTAATGTGTTTAGCGTTGTCAATTATTATTATTATAAGTTACGGTCCTGGTGGCCAGATCATGAAATGACTGGCCATATTATTGAAGACCTCCGAAAAAACTCTAGGTTAGGTAGGTTACCGGTGTTAAGTATTATAAAATAGCCCCTCTATCGAAGCTCCACGACATTTGCCGCTTATAAAGTCACCCTGTATACTGAAGCTAATACTTACTATATTACTACAGCCACAGACAAAAGCTTAAGACAAATCGTTCGACGAAATTAGCTTTCTCCAATGGCCGTTGGTCAGTTGTAGTGTTGTGAGTGCCTCTACTCTATCGATCCGTCAATATTTGTGTAGCTAGTTTTGGGATTGTGTCGATAGTTTACCGAGATTATATCGATAAAGCACGGTTTAGTAAAAAAAAAAGACCGTATTGTTAAATAATTAAGAAATACTGTATTCGGTTGATGTGCTTCCCGCGTATGATTGTATTGTTTTAGTGTTATGTTAATGTAAAATTTTGTTTTCGTTAATTCATTTATGAATTCGTTTGTATAAAGGACGAGACTCACTATGGATAGTAGATTTTTTTTAAATTCGCTGTTGTCACTATATTATGCCACTTTAATGACACGGTAAAAAAAGCCTTAAAAAGTTTTGACTTTTTGGGTCGGTGAGACTGGTATAAAAGTAAGTTTTGCCGCGGCAGATAAATAATGCTTTTGCAGGCATTTACGTTTAAAAACCGATTCAATTTAGTTTCAAAGTGTCAACTCGAAAAAACATACTTTAATTTGACTGACTCGGTGGCTAAGTGGTTAGCGATCCTGACCTCTGATCCGAGAGTCGTGGATTCGATCCCCACACAGGGCAAACTTTTCTGTGGTGAGCAGAATTGTTTGCTCTGAGTCTGGGTGTATTATATCTATATATGTATGTATTTAAAAGTATTTGTGTATGTATATCAGTCTCTGGTTCCCAAGATACAGGGAATCCTAGTTTGGGGCCAGATGACCGTGTGTGATTTGTCCCAGATATTATTATTATTATTTCAAAAACACGTACCTAGTTTCCTTTTCAAATCTTTGTCGACCAGCGTCGTTTTCGTCGTCTGTTTACATCTATATCGATATACCAGCACCCAGACATCGTCACATCCCTATTCCTGAAGAGCCAATAACTCTGTGACACCAACGTTAACGCGATACGACATCCACTCAGCTTTACGAGATATCTGTTTTTTTATTTTTTGTTTATTTTGTTTTGGGTTTTGAGTCTTTGAAAGGACAGACGTTTGAAGTCTTAGAGAAATTTGGCTCAGGTTGAAATGAATATAAGGCTAAAGATAAAGGTGGCCTACTCACTCCACATCAGGAGTTCGATGGTTCGATTCCCAGCAGAGTTCAAATCCAATATAGTGTTTTACTAATTAATACAATGCTCAGCAAATAATCTATTTTTTCGAACGATCGTTGAGATACCTAGTTAAAAAAACTATGTGATGTTTATCGGGTCCTTTTCCATAGACATTTTTTTGTTTTATTTTACCCCGAGATGGGGAAGGCAAAGGATCAGAACCATACAGCCTTTTTCCATAGACAATGCTATAAATACGACTGTATGAAATGGTATACAAGTTCAACATTGTACAACTTGATTCGGATGGTGGTAGAGAATTTTATTAGGGCTTCCCAAGATTGCCTAAAGCAATGAAGAATTTTACTGGCTGTCTTATGTTCGTGCCGTAGTACAGTAGTTACCCGTCAGGCTTTTAAAATTCCCCACCATCAACCATAGCAAACCCTATAAAGTTGGATCGGAAATCGAACCTGCGTTCTCTTGATTTGAAGCGAATAGAACTAACCTTGACCGAGTCGGTGGCTCACTGGTTAGCGCTCCCGACTATTGACCTGAGGGTCGTAGATTCGATTCCCACATAGGACAAGCAGATTTGTTTGCTATTTGTCTGGGTATACTGTACCAATTTAGGTACTTATATCCTAGGTATTTAGAGGGAATCCTAGTTTGGGGCCAGATGATCGTGTGCGATTTGTCCCCGGATATTTCTTTATTTGATAAACGCGGTTATTCTTTGAACATTATAGCGATCTAGCTGTCTTCATAAACGCTACAATCGACAGACCCCCTAGAGAGATAATCAAATCTTTTATAGGGCTATTATCAATTCGAAGATATAATATATTCGCTATTAGCAATAAAACTTTAGGACCCTTTTACAAACGGCGCTTGGAGAGAGAAAAAAAAAACAAAATTATGAAAGACTGAGTGAATTAAACCGGCTTCGTAACTTTTAATTGAGTTTTTTTCTTAATTTCTTCTGTATGTTTAAAACTTTTTCGTTTTCTAATTTCCGAGCTGTCAGATTGTTTGTTTAAATTTTCGAGTTTTTGACGAAGGCCAGTCTTTTATGGGCGAGCGTAGGAAATTCTTAAATCATAAATACTAATTGATGCTTCATTAACTTTTTTTTCCATAGATGAGAGTGGTCATGATCGCCTAAATATTCATGTGGATAGTGGCGTGAATCACTTATACACTCACAATTGGATCTCAAAAAAATCAAATGAAGTCAGATAAAAACATAAAAATATTTATTTTATTGAAATAGCACAAACACTTCATCGTTTCGATTTTATTATAACATGTGTAATTTTTTATTTATGAAAATGTCGATATAAATATAAGAACTACTATAAGAAATTATAACGTCATAATTTGTTATGTCAAATGTTTTAAGAAAAAATATATATATTTTTAACGTGTGATAAAAAGGATGTATTTCAAATAGGACCTATAATACCGAATTCTTCTGAATTATACTCATGGACAAAAAAATCGACTCAAGGTTTGTTGCACGTCTTTTGGAAAATTATCTCAATCTAGCAAAAAAAGACTAAACCAAAAGTTCAGAAATTGTGTGTTTACTGCTCATAAGCAGTAAACACACAATCATAATTTAAATCATAATTAAAATCATAATTTTAGTTTAGTGGATTTCTAGTTTTTTGTTTTTAGTGTTTAGCAGTTTTGTAGACTGAGTAATTTTTCAAAAGTCGAGCAAGCAATCTTGAGTCGATTTTTTTGTCTACCAGTGTAGAAATGGTTAAACGTAAAAGCTATAAGGAATGCCACAGCCCGTTAAGCCTTTACTTGAACATCAAAATCCGTAATCTACGCGGCGTCAGCTGTCATGATACTTGATACTGTCAATATTTGGATAGTGTTGTGACCATGTTGTGACAGTTGACAGTTATCGATAGTGCACTTATCGATAGGTTTGACATTACTAGGGTATTATTAGTCATATGTAGTTAAAACTAATAATGTCATACATAAGTGATTTGATAATGTCAGTTAAAATATTGATATTTAATGTAATTCTATAGACTCAAAAGCAAAAAAGGGGAAGTGAGCAGAAAAAGAAGCACAGGATATTCGGCTTTAGTTACAAAAAGTTTACGAAAATACAATGTAACTTTTAAATTTAACTTTCGTCTTCGCTAGTTTATTCAGGGTGTAAAAAAGGTGCCTTTCAACCGACTTCAAAAAAAGGAGGAGGTTCTCAATTCGTCGGGAATCTTTTTTTTTATGTATGTTCACCGATTACTCGAAGACGCCTGAACCGATTTCAAAAATTCTTTTTTAGTTTAAAAGGGTATACTTTACAGGTGGTCCCATATAAATTTTATCGAAATCGATTCTGCGGTTTTTGAGAAAATCAACAAAAACATAGCAAAATTGCAGTTGTTGGGATTGAAGTCGGTTGTTTTTAACGTATTCAGCGTGGTCAATTATGCTTATAAACAACATCAACAAAAATGTGTATTCTACTCAAATCGCAATCAAAAAGATTTTCATACAAAGTGATAACCTATTTGACCATTTGTACCCCACTGCGTCAGAAGGAGAGTTGTTTTCGAGTGTATGTATGTATGTATGTGTCTTTGGCATGTTCTGTAGCCTAAACGGCTTGATGGATTTTAGCTTGAGAGGTGCCGTTAGCTTCGTCTTGATCCCGAGAGTGACATAGGATACATTTTAATGCAGTTGTTTTTTTTTTAATATGCTTAGGTTATTTATACTGGGGTTCAAAATCTACTAATCCGAACTTTGTCCCCGTGTGTGGAGGATGATCTAGCCTTTCCTATATGCGATGAGATTCATACTACAGTAGTGGGGAGGTTGTTTGCATTATAAAAATCCGCTGAGCATTCTCACATTGACGAGAAACCTCATTGAAAACTTCCTATTAATTATCTGTAAACAAATTTCAGAATTTCGACCCAAAACCCTGGTTTCATTCACTGCAGAATGTTGAAAAACTCATTCAAAACCTCAAATGTAGGTAGGTAAACCAAGTTCCAAGTGACGCCACTGACTTATTTTATCTGTAATAAAGACCGGCTCTTGCCTTTCTAATAATCATCATCAGCCGAAAGACGTCCATTGTTGGACAATAGGCCTCCTCCATGGATTTCCACACTGACCGGTCCTGTGCCGCCCGCATCCAACGGCTTCCCGCAACCTTCACCATCTAATATTGCACTTAAAAGTTATCTTCTTTTACATTTAAGAGCACAGCTCTTGTCGGTGGAGCAATCTCCAACTGTACCTGTCCTCAGCGAGCATCTTGACCTCCCGATACGACACGACAGCGACTTTCTACTTTATCTGTTCCATATAATTTTGTCTTGGTCTTCCTCTTCCTCTTCTTCCCTCTATCTTCCCTTCTGTTTTAGTTTTTAGTTTGCTGCCATGTCTTATCAAGCGACCCATCATATTTCTCTTTCTGTGATTTTCCTTATGATTTTCAACAGGCTTCTCTTTTCTGCAATCAAGAATTTCTTTCTATCATTCCATATCCTCAAAAAGTTCTCATACCTACTAAAACTGTCATTCTAGTAGGTTATTTAGTAGGCCTGCCCCGTCTCGGGATTAAATACCACGAAAAAGGTTATGGTTCTTATAGGCCGCCATGACATGACCTATATTGACCTATTAAACTATTATAGTCGTAGATGATTCAGTTCCTTTTATGAAAACCTAGCAGCTTCCATACTTAAGCACATATTACAAGATTTTTATAAATTAAAAAATTGCGCACCTAATGAAGTTTTAAGCTATTAAGATTCTCTGCCATTTCAAAATAGTGAGGACTGGGCTCCACAGTCATGCTGAAAGACCAGTCTTTACGAGTAACATGTATAAGGTCTTTGTGTAGCTCTGTTTAATTATCGCGCGGCTGTTATGACAAATGTCCCATGTTTACACTCGCACAATGAGCGACCTATATTGTGAAAGGTCGGAGCGGTTAGTCCGGTTCCAGACTTGCGACTAATGAACGTATCGTTTTTGCACTGCAACAGGATTTTATAAAATCTAGTTTTATAATAAAAAAAGTGAATAAAAAGTTACAAAATAACGATTATCTGTTAAAAATTTAGATCGATAATAA
This sequence comes from Coleophora deauratella, assembly GCA_958295455.1. Taxonomy (NCBI): domain Eukaryota; kingdom Metazoa; phylum Arthropoda; class Insecta; order Lepidoptera; family Coleophoridae; genus Coleophora; species Coleophora deauratella. The sequence continues at coordinate 9,060,543 of OY282415.1, forward strand.
AGAAAGAAAGAAAATGGTTTATTATGCCAACAGGCTACAAAGCTACAAAAACGTTACAGAAAACTTAGGTTATTTAATTAGCTGCTGAACATGTTTGACATAAGCTCGTGCTTCTTTTAAACCATTTTTTAATTAAATTTAAATTAAAAGTTTTCAACGCATTTCCTCTAAGTAATGTTTCCAAAGAGGTGGATACCACTGCCTACTCTATACATTCATTCTAGTTTGGGGCCTAATCGCATTGATTCAACGAAAGTATTTTGCAACCCGACTATTTAGTCGCTCAGTAGTCGCCAGTGTGTGTTGTACCTACAGTGAAATTACACGCAAATGACAATGACTCCCGCACTACGTGACGTGTCCCTATCACACTTTAGTCACATTTAGAATGCGTAAATTAGTCCATCCACATACAAAATTTTACCAAATCTTTGCATGAGAACTTCGATATTTACACAGGTGAAATGTATCTAGCTGCCAATTGCATAAACACAATTTCTGTATAGAAAATGTTTCGATCGTTGCACCGTTGCGACGTACCGAAAAGAAGGAAAAAACAAACGAATTCATTTATAATATGATATAAGAAGAATGATGGAATGGTTTTTCCTGTCTAGAGACATGTGTAGTGTTATTCCAGAGCTTTAAAATTGTTTTGATGATTCTTTCTTTTTTTATTTTTTATTTTTTATATGGGATAGCTGGCAAGCGAGCAGACGGATCACCTGATGGTAAGCGATTACCGCCGCCCATAGACACCCGCAACACCAGAGGAGTCACAAGTGCGTTGCCGACCTTTGAAATGGGATGGGGGATGGGGGAATGGGGAGGGGGAGGGGGGGTTGGGCCTCCGGTACCCTCACTCACACGGCGAAACACAACAAACGTTGCTTCACGCCGGTTTTCTGTGAGGCCGGATTCTTTACACGAGCATGGCACGCCTTCTAAATAATTATTTAGTAATTACGCTGGCTATCTCACCCCACCTGCCGAAATGCAGTGCGTTGCTCGGTAACAGGAGTGCAAGAAGTGGCGCCAACTGTTTCAAGGCCCTCCTCCTAATAATAATAATATCTGGGACAAATCACACACGGTCATCTGGCCCCAAAATAGGATTCCCTGTATCTTGTGAACCAGAGACTGATATACATACACATATACTTTTAAATACATACATATATAGATATATATATAGATATAATACACCCAGACTCAGAGCAAACAATTCTGCTCATCACAGAAAAGTTTGCCCTGGGTGGGGATCGAACCCACGACTCTCGGATCAGACGTCAGGATCGCTAACCACTTAGCCACCGAGTCAGTCAATAAAATCCTACTATTAGCATTTTCCTTGCATCAGCCAGTACTTATTCTAATCTACTACTGTTCTGTGCATTTTTAATTAATCGCAAGTATAAAAGCACAGTTCTTATCGTTCTTAAACGTCTTTAAGGTGTCTGGAAGAAATCGCTTAATCTAATAAGGCCGTCTTTTCGTATCAATTAGTTTAATGTTGCTTTTGTGTAATTCTTATTGTTATTTTTATTGTGGTTGGTGTGCAATGAAGTATATTGATGTTATCTTACAATTTGTAATTAACAAATACCTTTTATACTCTCAAACTAAAAAACTCAGTTACTCTTCTAGTCAATTCTGTCGATGATCTTCGATCTTATTCTGACCAATGAATACAAATTATAACAAAATTGATAATTGAGCCCATATTACAAATGTTTTAATAAATTATAATTCCCATTTCTCCATGATAAATGCTCTGGAGTGCCGCAGGGCACCGTTTTGGGCCCACACGTCTTTCTAATTACATGTTGTAAGTTATTTATAATATGTTAGCTATTTTTAAACTGTCAGTGACTGAACTTAATTGGATTAGTTATTTATGAAGCAATTAATAAACGTGTGAATTATATTGTAAACATACAATAAAAACGGTGAAGGTCAAGATTTATTCAATAAGAGTTCTCGTAAACAGTTATTGAATTGAGAAATGTAATGTTTTATTATATTTAACCACTATGTAGTTGAGTATTTGATATACTTCAATAATTTATACGCTAATTGAAAAACTACACAATATTAATAATAATAATCGACAAAGCTGAACACGTTAGAAACCGACTTCAATCGTAACAACTACAATTTTGCTATGTTTTTTGTTTTTATTGATTTTTTCAACAAGTGCTGAATCAATTTAAATAAAATTTATATGGGACCACCTCTGAAGTATAACCTACCAAACGAGAAAATAATCATTAAAATTTATTTATAATTGGCGGAGTAATCGCGTAACATACATGCATTAAAAACAACATACAGTCGAATTGAGAACCTCCTCCTTTTTGAAGTCGGTTAAAAACTACACAACTCTTACAGATTTTTTTAACAACCTTGCGCTTCTAAGTCGCACCTAGTGTCAATATTGTTAAAAAAAATCACCCGACCGGAAACTGTGTGTGGTAAAAACAGTCTTTTTTCAATGGTGTTTTGGGTATTTTACAGTCGTGTGCTGTCATTATCATTAGTACAGACCTGTCTGTTACTTCATAAGGACTAGACTTCCAATTCAATTTAGACCAATTTCTTAATTATTTATTTTATTTAGAAACGAAATAAAAAAAATCGCCGTAATAATTGTTGTCCATATGGTAAAGGATTTTGTAACACAGAAACTTAGAGATTCCTGGAACTCTCTAATTACTATGATGCAAAAATATTCTTATAATGGCGCTTTAATTTACGGCACTTGAAGCCACCATTAATTACAAAGTTATATATATATATTTTTTTACCATCGATTGGTAAGCCCTTGGCATCATCTCACCTGGTGGTAAGTGACGATGATGCCGAAGATGGAAGCGGGCTTACCAAGATTCCCCAACGCAATGGGGAACTGGCTATCTTATCTTCATGCCGGAACACATCAATGCTGTTAACATTGATGTTTGGCGGCAAGACTTAGATAAGACGGTGGTAGCTAGCCAGGCGGGCTCAGAAAATGTCCTACCACCAACCAAACCGAGTCCTACAAAGTTGGACCCCGCCGAGAATCGAACCCGCGACCTCCTGATGTGAAGCGGGCGGACAAGCCAGCCACGGAGGCGGTCAGGAGGCGGTTATTTACACGTGCAGGCGTAAATCACAAAAAGCTCAAGAATATCAAATTTCCTCCAATATCAAATTCCGCCACGACCGATCTTGGTGGCAACTTTTTTTTTGTATTTATGGTTGTAATGATTTTTTTTAAGAACTGCTCCATGGTTAGACGTCAATGATCATTAGTGAACGTTTTTGGGATAGCTAAAGTGACGAAGTGTTGATTGATTCAGTAGAAGATAGAGCGCTCCGGTTTTAAAGCATTGGAATTTATTGAGGTTAAGATATTTTGTGCTAGTAGTTTGAATTTACTTTTTCCCGTTTCATCAAGTGAAAGGTTTTTCTATACTGCATTTGTTTAGGTACTTAAAAAAACGTAAACAAACTTGACATGTCTTTTTATTCATATGTGCATGTTTAAATTCTGATATTTCTTGCAAACGTAGGTACGAAGTTTCTTTTGCATTTCTATTAAACACGTAATACATTCTACTCGTTTGAGAATTTTAACAAGCAGGTATCAATAAAAAGACATATCAAGATTGTTTACGTTTTTTTAAGTACCTAAACAAATGAAGTATAGGTATGTATTATAGTACCTTATGTATGTATTTTGTATTTTATGGTTTTGCAAGATTCTTTTACATTTCCAGATCGAAATGGGATACCTACATTTTATGCAAGTCGGATTTGATTTTTTGCAGTTTTTTTTTTTGTAAAATTATTGCGGAATAAGTTAGCCAACAAAATATAAAAAACATAATATTTTTTTCAGTATCGACTCGGTAGAAGTAAAAGTGTTTGTTACCAAATGATTTTGGTTAATCATACAATAAAAAAATGAAATATTGAAAACCAAAGATTCAGTTTTGTTTTAATTTTCAGAACAGTCTTTTTGTTAGAATTTTTTTAAGGTTCTTTATGATGTTTCCTTTAATTTTTTTCTGTACCTTACAAACTTACTTACATTAATACAGTAACAATAAACAGAGCAATCTAAATATGTTGATAATGGACAGTGTTTTATGGTTATGCAAGTATTATGACGATAAAACTCTATTCAAAACAATACAAGATAGCTACTAAGCGCCTTCACAGGACAGTCTGCACAGGATGTAGCTATAACTGCATGCGATATTGATAAATACAGGGTGGTAAAAAAGTGCGTTTGAAAGGATGTGTTATCTACCTACCAAATTTCATTCAAATCCGTTCAGTAGTTTCGGCGTGAAAGCGGAACAAAAAACAAACAAACATCCACACTTTCGCATTTATAATATTAGTGAGATATTTCGGTCTTAAAGTCACCAATAGTCGTGCCAAGATATTGCAGTAAAATGTCTGCAAAAACGCAATGGCTAAACAAATCTGCTCATCACACAAACGTTTGTCCTGACCGGGATCGAACCCACGACTCTCGGCGTAGAATTCAGAAACGCACATTCCAGTATGACAATTGTGTATTTAAAAGAAGTTCCATAAAATATCTGATATGATTAAAACTGGGAGTTCTACATTTATTAACATAATATATACCTATTTTAAAGTTATTCTGATTCAGGTATAGAAACTTAATTTTCAGCTCTGCCAGATATTTTAAGAGCATTCTGTATTTAACGAAACCAAATAGGTCCAGGACACACGTCACACAATGCACCAGTTTTAAGAATCACCCTGTATAAACAATAAAGTCGATAACAAGTCCATGAGACGCACAAAGCGAACTGAACGGAGTGCGCATGCGTAAACAAAACAACAGACAGACGGTTATATGCGCGTGGGCAAACGATGTAAACGTATTTGCGTTAAGGGCATGACTGCTCTAGCGAAGAGCGTCTATCGTGCAATTTAAAAAACTTAAGCATTACAGTTCACAATGAATGAAGCGGTCGGTCGTGGCTCAGGACGGGTTGCGTGGTCGCGTCGATCACGTAGGTTAAGTGACTACAGACACGGTCAAAACCTGAATGGGTTTGATTGTTAGTGGCGTTTCTGTCGTTCCGTGCTTCGCAAGTCATGTTAAGCCGTTGGTACCGGCTGCTATCTCTAGAGACCTAATAGGTGTTTTAAAATTTTTGACACTCTGCTTGGCCACTAGCACTACAACCTCCACCAATCCGGACTTGGCCCCCGTGTGTGGAGTATGGATGGCATAATCTTCCCGAGGTATGGGGAGAGATTCACGTCCCTGCAGTGGGGACGATACGGGTTGTTAACGATATAAAAAAAGGGGAATCGGAGCCTTATGTTAGCTTGTGTTACTGTATTTAATACCCAAAGACTTCTATTATAGAAGTCTTTGGGTATTCATTCATTCTTTTTTATTTTTTTAACCAACAAAAAAAATTGAGCTGTTACTGTAACACTTCCCCTTAAATGATGTAGTGTTAATTCAAGAAAGTAACAGATTTGTTTATGACTTTATACAGAGTGTTCACTTATATGCTTACTTAACATTTGATACAGGGCGGTCAAGTTATAGTCAGTGAAGTGAGCACATGCTGTGCTAGGGACCGAGCTTATTGACTTTTGAACGATTTTTGAAATTGTCAACTTCGTGTCGACATAAAATAGTGTTTTTATTAGTTTTACTTAACACTTTACATATATCGGGTATCTAAATGTTGTATAGCTATGACCACAGCCACAGGTTACAAATAGTATGTTTTTGTATGGTTTAGAACGATATATTTATAATATAAATACGGTAGATGATTCCTTTTCATTACCTTTCACTTTTTAACCGCTTCCGTAGCCTAGTGGCTTGTCCGCTCGCTTCACATCAGGAGGTCGCGGGTTCGATTCCCGGCGGGCTCCAGCTTTGTAGGACTCGGTTTGGTTGGTGGTAGGGCAATTTTCTGAGCCCGCCTGGCTAGCTACCATCATCTTATCTAAGTCTTGCCGCCAAACATTAATGTTAACAGCATTGATGTGTTCCGGCATGAAGATAGCCCCCCCATTGCGTTGGGGAATCTTGATAAGCCCGCTTCCATCTTCGGCATCATCATCACTTACCACCAGGTGAGATGATGCCAAGGGCTTACCAAATGAGGGTAAAAAAAACTTTTTGTCATCTGTCAAAGCGACATTTTGTTCTAAAATGTTTGAAATACCAAGACGTGACGTCATAGGTTTTCAGCGTTTTTGAAATTATTTTGTGGTTTTGACTGATTTAAAAATTGAGGATGGACTACAAAACAAGTATGTTTTTAGTTTTTTTTACTAGGAAAGCAATTGAGTGAATTTTGTTTGAGAAGTAGATAGTTAATACGATTTTTTTTACTCAATATGAAATGAAGATGGCACTTAAAGACGCTCCACGTAGTGGTTTGCTGATGGAACTCGGAAAACGGAGCTGTCTTCCTTGAATCCTCTTCTTATTATCGCTTATCAAGTTATCTTATCACAGAATATGAAACACAACCATTTTTTTATCTGATATCTTTATTGAAACTATATCTTTTAGGATTTGTGTCCGTGGGGACACCTAATAAATCCTAAAACAGTGGTGTTTTTCTTCACTGGTGGGCAGGAGAACTTTCAAGCGCTCGTGTCTCCTTTAACGTAGTGGATCAGTTTTTCACGATACGGTAATAATTAAAAAAATTAACAGATGTGTTCTCGGTACAGAGTCCCGGCAACCAACCTCAGTTATGCCTATAGTTATACCTGTAAAACATTATCCTCTTTCTCAGTTAATTAAGACGCCACTTTACCTGTCATTTGTCCTCAAAATACTTCTTGAAACCAAAATTAATCTAGTACATTAACACGTCTGTTCAAGTCTCTCGTAAAACCGAAAACGCTTTCGACGACAGACTGAAGATCTCTTCGTTAAAGTTTATCGAATCATTGGCTGGCTTTTTTCACTCTTCTACAGGGTGTTAAAAAAAGCGTTTGAAATTTAAGGTGTTACTCAGAAACAAGTATAGAATACAGGAAAAATATTGAAAAAAAAAACGATCTACAATAATTTTACACTACTAAATCTGAATAGTGAATCAATAATTTGTATGAGAAACTGAAAAAAAAGTTGTAGATCGGATTTTTTAAACATTTTTCCTGTATTCTAGTTCTTGATTCTGATTCTAGTCTTGTGCGGGCAGTGGTCGAGACCGGACGCCGCCGACGCGACGCCGCGCGGTCCGAGCGGCGCGCTTTTGTTTAGAAATTCCTTTGTTTCGCTTATTGCAGGACCCTTGCACCCGAGCGCTTGCGCACCCTTATCGTGATGTGACGTGAATTAAGACTGAGTTTGAAAATTAGAAACTTTTAAAAATATTTTCCATAATGTCATATAACAAAACAATTCGCAAACCTGAAAACGCGAAGAATTCGATGGTGTTTCACAAAGGAGGAGATTTAATACCATATAGCCGAGAACCCGGTGAGACCTTTCTGATTTACAACGCATGACTTGAAGTATAATTATGAGTAGGCGTAGGCCAATGAAAGGTACTGGGCCAATGAAATCAGTAATTTTCGTTCAAAGACGATCTATCTTTGTTTCATATATGTTCTTTAATTGGTAACACAAGTTTCAGGTAATTGATGGTTTATCGTATGTATTGTGTGTAATATTAGAAATTCTTTATTTGTGTGACGTGTTCATATTAGTGCGATTGGGTGTTCCGTTATAAGTGAAGAAGACAAAAATCCGCGCTGAATATGAAGCCCACAACATTTTTCAAAAAATATATTTCGTGTATAAAGAAAGGAACTAACTGTTATGAATTCTTTACACAGAGGAAAATTCTGAGAACCACAAAACTTGAAACTTTAAGAGAAAAAAAAATACCTTACGTAATATCATAAGATAAAATTTAGTGTTTTGTGTGCATGTTGTTAAATATAGTGATCGTGAGTGAAGTGTATAATATATGTATATTAGATAATAAAAGTGTCATGTAGTACCAGTGGGCAAAAATTGTGCACCTAATACCTATTATAATACCTACTTAAGAATGTAAAATGTGTGTGAGTATTGTCATGAGATTCCCAGGAACACTAAAACGAAGTTATTATTCTCCACCGTTTTTTATGTTCTGCTGTCTCCGATTTTTGTAAAAGTTGCGCCGCGCGCAGCCAGTTTTCAAAAGAATCTCCACATCTGGCTTGGATGATAATAAAGTCAAGACTCTAACGAAAACCATTAGAGTGGACAGCCTAGCTACCAGAACAATAGTTTCGGATCGACTGAATATCATAAAAATTATGGAACATTTAACAACGAAGAAAGAACTCTGTAGAAAAATGTAGGGTAAATTATATGTATTTGTAACATGTAATTTTTTTACACAAATAAATGTATTTGTATTTTGTATTTGTATTTGAAATTATAAAAACAACAGCAAAAAAGGAACTGATGCGGACAAACCTTCGTCACGACTGTTGCAATGCAAGATGAGCAACTTTAAACTTTCGAGTTTCGTAAAAAAACCTACGATTAGCTTTCTTACGTAGGAACAAAACATCAACCAACCCCGAGATAAACACATCTGGCAACCATAAACTCAAGAAACGGCAGGCAAGCAACAATGAATATTGAGGCTTTGTGATTTTTTTCGGCAAGCATAGTTTTATGACTGCCGTCAATGCTAGGTCGTTATTACAAAGTAAGTAATCAAGAAGACCAAGTAAGATAATACGCTATATTCGAAAAATAACACCAAGAGCTTCTACACAACATGATCTACGATGAAAAATAGAGAGAAGAAATCACAACAGCTAGAAACTACTTTAACACATCGGCATCGGCTGCTGAAAACATATTTTCAATTCTTGAAACAACAAAGAGCTGAAAAACTACGAAGCTGACTTGAAAACTGATAACAGAAGATATCGTATAAAGGCAAGAAAGTCGAACATACCATCAACGCTCATCCCGCTAGCAATATCCCCCCTCTCCCTCATTACTATATTGGCGTCAGGCTGCATAGCCCGCTTATTGTGGTCGACTGGTTGCGGCTGGTCGGTCATCCTCTCCCATCCCAGAGCGTGTCTTTCCTTATAAACACTGCGCCCCCTGGTTTATCCGGCTTGCCCGGGTCAGTTGATACCGACTTGCTGGGAGTGGTGCCTATGTTCATGTTCTAGAAGGTTTAGACAGCATCAAAGTTTGGCGATATGAAGCTTCCAGGAACGCAAAGAGGAATCAATAAAAATAAGATGTTAAGTAAAGTACATTAAATAACAACGTATACTACATATAAGTTTTATGAGTGGAAATAGTGTTTTCTGTCAATTGTAAAATATTGTATAATCTCTAGATTGGGAGTGAAGTGTATACAACTATACAGATAATGCAGTGATAGGTGATACCGAATAAATGCACTAAATAATAAATTCATTAATTTTGCTGATATATTGCATTTAGACGAGACATGAGACAGCATTGAACTTTGGCGATGAGATTCCCAGGAACGCAAATAGAATGTGAAAGAAGTATTTTTATGAGTACCGCTTTCTACGCCTTACTGTATGTATATGTTGCGCCGCGTGAAATCATCTTTCAAAAGAATCGCCACATCTGGTCTGGCTTGGATGGTTATAAAGTTAAGATTCTAACAAAAACCAAGCAACCATTAGAGTGGACAGTGTAATTAGGAGAACAAAGCTTTAAGACCGATTCAATAACATCAAAAACTATGAGACATTCGAAAAAAAAACACGGAAGATACAACTCCGAAAAAAGGATAAACAGCAAGGACACCCCGATGCAGGACAATGAACAAAGCATCAAGTCGCAACGGAATAAAGAAGAAAGCTTATCCATCCGATATCTTGATACCGCTTAACACGTACACTGATAAAGCATAGAACCTAAAAAGACAGTACAATGAAATCTGAAGACACCCTTCTATTGCAACTACTTCAAAACAAGCAGTTATACTTTCCTCCCTGTATATATTACACACCAAGTATATTATCTATCTTCCCCATACTGGCTACACGATGACCTGAATTCGGGCTGGTTCAATCTCCCATCTCTCCTCATCCTAACTGCGCCGCCCTACACTCCTGTCCTATCTACGCCCCTCTCTGGTTTCTCGGGCCTCCGCGTCCTTGCTGCAGTAATGCTGGCTGGAGGGGGGCTTGAACTGAACTGAACTGAACTATTCTAGTTCTTGATTCTGAGTAACCCTTTAAAACAAACGCACTTTTTTAACACCCGTACACGACTACATAGTTATAAACTGCATTTTATTATTATTTTATGTGTCTAACAACAAAATATTTATTTCATCTTTGGTCTATGTTGTCTATCTAGGGGGCTCTTAATCAAGCTGACCAAAAGCAATCTCTAATCGAATTAACAACACAATCATAACCAATCTCTTTAGCGAAGTAACCGTTCTCTTGGGAACTTTAGTTGAATGCAACGCTGATCGATAAGAGGGAAGGCTACCTATAATATTATTGATTGCTCCGACTAAAAAAAGTATTTATATTGACTGACTCGACGATGGAAAGAAAGAAAGAAAAATAAAGTACAGTGAAACTGGATAACTGAGACACCAAGGGACCTGCAAATTTGTCTCACTTAAAGAGGTATTCCACTTAACCAGTGTGTCAAATATCCATGTATATTGAATTAATTAAAAGAAGAAAGAAAGAAAATTATTTTATTCGGTATTCGGCAAGCACAATTTACAGCATACAATATTTTAATCAATAAATAATAACTAAACTAAAAATAAATTGGAATTAAATAAACTAATAATAAGAATATACAGGGTGTAACAGAAAGGTGTGATAATACTTCAAGGTGGGCTTTTACCCATCAAACTGAACAACTTTTGTTCTACAACTTTGTTCAAATCGCAAAATTTTTTTTGGACTTTTCATACAAATCGATCAGCTGGCAAACCAAGTTTGTATGAAAAGTCCGAAAATTTCTTTGCGATTTCAACAAAGTTGTAGAACAAAAGTTGTTCAGTTTGATGGGTAAAAGCCCAGCTTGAAGTATTATCACACCTTTCTGTTACACCCTGTATATAACTATGAGTTGCCAAAATTTTCCTGGACTCAGCATCTAGACACGCGGAGCGTTTCCAGCCAAGTTCACGTCAAAAAAGAACTGGCGAGTAGCTCCGTGTGTAATATTACACGAACCATTTGGAGCCACTTTTGCCACCTTCATAACTCAAAATTTATTTAACATAAACACACCAAATTTGGTTTATGTATTAAGACTTCCTAGATAAACGAGCACTCAAAATTTTATAAACACAATAATAATATATAATACACTAGCCAAGTCAATGATGAGGTTAAACAGATCATAAGTTATTTGCTTTGTGTAAATAATTCTACTATTTAAATTTAGAAAGTCATATTCATTTTATTTATTTTATTTATTTATTTTATTGTTTATTGTACACTGATACATGATAAATACAAGGATTGTAAACGTAATTACAAATGGTATGCTTAACTCTGTAAGAGTTTTCTGCCAACAAACCAGTAAGTATGAGAGAATGGGATATAAACGGGTAAAGGCGTGTACAAATAAAGTAAGAGATCTGACAGAGCATTGAAATGTAGCAGTAAAAAACAAGAAATTGTGTTTTTTTACTTAAGAATGTTATACGTTCTTATAAATAAATTTCAGGATTATCTACAGAACTTGGCATCCATTTAGATCTCAATTCTTTTCTCAGTAAAGTTGACAACCACACCATATCATAATATTGAACTTGGCTCCCATTTTCACATTTATGTTTTTGATGCGATATATTATAATGCTGTGGTTTTGAGTTTCATACCCAAATGACTCAGTGTTTAGCGGTCCTGGCTATTGATCCGAGTGTCGTAGGTACGATTCTCATGCAGGACAAACATTTCTGTGATAAGCAGATGTGTTGCTCTGTTTGGGTGTAAAAACGTAGCTATGTATGTATATCAAGTACGCAAGGTAAGCAAGTACCAGTACCATCTCACAAGGTACACAAACTTGTAGTGAAGAGGCTCTGGTATCTCGAGTGACAAATACTAAGACACCTGAATCATCTCCTAACTGCCGGACAATAGCTACTGCAACACCAACAACCGCTACATTAACATCCGTAGCCAATGACACTGAATGGCCAACCTTGGAACCTAATGGTCATAAAGGTAAAACACCCAAGGCAAAACACCCTAACAAAAACAAAAACACAGCTCCCATCATACCCCCCAATAGACAACCTGAAGTCGGTGCTGTTCCTAGTAATGTAACGGTGAATGAAGTTGAGACTCGCCAAGATAAAGCTGACAGAGATGAATGGACAGAAGTAACGAGAAAGCGCTCACGATTGCCACCCTCTGTGGAAGTACTACGAGGAACTGCGATCCCTGGAACAACATCTCTGGAAGCAGCTGAGAAGACTGATTACCTTCACCTTTTTTATGTCAAGGAAGGCACAACTGATGTACAAGTACGCGAGCATTTGGCACATATATGTGGTAGTGATATGTGCACCGTCGTCGCATTAAAATCACGCGGAAACTATGCCTCTTTTAAAATTGGAATACCCTCAAATATGACACAGCGTGTCATGGCAGTTGAAAATTGGGCAAAAGACATATGCTTGAAACAATGGACGCAGAATTTTCGCAACTTTCGAAAGAAAAGCAACCCTGAACAATAGGACCACCAAAGCAGGCTTCACCATAAACGCATATTATCAGAACGTTCGTGGTATTAGAAGTAAACTTCTGCAATGGAGAACCAATATCAATACTGTGGACAACCTGAATTTACTTGCAATAACAGAATCGAACTTAAATGAATCGGTAAACGATGCGGAAGTCTGTGACGGCAATTGGAAAGTGCTGCGACGTGATAGGCGTACTGGCAATGGCGGTGGAGTACTACTTGCTGCGAGGCCCCCCCTTAACCTGGAGAGGATGCCTCATTACGAAACCCAAAATGGCGAAGATCTGTGTGCTCGTACTCTAATTGGTGGACAATATATTTATATTAGTGTCGTCTATATTACTCCAAGTGCACATGATGATGTATATATGGAATGGTTTGATATGATAGAACGAATTTGTTTTAAGCATGGAAGTGATAAAATTTTGATCTTTGGTGATTTAAATTATCATAGCGCAAGTAACAGTGCTTTGTTGTATTATAGCTGCTTTATGTCATCTTGTAACTTAACTCAATATAATGAAGAGCATAATATTAATAACAGAATATTGGATGCTGTATTGGCGAGTGCTGAGATGAGTGATGCTGTAAAAGTGCGTAGGACAGATCCCGGGGAGGAATTGTCCAAAATAGACCCACATCATCCACCACTGGCTGTGTCTATCAGGTACAATTTTTCAAAGACACCTGTGTTTGTATGTCCGTCTAATTTGGACAGGCTTACGGACTGGGACTTCCAAAAGGCTGATTTTCTTGAGTTGTATAACCGAGTTTGTAACATAGAATGGGCTTCGTTTTATGCTACCGAAAGTTCTGATACAGCAGTTCAGAGATTCAACAACATTTTATACGACATTTTCGAGCTTTGTGTGCCCAGAAAAGTTAGAAAAGTTTCTGAGGCTCGCACTTATCCAATCTTTTACACGAGATCGATTATTCAAGACATCGAAGAAAAGTCGAGCCTACATAGATTATGGAAGATGTCCAAAGATACTGGAGCACTGGAGAAATTTAAGTTCTTGCGAACCAAAATAAAGCGGGATATACGATCTGCACATGATTCGTATGTACTAAATGTCTCGCAGAATTTAACAAAAGACCCAACCCAGTTCTGGAAATATGTCAATACATTACGTACTCGCGGAGGCTTTGAATCTAAGGTAACGCGTGGCCAAACCGAATACCAGGGAGCCGAAACGGCGACAGCTTTCGCAGAACAATTCGAGTCTGTATTCCTACCTGAAGAGCCACTGCTTAACCCAAATATAACCAGTACTAACTCAACTAGTGATGCACGATATATAGACGTACAGGCCTTCACGTCAAATGACATACTCTATGCCATAAAGAAACTTAGGCCTAAGACTGCAGCTGGTCCTGATGGTGTTCCTCCTTACATCATTAAGGCTTGTGTAAATGAGCTTCTGGGACCAATTCAGTACATATTCAATTTAATTCTTGCCACGAGTGTCTACCCTACGGTTTGGAAACTATCGCGAGTTTCACCGATTCCTAAATCAGGATCTAAAACAAAGGTAGAAAACTATAGGCCAATAGCAATTATGTGTTCTCTGGCTAAAGTATTTGAAATGGTCTTACACAGCAGGCTCATGCCTCAATGTCTTCCTTTTATCACAGATTCTCAACATGCTTTTCTGCCAAAACGATCAGTATCCACTAATCTGGCCACAGCTGTTGATCTAATAGCTAAGGAAATGGAGAACAAGAAACAGGTGGACATCATATACCTAGACTTCCAAAAAGCCTTCGACAGAGTCGATAATGATGTTCTTCTGCTGAAAATGGGGTCCATTGGTTTCTCACCTCGACTTTTAAAACTCTTCGCCAATTACCTGCTGAACAGATTACAGTTTGTAAAATACGGACCTTATCAGTCTAAGCCCTATAAAACTCGATCCGGTATTAGTCAGGGATCAAACCTAGGGCCTTTACTGTTTGTTCTGTTAATAAATGACCTCCCAGAAGTGGTTCGAGAATGCACGATGCTCTTATTTGCTGACGACGTCAAGCTGATCAGAGCTATTTCCAAAACGAGTGACTGTGATCTACTCCAACGTGACATTGATGCAGTGTTTGCCTGGAGCATAGAGAACAAGCTGCACTTCAACATCAGCAAATGCGAAATGATGAGCTTCACACGCTCAGCTTGCCCTCTGAATCATCCCTATATTCTAAATGGTACGAACATTGTACGGGTGCCCACTGTGCGTGATCTAGGCGTAGTGTTCGACCAGCATCTGAACTTTCGGGACCATGCTAACCGAGTTGCAGAATCGGCAGCTCGACGACTCGGTTTTGTCTTGCGTAATGCTGCTCCGCTTACACTTGCTGCTACGCGAGCGTTATACTCGACGTTGGTACGCAGCGTGTTGGAGACAAACGCAGTGGTCTGGAGACCATTCGAAAAAAAGTACATTCTTTTACTTGAGAAGGTGCAAAAGAAATTTCTCCGTGCCTTATATAAAAAGGCGTATTACTATTACCCTTACCTGTACCCCACAAAATTTTTACAAGGGCAGATGGGCTATGAATCTCTAGAAACAAGGAGATCTTTGTTATCACTGAGATTCATCATACACATCTTTAAAAATAACATAGATTGTCAATATTTGGTGGAAGCATGCGTGCGACTTTTTGTGCCTGATAATTATTTAAGAGCTCGCGCACATCGGCTGCTGGCAGTGCCGGCGGCGCGCACTGCGGCCTACCAGCACTCGCCCGTGCCACGCGCGCTCGCGCAGCTCGCCGCAGCACTCGCCGAATCGCCTGAGGTCGATCTGTTTGAAACAGGTTTTGCTAGAACGATGCGTGAATGCCAGCGAGTGTTAGAAAGAAGTATGAATGACTTAGAGTTAGATTCCTAAATACCTTCTAATAATGTGTAAATGTTTGTTTAATTTAAAAATTATTTTCCTATGTTTCTTAAATTGTATTATTAACGTTGCAACGCTCTGGCTTTGCTGTAATGTTGTAAAATGTGTTTAAATAAATAAAATAAAAAAATAAAAAATAAAAATCAGTCTCTGGTTTCCGTAATACAGGGAATCCTAGTTTGGAGTCAGATGACCGTTTGTGATTTGTCCCGGATAATTATTACATTATTATTTTAAGGCTATACTTATTTCTATTATAAGAAAAAAATATGAAAATGTCATAGGTCTGCACAAGATCTGTCCCGTATATTTATAAAAAAACACAAAATTATTATTCTACAATTAGTTTTCAATTTATGGTAGATTTTTATCTTATCTATAACATTTTATTTGCGTGTCAAAAACGGTCACTCCTCATACCTTTACAGTCCACTGTCCACCCTAAGCCGCGCACCCTTCTGTGAGTTTCAACGTAATGTTTGACCCTTGTTTGACAGGGCCCTTAGAGGGGGTTGTTACCCTACTCGAAGCGCTTATTAAGTGCACTGTAACTGCAGAAGTGCAGATACAGATCTCAACATAAGTTTTTCAGTATCACAAGGTGACGGTTCAAGTTAACGAGTTCCTACACCTATTTGAAGCGGAAATTTCAGAAAACCCATAAGTCCAGTATTTATCCAAAATGTCGACACCCCAAAAACAAAGGAGTAATGTGATTTTTAGTTATTATTTACTTATTTACTGAATTTATAATAATGCTATTCTGACGACTTGAAAGCTCATTTTTAATACACTTTTGTACATAACTCATTATAGCACAAAATAAAGGGAAAATAATAAAGGTTCCGACAAAGAAATGAACCTGCAGCGATCGGTGGCTGGTTATTATACTAACTAAGCTGCATTAAAATGAATAACCGAAAAATAACTCAAAATATACCGAAAAATAATTTCATATTCAACAAACAAGCACAAGCTTGCTCTAATTACAATTCTACGAAAGAAAAACTGTACTTCCAAATAAAATACTAAACTTCCGACTAAATTACTAAACTTGCGAATATTATTATATTTAACTTTGCGAAAAACATGTTCCGATAATATAAACGTTTTCCTACGCTCTGTAAAAACTGTCTTAATTTATATTGTTATAACTTTTTTTACTCTCAATTGAAATGAAAACAAGTACGAATACCTATACAACCGCGCGAACCGCGCGCCCGCGCGGCGGCGCACTGTGGGCTGAGATTCGTCTTTCATAGACATTCAGCGTTTATCTTCTTACATATATATTTTTTGCTCGAAATGGGTACTATAGTTCAGGCTTATGCACACTTATATTGAAAAAAGTAATATAGTCTTGTTTCCAATTAATAAGATTTTTTTTTCGAAAAAAATGTATGGAGCTGACATGAAAAATAATAATATATTTGCTATCGCACATTTGGCCAATATTCTTTTATAGGTGGTTAATCTTTGAATTTTTTGAAGTACTTTAGTACACGGCCACAAGTGCGACCTATTTTTGAAAGATGATCAAAAATTATAAATATTTGAAAATTATTTTTGTACAAATGTTTTCTTTTATTTGAAACCAATGTTTATGAACACTGTCCTAATAATAAACCCTACTACTCACTCTCAATAATCCCTCAATAATCGTGACATAAGATAGTAAAATAAGAAATATTTCAATATTTTTAGAATTTAATTACATTAGTACAAAGGAAACCAGGACGTCCGACTAAGTCTAGACCGGCTCTTATAATACAATAATGAATGATATAATTATAAACTATTAGATTAAGCAGTTGAATGACTCGGTGGCTAAGTGGTTAGCGATCCTGACCTCTGATCCAAGAGTCGTGGGCTCGATTTTTCAAACACAGGGCAAACTTTTCTGTGATGAGCAGAATTGTTTGCTCTGAGTCTGGGTGTATTATCTATAATATGTCGATGTTTTTTTTTAATGTTGGTATTCTTCTTATGTAATGTCACAAGGTCATCGAAAATCCATATGACATAACTCACTGCATTACCGAAGGAACGGCGGCGTGTATTTGAGAAACTCCCAATACACTGACTTATTTTTTTCTCTCCTAATAATATATTATGCATGCTGGACGTATACGGTTTCTGAAATACCCGATTCATTTTGTGAAGTGCTTTATTGTTGAATACAGTAATGCTAAGATTGTTTGTTTATTTGTATCATTAAAGATGATTGCTCTGCACTATAGTGATTGGTTCATTTTGTAAGCGTTTTTTCAGTGTTTATTCTTAACACAAAAAAAAAGTCAAAATAATCGTTAACGCGGTGTCGGAAAAGTCTTAGAATATTTTTTGTTCTATTTCATGAGTAAAATCCCCCATTTGGGTCCTACATATTATACAGAATGTTAAAAAAGTGCATTTAAAATTTATAGAATGAAATACAAAATACAGGAAAAATATTGAAAAAATCCGATTTAATTTTTTTTTAGTTTCCCATATAAAAATCCTTGATTCACTATTCAGATTTAGTATGGGAAACTGAAAAACTAAATTGTAGATAGGATTGTTTCAATATTGTTCCTGTATTTTATACTTGATTGTGAATAACCTCTTAAAATTTAAAACTTTTTTGAACATCCGTATTTTGTCATACTGTATGTTATTTCCATACAGAAGCGACGATGGAAGGAAGCTTAGGGGCCGTCCATTAATCACGTGATGTTTTTTACCAACTTTTTGGACCCCCCCCCCTTCCCCCTGGTGATACGTGGTGAGGTTTTAGACTACACCCCCACCCAAAATTACGTGTATTTTTTTGGTAAAAAATATTATCTTTAAATACAGGTATAATGTAATTTAATTCTGGAAAATTAAGCACCGTGATAAAAAAATCCAGACAGACATTAAGGTTGCAGGTTGTTTCTGAGTTTTCTGACTGCCTGAAGCCGTTTCGAACCTTGAGAAGAGTTAAAAACAATATATCAACAACAGTCCGATGTTTGGAAATTACTTTAGAAATCGCGCGTTCAACGAAAAAATAAATACACGTGATATTTCAGTACACCCCCCCTCCCCCTTGTGTTATTTCGTGATTTTTTCTGAACCCCCTCCCCCCCTTATGCCTCACGTGATTAATGGACGACCCCTTATCAAGTTTCCTTAACGCCATGATCTTAGATCTTCCGATATAATAATAATAGTAATAATATCCGGGACAAATCACACACGGTCATCTGGCCCCAAACTAGGATTCCCTGTATCTTGGGAACCAGAGACTGATATACATACACATATACTTTTAAATACATACATATATAGATATAATACAGAGCAAACAATTCTGCTCATCACAGAAAAGTATAAGATATACATATTAATGTCGAAATATACACATTAATGCTGTTAAAACTAATGACTGGCGGCAAGACATACCTTTAAATAAAGTATCAATGAGAATGTAGAGAATACCTACAAATGTAGACCCCACTCGGGAATCGAATCTCCGACCTCCTGATGTAAATCGAGTCGACTAAACACGTTGCCAAGTCGTTATTAAGCCATGTCAGAGCCTGTAAAGACGGTTTAGAATTTCTGATACTTCAGTTAGTCACTTCTCTGCATCCTCCACCTATCCGGATTTGGCCCCCGTTTTCCCCGCAGTATGAGAAGAGACCCGTGCCCCAGCAATGGGGGCGATACGGGTTGTTAACGACATAATATCTTGAATCTGTCCCATCATACAAAAAAAAGAAATCCTACACAGTCGAATGGACTTCAGAAATTCGACCCATTTTTTGTTAACAATCAAAATCTGTTATCTGGAATGTGACCACAAAATCCCTTGTTTTTATATTTAAAAAAAAACATATGAAACAAAAACCACTACACAAAAAGTTTATCTATGATCTCCCAATTTGCTAAAAACGTTTTCTTTCTCTCTTTCATTTAAAATGTGAGTGAAAAGGACAGAAATAGGGTAGGCGCACCCCTAGAGTAACAGATGAGAAATGATAATGGTCTGAAGCCTTTGCGGAAAGATTATTAATCGAAATGAATTTTAAAAGCAATTAATTTATATTTTATTAGTTTCATTTTATAATAGCAATTTGTTCTTTTGTTATTAATGTCGGTACATTTTTAAGATTTCATGATTATTAGCATGTATTAGTCCGCTGTAGCGCTGAAGAGACGCCATTTTATATTTATGGCTGACAACAAATTGAGAACCCATATCGTCCACATTAAGGAGTTTATATGTAGTAGATATACAAGTTCTTTGGTCCACATACACAAAAGAAAAATAAAGGATTAAAGAGAGAAAAGGGCAAAATGAAATAAGAAGCTTTTTTCTTCTCTCTCCGCAAACACTTCCCGAATCGTTGGGTATAAGAGTTCCGAGTGGTAGGAACTTCGTATTAAGCAGATTAAAAAAAGTAAAAAACTTCGAAAAGTATACAATATTACCTACTTTATTTTTTATTTGATTTGATTTGAACAGTAAAAGTAATGATCGTAAAAATACAACTATTTTAATTACTATCTCCATAAAAATAAAATAAAAAATTCAGCGCTCAAAATTTACCGTAGCCATGGGCCGGGAACCGAACACCTGACTCTCTCTCTCTACATTTCGTAGAATTTAGGGTCCCGTGGGGAAATACCGCCGGCTATACGGGGGGATGCAAATATGTTCTAACAAAGGGTGCGACAGTTTTATGTGATGGAATTTTGTGATAGCTAGAGACAGTTAATGCGTGTACTTGTGTGACATATACTGCGCGTTTTAGGCAGAATATTGTAAGGACCATTTCGCATATTATATAATATAAGGGAAGGTTTATTTTTAACAGATTTCACAAAGCAGGAGGTTCTCAGTTCGACTGTATGTTTCTTTTGCTCAGATTTCTTTTGTATGTATGTTACGTGATTACTCAGCCTATTATGAATCGATTTTGATGATTCTATTTTCGTTTGGTACGTCATACTTCAGAGGTGGTCCCATAATTTTTTTATCATAATTGATTCAGAGCTATTTGAAAAAATCGAGAAAAACAAAAAAAAAACAGCAAAATTGTAGTTGTTACTATTGAAGTCGGTTGTTTTTAAAGTATTCAGCGTTGTCAATAATTTTAATAAGTTGGAATAAAAGGTGTTCCTCTATAAACTATCTGCTAGGGTTCATAATAATAATATAAATGGGCTTTATTTCTTATCTTTCTTTTGGCATTTTTCTAATCCTAGTTTGGGGCCAGATGAACGTGTGTGATTTGTCCTAGATATTTATTTATTTATACATTGATCCGAACAACTTTCTCTAAGGGTCACAGTCTATTAGAAAAGTTTCTGAACTCTTCATACAAATCGATTAAATAGGTAGATGGTCGCCAATTTTGTATGAAGACGCTAAAAATTGTATTGCTAAAAGACATATTGTGTCCTCTAGGGAACACAATACATACATAGTCTATTCGAAAACATAGTTAAGCTACAGTTAACAATAAAAAAAAACAAAATCTCACCCTTTAAAATCGTACGATAAATGCGTCGTACAACTTACTGTCGTCTATTTAGCCACAGAAAAAAAAATCTTGTCTCTGGTTGAGCCGAAGTCTTAACAAACCGTGCACTTAGCACTTAGGAATACGCTCTCCTTTGAGGCAACGGCACCGTTTTTTTTTTTACCCCAACTGGGGTATTTGTCAAGTCGCGCTACTTACAAAGCGCTAACATTACAAAGAGGTTTTTATCGAGCTCGTGTTATAACCGTGACATGGTCATTAGAATACAAGAAGACATTACTACACACAGGAATTTGTAGAGTTTAGAATGGAAAGTGGAAACTGAACAAGTTTTGGTATAACACAATAGAAAGTGAGAAAAGATGATTTGTCCCGAAGTAAACAACTATTTTGTGTAGCAGGCTGTATACATAAATTTGATAATGTACAAAGTTTTATTAAAATTGCAAGAGCTACTTTTTTGGTAAAATTAAAGAGTGTTTTTTAACTATTGAGGCAAAGCATCAAAAAATGCGCTACAAAAAAATGCAATATCCCAAACATCGACATCAAAATTCGTACATTGGTCATTGGAACTAGAGCACCGTGGACACATACATACTTACACACAGAAAGAGAGAGTTGTCACGGGTTGTCTGGAGGAAATCGCTTCTAGCGATAAGACCGCCCAGATTGTCGAATTGTTTCTTTTTATTGTGTTATTATATGTTTGTATGTTTCTTGTGTGACAATAAAGAGTATTTGATTTGAAAGAGAGAGAGAGAGAGAGAGAGAGAAAGATAGATAATCTTTTTTTTTTCGGTCTCTTTAATATTCTGTGTAAATGCTAAATAAGCATAGATATCACACCATAGGCAGCCCCTCTTAGTCTTAAGAGCATTAAAATTTTTAATGAGGATCGATTGGATGCTCTTTTGCATGCATTTGATGCATTTGAGATTTTAATTTAAAATCTCAAATGCACTTTTTTAACACCCTGTATTCGTAGGGCAGTTCAGTTTGTACCTTCACAGGACGAAGTCCTAAGTAGCACAGTAAATAAAAAATAAATCACCCTTTACAAATTAGAGCAAAGAGATCTTATTCAGCGGATGATTACGAGGTCCCTATAGGGGTCACCCATACAATTCGGATGCGAGGTCGTCGAACCTATTTTAATAAATTTAATAAGTGCATACCAACACAGCGAGGGGAGGTATGTACGTGAGCAGGGTGACAATGAATTTTGAGTTTGATTGGACAAACAGAAAAGCAATTTACGTGGAAGACTTTAAATATTATAGAAAGAAAGGAATATTTTAAGAGGGGTGCCCAAATGGAATCAATCAATTTACGTAGACAACTTTATACATAAAAAAGACGGGAAAATTTTAAGAGGTGCCTGCTATTGAAGGAATATTTTTTCTGTAACTTTCAGATAATGGGTACAGTTTTAATGGGAAGTACTTACGTGTTTTTAAAATTCCAAGATTATGGTTCAGAGTCAGGGCAACCATAAAATATTCCCCATATTTATGAAGGTTCTAAGAAAATCAGGTAAAAGAAGAAATAAATTCTAGAACTCTCCCCAAGGAACACTATCGCCAATTTAAAAAAAAAGTCATAAGTAGGAGGCGAACGAGCAGGCGGATCACCTGATGGTAAGCGATTACCGCCGCCCATAGACACCCGCAACACCAGGAGTCACAAGTGCGTGTCGTTTTAATAAGATTACCTGATCAGCCAACTTAAATATTGCGTGTGGACAACAATTACGAAATTACGAGAATCGCATAGGTATCTCATCTAAGTCACATCATCAGTCGAAAGACATCCACTGCTGGACAAAGTTCTCCCCCAAGGATTTTCACACTGACCGGTCCTGCGCTGTCTCATCTAAGTAAATGTTACGACATTAAAGCCTCCAAGAAAAGAGCGTACTCCCATGTCAAAGGCCGGCAACGCACTTGTGACTCCTCTGGTGTTGCGGGTGTCTATGGGCGGCGGTAATCGCTTACATCAGGTGATCCGTCTGCTCGTTTGCCAGCTATGCCATAAAAAAAAACATCGTGGTCACCCTACAGTTATAATAATGTAACAATGATGCCTCCCGAGAGAAACGAGAACAAAAGTGCAATAGTCCTGATTAAGTCTCATCAAATATACATGGTGTTAAGGGAATTGTTGGGCAGTAATTATGTTGTTCACAAATCAGACAATTACATTCTATTCTAGAGAGTTCTTTATATTATGTTCTTTTTTATTATTCTAAGTAGGTAGAACTCTTCACTTTCAAAGGTCATTTTAAACTTAAACTGAAAATGTTTTTTATTTAAGTAGATGCTTTACACATGCTTTTAAAACGATCATTTTTTCTATCTAGTACAAAATCTATCACGCGGAACTTGTACATTCAACGTTTCGGGACTTGTGACTCCTCTGGTGTTGCGGGTGTCTATGGGCGGCGGTAATCGCTTACCATCATAAATAGGTGTCCCGCAAGGGTCATGCTTATCAAATAACTTGTTCAGCTTACTACTAAACGACCTTCCAGAAAGCATTAAAGGTACTGAAATATTTATGTACGCGGACGATGTCGCGGCTGTGGTCACGGCTAAAACTTCCGCCGAATTGGAGACTAACCTGATAATGTTGTGAAATTGGAGACTGGATCAGTTGCAACGGTCTATCATTAAACTTGGACCAGACTTGTTTCATGCGTTTTGAGGTTGGTAATAAAGCATCCCCTCCGATAACAGTGTGCGCAAAAAACAACAGATTTTTTGAAGACCACTAGAGCCCCTGTGACCTCCCACGTGTAGACTTTAGATGTAAAATGAAAATTTTATTTTCTGCGCAAACTGTTAGAAGCCATGTAAACCCTTCATAAGAAGAATTTTCGTATTATATTTTATTTCCTTTGAATAATGTCATCGTTAGCGACCCATATCGTCCGTGGGGACAGCTAAAGCACGGGTCCCTTCCAATATGAAAATTATATTAAGTATTAATGTAAGTATTTTAAGTATAACATGTATATTATTGTATGTTATATGGGCCTCGTTGCCTGAAATAAATGAATAAATAAATGAATATCTCCAATAACTCCACTTACAGGGGGGAAATCCGTATTGGTGAAAATTGTGGGGCTAATGGCTAAACCCAGTGTCAGAAACTTTCAAGCCGCCTTAAATCATCTGGTCATAGCAACCGGCACCAACGGCTTAACATGTCTTACGCAGCACGGAAACGGTCGAGATAAATGCCACTAACAGTCAAACTCATCCAGGTTATGACCGTGTCTGTAATCAATTAACCTGCGTGATCGACGCGTCTACTCAAGCCGCACTGAGCCACGGCAGTATGTTTAGAAATACCAAAAATATAAAAAGCATTCTTAACTTCGACTTTACATCTATCACTTTCGAGGAGCCAAAAAAACTCTTAAACTCTCAAAAATATCCCACAATAAAATAACCAGTAGTCTGTTTATACAGAGCCCGTCAACAATGTTATGTACAGTATGTAATAAAAAGCTTAAGGTTAAATTGTAAATAAAAAACTCGAGATTTGAGATGCTATCGCCATAGGTCGGGTTACGCGGAGGTGGCTAACATTTGGTGTGTCTGGTGAACTATTTAAGAAAAATAAAAAATGAGACGAAATAAATTGTATATTTTTTACGAATTTTTTTAGTTTGGTGTGGTATATTTTATTTTTGATTGCAATAAAGAGAATTAAGCCTTAATGACATTACTACACAGATGGTATAATTTTTTTATGTACACGTAATAATGACATAATTATGTTATAATTTTCAATATATTTTTAGAATATACAGGTTAAATAATAGGAGTGAATTCCTAGCAGCTTATAAACTAACCTCCTAGCGATTTCTGACCCGACATTGTTAGTAATATTGACAATTTTTTCAAGTAATGACAGTATTACTGATATTGTAGTGGTTGGAATGAAGAACTGACGGTAAATAATAATACCGAGGGATGAAATGTCAATAATGCTCGTATCGTAACTCGTTTTTGTTAAAATACTGTCAATATTACTGACAGTGTCTGATCTGCTTTATATTATACACTGAAAAAAAATAGATGATAATTATCATATTTTGCGCCAAGAGATTCTGATGTCTTAAATTTATTTCTTACTGCAGAAATCATATTTTTTATAACGAAAGTTTCGACTCTCACGATAAAAATATGAGATTCTTGAGTGCCGATTCAAGAAACTCATACTCTCAATTGAAAAAAATATTTCACGGTGCATATGAAAGAAATTGTTTTACCATGTATTAGCCAAATGTTGGTGATCTCTTGCTTCGTAGATCAGCTGAGGTATGCGGTTCGTTAGGCTGCGCCTGAGTCGTTGAGTCTCGACGTGATCCACTCAATGAGCTTTTAGTATTATTATTATTATTTTAATAATATTATGAATCTTATCATCTTGCGCTAGGGTAAAAGTTTCATCGTGTTTTTATCTTGTGATTTATGCGCATTTTTACACTAAAGAGGTTGTATTATATTAAAAATCAATCTCCTTGCAATAGTTCCTATCAAGATATAATTTGTATTTGTATATAATATATTCAATATCTACTCAATATATTGATCTTGACCGGGTATTATTATTAACATAAATAAAACGTGTTAAGAGAAGCTCATACGTATTTTACTTTTAACTACCAAACGCACTCCGATTGAATCTGTCAATTACGTTAATCAATATTTCTCGACTATAGGAGAGGGACTTGCTTCTAAAATTATTACTGAACGTCGGATATTACAAAATAAATATTTAACTAAAAGACCTGATCCACATCCCACCTCTTTTGTCCTCCTCGATACTGACCCACACGAAGTACATAGTATCCTCATGAAACTGAAATCTAATAGTGCACCAGGTTGGGATGGCATAAACACGAAATTCCTGAAAATGGCTTACAAACTAGTTGTTCCTATTATTTGCCATCTCACGAATTTATGTTTCCGTGATTGTGTCTTCCCTACTATGCTTAAACAAGCTACAATAACTCCTGTGTACAAGAGTGGGAATAGAGATGATGTAAACAATTATAGACCTATCGCATTATTACCTGCTATATCCAAAATTATTGAAAAAATTATTAATAATAGATTATTAGACTATCTAAATAAATATAATATACTTTCAGAGTCTCAATACGGGTTTAGAAGAGGTAAATCAACGGAAGA
Organism: Coleophora deauratella; assembly: GCA_958295455.1. Classification (NCBI taxonomy): domain Eukaryota; kingdom Metazoa; phylum Arthropoda; class Insecta; order Lepidoptera; family Coleophoridae; genus Coleophora; species Coleophora deauratella. Next base: position 9,086,908 of record OY282415.1, read on the forward strand.
TGCTGTAGTAGCTTTGAGCTCCCTTATTACCAAATATCTAGATAAAGGTCAGAAATGTATGTCTGTCTTTATCGATCTAAAAAAAGCTTTTGATACTGTCTCTATTCCCATTCTTGTACAAAAACTCGAGACAATAGGTATCCGTGGTACTCCTCTTGCTTTACTCAAGGATTACTTGGCTGACCGGAAACAAAGGGTAAAGATAGGACAACTTGTAAGTCAAGATATGAATGTTAATTATGGTGTCCCGCAAGGGAGCGTGCTTGGACCAACCCTGTTTTTAATCTATATCAACGATCTATGTAACCTTAAAGTAAATAATGCAAACATTTTTTCGTATGCAGACGATACAGCACTCGTTTTCCATGGACCTTCGTGGCACTCGGTTCGAAATTTTGCTGAATTAGGACTATCAAATGTTTCAAATTAGCTCAATGCCAATCTGCTTACCTTAAATGTGACCAAGACGAACTACATGTGTTACAGCATAGATAAAAGAACAAGTCCAGATAAGGACTTCCAAGTTAAGATACACTCATGTTATTCTTTCCCTGATGTCGCTTGCTCTTGTCCCCATATAGAGAAAGTATTGTCTGTTAAGTACCTGGGTGTTTTATTAGATTCACGGTTGGACTGGTATGCCCACTTGGACCTGGTCATAAACAGGGTTCGCAAGTCGATCTGGATATTTAAAAATCTAAGACACATTGCTGATTCTATTCTTTTAAAGAGAATATAAATTGCTCTTATTCAGTCTTTCTTAGACTATTGCATAGCTGTTTGGGGTGGTGCCTCCAAAACGTATTTCCTAGGAGTAGAGCGGGCACAAAGAGCGCTACTATAAGTCATGTACTTTAAGCCATTTAGATTTTCTACTGAGCAGTTATATAAATCTACTAATATCCTTTCTGTAAGAAAACTCTACATCCTCAGAATAACCCTTCCCTTTAATAAAAATAATAATTCCAAAAGAAATAGAAACGTAATATCCGTAAAAGATACAATAAAAACTAGAACTACTTTTGCCTCGCGACAGTTTGATACACGCTCATCCTTCTTATATAATAGAATTAATAATTTACTGTTAATATATCCAATGAATCTGTCAGAATGTAGAAAAACACTGGTAATTTGGTTAGAATCCCTTAGTTATGACGAAACGGAACGACTTCTTGAGGTTGTAGTCTGAATCACACACACACACACACACACCACACACACACACACTCACTCACACACACACACCACACACACACACACACACACACACACACACACACACACACACACACACACACACGCACGCACACACACACACATACACACACGCACACACGCACGCACACACACACATACACACACGCACAGACACACTCATCACACACACACACATACAAACACACACACACACACGCACACTCATCACATCACACACGCCCACACAACACACTTCATTTTATCACATTTATACACGTTAAAGCATAATCTTGTTATAGTTCTAATATTTATATTTTGTTTTTTAGTGTGTATTACTCTTATGTTTTATTGTACACCTACTTAAGATTTCTGTGCTTACCAATTATTAATTACCATAGCCTAAGTAATGGAGGAGTGAGATCTCCTAACACAGGTATTTGTAATACCTAAAAGGAGACCTCAGCCTTAAAATTATGCTAAAATACTTGGTAAACAATAAACAATTTTCAATTTTCAAAACAATAAACAATTTTCAATGTAAAAAAAAATATTAATCCATTTTTCCCAATTAAATTTAATTTTATTTCTTTGAGGTTTGATAAAACAAACTACGCAGTGATTATTATCTAATTTTCGAAAAAATTCTTGAGAATTGTAATTTTGAAGTGGCATATTAAAATTTTCGCCTAAAGAACATTTAAATGAACAACAAATAAGACTCTTCCTCTTCATACAAAAACGAATCAGCGATCGAATTGTCTAAAATTCCACTGGTGTTGCGGGTGTCTATGGGCGGCGGTAATCGCTTACCATCAGGTGAACCGTCTGCTCGTTTGCCACCTCTGCCATAAAAAAATTGACGTTTTTTAAACCACCTAATCAAAGCATGCATTTCATTGCACAATACGACACATTTCATATTTTTAAATACTGGGCAGGGATGTAATATAGGCTGCCTCTGCACCGATATGCAGTCGAACATAAATAATTTTATTTCTAATTAATTTTATTTGTAACTGAATATTATGAACTAAATAAACTTTTCAAATAAACTATACTAATGAACAAAAAAATCGACTCAAGGTTTGTTGCATGACTTTTGAAAAATAGCTCAATCTAGCAAGAAAACACTTAATCAAAAGTTCAAAAACTGTGTTTACTCTTTATGATTTTAGTTAGGTGATTTTCTAGTTTTTTGTATTTGGTAGTTTTGTAGACTGAGTTATTTTTTCAAAAGTCGGGCAACAAACTTTGAGTCGATTTTTTAGTCCACCAGTGTATTTAAATTTTACTTTTTTATTAAAAAAGTGATAGAAAAAAATAATGACACATTTGACTTGAGTACGTCGTCTATCATGATCAGCAAAAATAATAATACTTAAGTGTTTTAATGTGTTATGTTTAAATACTTTAAATTAATAAATAAATATTATGTATTTTATTTATCTATGTTTTTTACTTAATGTCTTTCAGTTGTGGCCTAAAAAGCCGCACGTGATTTAAGGACTGCCCCTACCCGGCATTTAAAAAAATGTTGCAAGATCCAAACTATTTGTTGCTATGCTGTAAAATTTCAATTCATTTTTTCAGTAACTACATAGTCATGTTAAGGGTATTCTACACGTAAGTCCGCTGGCTTACATTGTACTTAGACTAGACGTGTGCGCGCATCTTAACAAATATTTAATGTGGAACTGGGTTAAAACCGGCCTAGGACGCGTCGGCACGTTCTGTACTTGCGACGAGAAAAGCGACTCGTCCAAAAAACCTAATATTCAAATAAATTACAGAAATAAAATCAATCATTAGATCATCAGCGGCCCTGATCACGAAATATGGGTTCCTAATCCTAACAAATTACTTTAAAATATTCTTAAAAGGAATACAATAAGTATATAATTAGGTATTTTATTATTATGTATTTAATAAGCTTTTTATTTGATATTATACTAAAAAGCTTTTGATTTTATTTGATAATTAAATCATGGTTTCTACAAACTTTTAAAAAGGCTGTATAGGTTACACCCTCTATAGGTAACAGACAAAACTAAAAATTCTTCCCCTCTAACCATATCGAGGGTTCACGGGCTATTTGTATTAAGCGATATATTTGGAAACACAGGAAACCTCTACTTTAAAAATTAATGTCTTACAAAATACCTCATAAAAAATAACTTATGAATAATATTTAAAATATTAAGAATACCGAGAATCTATATAATATTAAGAATTTTTCTAAGAATATTTTTTTTAAATCAATCTCCTGAACATTTCTAAAAATGTCGCTTAATACAAATAGCCCGTGAACCCTCGATATTATCTTTTTTCCAGCATTGAAATTTAAAAAAAGTATATAGTCACTTAGATATTTCAAATGATCAGTTGGAAAGCGTTCCAAATTACTTTCGTGAGAGTAATTTCTAGCTTGACAGCAGGACAAACTATTATTTTTTTTAAAGTGTGAAAGGGACACACTGTTGTCAAGTAAATCTTACCTTAATTATGGAAAGACTTTTTGACAAAAAAAAAAGATTCCGACGATTTGAGAATCTCCTCCTTTTTTTGAAGTCGGTTAAAAATCACTTCTCGCCGCAACTGTACGTGTCTATTCAGAAAACCCTTTTCAATCTCCTCTGAGCGTCTTTGTATTGAACACATCATTACACTCCTGGTGCGATGCGTGCGTTAACAAGTAATATCGTCCCCACTGCAGGGGCACTGGTCTCTTCCCATACCTCGGGAAGGTTAGGCCATACTCCACACACGGGGGCCGAGTCCGGATTGGTAGAGGTTTTGAGGCCATCCCAAAAGTTTTCACAAGCCACCTGTAAGGCCTCAGACATGGCTTAACGACTGATTTCAGTGTTAGCAGCGGACACCAACGGGATGACGTGACTGGCGTAGCATGGAAACGGTCCAGATAAATGCCACTAACAGTCAAACCCATCCAGGTTATGACCGTACCTGTAGTCAGATAAAAAGCCCTTGACGCCTTAGACTTTAGGGCGTTTGTGACAGAGAATTTAGCCAGTGTACGCACTATTCTTATACCTAAAACCTAACAACTTTTCAAAAAATGAGACCCGACTGGAAATAATATATTCTTACTATTGTATAAATATAATTGACCACGCTGAATACGTTAAAACAACCGACTTCAATCGCAACAACTCCAATTTTGCTATGTTTTTGTTGATTTTCTCAAAAACCGCTTAATCGATTTCGATAAAATTTATATGGGACCACCTGTAAAGTATACCCTTTAAAACAAAAAAAGAATTTTCCAAATCGGTTCAGGCGTCTTCGAGTAATCGGTGAACATACATAAAAAAAAAGATTCCGACGAATTGAGAACCTCCTTCTTTTTTTGAAGTCGGTTAAAAATTGTAAAATTAATTAATTCACTGTAAAATGAACTCGACAGACGTGTGTTCGGTTCACGACAACCAATCAAGTATTTTTTTTTGCGATTTTGTCAAATACTCATTTCTCAACTCATTTCACGACTTACTCTCTACTGAAATAGTCAAAAAGGTCTGATGACATTACCCACAGAGTACAAAGATCTGATTGTCAGGAAAATGTCAGTAGACGATATACGACCCGAGTCATCCATCACAATCATGTCACAACCTTTATCTCGGGAACGTTCCAACTGATCCCGGGATTGGTTTGGAGTTGCATCTTATCCTGGGCATGGATTCTTGTACCACACTTTTCTGTGAGCGTGACAAACAAGCGTCGTGTGTATTTCACTTCACAGTGAGCGGTTTTCTGAAAAAAAGAACATATAATTTAGGAATATTCGAGGCGTAACATCAGGTGAGGTGTTTTTCAAAGGCACTCAAATCTTTGAAAAAAAAAGTTGTTTCCCGTTCCGTGGATGGAGTTTGGGTATGAGAAATTCTGTGATTTCTTTTGTTTGTTTTGTGAATGAATACCTGTTTACCTGAAAAAAAAAAATATCAATACAATGTTACTTACTTATTATTACATATTTTAAAAATACATTTTTTCTGCTCTGCCCGCTAAAAAATGGCCAGGAACTACTCTAGCAGAAGAACAATCAGCTGGAGGTCAGTGCGACGAGGAGAGAAAGCGTCGGATTATCCGGGTATTATTATTTATACCTACCAGAAATAGTCAATATGTCTTTGATAAATATTAAAACCTATCAAAAAAAAGTGTAATAAAATTTAAAAACTACGCGTTTAGTTTCATATTTTTTGTTTAAAGCATCTTCTTACATGAATAAAAGAAATGTGTAAGTTTCCGTTGCAACGTCATTCTGATCCGGGGGCAGATGCAACGAACCCCTCATTATATCATTCGACAGAGATGGGGCGATACGGAAATCTGATAAAAGACGCCACCAGCACCAGATCCGAAAAGATATTTATAATCTCTCCAGTTACATGGAGATCACATTTTTGGTAACCAGTCTTCTTCCTTCTAAAATACTACTAGAAAACTCGAGATAAAACTAGCTTATGTTGTTCCTAGCCCTATACCTTAGCTCTTTACTAAATTTCATTGAAATTGGTTGATTAGTTATAGCAATAAATAGTATTGCTTTGTGAGGTTGCATTATTACTGGGAGGTTCGGAGTTTTCGCCTTCTCATTAAAACAATATAATGCAAATAGGAGTACAAAAAAGAGCAATACAATAAGATTGTTAAAAAATGCGTTTGAAATTCTTAAGGGTTACTCAGAACAGAATCAATTAGTATAGAATACAGAAAAAATATTGAAAAAATCTTTTTCCACTTTCCTATACAAATTCTTGATTCACTTTTCAGATTTAGTATGGGAATATTTATATTTTTAGAGCGGTTTTTTTATATATTTTTTTCTGTATTCTACAGGGTGTAACAGAAGTGTGTGATAATACTTCAAGGTTGGCTTTTACCCATCAAACTGAACAACTTTTGTTCTACAAATTTGTTGAAATCGAAAAATTTTTTTTGGACTTTTCATACAAACTTGGTTCGCCAGCTGATCGATTTTATGAAAAGTCCAAAAAAAATTTTGCGATTTCAACAAAGTTGTAGAACAAAAGTTGTTCAGTTTGATGGGTAAAAGCCAACCTTGAATGTCACACACTTCTGTTACACCCTGTATAACTTGATTCAAACTCAAACTCAAAATATGTTTATACGAAGTAGGTACCATTGTACACTTTTCGCAGGTCTTTTTTAATCTACCTAATACGAGGTTCCTACCGCTCGGAACTCGTACACCCGCCGCTTCGGGAAGTGCTTGCGGAGTAAGAAGAAACGCCGGGCCCTAAAGAAACTCCCTCCAACACATTTTTTAAATAAAGTTCTTACATGCTATTACATAATTCGGGTAAATAACAAAGTTATAGTTGGTTTAGTTGCATACCTGAGTAACCCCCTTAACATTTCAAATGCACTTTTTTAACACTCTGTATAGGTATAGATGTACATACAGAGTGAGCGCAAATTGGCAAGTAACAAGCCGCCCTCGGGAGAGTAAGTGAGACAGACAGACGCCACGTGGACACTGTACAGTCGCGTACTGAACTGTTTCGACGGCATTTGATTACGATATTTTACCCGAATTATTGAAAGAAAGAAAGAAAATACATTTATTTAACAGTAAAACCAAAAATACACAGATACAGAAGGTCCGCTCAATACGCTCACTAAAATCCTAAGCATATACATGCTTATAGACGTATACGGTCGTTGTAGTTGCCTACAACGATACTGTTGTGATACTTTTCCGCGTGACCTTTCCTCGAACGATCGTATATTTCTATAAGCATGTATATGCTTACGATTTTAGTGGTTTATATTGAGCGGACCTTCTGTGCCTAAAAATGCCTTCTGTTGTGGTAAAACAGACAAAAATAAATAAATAATATACAAATATAAATTAAACAAAGGTTCTGTCAAAAGGGCACCGGCTTAGGATGGTAAAGTTTCCAACTAAATCCACAAAAAAGGAAGAGTTTGTCAATTGACAACATTCCTTTTTGAGCTTCATTTTTTATGTGTTTCACGAAGAAATGCAATAATATTTTTCGATAAAAAATTTATTTTTTCGCTAAGGTTTTATAATTGTCTCAGTCAACAATGTCAATAGTATATAATTATCTCAATATCTCAATTACAATATCTCAAGGGTGGTCCAATATCGGGATGAAAAAAAAAACTATTTGTCGGGTGGACAATTAGAGGACGAATCTCGCTGTCAAATATCGGCCACTTCTTATTAACCGATTACACAGGACATAAAAGACCACTATAGAAACTTTGACCGGGTTTTCTTCTTATGAAACTAACAACCATCTCTAGGGCGGTCGAAATTATAAATAGTGTTGCGCAGGGTATTGATTGATATTTTTACGTGCACACTGACGGAATTCGAAAAAGTAGTCTTAAATTATTTGTGTAAGTAATGTGTAAACTCTTCGTAATGTTATTTGTTACTACGCTATTGAATTGGGTTATTCCTGTAATGATAGTGTTAAGTTATTGTCAATAAATAAAAAATAAAACTTTTCCTATGGAACGACGACGACGCGACATCGGGGTTTTTAAAGAACCATGTAATATAATGTGCACAATGGGGAAGAAAACGCAAAGCTATTTGCAGATGGCGCTACGGATGCTTGACTCATAACAACTTTCAATTAGTTTCGCGTTTTTTATTATCGAGGTGTTATAATTTTTTTTTTTTTTCTGTAAAATTGTTAAATGGACAATGTATGCGACTTGGACTGTTCCTCAATGAAAAGCGAAGTTGAAAAGTACATAATTGAAAACGTAACTTTTTTTTCATCCGAGAATCTTTAGGAAATTAATGATTTCCATTATTATTGCAACCAATCGCCACACAATGCGGCATTTTTTTTAATAATCTTATGTTTAGTTCAAGTAAACAATTTTTTCTATACGTATTGACAGTTAGTATGAGTCAAGCGATATCAGCGCCTCTATCGGCGAGTTCTGTCAGTTTTCTTCCCCATTGTACCACCGCTGTGCCTTCTCTGTCTCTAACGCGATTGCCGGCCGGCAGTGACCGGACACTGATCAGTCGGTGGAGTGACGCCGCTAATTGTAAATCAATTGTGTGCATGACTGTACATGTTGGTGTAAAGTGAATATTAAAAAAAAAGTTGCAGTAATACTTGAGCACTCTCCAGAAATGCGCTACAAATGTCTCGTAATTATTACCTACTACATAAATCAAATATATTTATTCAACGTAGGTAGTACACCAGGTGCGGATCCAGGGGAGGGACAATGGGTGCAATCCCCCCCCCCCCCCCGAAGCCTGACCGAAGTACTAAAATATCTATAAAAATGAGAATAAATAGAGATCTGACTCAAAAAGGTCTTTTCAAACCTTTTTCAAAATAATAATACTACAAGCTTCTAACAGACCAGCTTTTAAAATACCAACGACGAAGCACGGGAACGACATTTATTAATGCCACTAACATTAAACCTATCCAGTCTATGACTGTGTCTATGGTCGGTTAACATGCGTGATCGAGGCGACCACGCGCCCGCACTGAGCCACGACTGCTTCTAAACTCACCCTTATCAAGTTTTGTGGAACTAAATGATTCAAAATCCACTTTACATCCACTCTTTGACGCTTTGCAAATAACAATTCAAAATTGTTCACTCAAAAATTTAAAAAAGAAATGGCTGAATAGAACTTAATGCCTTTGCCCACTTGGCATTTGGGGGGAATTAAAAAAGGCGGGCTCACTATTTTGTTCCACAGTGTGTGAATGAATAAAAAAAATATAAAAAAGTTTAATCCGTGAAGTAGGCTTCTAAGATTGACTATAAAGTAGGATTCCGTACATTTTTAAATTAAATGTTTCAAAATTTTGATTGTGATTTGTGACCCACTAAAAATATAAGGCATCTTACAAAACTAATTATAGTATTATTATTTTAATGTAGAATTTATGCTGTATCTTGTTTGAAACTCAGATCAATGCTTGTTTTGGATTATATTTGTGAAAGGCAATTCTTGTTTAAAGAAAAAAAGTCAACAATGGTACGCAATTCTCAGGAAATTATTCCGTAACTGAGCCTATTACGCCCACACAACACCATTGTCAATTGTCACATTGTAGTCGCATCCTTTTCACAAACAAAATAAAAAAAACATTTTTCGGTAGCTTTCGCCACAATAACAGACAACTGACCCACATTCCTTCCTCTTGTCCGACCATCAAAATAAAAATGACACCTTGTTTGCAAAACTAAATTGAAACGTCAATTTTGGTTCGCCTATTCGGCCAAAGGAACCCCACGGCGAAACGGCCACCGGGCACCCGTTTAAAAAAAATAAAACACGACAAAAGCGCGCGAGGTGTGAATTCAAGTTTGAATTTCGAACAATAGGGTTTGACAGCTCAATAACTTCTTTTTCAATCCAAAGCGGTTTAGGGAGCTAGCTGGAAAGTTCTTTTTTTTTTGTTTGGAGAGGCGAGGAAATGATTAATGACCGATCTCTTTGGTTGATGCGATGATGATGATTCTTAATTTATGGTTTGAGCTAATTAACGTGAGAAATCTTTTTTTTAGTCATTTTTATTACACGCAGCCTTTCCCTGAGACTGAGATCAAGTTATTTAAGCCACTAAATGTCTATTGGAGAAAAAAGATTACATCTTGAATTATGTGCGTAAAAACTCAAAGAAAAACTTTATTTTTAAGTAGATGCTGTACAGATTCTTTGTAACCGACTTCAAAAAAAAGGAGGAGGTTCTCAATTCGTCGGAATCTTTTTTAAATTAAAAAAAAAATATATGTATGTTCACCGATTACTCGAAGACGCCTGAACCGATTAGGAAAATTCTTTTTTTGTTTAAAAGGGTATTTTACTTCACAGGTGGTCCCATATAATTTTTATCGAAATCAATTCAGCGGTTTTTGAGAAAATCAACAAAAACATAGCAAAATTGGAGTTGTTGCGATTGAAGTCGGTTGTTTTTAACGTATTCAGCGTGGTCAATTATAAATCATCATTTTTTTCCACTTTCGCCTCGAAGCTTGTATCTTCAATATCATCACCCAAAAAGGTCTTAATAGGTTCTTTGTCCTGTTCCAATAGCGGACTGACCCTATTACGCAGGTCAGAGACGCCACAAAACACAATTGAATCATTTATAACTTCATCCCAGCGTCTTCCCAACTGCAGGGCTCGGGTCTGTTCCCAAACATAGGGAAGGTTAGGCCATACTCCACACACGGGGGCCAAGTCCGGATTGGTGGAGGTTGTGGGGCTAGTGGCCAACCCCAGTGTCAGATTTGAAGCCGTCTAAGGACTCTCATCTGGCTTACTGACTGCCATCTAGTGTTGCAACCGGCACAAGCGGCTTAACTTGTCTTGCGAAGCACGAAAACGGTCGAGATAAATACCACCAAGATCAAACCTAGTTAACCTGCGTGATCGACGAGATCACGGAAGCCATGATTGTTTTTAAGGACCTATCAGAAATTTTAATTGCTTGTGAGGAATGCAGCTACTTAGAAATACAACCGCAAGATCTGATAATCCCGAAAGATTCCTGATAATCCTGATGCTGTATCATGCTTTGCAGAATACAAATAAAAATTAACCTCCGTTCGAATGCTTACTAAAATTATATTATACATATTTCTATTTTTTACTAATATTATTTATTTAACTCTTCCCTAAACGTTGCGTGTACAAGTTCCGCTAATAAATATAAAATATATTATAAATATAATATATAATAATTATTAATTTAATAATAGTCTTTGTGGTAGAGACTTTGTACTAGGTACAAAAAAAGACGGTTTAAAAAAATGTGCAGTTGTGCAAAATATCTACGTAAATTTTTTGAGTTTATTTTGAGTTGAGTTTTATATCATTAATGCGAAAAACTAGGCTATCAAAAAAATCATAACTTCTTAAATCTAAATGCAACTTCTTTCTTTTCAGCACCAACCACAAAAATGACGTAACTGGCAACACTAGACCGGCACAGCAATGGCGGCGCGCGCGTTGTCTCTGCTCGCGGCGTGCGCGCTGCTGTGCGTGGTGCGCGTGCGCGCGTGTCCGTGGGCGTGCGCGTGCCGGCCCAGCGCGGCGGACTGCGCGCATCGCGCCTTAACGCATGTGCCTAAACGCGCGCCCAGTGATGTGCAGAGATTGTGAGTATTATTTGTATTTCTTAAACTATTTAAATGACGCTGCTGTGTAAGAAACTGAAGAGTTTTCTCCGAAGGACTCATAATTATTGACATAGTTAAAACTTTTGACTCGTATTTTTTATCGTATGAGTGTTTTATGTAAGTAGAAAATGCAAAAATAAAATAAACTTTTTTTTTTAAATAGTTAGATATTTCTCGGGATAATTAACTACTTTTCTGTATTAGGCTGAAGCTTTTTGGTCATGTAGAGTTCACAACTTTTTTTAATTATTTGCCACACAGTTTGCATAGGCACTATACGTGTACACAGCCTATAAAACCCAAACGGAAAAAATATTCGAGAAATAAATAAAGGAAAAAATGTAAATGGAAAACCATAAATAACAAAATCACTAGTGTTTTTTTTACCCTCGATTGGTAAGCCCTTGGCATCATGATTTCCATAATCTTCCCGGTAAAAATCAAACATCTGCGAACAACAAAATTCGTTACGACGTGAAGCGCGAAAATTCGTACTGCAAACAAAAAAAAATAGGTGAAAAATAATAATCGGCACTGGCGAATAATCGGCACTTTTAGGACGACTAGTCGGCCCATCACTAATTTCATGTCTTTCATGTCTTCATGTCTTTCTTTCTGTCTTTCTGTCTTTCTTTTTTCTTTCTTTCTGTTAAGCATTATTTTATTTTTTCTCTTCCAATATTGCTGTGCCCAAACTGAGTCCATATTGTACTGGTCTATATTTTATATCCATCTTTAAAAATAATATGGAATGCTTTAGCTTTAGCTATTGAGTATTTTCTTTTTAATTTAAAATCATTAAAGTTTTCTCTTTTTAGGGTTCCGTACTTCAAAAGGAAAAAAGGAACCCTTATAGAATCACTTCTTTGTCCGTCCGTCTTTCTGTCAAGATCCTTTTTCTCAGGAACGCGTAGACGTATCAAGTTGAAATTTCAGTTGGAAGCAATGTCTTATAGCACAAGTAAAGGGAAAAGTCCGAAAACCAAAAATTGTTGGTTACATCACAATTTTTTTGTACTATAAGCATTGCTTGTTGCTAAATTTCATGATTCTAGGTATACGAAAGTACCCTATAGGTTTTGATTCCCATGCGAGTGTCCAAATATGCGGCATAAACGGCCGTATCTCTTGATTGCGTTGGCATAGAAGTTTGATTTTTTCACAGCTTCAAGGGATTGCAGGCCTGAGTGTTTGATGTAGAGCTCAAGACATGTGTACATGAATTTATACGAAACCCTCGGTGCGCGAGTCCGACTCGCACTTGGCCGGTTTTTTTCTACGGAATACCGAACACCGTAAATAAAAACCCTGCAACCTACAATATCAATTTCTACACCGCACATCCGCGTATTGACCAATAATAGAGTTCCACGAATTCCAAGTTATGAGAAAGTGAAAACAGGGTTCCATAACCGCCCCTACATAAATAAGAATATTGCTAATATTTTCCCAAAACTACCGACTTGGGGTAGCGTTTTCCACATTTTGTATAGGGATTCGTTTATTGAGTATTATATGATGGTATTTAGAATGGGGTAGGCGTAGAGCAGGGCAGAGAATTAGAGGATGCAGTTATGAAAAAAAATGAATTGGGTTTCATAATGAAATGAAATGAAATGAAATAATATTTATTCGAAGTAGGTATCTCTGTACACTTTTCGAACGTCATATTTTTTCTACCTAATACGAGGTTCCTACCGCTCGGAGCTCGTACACCCGCCGCTTCGGGAAGTGTTTGCGGAGAGAGAAGAAACGACGGGCCCTAAAGAAACTCCCTCCAACACATTTTTTAAATAATAATTACAAGGTCTAAAGGCTGTTCCTATGAGGAGTTAGTTGCTAGTCCGTATGTATGTATTCTTATTAATCGATATACATAATATATACAGTATAATATGTTAAAAAAGTGCGTTTGAAATTTTAAGGGGTTTCTCAGCAGAATCAAGTATGGAATAAAGGAAAAATATACAAAAAAATCCAAACATTTTTTGCGGTTTCCCACACAAATTCTTGATTCACTATTCAGATTTAGTATCGGAAACAAAACAAATTTTAGATGGGATTTTTTCAAAATTTTTCCTGTATTCTGTTCTGAGTAACCCCTTAAAATTTCAAACGCACTTTTTTAACACCCTGTATAACGTCTAAATAAAGCAGCTGAAGCTTTAACAGCTTCTGCTCGAAACCTTCCTACTTAGGTATAAAGAGTTGGCCGATAAAATGATAGACTTTTTAGAAATGGCAACACAATGATTTGTGTTGCCATTTCTACAAAGTCTATCATTTCATTTCATGAGAATTGTCTTAGTTACATTCTTTCAGGTTTTTCATAAGGAATATTAGGCTGAGTCGAAACATTCCACCAGAATAAGGTTCTAAGATGCTCGGACAAACACACAATTACGTTTCAAACTTATATTGATTCGGTTTTATTTTTTGCATATCTACTCTGTAAAATATGTGGCTTCCTCGAGGGTGGCACTATATTGGTTACCGCACTATTCATAACTAATATACACTGCAGTCACACCCCTACTCTTATCTATACAAATGTAGTAATAGATATAGACAACATTTAAGTATTTTATACTACACCTACTTAGAAAGTACCTTAATACTTTATCGAATTTGAGGCAGAATGTGTGGATACGTCATTACTATCGTACAAATATGCGGGAAGAAAACGCGCTGAGCGGCAGGGAAAAGTGTATGAAAATCCATTACTAACGTGCTTTTTTTTAATTTTGGGTAAGACTATGTCGGTAAACTAAATGTAAAATGGCAAAAAGTTTTTATGTCCAAGTTCGCAAAATGATACTCGCCACTAGCTTTTTCCAAACATTATCTTGAATAAAGAACATTTAGGTGTAGTTAAAGCGCTTCGGCGGATTTGGACTACAAATAAAAATGACAACTTCTAGAAACGACCACTTCTGGAAATGACCACTTCTGGAAATGACCACTTCTAGTAATGACCACTTCTTCAAATGACCATTTCAGCAGTACTGACACATACTGTGTATTTGTATAAAACAGTATACAGACTCCTTGGTTTCTATCGAAAACTTTTTAAGATAATAAATCTAATTTGCATTTCATAACGAAAAGAATTCCATTTTCGAATTCCCCGCCGAGTAGGGAAAATAAAATACGCCATTTTTGAATTGCTGTCACAATGAGCGCAAATGCAGGGGGCGCGTTCAAAAACTTCCGTTCGGGGTAGAAAATCAAATTTACATTTCCGGAAAACTCTGAGTTCATATTATGCTTATTATAATAATGGAAATACAATTCCCGAGTGGCTTCGTCCTACGTCGTTTGTAAAACAGTGGTCTTACCAGCGCAGCGTGAACAACCAAATAAATACTCAAACAAATATCTACTATATTTTTCATTAATTTTATTAAAAAAACACTACTTACTCATAACCCTTTAATCATAAAATTATAGTCATAAATCTAAATGGTTTAACATCATCGGGTGTAAGGCAAATTGTTTTAAGCGACATTTTAAGAAATATTGAGCGAATCGTTTAAAAAGAATACTATTTTATGAATATACTCATTATAAATTAACTCCTTAATAACTAATATTCAAAGTAATAAGAATATCAAGGATTTAATTACTTAATACTGAAAAGTCTATTTTAAATTATAATTTTTCAAAGAAACTAATTTTTTATTCCCTGAACATTTCCAAAAATGTCGTTTAATACGATTTCGTAGGCCTCATAGTTTGACAGAATGATCCTAAATTCCTATAGTCATATTAATATACAGGATTTTAAAAAGTTCGTTTGAAAATTTTAACGGGTTACTCGGAATAAAAATATTGAAAATATCCGATCTACAATTTAATTTTTCAGTGTCCCATACTAAATAAGAATAGTACCTATCAAATCAAGAATTTGTATGGGTAACTGAAAAAAACTAATTGTAGATCGGATTTTTTCAATATTTTTCCTGTACTTGATTCTGAGTAACACACTTTTTTAAGGTGCTACTTTATTAGTGCCCGATATTTTAGTCAGCGCTTCTACTCCTGATTCTGATCAACTTTCCCTAAGGAACCCATAGCCAAATCGCAAAAAAAATTTACACTTCATACAAATCGATCAGCCGAGCGGCCAAATTAGTATGAAGAGTCCAATTTTTTTTGCGATTTGACTATGGGTTCCTTGGGGAGAGTTGATCAGAATCAGCAGTAGAACCACTGACTAAATTATCGGGCACTAATAAAGTAGCACCTTATACAGGATGTAACAAAAAGGTGTGATAATACTTCAAGGTTGGCTTTTACCCATCAAACTGAACAACTTTAGTTCTACAACTTTGTTGAAATCGCAAAGAAAATTTCGGACTTTTCATACAAACTTGGTTCGCCAGCTGATCGATTTGTATGAAAAGTCCAAAAAAAATTTTGCGGTTTGAACAAAGTTGTAGAACAAAAGTTGTTCTATTTGATGGGTAAAAGCCAACCTTGAAGTATTATCACACCTTTCTGTTACACCCTGTATATCAAACATAATGTTTCTATACACATATAAACGCAGCAAAATGTTACGAGTTTTAGTCGTAACAATATATTTGTTTTCGAGTTTTCTTAACTTCGTGACGCACCAGGCATTATCCTAACAACCTCTTATTTCACTTCCCTAAGTCCCTGAACCATTGAAAATTTTATGCCGACCAAGCTTGAGTCGGTAACAAGTAGCGGGTTCCGCCTATAAATTTAATTACAAATAAAATTATAAGCAAGTAGGCTTTAGAGACCGGTCGGCGTGGAAGTCCTTGTCGGGGAGGCTTTGTTCAGCAGTGGACGTCATTTGGCGTGTTATGGTTAGGCTTTAGAGAAAAGGATGGGACCACACTGTGTGAAAGCGACATCACTTCTGCTCATCACAGAAATGTTTGCCATGGGTGGGGATCCAACCCACGACTCTCGGATCAGTAGTCAGGATCGCTAACCACTGAGCCACCGAGTCAGTCAACTTATTCGTATTCTGAGTTTGTGACTTATAAAATGGACCATTTGCGTTTTTTTGCCGGCACTGGTACTGCATTACTTGTATCCTGTTTATTTTATTTTTTCTTCTTTTTATTCTTTTGTTCTGTATGCTACCTTTAAGTTTTGTTTTATTTAAGTATGTATTTTTGTCTTTATCAATGATGCGATGTAAGTAAGTGAAATAAAGATGTTAATCTATCTGGGTAGGCCACAGATACGCTGCGACGCCGCATAGTGCCGGTTATTGTCACTAGATGGTAGGTGTTAAGCCATATGCAACGGAAAATACCAAAGACCCGTGCCCTAGCAGTTAAAACGAATTTTTTTTTACATGTTGTGACATTATTACTCTCTTAATATAGTTTTAATTTGTGACTCTACCGACCAAGATGATAGCTAAATTATTCCTCTTTGCTCGGCCGAAGTCAGCAGATTTTTAAACATCGTGCTTTGCATAATATGCCAATTTTTCCAGATTTCCTCCGACAGTCGCGGAACCCCAACGCCTCCCTTCAATTAATATCAATTAGAGTCGACACAGTTTCCTTGAGGGTTCCGTAATACGGCCATTTATCTCGGATGAGTCGCAAAATGTATCGTATGCAAAAGGCCATTAGAAAAATGTGTATTATGCAAAATGTCATTAGAAATTGTCGATGATATCATGACATCATTATCACATCGGAAAATATCGTGGATGCTTGGGGCGAGGGATTGCAGTCTAGAATTCTAGATCTCTTGGTACAGACCTCTTCTAGCTCAAAACAGGCAGCTATTCACCAGGTTTCCTCGAATCCCGACACGTATGGTGTCTGCTTAACCGCACTAGAACAGTTGTGGGCAACTGTGCATACCTCTGGAATAATCTGGAATAATGAAGAAAAATAATTTTGGGGGTGGAAAGATTTAGCGGCATATGAGTGTGGGTACCCAAAACAATCAATTGAGCACATAGTTTTTGATTGCCCTATAACCAAATATAGCGGGCAAAGGGCAGACTCTAAAACTCCCACAAAAGACGCTGTTTTCTACCTGAACCAAAGTTGTATAATATTCTGAAGTTTTGATCATTTACTTGTAATATGAAGGACCAAACTTTAACTATGAAATTAAATCAAATCAAATATAATTGACCACGCTGAATACGTTAAAAACAACCGACTTCAATCGCAACAACTCTAATTTTGCTATGTTTTTGTTGATTTTCTCAAAAACCGCTGAATCGATTTCGATAAAATTTATATGGAACCACCTGTGAAGTATACCCTATTAAACAAAAAAAAAATTCAAATCGGTTCAGGCGTCTTCGAGTAATCGGTGAACATACATAAAAAAAATATTCTGACGAATTGAGAACCTCCTCCTTTTTTTGAAGTCGGTTAAAAATGAAATGAAATGAAAGTTTGTTCTCATAAAACCTGGTTATAAAAGATGCTATGACTTCTTATTACGCCACTGAACAACTTTCTCTAAATAATTCAATCGAAACAAAAAAAATACTTTCCACACAAAGTTCCATACAAACCTCATTGATTTTTATGGAAAGTCCGAAGAATTTAATTGGTTCCTTAGAGAAGGTTGTTCAATGTCATGAGAAAAATTAAATGCCCTACACGTGACCGCGGGTGATGCTAAGTGCAACACTAGGCAACCGCCATCTATACCTTGTGATAGACGGTTAAATGTGCCACACGATAAGAAGAAGATGTGATATATAGATAGATAGATAGATAGATAGATAAGTCGTTTGTGCAGAAACGACCGTTAAAATTTTGGTCCCCGATTTCAATTTCACCCTGAAAAGGTCATTATGCAAAGCTGTCATTTTGAGATCTGGTTATTTTGCGTCTGAATGCAATTTATATCTTTCATTGCGGTTTTGCCGAAAATACCCATTAGGGTTGTTTAAAAAACGGCATAAAACAGAATTTTCCAAATTGTGTTGATTATTTGGAATAGGTATAAGGGAATTTAAGATGATATCATACTTCTGTACTGTTAAAAGACCATGGGCTCTTTAATAATCGTTCAATAATAATAATAATAAGGTTAGGCGGTTGGGACTTCGAGGCAGACCGATAATAGCGGCTATGCAGAAGGCAGTCCTCCTCGACAATGCCCGGATTGTCCGACGCTTTCTCTCCTCGTCGCACTGACCTCCAGCCGACTGTGCTTCTGCTGGAGTAGCTCCTGCCACTTCGCATAGCGCGAAGTGCGCAGAGAAGCCCAAATTTTTATCCAGAAATAATAATAATATCCGGGAAAAATCACACACGGTCATCTGGCCCCAAACTAGGATTCCCTGTACTATGGGAACCAGAGAGAGAGAATAATAAAGGGTCTTTCTAAAAAGCCTAAAAAAAATAACACTCTGCCTTCTACTCATGAAACTGAATAAATTTTCCCAAGGAACCTATAGGTTTTCAATTACCAAAAAAACATTTTGGACTACCCATACAGACTGCCTTAAAAGGGCTGCCTTAGCATTTACACAAAATCTTTTACGTTCTCTGGTTTTTCAGACTTAATTTTTGTGCACTTCAGACTTAAGTGCACTCCAACCAAAGTAGTTCAGTTTCATGAGAACCTCAACCTCCCCCCCCCCAAATTCCCCCATCCCCCATTTTCCCCATTTCCATTACCCATTTCAAAGGTCGGCAAAAGTAAGTACGATTTTAGATGGCTTTTTGAAACATTTTTTTTTTGTTGATAAAATTCGTTCTCATGTCACCTCTTTTATTATTTTGTACAATTTAGGGTGGAATACCCCTGTACAAATACGTCACAGCACAACCATAGAACGTCTGAATCCACAATTTTGAAAATATACATTTGAGATTTTAAGTATAGAGGTACAGGAAAAATACAATAAAAACCCACCTACAACTTTTTTTCCAGTCTTCCATACTAAATCTAAGTAGTGAATCAATAATTTTTATGGGAAACTGAAAAAAGTACACCGGATTTTTTCAATATTTTTCCTGTATTCTGTCCCTGATTCTATGTAACCCCTTAACGCATTTAAAAAAAAAATAACAAGCCTGTAGTAAAAAATCTTCATCGTACAGGTACTTTCTTCAAATAAAATAAAAGTTATACTTATGCAGGTTTTAATACCATTCCAGATAAAAAATGACATTCATTCTTTTAGAAAAGGTTGAAAATGGTTGAACAAGACGAAAATTTTATTTGCTGTCGCCCCCAGCCATAGAGAAGAAGGGTATCCATAGACAATATCCCCGGTATTGGGGACCGGAAGTGATTGCGGTGGAATGAGCCGCCTAAACCCCCAGGCTAAGTTTAGATTGTGGGGACCATGATTTGGGGGAAATGGTAGACTTATTTTTTTATAAATTGTACGTCATAAATATTGCACAAACTTTATAAAATAAGCCAATGAAGTTTCCACTTAGGTTAAACCGTTCAAGACTTCTTTTTCTTATCATGTAGAACAATTGAAATGAAATGAAAATATTTTATTCGAAGTAGGTAGCAGTGTACACTTTTCGAACGTCATTCTTTTATCTATAGTTCATTCCAATCAAAAAAAACAAAAGGTAAACAAACGTAGTATGCAGATGACACTGACATGTGTCACTTCCATAGTAAGTTAGTTTACGTTTTGCTTTTTTTGATTGGAATGAACCTATACCTAATACGAGGTTTCTACCACTCGGAACTCGTATACCCACCGTTTCGGGAAGTGTTTGCGGAGTGAGAAGATAACAATACATATGTATTCCTAAGATAAAAACGGTGGTACAATAAACCATACCTATAGCCAGATACCTAAGGTAAAAACAGCGGCGGCAAATTTAAAAAAAAATGTGACTGACGGTTTTGGATTTAAATTTTCCTTCCCATTCCTTTAACGGTGTTTTAACAGCGAAGAAAACATTGTAAGGAAACCTGCATATCTTATCACTAGGTGTGATGTTAAGTGCAACACCACCGCCAATACTAAAACTACCGTTCAAGTTTCCGAGTTTATTCTTTTTACATACTCTATATGGATGCTCCAATTCAAAAAATCACTAAGTCCAAATTTGACGGTTTTGAATTGTTTTTATTTTCTTCATGACATTCATTGTTAACATAAGGTTATGATTCTTTTAACAAATAAAACCCCTAAATTATTAATGTTACTTTTACTTTTCATTATTTTTTTAACCTGCGCATATTATTTCAGAAAACATTTAAAACATAATAACATCAGTATGACAAAAGTAACTTTTGGACTTAATGATTTTTTGAATTGGAGCATCCATATATAAGGTGCTACTTTATTAGTGCCCGATATTTTATTCAGTGCTTCTACTCCTGATTCTGATCAACTTTCCCCAAGAAACCCATAGTCAAATCGAAAAAAAATGTTTGGACTCTTCATACAAATCGATCAGCCGAGCGGTCAAATTAGTATGAAGAGCCCAAAAAAATTTTTGCGATTTGACTATGGGTTCCTTGAGGAAAGTTGATCAGAATCAGGAGTAGGAGCACTGACTAAAATATCGGGCACTAATAAAGTAGCACCTTATATAAACATGGTCACCCTACAGGAACTTCTCATTTCGCCCGCTTTCCTCTCAGCTTCTTACGACGGAGCGTTCACGCTCAACTAGCGCTCAAAGTGGTGTTTTATCTAAAATTTCATCTTGAGATACTACATGGGATGACTATACATACATAATCGACTGACTCTGTGGCTATGTGGTTAGCGATCCTGACCTCTAATCCGAGAGTCGTGGGTTAGATCCCCACAAGGGGCAAACTTTTCTGTGATGAGCAGAATTGTTTGCTCTGAGTCTAGGTGTATAATGTATGTATTTAAATGTATATGTGTATGTATATCAGTCTCTTGTTCCCAAGATACAGGCAATCCTAGTTTGGGGCCAGATGACCGTGTGTGATTTGTCCCGGATATTATTATTATTATTACATAAATACCTATAATATTTAACTCTTACTGATTCTCTTCGGGAAAATGAACAACTTTTGTTATAGGTTATCGTCCCCATTACTGGGGCAAGGGTCTCTTCCCATACCTCGGGAAGGTTAGGCCATACTCCACACACGGGGGCCAAGTCCGGATTGGTGGAGGTTGTGGGGCTAGTGGCCAACCCCAGTTTCAGAAGATTCCTCCGACATGACTTAGCGACTGCCGTCTAGTGATAGCAGCCGGCACCAACGACTTCACGTGCCTTGCGAAGCACGGAAACAGTCGAGATAAATGTCACTAACAGTCAAACCCATCCAGGTTATGACCGTGTCTGTAGTCAGTTAACCTGCGTGATCGATGCGACCACGCAAGCCGCACTGAGCCAAGACCGCTTTTCGCACTTATTTTATACAACTTTGATAAAATAGAAAAAAGAAAATGAATTTTTCATACATATAAATCGATTAGGCATGCATGAGCCAAGTTTGTATCGTTATAATAGGCTATTTTAATAATAATAATATCCGGGACAAATCACACACGGTCATCTGGCCCCAAACTAGGATTCTCTGTACTATCGGAACCAGAGACTTGATATACGTACACATTTTCAATACTTAAATAAGTATTATAGATATAATACACCCAGACACAGAGCAAATAAATCTGCAGTGCTCATCACAGGAATGTTTGCCCTGAGTGGGTATCGAAACCACGACTCTCGGATCAGTAGTCAGGAGCACTAACCACTGAGCCACCGAGTCAGTCTCTGAGCCACCGAGTAATGCTATGATGGAGTGTTCTGGTGTAATTGTATCCATCGACCTCTTGATGTAAACTGTGAATTAGTGGACACTATACAAAAGCAACAGATATAAAACACAGAATATTATGTAAGCATAAATATTACAGAGCTCTGCTATGCTGTAAGCAGAATTGTTTAATTTATTGTTCAGTGCACTTAACAGAGCAGAGCCGCATTCAGGAGGAGGTCAGTGCTTTTGACCCCCCGATTTTATGACTGACTTGAGTTTAAATCATGAATATTGTTCTATGTTTGAATGTTCATATAAACTGTTACATTTGTAACGCATTTAAAAAATAAGTATAAGTACCTTAGTTTTTTAATAGTTAAAATGTATTACCTAATAGAAAAAAGAAAACAAACAAGTTTTCGTATTATTCATTAAAAAATCACATAGCCCAAAGAAAAATCCCTGCAAAGATTCATTAGGTACATTGCAAAAACTTATCTCTAATGAATAACTCTTTGAAAGTTTGTTTAAACTCGAACGGTGCTATCCAAAGTCTAGAACTATTTAACTAGCGCCCTCTGTTGGAAGCAATTAAAACTGTCTAAGTGAAACTGCTGCTGTGCTCTGCTGTACTTTGATTAATTTTGGTCTAGATTGGTACAATCGCGTACAACAACTTTGCGTTTTTAAACAAAGGAGACGGACTAAAAGAGATTGATTTAAGCCGGCTACCATTTAAGTCAAGTGCGGGTTGATACGGAACCAAAAACACATTGTCTGTTGCACTGTTGTTGAATAAAGCAACGCGGGAACGACACATTCCTTGATTGATTGATTGATGTACTCTTTATTGTACACACACCAAAATAATAATATATACAACAGCAAAAGACACAATATTAAAATAACAGTGGTACAATTTGGGCGGTCTTATCGCTAAAAGCGATTTCTTCCAGACAACCCCGTGTCCGGAAAAGAAAACAGGAAAAATAGGTAGAGCAAAAGTCCTCGACTCTTCAACTGAGTCTGTTTTCTTCTTCGTTAAAAAAAACAATTGGAAGTTTAAATAGCCTAGATGACTGCATCAAAAAATTATGACCTGAAAAAAAAATTAAAACCACTAAATTACTTATTTCACTAAATTACTCTTCTACCTACTTAAATAAATACAGTCTGACAAAAAAGTCTTGAAAGCGGATTTTGTTGGAACTAAATTTATTTCTGATGGCAACCTCGAAATTCTGATTCTTCATTCGTTGAATATGCTCCAGTGTTGCCATGTTGAAACGAACAGCGCCCTCATTTATTTTCAAGACTTTATTGACAGACTGTAACCATATTTGTTTCGATTTGTTAATCTTTAATGTTTAATTTAAAAAAAACACAAAATGAGCCATTTAATGATGCTGAATAACTATGACGTCACGTCTAGGTATTTCAAACACTTTTAGAACAGGATGTAGTTTTGACAGATGATAAAAAGTAACTCAAATGACTAGTAGTATCTATTATTTACCTACAATAAAAAATAACACAAATATGTAAGTCTTATGATGGTAATTGTACTTCTCTCGCCGCCGCTGAAGGCACTAATGAGCGACGCTGCGGTTTCTTTCAGAGGGGGGGGGGATCGTTTAGATACCTCACACTTAGAGTCTCCCAACTACTGGGAGCTGGCAATTAAGAGTTGAACGAAATTTTAAATTAAGTAACTTTTTGTAAACGCAAAAAATGATTTAAAACATAATTTTATCAGGTCCGGTCAGTAACTTATTAAAAAAAAAATTGGTTGAGTCGTTATGGAGATATACACCCACTTAGTTATTCCTTGGAACCCCCCTTACCCCTGTAAAAGTAATAAGTTATCATGTATTAAAGTGCATATCTGGATTTTAAAAGTTCTAAATGCAAAATGAGACCGGGTATCTACCGTTTGATATACGACCTGCACGGTTCAGCAGTGCGCATTGCTACTGGCGTGGCGCCAGCAGCAAGCGACCAATCACAGACCACTGCAGGAAGCGCGGTAAAAACAATAAAGTTCTATCCAAGGAATTTATATGTGATATATACAAGTTATTTGGTTCTATTACAGTCATTTCTCCATTTAAAAAATGCGAATGTGAATTTGGGTGTTTTAAAAATTGGATCAATATTTCAAATTAGATGAAAAGTTTAAAAACTTTTTGACGTTTATTTAAAAAGTGGTAGAAACCCGATAAATATCTACCTACATATACTAAAACTAAAGCAATCCAAAAAAACTTCCCGAAACGTTGAGTGTACCGCGTTCCGCGTGGTAGGAACTTTTTACTTAGCTAGAACAGAAAACGACAATTTAAAAAATTTACAAATCATCTACATAAATAAAAAACATTCTGATTTTGAATAACACTGATGAAATCACTAGTTCCTTATACACTCTAAAGATGTTTTTAGTCTTTTTGAGTATACCGATGACACACCTAGGACACTATAACAGACTGTAACCTGGTGAAATCCTTGGGGGAGGCCTTTGTCCAGCAGTGGACGTCCTTCGGCTGATGAAGATGATGATGAAATAAAAATCTGAGCTTTCGGCTCTTTCTTGTATCTGCTTCCCTTCAACAGACTAGGCTGTATGGCTCTGATCCTTTACCTTCCTGATCGGGATAAAAAAAAGGAGTCTGCTTTCCAAAGTCCTATTTAATATAATAACTAATTACCGGCCAAGCTGGTTAAAGCGCAGCTGTACTGCATTCCATTTTGAAAACGTCGAATGCAATTCGCAATTTAAATCTCCCGCGCGACGGCCATTGCCGAATGTAATTTATCTCAGGCCGGTACAGGGATGTAATCAGTAAAGTGTGTTTTTTTGTATTTATTTTATAATAAAGTATTACATAATCAACCGGTAGCGTTCCCGCCTGCTGTGACGAGGGTGTCTTCTCATACTTTAGAAAGGTATAAGGCCATACTCCAGAGTGTGGAGTCCGGATTGATTGAAATTGTGGGGCTACTGACAAACCCTAGTTTCAGAAGCGGGTTTTCAAGCAGCTTATAAGGTCTCTGACATGGCTTACCGACTGACACAGTGATAGCATATGGCAAAAATAGCAACAGCTTGGCTTTATGTTATTGGTTGCATAGAAAAAGTCATACAGTTTCATGATCAGAACACCCTGTTAAAATTGTTGGGAGTGGTATTTTTACACCCTGCATTATACTAAATAAACAGTACTCATATGTACTCAATTATATTAGAAAAAATAAATACTTGTCCTAGAAAAAATCAATAATTTCATTGCTTTGTGAAAAGGCTTAGGGCTTACCAATTGAGGGTAAAAAAAAAAAGAACTCATTGCCTAATTACAGCCCTGTGCAACTTCACTCATACTACATTTGCTATTGAGAGAATTTAATCTCTTTCGTGTTTGCGCGCGCACGTATCAACATGGCTACCGTCTTTTATTTATTTTTTATTCCAATAAGGAGTTTTTGTATCAACATTTATATGTCCAAGGAGATTAAACTCATTTACCTTTAAATTGTCATTCTCGTACAAAATTGTATTTATGTTTTTGATAGCCATAAAAACATGCATTTACATTATTTTAAGGTGCAGATAGACTTTTCTCGCAGACGAACTATAATATGTTCCTCCTCTTAGACACTGTACTAACGTAATTAAAATAAGTAATTAGTCCCTTTCAAAGCAACCTACATAATTATATTTATATGGATAACATTGCCTATTATTAGCCCCACAACCTCCCCCGATGTTAGGTTGTAAATGATATTCTTGTTTTACTTTCTTGGCTTTCAAATAAGTTTAAAAAACGGCGTTTAACAGAAACTGACGCGATGTTGCCGATTTTTGGTAGACCCATCTTTAGATTTTTTTTCTATCGAGCCGAAATTGTTGAATCGTGTTTTGGATGGCCTACGATCGTAGGAAATAAAGTAAAAAATGAGTGTTATTTTTTTAGATTTGCAATTTCTATAGTTTTACGTCATAATTATTCAAATAACGTCATTTTGATATGAGAGCGCCTTAATATCAAAAACAGGTTTTACGGGTATTTTTTACATCAAAATTTAAACATTTTTTTTAAATCTTTCAACTCAATTTGTTTCGTGATGTTTCAAGTATTTTATATTTTTTTTTCCATTAAATACTTTTTTTTTTAATTTTAACAAAATACTATAGTCAGTCATAGTTCAGCTTCATGCAGATTTTTAATATACTCATGGACAAAAAAATCGACTCAAAGTTTCATGCACGACTTTTGGAAAATAATTCAATCTAGCAAAATAAAACTAAACCAAAACTTCCAAAGCTGTGTGTTTACTGTTTATGATTTTAGTTTGATGGTTTCTAGTTTTTTGCTTTAAGTGTTTAGCAATTTTGTAGACTGAGTTATTTTTTCAAAAGTCGAGCAACAAATCTTGAGTCGATTTTTTAGTCCACCAGTGTAGTTTGGATTGAATATTGCGGTAGGGCTTAAGCGTGGCTTAAGCCATTCGGAATGGCCGATCAGCCTCGAGATTAGGCGACATCGACAGAGCATAAACCATAAACGTTGTCGGTCCGTTTATAAGCGGACCAGACACTATCAGTAATAATGACAGTATTTTCAAGTAATGACAATATACTGACATTATACTGACAGTGTAGTGGTTGGAATGATGGTCTGACGCATGCTAAACGATGGAATGTCATTATACTGATGTAAAAATACTGTCATTATTACTGATAGTGTCTGGTCCGCTTAAACCATAAACGTTGTCGGTCCATTTATAAATTTATAGACACTAATAAAGTAGATACGACTGAGTTTTAATTCAATTAATTATTTGAATTATTCGAAATTAAGAGCCGTAAAGTGAAACTTAAATCGGTATATAGGATGTTTAAAACTATTTAATTCATTCTATTGCAGCAATTAAAGTAACTCGAGAAATATTTAATTGTGTATTAAAAAAACTTTCACTCGCGTTCCGAGGGTTCCGTCCGTACAAACTTGTATGTAGATAGTCTGTTCTTCCACAGAAATCGAATCTTGAACTATGATGCATTAACGAATAAATTTAAACCGTGGGAGAGCCAAGCTTCGGCACGAATGGGCTGGCTCGACCGGAGTGATACCACGGCCTCACAGAAAACCGGCGTGAAGTAACGCTTGCGTTGTGTTTCACCGAGTGAGCGAGGGTACCGGAAGCCCAACCCCCCCCCCCCCCCCCATTTCAACTCTCCCCCATCCCATTTCAAAAGTCGGCAACGCACTTGTGACTCCTCTGGTGTTGCGGGTGTCTATGGGCGGCGGTAATCGCTTACCATCAGGTGATCCGTCTGCTTGTTTGCCATTTATCAAATAAAAAAAGCCAGATTTAACGACAAACTTAATTTTGTAGTAGAAAAATGTTCTCTCATACATCGATATACGTCAGGATCAGTTTTCGCAACTACAAATGTAATTTTGTTATCACGAAAAAAAATTATATTTGATATAACTACAAATTATCGATTTTCCTTTACTTGCACGTGAGACCTTGCTTCTTTCAGAATTTCATGATTCTAGGTCAACGGGAAGCATTACCTACTTCCGAGTGTCAAAACTTACAAAATATGATTCAAAATTGGTCGTAGTTTTTGATTGCGTTGACTTAGAAGCTTGGTTTTCTTGTATTACAAAATATTTTCATCAATATGATAAGTAGAAGCTTATAAAGGGTTGTTCAACAAGAACTTTGTTTTATAAATCAAAATAAAACAATGAATTTAGATGACAATGATTCAAATTTTTATTGTATTAAAAAAGTAAGGTTTGACAATTAGGAATGAAAAATGATATCTGATAAATGTCCACCACGACCACGGTTACAGATGTCGATTATTTTTCTTCCTTTCTAGTTAGGCTCTCGTCTTAGGTCTGACGCCGCGCACCGGCGACACCGGCGGACCCCCGCGCGCGCGCAGTTTGCCTCGGCTCTGCGAGCTGGTGTTGTCGTCTACGATGGTTACAGATTTTCATAGTGACTTTTTATTATTTTAATGTGATTTTCGAGTGAAATTGAATTCATTGTAACAATTGCCCAAGCTTCTACTACAGATATGTCAAAAAACTAAATGTCAAAACTGTCATGTAGTTCCGGTGTGACCTACTGAAAAAAAAAGCCCTATATTACATGTATTACCTCTTTCATGTATTACCGCTGACGCTGATACTTCCCGAAATGTTCAGTGTACAAGTTCAGAGTGGTAGAAACTTTGTACTAGGTAGAAAAAATGACGATTTAAAAGAACGACTCACAGCATCTTCTGCTTAAATTAAAAAAGAAATGATTTTGATCTATTTGTTACAATCAAATAAGGTTAAATCAATTTTCTTTAAGTCGATGTTTTGCACGTACTTTTAAATCGTCCTATCCTTAATATACTCATGGGCAAAAAAATCGACTCAAAGTTTCTTGCACGACTTTTGGAAAATTAACTCAATCTAGCAAAATAAAACTAAACCAGAAGTTCAAAAACTTTGTGTTTACTGTTTATGATTTTAGTTTGATGGTTTTGTAGTTTTTTGCTTTTAGTGTTAGCAGTTTTGTAGACTGAGTTATTTTTTCAAAAGTCGAGCAACAAATCTTGAGTCGATTTTTTAGTCCATCAGTGTATATGATTGGGTACACCCGAAAACATTACCCTATTTCTGTGACGCTTGTCTAATAAATAAATTTGACTAATTTTATTTTGAACTTGTACTTAGTAAAAGCATTAGGGTACTTAAGCGTTGCGAAATAGGTTAATTATTATGCGGTCGGCGCTAAGTGCATCTCGAGTGCTCACTCAAAACGTACAGAAACCTAATTATAATATAAATGTCATGTTATGTATTATATAGTTCGCGTCACGTAAAAAGAGCGCTGGCTGGCGTTCCGAGGATTCATTCTGACAGCAACTGTTTAGTACCCTCTCTTTCACACTTACGCGATTTATATTATGCTATCCTGTTGTCAGAGTGAACTGTTGTGCCCTCGGAACGCCCGCCAGCGCTCTTTTTACGTGACGCGAGCTGTACTTTTCACTAATATTATAAATGCGAAAGTATGTATGTTCATTTGTTCCACTTTCACGCCGAAACTACTGAACGGATTTGGATGTTTGGTAGGTAGATAGATAAAGCACTTGCGTCACACATATAGAATACTTTTATCCCGGAAAACTCAAGGGTTCCCGTAGGAATGCATAAAAACTCAAAATTCCCATTTCGTCACAAGCATAACTATAACCGCCTCTGTGGCGCATTGATTAAGCATTGGCTAGGCCATCTGTTTTACATCAGGGGATTCTGGGTTCGATTTTCAGCGGAAACCAACTTTGTAAGATTTTTGGACTTGGTTAGGATAGTGGTAGAGCATTTTTTGAGCCTGCCCGGCCATGAATGAATGAATGAATGTATTTATTTGCTTTAAATATGGTACAATTAAATGCAATTTAAATTCCAGGTAGTCTGGACATTTACAGATTCACATATTTAGTCATACACAGACGACATGCAAAATTATTTTACTTATAATCTAAATATTCCTTAACCGAGTAAAAAGAGTGCTGTATTAACCATTGGAATAGGCTCAATTTGAATTTACTACTAACTACCTAACTACCTAGCTAACTACCACTATCTTTAAACAGCATTGATGTGTTCGTCCGGTGCATGGGTAGCATCAGTACATCTGTCTGTCGCTAACATTCCCTGTCAGGCTTGCGGGCGAGTCTGTCGCGCCGCATCGGTCTGATAGTTCATCAAAAGCGTTGCACCAAGAAACTGCAGTATGGCCTAACTTTCTCGAGTTATGGGAAGAGACCCGTGCCCCTGCAGTGGGGATGATATGTTTGTTAAATGCAGTTAATCGTCTGTTATAGACATAGAGGCCATTGACTGATTGTGTTCCGGTATGGAGATGAGATAGCCGTTCCCCATTGCGTTGTGTGGATGTTAATTGGGATATTTTTTTATATTATATTTATTTATTGAGAAAACAAACAGTCACACATATTTATATAAGAACACAAACTTTTATTTTATGACTGTCGTTGAGAGTGCGCAGTACTCAAGCCGTTGTGTTGCGCCCGTGTTGACGGGCGGAGCATGAGTTTCATAAGTACTATTTTTGGACATATCCTGATCAACAAAACATAAAATAAAAATGATATGTGTAACAATAGGCAAAAAAATATTAAAAAATACCAATGACAAGAAGCCAGTCTATTTGGACAACAATCTCTAAATTAATGAAATTTGACCTATTTTTTTGTTACAGAGACCTGCAAGGCAACAACATCACTATAATCTTCCAGAGCGATTTCCAAAATTTGAAGGAATTGAAAATATTGTAAGTAGCAATAAAATGTTTTTTTTTGTTTATACATAGTATAAAATAGTGAGAACCATTGTTGCTTACTTGCATGGACCTTGTAGTCTGAATAAATAATTAAAATAAAATAAATAGATTTTTAAAAGGTTGAAAAATACTCTCTCTCTCTCTTATCGTGTGGCACAATTTAACCGTCCTATCCGCTAAGTATAGGCGGCGGTTGCCTGGTGTTGCACTTATCATTACCCTCGGTCACGTGTAGGGCATTTTGAAAAATACTGAAAAAATACAAATCAATATCTTTTTTTACAGACAGCTGTCAGAAAATCAAATACACACGATTGAACGGGATGCCTTTTTGGAGTTGAACAGCTTGGAAAGACTGTAAGTAAATATATTCTAAATTATTACAGTAACAACATTTATTTAAATTAATATCGAATAATTTACGAGAACAAACCAACAAGATCACTGCGTCAGACATTAATTGAAAATTCTACATTTGAACACCAAATTCGAACCAATCAGAGTGCGCCTCGCCAGCAGCGAAAACGAAATGCCATCCGACGTAACCTTGCTGTGACGCTCACGGATTATTTTTCTTGTTATATTTGGATTGCAGAAAACTGAGCAATAATCGACTGGCACAGTTACCTGACGGTCTTTTTATGAGATTGAGGCATCTACAGCGACTGTGAGTAAACAAGGCTGGGGTGTCTTTGCCAGTGGTGTGGTAGTACTAATACCCTTGGCTTTCTTCCAAAACTTCCAAATCTTCAAATGTGGAATTATTTTTTTACCCCTATTCATCGTAATATCATTTCGGTATCCGGTGCTTACGTCATCAATCCCGAAGCTTGAACCCAGACACATAAAAAAAAAACAAAATACTGCTTCAGTCTTCCCGCAGGATGCGAGCCATTTTCGTATTTGTTTTTTTCTGATTTTCCACATATTTTTGGTAACTTAATGGTTGTACAATGAATATGGTTAACAGGAATTTTGTGGAAAAGCTTTAGCTATTTATACTCGTGGAAATTGTCATCGTTTCGTAAAAGTAAGTAAGTAAAAAGTTCATTTGATTCTTGAATCGCACATATACAAAGTAAATAGTATTGATAATCAATAAAAAAAAATTCAAGTCTCATTTAATTACAGAAATTAACATTAAATTCGATTTATTCAATAAAAAATGTTTTGTAAGAGATCTTTGCCCAGCAGTGGGACTGTTAAAGACTATTAAAAAAAAGAACAACGAGTTTCGGTTACCCTTTTTAAATGTCAATTAAAAATTTCCAAAGCGCTCGCTAACGAAAACAATATTTCCACAAAATTCTGTGTGAGCCGAACGTTTCTTCTAACAATTTCCCCTTCGTTAGGTCGCTTCCCCCTTTCATGGGCTTCCCCCGCTATCGGTGGTGTAAGGTAACCCCCTCGTGCTAATTTACCCCGTTGTTATTAATTATACGTAGCTTAATGTGTCATCGGAGTTAAGGTAAGTGATATGTACGAGTATTATAGTTATAAATACATTTGTGACAAAATTTTGATGTAGGACGCGAAAACTGGAGTTTTTCTTTTGCGACAAAAAAGGGGACTTTTAATATATAGGGTGTAAAGGACAGGTTTCCGAAAACTTTAAGGGCTTGCTCAGTAGACGAAACTGAACAACTTTCCACAAGAATTTTTTTCAGGAAAGGAAAAAAATCGGCTTCTCCATACAAAATTATAAACTTGATTGGACAGTTTGTATGGAGAAGCCGATTTTTTTTTCATTTCCTGAAAAAAAATACTGTGACTTCTACTCATGAAACTGTACAAATTTCCCCAAAGAACCTAAAGTCAATTCGCAAAAAAAAAATTGCAGACTCGGAGACGTTTCACGGGACTATGGAGCTTGGACCTGGTTTGTGTACTAAACACCATAAATAAGTAATTAGAAACATTGTCTTTTCTAAGTATAAATTTCCTTCGATTTACCTTCGTTGCGAGGTTCATCCAGATTCTCAGATTTAACAATCGCAGCACCTAAGTCACCCAACATGGCGAAGCGAGCGCAATTTTTAGCATTTTACGTTCAGAAATTAGATGTTGTACATACCATTGAAATTAATAATTTTGTTGTCCGACAAGTAACTCGAAAACCAGCTGTAAAAGAGGCAAGGCATATCCGCAGATTTTAAAAATCGTATACCAATGTCAGAAGTCAGAACAGAAGGGTGTTCAGTCAATCAGAGTCAGAGAAAGCATCTGAGGAATATGTGGACGAAGCCGTAATTTCTGAACGTGACCTACTATTGCAATTTCAGGCACAAAATGAAACGTGTCCAAATGATCAAATGATTATGAAACGTGTCCAAATGATCAAATGATCCGCCTATTTTGTATGGGCAATTCAAAAAATTTTTTGTGACCTTAGTATAGGTTCCTTGGTGAAAGTTGTTCAGTTTCGTGAGTAGAAGCCACTGTCAAATGTTTTTCAAGTATTTTAGAAGGAAGGATTTTTTTTTCGATTTGAGATAAGTCGTAGAAAAAAATGTTCAGTATGATTGTAGAAACTCCAGTTAACGGCTCCTACGCCTGTTTTGTTAACCTGTAAATTACTCTTTGCTAGATATGTGTGTTTCGTGGTTTTATACAGAATATTACAATACAATATTAAAACCTATGGTAAAATATGACTAAAATGAGGTGTTACTCATGATACTGAAAAACCCATTGTCATTTTGCGATTTTTTTAAAGTTCTCTAGCCCTATAAGCACAAATAGACACAGAAGGTCTTCTCAATACAAACCACTAAAATCGTAAGCATATACATGCTTATAGAACTATACGGTCGCTCGAGGCAATGTCACGATCGCACAGTATGTGACCTTGCCTACAACGACCGTATACGTCTATAAGCATGTATATGCTAAGGATTTTTGTGAGCGTATTGAGCGGACCTTCTGTATCTATGTGTTTTGTGCTATAAGTGTCAGTCGGTACTTTTAAAACTTACCCTATACAGGATGTTAAAAAGTGCGTTTGTATTATGGGGTTACTCAGAATCAAGTATAGAGTGCAGGAAAAATATTTAAAAAATCCTATCTTCATTTTTTTTTAAATTCCCCTACTAAATCAAGAATAAGATGGAAAACTGAAAAAAAAGTTGTAGCTCGTATTTTGTCAATATTTTTCCTGTATTCAGTATTTGATTCTGAGTACCTAACACCTTAAAATTTCAAGCGCACTTTTTTAATATGTGTTTAATATGAAGACAAACCCTACCTTCGTATCCAATCCTTGTAAAACTAACAAGCGTTCGGAAACAAAACAATAGTTTTAATAACCACAAAACACTATAAGGAACTGGAAAATTCATAACATCCTAAAGAGGTTCTTAAAAGTAGAAATTATAGAAGAAAGGAAAAAAGGCGAAAATTGCTTTTACAAAATACAAAAAACCTCCACCAATCCGGACGTGGCCCCCGTGTGTGGAGTATGGCCTAACCTTCCCGAGGTATGAGAAGAGACCCGTGCCCCTGCAGTGAGGACGTAATGGTAACAAAATACAAAAAACTTACTGTAAAATCGAATATGATTATAGCTAATAAAAAACGTTATCGCAAAGCTACTGTAAGTTCGATACGATCCTAAGAACCCTCAGCTAACGTGACCTTGTCAAAGCGTCCGCGGATTAAATAAAATATATTTTATTTTTATTCCCGTACAATGTTTTGGAGTATATCGGTACTAGTATGTACGCGTTTACAAACGCTATAATATAATGTTATTACTATACAAAGACCGGATGTGTCCAGCTTCTTAACACGATAAAGTAGTACAATCGGACATTTTTATTGAACGGTGCGTGACTGCTTCTCTAGTGCGGGGATTAGTCGATAAGTCGATATGTATGAATCGATATTGTGTTGAATGGACTGGGGGCCGGTTGTTGGGTTTCTACTGTTGTTTTTTTTTACTGGCACTTCAGAAATAAGTTTGATTTGTACGATTTAGGTATGTAAGGTTGTTTTGCTTGAATTTCTTTGTGCATCCTATATAATAAATCCTAGTTTGGGGCCAGATGTAATAGTAGTATTATTTATGTTAATGGCATGTAATAATAACAATATTATGAATAAATAGAATATGAATATGGATGACCGCGTGTGATTTGTCCCGGATGTTTTTATAACTATTTATTTATTTTATTTAAATAACGTCAATTTACAAGTTTTTTTTTATATATGTACATACTACCTCCTGACTACTGATCCAAATGTCGTGGATTCGATTCCCATCCAAGGCAATAATTTCTCTGACGAGCAGATCTGTTTGCTACGTGTCCGGGTGCCTATAATTCCAACTACACTGCAGTGAATCGAAGACGCTCAACGTCGAAACTTTCCCATCACTACAACCCGAGAACTAGCTCATCATTGCCTAGTCTTCGGCAATGAGATGACAGCACTATGATATATGCCCTGTGAAATGATAGGTAATGGACTTACTTTCGAAAGTAGCACGGATATACAGAATGTAAATCTAGTCATGCGACATATTTTAATCAGTGGTTCAAGCTGACCAGATTGATTTGTATGAAGATACCAAAAATTTTTTTTGCGATTTGACCATGGGTTCCTAGTGGAAAGTTGATCAGAATCAGGAGTAGAAGCACTGATTAAAATTTGACGCACGGTTTTATAGGCTGCAGAATTACTAAATATGTTCACGTTTTGAATCTTTTCTTTTTTATAGTGATGTGATGATATAAATCGATTCTAGACCTAAAATAAAATATATTTGAAAGATGTAACTCTGTCTTGTGTGCAATAAAGAAAATTTACTTTCATGCTAGACTTCTGTCGGTACGAATTTTTCCTCGTCGCCTCTTTCAAGGATATAACAAATACGAGTAGTAGTAAAAAAAGGTTTTGGGGGGAAAGAATAACGGCATTTGCGAGATGATAACGTTCCTAGCTACGTACGCTTGAGTGAGCTAGAATGGGGGTTTTGCTTTCAGCGTGCTGCGGTGTGAACAAAAAATATGATGCATTTCCTTTTTTTCTGTTTGGATGGGGAGTTGATGCATTTAATGTGAATTATGAAATAATGTTCACTAAATAACTCTTTCATTGAAATTACAGAAAACATTTTCATTACGTGTAATTTTTTAAAATTTATAAACATTTCAAAATTTGTACGAAAAGTACTGTATTGAACAACGACGTCATCATTCACAATTTCAATATATTTTTTAACAAATTGTCGTTTTGACATTTGATAAAAAGTACCTCAAATGACTAGCAGTTAACTCTGTTATTAAAAATCAAGATGGAGGACATCTCGCGTTCCAAAACATGGGCTTTTTAGCTTTTAACACCCCTCATTTCTAAGTCACAAAGCTCACCGTTTGCCACCACTTTTGTTATTTATTTTTATGTCGACGGGCTACAGCAAAAACCTTTCCGCAAGAAGTTTATATATGAAATAAAGACTGTGTTTAGTCTGTGATATAACTCGCCTATATAAAAAGACCTTTTCGTAAAACGACAGAGGGGAGCGTTAATGTCAAACCGGTCTAAAAAAACTTTATTAAACCATACAAAAGCTTTTTCATTTGAGCTAAGAAATAATACATACTTTTCAAAAACCGTATCTGCCTTTTGAGGTGTCTTTTGTTTTTCGTCAGACGTCGTTAACAACCCATTTCGGCCCCACTTCTGGGCCATGGGTGTTTTCCATAGCTCGGGAAGGTTAGATTACAGAAGGGGGCCCAAGTCCGGATTGGTGGGGGCTGTAGTAACGCTAGTGCAGAAAATGCCCTACCACCCTAACTGATTTCTACAAAGTTAGCTATAACCTTCTGGGAATCGAACCCGCGACCTGTTGTTGTGAAGCGAATGAACCAGCCACTAGACCTCGGAGGCGATTAAATTAAAACTAACTACTAACTAACTCAAAGTCACAGAGTTAGATTCAAGCTGTCTATCGAGTCGAAAATAGTAAAACCTCTTAAAAAATTCAAATCTCAATCAAAATTCTTGGTAAGAACGCTTCCATCTTCGGCATCATCGTCACTTACCATCAGGTGAGATGATGCCAAGGGCTTATCAATTGTGGGTAAAAAAAAACGAATATATATTTTTTCTGCGATGTCAGTAAAAGAGCTACAATTGATAATAATAATAATATCTGGGACAAATCACACACGGTCATCTGGCCCCAAACTAGGATTCCCTGTATCTTGGGAACCAGAGACTGATATACATACACATATACCTTTAAATAAATACATATATAGATATAATACAACTCAGAGCAAACAATTCTGCTCATCACAGAAAAGTTTGCCCTGTGTGGGGATTGAACCCACGACTCTCGGATCAGAGGTCAGGATCGCTAACCACTTAGCCACCGAGTCAGTCAATTTATTTATGATTTATTTTTTATGCAGACAACTGCCCTATTGTGAATTGAGGCTTTATAGTTGAAAAGCCAACTCGTCACGCCACCCCGGTCAAAATGGCGGCTGCACTTCCGGCGCTTGTTACTTCACTGTCTGAACTTCATCCGGGTCTATTCGTGCTATAGGCTAGATTACAATAAAAATAATATGAGCTGAAATTCACTAAATTGCTATCTTACTGATTTTGTTTTGTTTTCTGAAATGAAATGGAAATATTTTATTCGAAGTAGGTAGCAGTGTACACTTTTCGAACGTCATTCTTTTGTCTACCTAATACGAGGTTCCTACCGCTCGAAACTCGTATGTATACCCGCCGTTTTCCTTTTCATCTTTAATTTTTAGTCAATAAAAATCACAAAATGACTCGTATGAGTAGCTATGACGTCACGTCTTTGTGTTTTAAACATTTTTATATAAAAAATTTGTCTGTTCCTTCCTTGGGGACAGTTGTGGGTAGTCATGAGTAAAAGCCATAGTCTTTAGTCACAGCGGATTTTTAAGAAATTACCTAATACATATTATAATAGGAAATAAAACTGCAGCAGTCATTCAATATTGTTCATAAGATTATTTAGCACTTCTTAAAATTCATACTCCATTGAAATCGAACGCAGATATTTATTAACCGTCTATTTTCAGTTAAAACACTACCAAAAAACAAACTAAAAATCGAAGTAAAGTCGTTTTCACTCAAGAAAGCCATCAACCCTATGTTTTTGTCCAACAAAAGCAAAGCCATTAGCTTTTGCCATTTCTTTTACTCAAAATTCTGAGCGGCCATGTTGAATTGAAGCGCGGGAAAGTCGGGAAAGCCACTACCAAAATGGCGGATTAGAGGCATCAATGTGCATACCCTGGTTACGTTCCAAAAGCAACCGTTCGCTTTGATAACAGAGCAATTTTTTTCTTTATCTCGTAAGTGTGACCTTCTCCGGCACAGCGGAAACAACAGCTGCACTGCTCCTAGTCATTTGAGTTACTTTTTTATTAATTGTCAAAAACGACATTTTGTTCTAAAATGTTTGAAATAACCACGAGGTGACGTCAGTGGTCATGGTTTTTTGGCGTATAATTAACAACCCATTTCGAGATTTTTATAAACTAAGAAATAAAGATGAGGTGAAAAACAAAATAATTATGTTTTTTGAACTTTTAGTAAGAGCGCAATTTAGTTAATTTCAGCTTCATTTTTAAAGCAGTCATCTAGCCGATTATAATATTTGTAATCATCATATCATAAGCATCAATTGGGTACACGAATGTCAATTAAAAAAATCATCGAATAGAAAAAACCTTTTTTTTTTATGAATCTTACTAATATTCTTCGTATAAATGCGAAAGTTTTTTCACGCCGAAATTACTTAACAGATTTGGATGAAATTTTGTAGGTAGATAGATAAAGCACTCAGCTAACATATAGGATACTTTTTATCCCGGAAAACTTAGGGTTTCCGGAAGAATGCTTAAAAACTCAAAATTTCCACTTCGTCACTAGATGGCGCCACCTTAACATATTAGGTCTCTCTGGATCTGTGAATTCTGAAGTTCACGCAGACGAAGTAGCGGGCAGAAGTTAGTTGATTAAATATTTATTGTGAAAAGTTAATCAGTTTTATTAGTAGAAAGCACAGTAATTTTTTTTTAGCTTTTTCAACAGTACTTATTTGTATTTCATATGCAAGCTCCATCTATATTTCTAACATAAAAAAGGCATATATTAAATTTACAATATAATTAATTGATATCGCTAATTATACTCGGATAATGGCGGGAACCGGAAGCAGCGCCATTTTGCGGCGAACCCCAAAATGGCGGCCGGATGTTAATTAGACGACGGACAGATTTGTTTAATTAAATCGTCTTGAAAATGATAAATGAGTTGGAAATATATAATTAAAATACCATTATCATTAACAGTATTTAGCACCAAAGATCTAAGTATTATTTCGTTAAGACGAGCTGAGTATCATAGTATCATTAGGGTTATACCTATGGTGGACACTTGGACATAATAATAATAATAATATCTGGGACAAATCACACACGGTCATCTGGCCCCAAACTAGGATTCCCTGTATCTTGGGAACCAGAGACTGATATACATACACATATACATTTAAATACATACATATATAGATATTATACACCCAGACTCAGAGCAAACAATTCTGCTCATCACAGAAAAGTTTGCCCTGTGTGGGGATCGAACCCACGATTCTCGGATCAGAGGTCAGGATCGCTAACCACTTAGCCACCGAGTCAGTCTTGAACTTGTATACCCAAAGTTTTGAAATATTTTCGCGGATAGAAAAGAAACGTCGGGCTCGAAAGATACTCCCACTGACACATTTTTTCAAATAAAAATATTAAATGCTTTTAGGTAGCTCCTTAGTACACATGAAACAAAAAAAAGCTTGATGTCTTTGACTTGACTTGATGTCTATAAGACAAAGGATGAGAATTAGTTGAGCTTGCTCCTTTCACATCTTTCCGCCAAGAAACATCGATGTTAATAGAATTGATGTCTTCCAACACAAAGATAAGATATTGCGTTGGGGAATCTTGGTGAGCCCGCTTCCATCTTCAGCATCATCATCACTTACCATCAGGTGAGACAATGCCAATGGTTTACCAGTTCTGGATAAAAAAAAATGCTTGTCAAAATATTAGCGTTCTAAATGAAGGCCTTTATCCTGCAAAGTAAAATGCTCCATATAAATGTCTCGGTTTTTACCCCAAAACCAACAGGGACCCAATTTAAAGGTATTCAAATATTCATTGTAACGGATACTCGCCAATTTCGTGGCCCTACCAAGATACGCTCACTTTCGATTGCTGTGGACATGATGCGAATTACGTGTGTTCACAGAAGATTCTCTTTTTTAAATAAGTAGGTACATATTATTTTCTAGAAAATTATATTTTTCTCTGTAAGAGTTTAAACGGCATGTATAAACGTAAGGTGCCTATGCCAACTGAGAGACAAAAAAAAGTTACTACAGTACAGCGTAGCGGAGAAAATAATACGGTATTTGACTACTAGTCATTTGAGTGACTTTTTCTCAAATGCCAAAGACGACATTTTGTTCTGAAATTGTTCGTGGTACTGGCGTGTGACGTCATTGACGAACTTATTTTCTGATTAAAATTAAAAATGTACTAAAACATCTGTCGAATAATATTTTTCGCTATTCTAGGAAAAATGCTATTTAGTGAATAATATTTTTCAGTTTAATTTTGATAGTGTCAGATACCCTATTATCTCGAGAAATACCTAGGTGATAAAAAGGTCTTATTTCTGCATATTCTTCATAAAACACTATTAAAAACTGGGAGGTAAAAATTTTGTCAAATGCTAAAAGTTCTCTGAAATAATAAAAGAAAGTTTCAAATTCATTTTTTTATTTATTGAAGATGCTTTGCTCATTCTTTTAGCCGTCATTTCATATTATTATTCATCGAAATTCTCTGTTCAAATCTGTATTTCAAAATTGTATTTCAAGATACAGTATTTAGTATCCACACTAAACTTTAGCGGCTGTAAAACGTTCGGGCGACGGATCCCTTTAATAATTAATATTTAATAACTCACGAGTACAGCCTTAGCAGTTGGTAGCAAGGAGTATTTATTCAGGGTGTAAGAGAAACGTAGTAGAGCTCCAGAATAAAAAAAAAGTCCTTTATTTCATAAAGATATCTTTGAGTAGAACTCCTTTCCTAATTAGGCTTCCTAAATTCAGTAGGTTAGTGTAATCGTTACTTTTTTAGGGTTCCGTAGCCAAATGACAAAAAACGGAACCCTTATGGATTCGTCATGTCTGTCTGTCTGTCTGTCTGTCCGTATGTCACAGCCACTTTTTTTCCGAAACTATAAGAACTATACTGTTGAAACTTGGTAAGTAGATGTATTTTGTGAACCGCATTATGATTTTCACACAAAAATAGAAAAAAAACAATAAATTTTGGGGGCTCCCCATACTTAGAACTGAAACTCAAAAAAAAAATTTTCATCAAACCCATACGTGTGGGGTATCTATGGATAGGTCTTCAAAAATGATATTGAGGTTTCTAATATCATTTTCTTCTAAACTGAATAGTTTGCGCGAGAGACACTTCCAAAGTTGTAAAATGTGTGTCCCCCCCCCCCCCGTAACTTCTAAAATAAGAGAATGATAAAACTAAAAAAAATATATGATGTACATTACCATGCAAACTTCCACCGAAAATTGGTTTGAACGATATCTAGTAAGTAGTTTTTTTTTAATACGTCATAAATCGTAAACCGCAATTTACCTTTCATTCAAGTTACAACGAACTACAAAAACTTTTATATTATGTTACTTGCTGCTACGGAACCCTTCATAGGCGAGTCCGACTCGCACTTGGCCGCTTTTTTACATCTGGGACAAATCACACACGGTCATCTGGCCCCAAACTAGGATTCCCTGTATCTTGGGAACCACCCAACTAACACATTAGTGGAAATTGCAGCTTTTGTTAGAACTTTGAGGAGCATAGCGGTGGTATAACGACGTCGCATTTAGCCTTGAGTTCTAAAACAGTGATAAAAAAGCGTTAAACCTTGACTGCAGCTTTAACACCTTTTGAGACACCTTATGGCTCTAACAGCTGTACTATGGTTACATTTGTATCCCTTTTGCCACTCTTGATCATACAGTGGTGAAAATTGTATCTCTTTTACCACTCCTGACTAAGTCAGAGCTTATTTGGTGCATTTTGGCACTTACAGCTGTATGGGATAGAAAACTAGAACTGATTTATTTCTAAAACACGTACTTTTCACCCTTTTAGAGCGAGCAGTTGCTTTTGTGCAATATAAGTCTATAACAGATATATTAATGACATTCAGGCCTAAATTTCCACGTTTTGGAACTATTATACGGTCTATAGTGTTTAAAAATATAAAATTATAGCTTTATGTGCCAACTCCATTAAACTGATACAAGAAACATAAAAAACGGTCAAGTGTGTGTCGGGCCACGCGCAGTGTACAGTTCCGTAGTACTTAGACAAACACTGCTACAAAATTTACTACTACTCGTTAACTTGTAAAGTCTGAAAAGTGATCGTTTTTCTTTTAATTTCGTTATATTATATACTACTGCCGTGAATTTTTTCACATTTCTACGCATGACTTTAACAAAAATGTACACTTTAAAGCATAATATTTCGAAAACGGATCCCTGAATCGAAAAATGATTTTCGCAAACCCACAATATTTTTAAAAGACCTATCCAATGATATCCCACACCATATGATAGTCGAGAAAAAAAAACATCCTCACTTCACGTGTAAGGGAGGTACCCTGAAAACAATTTTTCAATTCAATTTTCTTTGTCGGCGTGATTAATATACATATCCATGCCAAATACAGCTCTCTAGTACTAAAGTAGTCTCTGAGTTAAGCCGCGTACAGATAGACCGACAGACAGACGTACATGGCGAAACTATAAGGGTTCCTTGTTGACTACAGAACGAAAAAAAGAAATAACTAGATATAACTTAACTACTCCAGAATAAAACGATAAATCATTAAAAACTACAATCAACTGTAACTTTCGGTATTTGACATACCGCTAAAATTGGAAAGTCCTGGTTTCATGTAAAATAATGTTTTACCACTGTGTTAAATAGAACCCTAATTAGGATGTGTGCTGTGCAGTACTGAGCTTTAAATGATATCAGATTAGCTCCCTGAATCACAAATTTCGATCCTATAGACATGTTAAGGAGACAATAACTATACAACAGTAGTTTTTATTGCTCATAGCGCTAGAAGAGTCCTGTTGTGGTGAAAATTAGAATCTAAGACTGCAACAGCAAAACGCCATTTTTGACAATGAATTTTATGTGCTTTTCTAAAATTTGTTACTATAAACACTCTACATAATTTGTTTGAGGCCTGATAATGGATTCTCGTGTTTATAATATACACAGGCGAACTTAAATAGGCGTAATTAGTAACAAAACTGAGATATAAAAGAAAAAATAAATAAAATAAATGAATCAAGTTTACGAATTTTACGCTTAATTGATGGCGCATAAATTTTTTACCCAAAACATTGCATATATTTCACGATAAATTTAATTCCCAACTGTTTTTACACACGAACAATTCGAAACTTCAGGATAAATATATGTTCACAAAAACTCTACCATTATTTAAGTCAAATGTCAAATTTTTCATTGCCATTATTTGTTCTACAATAAAACTTACTTCTAAAACAGATAAATATCACCCCACAACCACTTCTGGAATATTTTGCTAACCTCATGAGAAGAATGATTTTGAACGAGTGAATGATTTAGAATCATATTCGTTCAATTAAGCAGCCAACGTAAGTTCCTTAAGCGCTTCAGGAACCGAAATGCAGCTTTCATCCGCAATTTTCGCTATTCAAGCACTTTACGATCACTGTTAAGCAGTTCTTATAGAACGTTAGGCTGCCGAAAATTGGCGCCCCCCTAGAGGCATAAGCGGTTTATAAAGGTTCCATAGCGCGCTATGAAACTAACAAGTTACAGCTATAAGACGCAATCGGATACGCTATAAAGCCCTTGTACAACCCATTTGTGTTAGTTGGGCAGACACTGATATACATGCACATATACTTTTAAATACATACATATATAGACATAACACACCCAGACTCAGAGCAAACAATTCTGCTCATCACAGAAAAGTTTGCCCTGTGCGGGGATCGAACCCACGACTCTCGGATCAGAGGTCAGGATCGCTAACCACTTAGCCACCGAGTCAGTCATTTACTTTAGTCTTGCATTTTCCGATCTAAAGCCAGAAACCTGTAGCGCTATCCTGTTCCAGCCAGATATGGTTTAACCCACAGTATAAGGACATTATACAGTATGGACACTCCCTGCCGCTCTCTGAAGGCTACCTCACCCCCCTGTGTGACAGATGTGTGACATGCACTCGCGGCTCGAGCATACCGACGTACTATATGACATTATACCTAAATTAATAAAAGACATTTACATGTATTTAAACTGTTAGTTTTAGATAATTAATTAATGATGAATTTATAATTATTTTTCCTTGTAGGT
Source organism: Coleophora deauratella (assembly GCA_958295455.1). Taxonomy (NCBI): domain Eukaryota; kingdom Metazoa; phylum Arthropoda; class Insecta; order Lepidoptera; family Coleophoridae; genus Coleophora; species Coleophora deauratella. The sequence continues at coordinate 9,130,893 of OY282415.1, forward strand.
ATATGTATACAGGGTTACAGGAAAAGTCGTACTGAATATTAAAGGACGTTATTATTCAGGTCATTTCCGATGGATTTGATTCTATGATATGGTGTCCGAAACTTAACCGTTATGGAGATATTGAACTTTAAAGATTTTTTAAAAAATCCTCAATTTTTTGGGTTTTTTGTCGATTTTTTTGGGATTAGTGATTCTGGGGTACGTTTTTTTGATGTAACTAGTTAGAAAGCATGTCAAATAATAAAAATGATTAACCGAAACTGAACCTACTACTAACAGCTTAAAAATACTGCTTGACAACGGTTATAATTAAATATTTTTCAATAAGAGTTTTTAATTTTAAAGCTCTCTGTTTTAAAAAAAAATATGGAACTTATTCTGCAAATAGTTTTAATAACTTCTATGTCTCTTTAGCTATTCAAAAAGGTATAACACTTACTATTGAATAGGCAAAATATTGACCAAATAACAGTTAAGTTAGCAGAGGGTACATTTTTTTTACAACTCTTTAGTCCTTTTTAGCTCCAAACGAAGAGCAGTTTTCTTCTCAAAACTTTGGTTAAGGCCTTAATTCTTTTTAATCGATTCTTTAACTTACAGATTCTCATCGATTAATAAGACTAAAGGCCTTAGGGTGCATTTCCACTGATGCGGAGCGGGGCTGAGCAGGGCGGAGAAGATCAGAGAATAGTAGCAAGTGTTTCCACTGAAGCGGGACGGAGCAGAGTGGAGCGAAGTAGGGCAGAGTGGCGCGAAGTAGGGCGGAGCAGAGCGGGGCGGAGCTGAGCGGGACGGAGCGAAGCGAAGAAAAGCTGAGTGATCTGGAGCTGCATGAGACCATTTTCTAGGTCTGCTCTGCTCCGCTCCACTCCCTTCCGCCCTAATTCGCTCCACTCTGCTCTACTCTGATCCGCCCTACTTCGCTCTACTCTGCTCCGCCCCGCTTCAGTGGAAACACTTGCTACTATTCTCTGATCTTCTCCGCCCTGCTCAGCCCAGCTCCGCATCAGTGGAAATGCACCCTAAGGCCTTTAGTCTTATTAATCGATGAGAATCTGTAAATTAAAGAATCGATTAACAAGAATTAAGGCCTTAACCAAAGTTTTGAGAAGAAAACTGCTCTTCGTTTGGAGCTGAAAAGGACTAAAGAGTTGTCAAAAAAATGTACCCTCTGCTAACTTAACTGTTATTTGGTCAATATTTTGCTTATTTAATAGTAAGTGTTATACCTTTTTGAATAGCTAAAAAGACGTAAAAGTTTTTAAAACTATTTGCAGAATAAGTTCTGTATATTTTTTTTAAAACAGAGAGCTTCAAATTTAAAAACTCTTATTAAAAATTATTTAATTATAACCGTTGTCAAGCAGTATTTATAAGCTGTTAGTAGTAGGTTCAGTTTTGGTTAATCATTTTTATTAATTGACATGCTTTCTAACTAGTTACATCAAAAAAACGTACCCCAGAAGCACTAATCTCAAAAAAATCGTCAAAAAAGGGAAAAAATTGAGAATTTTAAAAAAAATCTTTAAAGTTCAATATCTCCATAACGGTTAAGTTTCGGACACCATATCATAGAATAAAATCCATCAGAAATGACCTGAATAATAACGTCCTTTAATATTCAGTACGACTTTTCCTGTAACCCTGTATAATTCTATTTTATTTTTGTATATTTTTTTGCTGTGAAATTGATTTGATGATTTTAAGTTTTATTGACTGTAGTTTATGAAATTTTAGTGACTTGGATTATTCTGTAAGCTGACATTTTTTATGAATGAATAAATAAATTGAAATTTGTCAAGGGGTTAGCAAACCAAAGCACAGTTTATTAACCAAAGACTATTTTATTTTTTAAGGCAAGAGCTAAAGGCTTCTAAGGCTATACAGCCTTGTCTGGTATATACAGCCTTCACTTTATTTGAAAAAGTCTAGCTAACAATAAAGAACAATGAGGGCTAATTGAACCTCGATTCAACCCTAGTACATCACGCACACATTTACATGTGTACAAACATGAATGCCTATGTAGTAAACAATGGCGCGAAATTTGTATGAAGTGTCCGGGGTGTGGTTTAACCCTAAGGCCCTCCACACACGGGAGTCAAGTCCGGATTGATATTAAATAACATTAAAAATATCCTCTTCTCAATTACAGAGACCTCAGCCGTAACGAGCTGACAGCAATCAGCAGGCGTACCTTCCGAGGGTTGACAGCGTTGAAAAGCCTCCACCTGGATGGCAACCAGCTTAAATGCCTTGATGAAAAAGCGTTGGAGAACTTGAAGAGTTTGGAAGTGCTGTAAGTATAGTTAAGGGCGTCGAACACTTGCGCTATTAGGTACTATGCTGTAAAATCCGCCACACTCATGGACCGATATTCAATCATCAGTCTTCTCACTTCACGGTCACCCCATTCGACTCGTCATCCGTTCATGAGTGTGGCGGATTATATAGCAAGTTATAGCGCAAGTGTGTGATGCCCTTTAAACTTCTGCTCTAGCTTGAGGTAGCTTAATATATATTTTTTATTTGAATTTATTAGCTTAGCAGTGTAAAGGCGGTAGGTTCGAAGAGGCACTGGCGATGCAAACAAACTAAATTCTTCTGAACTACGTTGTGTTAGCTTAGGCAGAGCTCGGTGGACCTGGTGAAGATCGCGAGAAGCCGCTGGATGTGAGCAGTGTTACACCGGTCGGTGTTGAAATCTTGAAGGAGGGCTTTGTCCAGCAGCGGACGTCTTTTGGTTGATGATGATGATGACACCATGGTAGCCTCAGTGTCGGAGACATATCGGAAAAATTACAGGAAAGTCATCTTCGATGCTTTGTCCCAACGAGAGGTTAACCCACGCTACGTCTTCCGGTGCGCGGTCGCCTCTCGAGAACTTTAGTGCTCCAATCTCTTCTAAGAGCTATGACGGAATATTTTTAACCGACTTCAAAAAAAGGAGGAGGTTCTCAATTGTCGGAATCTTTTTTTTTATGTATGTTCACCGATTACTCGAAGACGCCTGAACCGATTTGGAAAATTATTTATTTGTTTAAAAGGGTATACTTTACAGGTGGTCCCATATAAATTTTATCGAAATCGATTCAGCGGTTTTTGAGAAAATAAAAAAAAACATATCAAAATTGGAGTTGTTGCGATTGAAGTCGGTTGTTTTTAACGTATTCAGCGTGGTCATTATATTATAAAGGATAATAAACTTTCAACCATTTTTGTTCACAGGACTTTGAACAACAATAATCTGACGTATTTATCGTTGGAGCCAGCGGCTGTTACGCGACTTCACACTTTGCGGCTTACCGACAATCCAGTAGTTTGCGATTGTCGTGTCGCAAGGTTAGCTACCGCCATCAGGTCTGCTGGTCTGCTTGGCTTGGGAGCCAGGTAACTTATTTTATCTCATCTCATCTCAGTTCATCACTATAATCGCTAATATAAAAAATAAATAAAAGAAAAAGAAAATTCGAAAGTGTGGACGTTTGGTATTCTCTGCTTTTACCGCGAAACTTTTGAACCTAATTGAAGAAGGGCGAAGCGAAAATGTGTTTGTACTTCTTTTACGTTGCAACGGAGCCATGGATAAGGATCTGATAAGACGATTGGCCACAAGCCCCGCAATCTACTGATCCGGACTTGGCCCCCGTGTGTGGAGCATGGCCTAACCTTCCCGAGGTATTCAGGTATGGGAAGAGACCCGTGCCCCTGTTAGGTATGTTAGATTGACATCAGCGGTTAGTGCTCTCTCACTAGTAGCTGACATGACTTCTCTTTCAGTCAATTTCTCTTTCTTTCAGATGCCAAGCACCAGCTGCCTTGAGAGGCGCTCTTCTCACAGATTTGGAGTCACACGAACTAATATGCAGTGGTATGTATTATTGAGTCAGTTTTTACTGTACTACACTACACTTCTCTAAAGCAGTTTTCATACTGTCAGAAAGTATAAATGTATCAATATTTTTTTATTGTGTAAGTTGACAAAAGGCTGAACGGTTCACCTGATGGAAAGTAGCATCCGCCGCCTATGAACATTCAAATATGTTCAAGGTTCAAAAAATATGTTTAATGTGTGGATCACAGTCATAAAGTTGGTACATATGTAAGTTATCAGTGCCTTGTCTATGATCAAGACTAATTGTAAGATGGAACGCCTCTTAAGCCGGTAAAGGCGCTGGCTATCTCGCGCCACCCGCCGGAACACAGCGCGCTGCTGGCGGCAGGTATAGAGCGAGCAGTGGTACCGTATATACTGTAGGAGCAGGGAGTGTTCTTTGTGTGTGTGTTTTTTTTTATGGCAGAGGTGGCAAACGAGCAGACGGATCACCTGATGGTAAGCGATTACCGCCGCCCATAGACACCCGCAACACCAGAGGAGTCACAAGTGCGTTGCCGGCCTTTGACATGGGAGTACGCTCTTTTCTTGCATGTGACAGTACTAATGTATAAATCTACAAACTGTAGAGGCAGGGAGTTTTTATTCTGCACGACAGAATACTGTGCAGGGGCAGGGAGTGTTCATACTGTCTGACAGTACAGTCTCGTGCAAGTAAAATTATACAGCAAAGTAATGCAAGTACTACTAGACGGCATAGGTACCCTGTATATCTGTACTTTTAAGTGCACGGTGCACGGTTACTCAGGTCCAACCACCACGCTGCCGGGGGAGTGTTCCGCGGAGCCCCGCTGCCCGCCCCCCTGCCGCTGCAGCCCGGAAGGCACTATCGACTGCAGAGAGAAACTGCTATCAGAGTTGCCAACTACACTGCCTCATCGTGCTGTGGAAATGTGAGTTTCTATACTGTCCAGCTGTTACTGTTTACGGCGCTGACACTTATATCGGGCAAGTAAAATGTATGAAGCGGTTGTAACTTCGTTGCTTGCGTGGCCTAACTTAACTGACTACAGACACGGTCATAACATGGATGGGTTTGACAGTTTGAGTGCTAGGTTGAGCTTAAACGCTACGTCATCAGAACGGACGAAATGAGACCATGATTTTTCATCCATATTTGAGAGAGAACCAGAGAATAAGTCGTGGATCTGTAGGCCTTGCGTGGCTGTGTCAATTACGCAAGTTAACTGACCACTAACACGATCATGACAAGGATGGGTATGAGACTGACTCAGTGGCTCAGTGATTAGTGCTTGTGGTTACTGATCCGAAAGTCGTGGGTTCGATCCCCACCCAGGTCTCAAACATTTCTGTGATGAGCACATTTATTTATTTAAAACTACCGTGGAGATGTAACAAACCCCTAATACTTTCACTCTCTTTCTAGTCGGCTGGAACAGAACGAGATCACCGAGGTGGGAGGGGGTGCGTTCTCAAACGTGAAGCGAGTGGCCCGCATCGATCTCTCAAACAACAAGATCTCCAAACTGGCGCCTGACGCCTTCACTGGGCTTGCTCATTTGACTTCGCTGTAAGTAAATTACATTCATTCATTCATTCTACGAGCCAAAAGTTACCACTGCTATAGCTGCTAGAAGAAGCCCTTAGGCGTCAACACACTGCTCCGCTCACCGCGACGAATTGCGGTGGAGCGGATTTAAACTTTGTACTGTAAAATGTTGATTTGTAAGTATACAAAAACCGCAGGGTACACACTGACACCGCTTCTCCGTCCGGAGGCGCGATTCGCACGACTGATCCGCGCTCCTGGGCGGAGACGCGGTGCGATTCGTAGGGTACCACACACTGACACCGCTTCTCCGTTCGGAGGCGCGATTCGCACGACGTACCCGCGCTCCCGGGTGAAGACGCGGTGCGATTTGCAGGGTACCACACACCGACACCGCTTCTCCGTCCGGAGGCGCGATTCGCGCATGCCACAATGCACCGCAGTACCGTCAGAACGCTGCCTCATGCGAATTTCGTCGCTCCGCGCTCCCGTTCTCATTTCTGCCTCAGTGTGATATCCGCGTTATGTTTGCATAATATTTTGGTGTTTTTTTTTTGGGATTGTTGTTTGTTGCTGTGGATTTCTCTTCAGTAATAAAGCGTCGGAGTCTCCGTGGGTAGTGACTCCAACCTCCTAACCAGAGGTCTTGGGTTCAAATCCTGGCCAATGTATATTGATTTTTTTAAACTTACGTGCATTTTCATACCGCCTGCTTTAACGGTGAAGGAAAACATCGTGAGCAAACCAGCACATCTGATGCAACCTACTCCATATGAAAATTCGTATATTAATTGGACTATTTTAAAATTAAACTTATTTTTTACAGGGTATTATATGGAAACAAAATCAAGGAGCTACCATCAGGTGTTTTTCATGGACTGACTTCTCTGCAACTATTGTAAGTTTTAGCATAAAACATCAGTTAAAAAATACATCGCAGTTCTTGAGAATAGAACAGTTGAACCTAATATCGTCAGTCCCTGGCTCAGACTAAAAAGACTTTATTTTATGAAGACTCTCCCTGGCCACATACAGGATGCGTTGAAATAAGGGTGTACTCAGAATCAAGTATACATGAAAAATATTGAAAAAATCCGATCTATTTTGTTTTTCAGTTTCCTATACTAAATCTGAATAGTGAATCAAGAATTTGTGTGGTTAACTGAAAAAATATAAGTTTGGTATTTTTTGTATATTTTTCCTGAATTATATACTTAATTCTGAGTAATCCCTTATTTTTGAGAGGAGCAATTCAATTCAAAATTTATTCATAATATTATTAATTACATGTCACTTAATATATACAATTAAATTATGATGGTGTACTAAGTTATTTTTATTATTTTACAAGATTTTATCATCTATTAAATGTTGTGAAGCATCTGTTTAAATACGTTGTTTATTTTCGCGTGTCTCGAGAAATTCGTCTACGGTATAGAACGCGTTACCGATCAGGAACTCTTTTAATTTTGACATGAACTGAGAGTTGCTTGATGCTTCCCTAATGCTACTTGGGATGGCGTTATAAATTTTCGGACCAATAAATTGAATGCGTTTTTGTGACTTTGTGAGTCGGCACCAAGGAACCCTTAAGCCCCAAGGAGCTTATGAAGTTTATACCATCTAACTTCAATCTATTTCAGTTGTATGTGTGCTGTCCTTAATTATATATTTTTTAATTCTATTTCAGATTGTTGAATTCAAACGAAATAACATGTGTACGAAAAGATACGTTCAGAGATCTACAAAATCTCAAACTACTGTAAGTATACAAAAAAGGAACATAATTCTTAAAAATATAGTGTGAAATTGAAATCGTGAACAAAAATTTAACTGTGGCTTCTACTTATGGAATTGAATAACTTTCTCTAAGGAACCAATTCAATCAGTAAAAAAAATTTGGACTGACAAATCGATGAGCTGGGTAGCCAACCTTGTATGGAAAGTCCAATTGTTTTTGCTCCGATTGAATTTGGACTCTTCTTTCAACCAACATTTTCAGAGAAAGTCCAATTTCGTTTTTCCTCGCGAACTGACTGTTATATACTTACAGGTGTAACAAAATTGGTGTAGGACCCGTTAACTGGGGATTCTACTCATCGTACTGAACAACTTCTGTTCCACGACTTTGCGCAAATCGCAAAAAAAAATATTTGGACTCTCCATACAAAAATCCTCCACTAATTTGTTACGCCGGAAAGTCGTTCAGTTTAGAAGCCCCATGATAAGACTCAAGTTTTTTTTTTGTTTTCTTGACTAAACATTTATTTCTTTTGCAGGTCTCTCTATGATAATAATATTAAGTCTATACCAAATGGAACTTTCGATGCACTGAGTGGAATACAGACTTTGTAAGTACATTAACAAGTAATCACAGTATAAAGTGTGTCCCTCGATGAAAATGTTATCCGAAATTCGTTAAACGAAAAATGACATTACTTTTGAACTACTTTAGGTACTTAGAAAAACGTAAACAATCTTGATGTGTCTTTTTATTGATACCTGCTTGTTAAAATTCTCACACGAGTAGAATGTATTACGTGTTTAATAGAAATGCAAAAGAAACTTAGTTCCTACGTTTGCAAGAAATATCAGAATTTAAACATGCACATATGAACAAAAAGACAATAAAATTTTGAATTCGGTCATTGTTTTATTAAGAATGCGTAGTGGAGTTTCCGTATTCTTTTGCGGCCTTTTTTCTTATAAGGAGGGTAGTATTGAACATTCGTAATCCCAGAACGGTTATCAATCCTTGAGTGCTTAGATTTAATGCTTCTTAGACCTGTAAATAATAATAATAATAATATCAGGGACAAACACACACGGGTCGGTCATCGACCTTAAACTAGGATTCCCTGTACTATGGGAACCAGAGACTGATATACATACTAATATATTATACATTACATACGATATACCTAAACACAGAGCAAATAAATCTGCTCATCACAGAAATGTTTGCTGGGTAGGGATCGAACCCACGACTTTCGGATCAGTAGTCAGAACCACTAACCACTGAGTCACCGAGTCAGATTTTTATATAATATTAATAAGATACGAGTAACAAATCCAAACTCTACAGACACGACTGCTCGCTGCGCTGGCTAGCCGCGTACCTATACACACTTGACGGAGATAGCAACCAAAGAGTTGATATACTTACACAACTCCAACCTCCACAGACACTTGGGTTGCAACCCGTTCTCCCTAGCCGCGTACCTGCATATACTTGACGGAGTTTTTTTTATGTGTTAGGTGGCAAACGAGCAGATGGATCACCTGATGGTAAGCGATTACCGCCGCCCATAGACACCCGCAACACCAGAGGAGTCAAAGTGCGTTGCCGACTTTTCAAATGGGATGGGGGATGGGGGGAATTTGAGGGGGGGGGGAGGTTAGGCGTCCGGTATCCTCACTCACTCAGCGAAACACAACGCAAGCGTTGCTTCACGCCGGTTTTCTGTGAGGCCGTGGTATCACTCCGGCCTAGCAACCAAAGAGTTCATATACTTATAGTTCATTCCATTAAAAAAAAGCAAAACGTAAACAAACTTACTATGGAACTGACACATGTCAATGTCATCTGCATACTACGTTTGTTTACCTTTTTTTTTTTTTTTTTGATTGGAATGAACTATACACAACTCCAATCTCCACAGACACTTGGGTCGCAACCCGTTCTCCTGCGACTGCTCGCTGCGCTGGCTGGCCGCGTACCTGCGCGCGCACCCCGTGGAGACGTCCGGCGCGAAGTGCGACGCGCCGAAACGCGTCAGTCGCAAGCGCATTGACGCGCTGAGGGATGACAGCTTTAAATGCAAACGTGAGTAATATTTCTCTCTAGTGACGTGATGAGCTGAATTTGACTTTCGGGCCGAATGATGCTTTAGCCGAAGCCAATTTCGTCGTCAAATTTAGCCCGCAACTTTACAAATATTGTCCATGCCTGCATAATAATAGTAACCCTTAAAAGGGAAAAGATTGTCCCTATTTTGATAACACCTTTAAAAGGTAAATCTTCCTTTCCAGCTGGAGAGGATCCTCCCAACGCATGCGGCGTGACCGCGGCCTGCCCCGCCGCCTGCGCGTGCGACTACACCGCGCGCGCCGTCAGCGTCACCTGCACCAGAGCCGCGCTCACTGAAGTGCCGAGGGATCTGCCGCTCAATACTGATGCCTTGTTAGTATTCTTATGTTTGAAGTGTAAGCATTAGGCGCCGAGTAAATGCGATTCAGCGTCACCGACCGACTGGAGCCGAGTATGCCCGATTCAGAATCATCGACCGACTGGAGCCGAGTATGCCCGATTCAGAATCATCGACGGACTGGAGCCGAGTATACCCGATTCAGCGTCACCGACCGACTGGAGCCGAGTATGCCCGATTCAGAATCATCGACCGACTGGAGCCGAGTATGCCCGATTCAGAATCATCGACGGACTGGAGCCGAGTATACCCGATTCAGCATCATCGACGGACTGGAGCCGAGTATACCCGATTCAGCATCATCGACGGACTGGAGCCGAGTATACCCGATTCAGCATCATCGACGGACTGGAGCCGATTATACCCGATTCAGCGTTAACGACTCCAGCATGACGTTTCAGCTTCGTTTGCTACTCAGGAAAGTTTTTGGTTTAAATACCATTTTATTCTCATAAAAGACATACTTACGTCACTTACATGAGAACACAATTGAAGGTGTGTGCTCCAGAGTTGGGTCCAGTTTTAACATTTAAACAAAAAAAAAATGTGTTGGAGGGAGTTTCTTTAGGGCCCGTCGTTTCTTCTCACTCCGCAAACACTTCCCGAAGCGGCGGGTATACGAGCTCCGAGTGGTAGGAACCTCGTGTTAGGTAGATAAAAGAATAACGTTCGAAAAGTGTACACTGCTACCTACTTCGAATAAAAATATTTTCATTTCATTTTCATTTTACACGCCTTTTTCGGCTTTCCTACTCTTCTGGCATAGTCCCAAACTCATGGAAGACAGCTTTAGTCCACCCGAACCCTTTTTTAACGAAACTTTTTTATTTATTTAAAAGAGATGAATTTAAGCCGACTACCACATTGTAGGGCGCTGATACGGAACAAAAGAAATTGCCCAAAAATACTGTAATACATAAATATTGTCAAATCAGCAAGAAAAGCATTTAGAAGCAAGATTAGGTTATAGTAACAAATATCTTGGTTCTAGCATCAGCAAGGAATCGTCGAAGAATCTGTCTTTCGGAAACATGCTAGATACAACATCAGAGATGTCATCTTTAATTTAGTACTAATTCATAGACTTCGCAGTCCAGGGTTCGGAAACCGGTTTTTTGAAAATACCGGTTTCGGTCATTGACCCCTATATCGAAATAATTTCGGTTAAGGTTTCGTTCAGGTTTCGGTTACCGGTATAATTAACCGGTTTAACCAAAACCGATATTTTTTCGTTCGAACGGAATTAACCGGTTAATTTGAAGAATATGCGACTTTATAGGCATGTTTGCCGCGTGCAATCAATTGAAAGCGTGCGAGAAAGTGAGAAGAAGACTCGGGCAGTAGCACCCGCGCGGCGCGCCTGTACTTAACTAAGTTTGGTTTTAACCGGTTAATTTAGTTCTTATTTCGGTTAGAAAACCGCTTCCTGATTAACCGATATTTTATTCAAATTTACCGGTTAAGCTGGAAACCGGGTTTAACCTGAACGGAATCGTTAACCGAAATTCGAACGAAATTAACCGGTATCTGTTAACCGGTTCCGAACCTTACTTCGCACGCGGTTCGCGAATGGCCTTAACATGATTTTTTATAACGTTTCAGGATACTAGCCGACAACAAATTGGGTCAGATAAAATCTGACGGTCTTTTTGGAAGACTGCCGGATCTTATTAAGCTGGATTTCAGGAATAACGGTAAGTGTTAAAAGAGACTTTAGAACCAACTCGTTACAGAATGAAAAATAACTCTTGTAAAACATAAATATATAATAGCATAGGAGACTTTTCATCCTGGGCTTAAAAATTGTACTGTACATGGCCGTACTCGGTGGCCGTATTATCGTCGGCTGCACTGTATGCGGTAGTCGGGGTAATCCATCTTTGAAAACAAATCTTTTCTCCAGGTATAACGTCGATCGAAGACAACGCGTTCGATGGCGCTGCGAGTGTCCAAGAACTACTGTTGGATGGAAACTTACTGCAGACTATCACCGATAAAATGTTCTTTGGCCTTCACAGCTTGAGTATCCTGTAAGTGTCTCAAATTTTTTTTATCCGTGTCAAATCACACACGCTCATCTAGCCCCAAATTAGGATCCCATGTATTATGGGGACCAGAAACTGATATACATAAACATGTATATAAATATAATACATCCAAATACAGTCCAACAAATTTGGACTATTTTTTAACTAACCATCTGTAAACACATGCAAATAAAGATCCATGCAATAAAGAGCCATCTTGCAAATAAAGATTTGTATTTCTATTTGCTCATCACAGGAATGTTTACCATGGGCGGGAATCAAATCCGACGACCCTTGGATAAGTAGTCAGGAGTGCTAATTGGAGCTTGTAGCATTATCTCGACCGTTTCCGTGCTTCGCAAGGCTCGTTAAGTCGTCTTACATTCTACAGGGTGTAAGGGACAGGTTTCCAAAAACTTTAAGGGCTTGCTCAGTAGACGAAACTGAACAACTTTCCACAAGAATTTTTTTCAGGAAACGAAAAAATAAATCGGCTTCTGCATACAAAATTATAAACTCAATTGGACAGTTTGTATGGAGAAGCCGATTTTTTTTCGTTTCTTGAAAAAGTTCTTGTGGAAAGTTGTTCAGTTTCGTCTAATGAGCACACCCTTAGAGTTTTCGGAATCCTGTCCCTTACATCCTGTATATGGCAGTCGTTAAGCCTTATAGGTGGCCTGAAAACTAGGGTGATGGCTCACCCTAGTGTAGAAGTTTATAGGCCACCTAGCCCCAGAACCTCCACCGATTCGAACTTGGCCCCCGTGTGGGAGAATGGGGAAGAAAACGCAAAGCTATTTGCAGATGGCGCTACGGACGCTTGACTCATAACAACTTTCAGTTAGTTCCGCGTTTTTTATCATCGAGGTCTTAAAAATTAGTTTTTTTTCTGTAAAATTCTCAAATGGAAAATGCATGCGACTTGGACTGTTCCTCAATTAAAGGCGAAGTTGAAAAGTACATAATTGAAAACGTAACTTTTCCCACGTCTTCTTCATCTGAGAATCTTTAGGAAATTAATGATTTCCATTATTATTGCAACCAATCGCCACACAACGCGGTATTTTTTTAATAATCTTATGTTTAGTTCACGTAAACAATTTTTTCTATACGTTTTGACAGTTAGTATGAGTCAAGCGATATCAGCGCCTCTATCGGCGAGCTTTGTCAGTTTTCTTTCCCATTTACCTTTTTAATGTATTGGAAGAGGCACTCTGCAACGAGGACGATATGGGTTGTTTGTTATTGTTAACAACTTGTATTTTTTTATAGGTCTCTGTCAGACAATAAGGTGCGATGCGTCACACCGGGAGCCTTCGACCACCTGACTTCGCTTGGTACACTGTAAGTTTTACAGTTTATTTTTTCAATCATATTTGTTTAACGTTTAGATTGATGGATTTGTAACAGAGAAAGTATTGGATTGATTTTTTTGTAGTTCTGGAAGTTAATAATAATAATATCTGCGACAAAGCACACACGGTCATCTGGCCCCAAACTAGGATTCCCTGTATCTTGGAAACCAGAGACTGATATACATACGCATATACTTTTAAATACATACATATATAGATATACTACACCCAGACTCAGAGCAAACAATTCTGCTCATCACAGAAAAGTTTGCCCTGTGTGGGGATCGAACCTACGACTCTCGGATCAGAGGTCAGGATCGCTAACCAGTTAGCCACCGAGTCAGTCAGTTAAGATATTGGTCATTTTTTATATATTTATTCTTTATGAATAATTATCTATCTTGTGTAGAGCAGTGTTTTTCAACCTGTGGGTCGCGATCCCCTGGGGGGTCGCGAAGCCTTTCTCAAAGGGTCGCGGGTACAAGAAAATGTAAGTCCTACACTGGGCCTGTTTATTTTTTATTTTTTCAAAACGTGGGTCTATTTTGGAGACGTTGATAAGTAAATCATTTTCTAATTGACGAAAATCTCAAATCACTAACATTTTGTATGTTTATGGCCCTAGGGGGGGCCGCAAGAATTTTTTAAGTTGTAAAGGGGTCGGGTATTAAAAAAGGTTGAAAAACACTGGTATAGAGTATGGCCTAACCATTCCTAGGTATGGTATTAGACCCGTGCCTCAAAAGTAAGGACCATACCGGCAGACGTAGTGCAGACAGGCTCCCACTCGGTGGATCGAAGACCTAGTGAAGGTTGCGGTTAACCGCTGGGAAGTCGGTGTAAAAATCTTGAGGGAGCCCTTGTTCAGCAGTGGACGTCTTTTGGCTGAATGTCGTATTAATGATCATTAATATTATTGTATTTTAATTTCCTCCCCACCATAGCAAGTTGGAAAGCAACCCGCTAGAGTGCACCTGCCATCTCTCCTGGCTGTCGGCGTGGCTGCGCACGCGCCGCCTCGCGCCCGGAGCGCGCTGCGCCGGCCCCGCCGCGCTCAGAGACGCCAATTTACACCATTTGGAGTCCAACGACTTTAAGTGTACATGTAAGTTACAAATCACTCCCTATAAATACCGTATTTTAAACATTTTGTTCCCGCTCAGTCACCAAGGTTAGCGAAACTGAACAATCACGCTCGCGCTATCGACGCTTACGCTGAATCGGGTATACTCGGCTTCAGTCGGTCGGTGACAATAAAACGGGTATACAGAATGTTAAATAAGTGCGTTCGAAATTTTAAGGGGTTACTCAGAATCAAGTATAGAATGCAGGAAAATTATGGAAACAATCTGAACTACATTTTTATTTTTCAGTTTCCCATGCTAATACTAAATAGTGCATCAAGAATTTGTATGTAAAACTGAAAAAAAGAAGTTGTAGATCGGATTTTTTTCTATTTTTTCCTTGATTCTTGATTCAGAGTAGCCCCTTAAAATCTCAAACGCACTTTTTTAACACTCTATATACTCGGCTCCAGTCGGTCGGTGACGCTGAATCGGGTGTACTCTTTTTTTTACCCTCAGTTGAAAAGCCCTTGGCATTATCTCATCTGATGGTAAGTAATGCTGCCGAAGATGGAAGCGGGCTTACCAAGATTCCCCAACGCAATGGGGAACTGGCTATCTTATCTTCATGCTGGTACACATCAATGCTGTTAACATTGATGTTTGGCGGCAAGACTTAGATAAGAGGGTGGTAGCTAGCCAGGCGGGCTCAGAAAATGCCCTACCACTAACCAAACCGAGTCGTACAAAGTTGGCCCCCGCGGGAATCGAACCCGCGACCTCCTGATGTGAAGCGAGTGGACTAGCCACTAGGCTACGGAGGCGGTTAAAGTTGTTACACTCACTTCCAGTCGCTCGGTAACGCTGACTCGCGTTTACTCGGCGATGAATGTATCAATCAGTGAACGAAACAAACCGTCACACTCGAGTTAGCGACGTTGAATCGGGTATATTCGGCTCCAGTCGGTCGGTGACGCTCAATCGCGTTTTCTCGGCGCTGAACGCATGAATCCTTAACTGACAAAATAAGTTTTCACTTCTATCATGTGGTCATAAAGTACATAAAGTTTTTTCTCTCAGCCGGAGACAAAGGCTGCCTAGCACCGGATTACTGCCCCCAGCAGTGTACCTGCGCGGGGACTGTGGTGCGATGCTCTCGGGCTCAACTCAAAGCACTGCCTAACAACATACCCAAGCAAACGACTGAGTTGTAAGTATATGCGGGGTCTGAAATATATTTATTTATATATAGATATTTTTTCATAAGTTTCTTTCTTAGTAATTGTAAAATGAAATGACGCCAAAAATGACGTCTAAACGTCAAACACCGCAACAGCAATTGCGGCAGTCTTCCATGCAGCCATCGGTATCGATTGTTGCATGGTCATATATATATATTTTACACAATTTTAAACATTATACAAACAAATAATGAAATATTATTGCTTGTTTCTACTAAGTTTGCAACACAGCAAATAAAATAGTAAATTAAAAACTTTCTATTTTATATCTGCGAAAAGAACGCCTGTATATTTTACAGTAAAAAGTGTTTTGGAATTCGTCGTCAGAAAAAAAATCACAGTTTCTGAATTACTAAGGTAACTGACTGGGTCTAAAATTTGAAATGTTGCGCTTGACTGCGTTGCGTTGCGTTACGTTGCGTACTGTCTGTTGCGCTGTGTTGCGTTGCGATGCGTTGCGTTGCATTGCATTACATTGCGTTGCATAACATTGCATTGAATTTTATTGAATTGTTTTTCTCTTGTTCACAGATACTTAGAATCGAACGAAATAACAAGCATCACTCCGGAACAGATCCAGCATCTCACGCAGTTGACTCGCCTAGATTTGTCTAACAATAAAATCAGCGTTCTTTCAAACAATACCTTTGAGGGACTGACAAAATTATCCACCTTGATCGTCAATTATAATTCGCTGAGGTGTGTCCAGGTAAGAAAAAAATTATTAATTAAAAAATTAAAAACACGCAATTTACAAATACAATATGTTGGAATCTTAAGAAACAAACCGTTTGATCGGTCGTCACGTGTGCAGGCTTGCGGATTTCGTGGCGTCATCGATCATACAGGTTAACTGACTACAGACTCGGTTGTAACCTGGAGGGGGTTGATTTTTAGTGGCATTTATCACGACCTTTTTGGTACGACAAGCCGCTGGTACCGGTTACTATCACATCTTCTAACTTCTAACGCGGACTTAACCCGTGTGTGGAATAGTGTCTAGATAAAGCCTAAAAGCGGACCCTAGCTGCGTATACATAAATAATACATAAATATATAAATATCCGGAACAAATCACACACGGTCATCTGGCCTCAAACTAGGATTGCCTGTACTATAGGAGCCAGAGACTGATATACATACACAATATATACATTTAAATACTGTGTAGATATAATACACCCAGACACAGAGCAAACAAATCTGCTCATCACATAAATTTTTGCTCTAGGTGGGGATCGAACCCATGACTCTCGAAATTATTAAAAGGTTGCTCAAGCTTGATATGAATTTTGTAACATTTAAGTAGGTACTTACCAATTATTTGTTTGTTGTTTTCACAGAGAGATGCACTGAAAGGATTAACTCAATTGCGAGTTTTATCCCTTCATGGGAACAACATTTCCATGTTAGCTGACGGAGTGTTCAGAGACTTGGAGTCAATATCGCACGTGTAAGTCTATATACAATATTAGTAAATGTGACACGTGTAAATATTACTTAATAGGGCGCGTGTAAGTTTATACAATATAATTTAATTACTTAAGCGTGTAAGTTTATATGTACAATATTATTTAATGTTACACATGTAAGTTTCTACAGCATTACTTAAAAGGGCGCGTGCAAGTTTATACAATATTAGTAAATGTGGTACGTGTAAATTTATACAACATAATAGAGCGCGTGTAAGTCTATACAAAAGCGTGTAAGTTTATACAATATTAGTCAATCAGTCATAAAAAAAAAAACATTTTTATGACACTTTAATATACCTTTGGCTTTCCGATCATAAGTGTGTTTTAATTCCTTTAGATCCGCGTGAAAGTCGTTTTTGCGATTGTCGTTGAGCGTGCAGTGTGCTAGTCTCAAACAGCTCGCGAGCACCACAATTAGATTCTCAAAAAAAAACACTGTTAAGCGGACCAGACACTATCAGTAATAATGACAGTATTTTCAAGTAATGACAATATACTAACATTATACTGACAGTGTAGTGGTTGGAATGATGGTCTGACGCATACTAAACGATGGAATGTCAATATACTGATGTAAAAATACTGTCATTATTACTGATAGTGTCTGGTCCTCTTAATGTAATTCCTTGCTCTGTATCTACAATAATCGCTCGCGCTCTCTATTTTTCAATGTAAAATACATTGAGATGTTAAAAGTGCTTAAATATAATCAAAATATTTCTCCCCAGTGCCCTCGGCTCCAACCCCCTCTATTGCGACTGCAAGGCTCGCTGGCTCTCAGAATGGGTGAAGACGGCCGGAGAATACGTGGAGCCGGGCATAGCGCGGTGCTCCGACCCCCCGCCTATGAAGGACAAGCTAATACTGAGCACGCAGTCCTCGGCTTTCGTTTGTAAAGGTAACATAAAAATGCAAAAAAAAAACAAAAGAATTTTAAGATGCACAAAGTCTCTGAAAAAAATTGTCAGAGGTTTGAGAAAAAAAAAAGGTAAAATCAAGTAAGATCTTCGTCGTACCAGAGACGAGCGAGACATATTTTTTCTATGTAGCACGCAGTCTTTAGCCTTGGTTTGAAAACATAGATATAAGAAAACAATAAAGACTGTTTTAAGATATTTTTCGTCGTATCAGAGACAAGATTTTTGTTCTGTGGTTCCCTTTTTTTCTATGTATCACGCAGGTTTCAGCCTTTGTTTGTAAAGGTAAGATCTTCTTCGTCGTCGTACCAGAGACAAGATATATTTTTTCTATGGTTCCCTTTTTTCTATAGAGCACGCAGTCTTCAGGCTTTGTTTGTAAAGGTAAGATCTTCTTCGTCGTCGTACCAGAGACAAGATATATTTTTTCTATGGTTCCCTTTTTGCTGAGGATCGTGAGCACGTGTGATCTTCCACTGGACGCGATTTTAGGTCAAGTGGATGGGTTTTCTCCTTAAAATATAAGATAGGTAAATACTTTTTATTGCGTAATTTTTTCCTTGTAATTTAGCAATTTGTTTGTATGCCAAATAAAGATTTATTATATTCTATTCTTAAATGTACTTTAATGCACTCCAAAAACATAAAAATAACAATAAAATAAGTAAAAAAGAACTGTCGATGAAAATCTTTTGGCTGTAGTTTCGGGTGGTAGCAGAATACCAGAGTTTTACCTTTTTAAAGGGATAATTACCCTGAGCTTGCCTTTTTTGTGCTTTTATTAAGATATTCGAGAAATTGTACGAGTAAGTTAGTTTTTTTTTTTTTATGGCAGAGGTGGCAAACGAGCAGACGGATCTTTTTATGTCTTCTTTTGTTTTTGTAACGTGTGCAATACAATAGACTGTGTTTATCTATCTATCTGTTGAAAATGGTGATTGAAAATTGTTTTTTTTATGCGTTCTCCCAGGCACACCCCCACCAGACATTGTATCCAAATGCGACCGCTGCTACACGAATCCCTGCGCAAACGACGGCCATTGCTCTTCTACGCCATCGGGAGGCTTCGTGTGCGCATGCGCGCGCGGTTACCATGGCGACGCGTGTCAGTACCAGATTGATGCGTGCTACGGGTCTCCTTGCGCGCATGGAGTTTGTCATGTTTTGGAGGAAGGACGGTTCCAGTGAGTTTGCTTGTCTAGAGTTTTTACACTATGGTGATGAGACAGGTTGTGGCTCAGTGCGGCTTGCGTGGTCCTTTCGATCACGCGGGTTAACTGACCACAGACCCGGTCATGACATGAATGGGTTGGACTGGTAGTGGCGTTTATCTCGACCGCTTCCGTGCCAGTTAAGCCGTTGGAGCACCAACGGCTAACAGCAGTTAGCTTCACTGGATGGCAGTCGTTAAGTCATTTCCGAGGCCTTATAGGCGGCTTGAAAACTTCTGACACTGGGTTGGCCACTAGCCCCACAACCTCCACCAATCCGGACTTGGCCCCCGTGTGTGGAGTATGGCCTAACCTTCCCGAGGTATGGGAAGAGAACCGTGCCCCTGCAGTGGCACAAAACACATAGATACAGAAGGTCCACTCAATACGCTCACAAAAATCCTAAGTATATACACGCTTATAGACGTATACGGTCGTTGTAGGCAAGGTCACAATACTGTTGTGATATTTTGCCGCGTGACCTTGCCTCGATTGACCGTATATTTCTATAAGCATGTATAGGCTTACGATTTTAGTGGTTTGTATTGAGCGGACCTTCTGTGTCTATTTTGTGGCAGTGGGGACGTAATGAGTTTATTTTTTTTTATTTTATTTTTTATTTTTTTTGAGTTGTTAAGATGTTCGCTCACAAGTCAACATTTATTTATTTGTCGTGTCCAGTTGCTCCTGCCTCCCCGGGTACACTGGTGTCCGATGTGAAGTCAACATCGACGATTGCGAGAACCACAGATGTCAGAACAACGCGACCTGCGTCGACCACCTCGAAGGGTATTCGTGTAAATGTGCACCCGGATATATGGGTGAGTTCTTTGTTCTGTTATTTATACACATGCACACATACACATACACACACATGTTCTGTAATTAACACACATGTACATCACTACATAGTATAAAACAAAGTTGCTTCCCGCTGTCTGTCTGTCCCTATGTATGCTTAGATCATTAAAACTACGCAACGGATTTTGACGCAGTTTTTTTTAAATAGATAGAGTGATTCAAGAGGAAGGTTTATATGTATATAAGGTGCTACTTTATTAGTGCCCGATATTTTGGTCAGTTCTCCTACTCCTGATTCTGATCAACTTTCCCCAAGGAACCCATAGTCAAATCGTAAAAAAATTGTTGGGCTCTTCATACTAATTTGGCCGCTCGGCTGATTGATTTGTATGAAGAGTCCAAAAATTTTTTTTCGATTTGACTATGGGTTTCTTGGGGAAAGTTTATCAGAATCAGGAGTAGAAGCACTGACTAAAATATCGGGCACTAATAAAGTAGCACCTTATATAACACATTGCACCCGTGCGAAGCCGGGGCGGGTCGCTAGTACACAATAAAAGCGTCGGTGGCCAGCGGCCGCGGAAGTGGGCCAAATGCCCCCCTAAAATGAAACGGGGGGCCGAGCCCCCTCCAATTTTATTGTACTACCTGATAAAGGTTTCTCTGTGCTATCCAAGGTTCGGAACCGGTTAACAAATACCGGTTAATTTCGTTCGAATTTCGGTTAACGATTCCGTTCAGGTTAAAACCGGTTTCCAGCTTAACCGGTAAATTTGAATAAAATATCGGTTAATCAGGAAGCGGTTTTCTAACCGAAATAAGAACTAAATTAACCGGTTAAAACCAAACTTAGTCAAGTACAGGCGCGTCGCGCGGGTGCCACTGCCCGAGTCTTCTGCTCACTTTCTCGCACGCTTTCAATTGATTGCACGCGGCAAACATGCCTACAAAGTCGCATATTCTTCAAATTAACCGGTTAATACCGTTCGAACGAAAAAATATCGGTTTTGGTTAAACCGGTTAAATATACCGGTAACCGAAACCTGAACGAAACCTTAACCGAAATTATTTCGATATAGGGGTCAATGACCGAAACCGGTATTTTCAAAAAACCGGTTTCCGAACCCTGGTGCTATCCTTCACAGAGCGTCTGACTGTCAAACGCACACAATTTTTTAATTTCAAAAAAGTTCCCCCCCCTCCCTGTAATGGAGTACTTCCGCGGTCCCTGTCGGTGGCTCCGCGGGTAGTGACTCCGACCTCCTAACCAACTTATTTACCGACGATTTTTTTTTAACTTACGTGCATTTTCATAGCGACTGCTTTAACGGTGAAGGAAAACATCGTGAGGAAACTGCACATTTGATTTCTAGATTTCTTTGAAGATGGTCGCTGAATGCGCAAAAAAAACTTTTCATACAAAATTGGTCCAGCAGCCAATTTTAATGTTTTTGTTTTTTTTTTTGAACTTTTTTCATTTTGCAGGTGAATTTTGCGAGAAAAAGATACCTTTCTGCACGGCGGAGTTCAACCCGTGCGCCAACGGTGCCGTGTGCACGGACCACACCAGCCACTACTCGTGCGCATGCCCGAAGGGGTACTCCGGACAGAACTGCACGGTTAACGGAGACGACTGCGTCAATCACATGTGCCAGGTTTGTTTCTGTGTTTTGGTAATGCTTAAACTTTTTTTTTACTTTTACTCTGTTATATCTAAATAGAGTTACAGAATTTTGGTTCATTTTGGCACATTTTGAACGTGTTTTATCTCTTTCTCTGTCTCCCTCCCGTTGCCAGAACGGTCGGTTTTGTTGATTTTGGCACACTTTGAACATGTTTTGTCTGGTTTGTTTTGGCACACTTTGAACATGTTTTGTCTCTCTCCCACCGCTTTCTTTGCACCGATTCTTATTCTACTACATCCTCTCCAGAACGGCGCCACCTGCCTGGACGGGCTGGAGGAGTACACGTGCGCGTGCGCGGCGGGCTACGCGGGCCGCTACTGCGAGGCGGCGCCGCACGCCGCGCTCGGCACGTCGCCGTGCGCGCACCACGACTGCGTGCACGGCGTGTGCTACCTGCCGGCGGCGCCGCTGGCGTTGCAGGTAAATAGATACATATTTTTTGTAACCCTTTGAGTGCCACAGTCGGTTAGAGCCGATAACCGATTTTCGTGCCACAGGCGCCAGGATTTGAGATTTTCATACATTTTTTCATACATTCGGCTGGAGCCGACTGCGAGAGGCACGATTTGTAGTAGAGTAGCGAAGCGCTCCATTGACTAATTCACAATTGGAAAGCCCTTGGCATTATCTCACCTGGTAATGCCTGGTATCTCAAGCGGTAATGCCGAAGGTGGAAGTGGGCTTACCTAGATCACAAAATAGACGATCGCACAGTAACGTGGCCTTGCCTACAACGACCGTATACGTCTATAAGCATGGATATGTGATATTTTAGTAAGCGTATCGAGCGGAACTTCAGTATCTATCTATTTTGTGCCTAGATTCCCCAACGCAAAGGGGAATTGACTATCTTATCTCCATGCCGAAACACATCAATGTCATTAACATTGATGTTTGGCGACAATACTTGATAAGATGGTGGTAGCTAATTCAGAATTAAGAGTAGGTACTGATGAGTGGCAAATAAGCACGTCTATGACATTAACTAAGCATGTTCTAGATCGTTTTTACAACATCTCAAATTTCCAACTTTACTGGCAGCAGCGGTAGTGTAATAAAACCGCAGTTTCTTCTCGCCAGGACGACATTATGATGGAGCGGCCTCTGCTCGCAGCCGCCAACGACTACTTGTGCAAGTGCGCGCCCGGTTACTCAGGTACGGTACAGATCATTCCCAACTCAAGTCACAGATCAAACCCGATGATAAGTCATAGATCACCTCCATTCACAAGTAAAAGATCACTCCCATCCACAAGTCACAGATCACCTCGCAGATTACCCCCAGTCGCAAGTTACAGAATACTCCGACCCACGCAGGTAGGTCGCAGACCTAGCCCATTTCCAAGTCACATATCACCTCCACTTACAAGTCCCGTATCTACCTCACTCGTAAGCCAAAGATCACCCCCACTCACAACAGTTATAGATCACCCTTATTAACAGTTCATATATAAGGTGCTACTTTATTAGTGCCCGATATTTTAGTCAGTGCTTCTACTCCTGATTCTGATCAACTTTCCCCAAGGAACCCATAGTCAAATCGCAAAAAAATTTTTGGGCTCTTCATACACATCGATCAACCGAGCGGCCAAATTAGTATGAAGAGACCAAAAATTTTTTTGCGATTTGACTATGGGTTCCTTGGGGAAAGTTGATCAGAATCAGGAGTAGAAGCACTGACTAAAATATCGGGCACTAATAAAGTAGCACCTTATATAAACCCCATTCATAAGTCACTAACATTACAGCTACATATCAAAGTCAAAGTCAAAATATGTTTATTCGAAGTAGGTAGCATTGTACACTTTTCGCAGGTAATCTTTTAATCTACCTAATATCACCTCCATTCACAAGTGATAGATCACCCCACTCACAAGTCACATATATTACTCTCACTCATGAGTCAAAATCACCCCTATTCACAATAGCCACATAGTACCTTCATTAAAAGACACAGATAACCCCCATCCATATAAGTCACATATCACCCTACACAAGTCAAAGATCACCCCCATTCTTAAGCCCCAAATCACCACCCCATTAACAAGTCACAGATGAACCCCCTCACAAGTCAAAGATCACCCCCATTTACAAGTCACAACTCACCTCGCCCCCCATCCACGAGTCATAGATCACCTCCACCCAAAAGTTATTGCACCCACTGACCTCTCCCCCTTATTATCCTCGCCTAAGGATGTCCTTTTCTAAGGAGCGATAGAACGCTTCTTATATCGATAATTCCGCTGATGTCTCCTTTCCAACCCGAACACACCAGGCGACAGGCGTAGAGCGAGCAATGGAAACCACCCAGTCGAACTTTATAAAATAAGTCCTGTGCCACTACTATTCAATTAATTTTTTCAATTCGAATACATTTTCTTCCACAGGTCGCCTTTGCGAGTACCTTACTTCTCTGACATTCAACCACAACGACTCACTGGTCGAATTGGAACCCCTTCGCACTGTGCCACAAGCTAATGTCACTTTAGGTAAGTTGTGTCAGCCATTTATAAATATTTAATTAAGAGATTTTCGTATGAAGTCACATCGAAAAAATTTAAATAGCGGGAAATTTTAAAAAGGAAATTGAACATGTTTTATGTCTCGTTCATGTTGAACATGTTTTCGTCTGGTTCACGTTGAACATGTTTTTGTTTAGTTTTAAACATGTTGTGAATTTTTTTTCGCCTCAAACTATCTACAATGCGCTATCGAAGTTTCTTTGGAGACTACTTTCAACCATCAACGGTTGAACCGCGGCCGGTCCCCAGGCACACCACCTCGCCTGGTGGAGGTACCTCCTTTTCTTCCGAAGAGGAACACACCGTTCCTACAGTTTATTTTTTAAATCAGCCTATAATGGTATTTAAATCAGCCATATACAAACATTGAAACCAAAAATGTTTAATGATAATTTTATATTTAACTTACGAAATACAACAAGACTTTCTCCTTGACCTGTTTTACTTACATACACTGTGACTATGGCAAGACAATGACATCCCTAAAATCTGTAAAGTAACATGTGGACATTTCCCACAGTATTCAGCACACATCAACACCATGGAGTCCTTATGTATTTCGGCGACAACGAACACTTGGCCGTGGAGCTCTTCAATGGAAGAGTTCGCATCAGTTACGACGTCGGCAACCATCCCACTTCCACCATGTATAGGTAAGAAATATATGACACGTTTGAGTTAGTTAACCACCGATATCGGTACCGGTGCTAGGGTTCTAATGGCTTCCCATAGCTCGGGAAGCTAACGCAAAAACACATGCACTCACTAACTCACACATGTACTCACTAACTTACACATTCACTCACTAACTCACACGCTTCCACTTTATAACTCACTCACTAACTCACACTTTCACTTACTAACTTACACACACTCACTAACTGACACACTCATTTACTAACTGAATCACTCATTTCCACACATACTCACGGAGGCCAAGTCCGGATTGGTGGAGGTTTTGGGGCTAGTGGCTTACCACTGTAGGTGACTTTTTTTTAATAAATTTCAAAAATTATCTTAATACAAAGTACAAAAATGATCAATCCTTAGGAAGTGATTTTGTTTTGAAAAAAAAAACGGAACTTTAAACCAATTGATCACCAACTGATCCGCCAGTTTTGTATGGGGTGGGGAGACCAAAAATTGTATGGGTTTCTCGGGGAAAGTGGTTCAGTTTCATGAGTAGAAGCCACTGTAAACATTTTTTTTATAATAGAAAGACCCTAGTTTTATTTTTTGTAAAAAAAAGGTGCTTACCTATGAAATTGCCGTTTCAGTTTTGAAAGTTCAACAGAATAATATTCCCCCAAAAATTAATTTACTTCCATTAAATTATATATCATTTTCTAGCTACATTCAAGGTCTTTCATGAATTAGTGATGTCATGTATCTCATGTAAAAACTGACTGAGTAGGGTTCCATTAAATACTGTATTGGCGTTTTCTTAGAGGTCAATTGGGTAAATGTTTTCTCAAGAAAAAATATGAAATTATCTGAAAATCGTAAAATATTATGTGCAATATGTTCAAAAATACATATGGTAACAAAAAACACTCTGAGGTAAGTGTAGCCTTCAAAAACCAAAATAAAAGTATTTTTTAATGAAAAAATGGCGATTTTCACTGATGAAAAAATCAATTTTAATAGTTTCTACACCACTGTGCTCTCAAAATATTCAGACAACGTGCATTTAGCAAATATTATTTTATTTCTAAATGTCCAATGGTACTTTGGAAATAGTTGGTTGTTTTAAAACCTTAATTGTTTAATATTAATTTTCTCTTTGAACTATTTTAACTAATCAACAATTTTATAGGTAAGCACCTAATATTTATTTCCTTTTTTCGTGTATATTGGTGTCGATTCGGAGTTTATAATTAAACTTATTTGACAGGACTAAACTCAATTTAAGCATCCTATTCTTGTCTTTTCAATACAGAGAGTTAAAGACAAAAAACTTAAATTAAGTTTAGTTTTGTCAAATAATTTTAATCGTAAACTCCGAAAACCATTGTCATGTTTAATTTTCCAGTTTTTAGGTTGGTATAATTGACCACGCTGAATACGTTAAAAACAACCGACTTCAATCGCAACAACTCCAATTTTGCTATGTTTTTGTTGATTTTCTCAAAAACCGCTTAATCGATTTCGATAAAATTTATATGGGACCACCTGTGACGTATATCCTTTTAAACAAAAAAGAATTTTCCAAATCAGTTCAGGCGTCTTCGAGTAATCGGTGAACATACATAAAAAAAAAAGATTCCGACGAATTGAGAAGCTCCTCCTTCTTTGAAGTCGGTTAAAAATAAAGTGTTTATATTCATTCATTCATTTCAGTTTTGAAATGGTATCGGACGGAGCTTACCACAAAGCTGAGTTGCTAGCCATCAAGAAGAATTTCACACTGAGGGTCGATGACGGCCCAGCCAGGTCCATTATAAACGAAGGTATATATATTTACTATAAAATAATAAATAAGGTAAGTCCAAGTCCACTTCCATCTTCGGCATCATCATCACTTACCATTAGGTGAGATAAAAATAAAAATAATAATAATTCATTTATTTATTCCAAGTAACTTAGACTTATAAATTTAAGACCTTTGTACCATGGCCGACAATAAAGATTCTGATTCTGATTCTAAAATGCCAAGGGATCGCCAATTATAAATAAAAAAATATTAACCACCTCCATCGTCAAGTGTCTAGTCCGCTCGCTTCACGTCAGGTCGCGGGTTCGATTCCTAGCGGAGTCCCCTGTTTGTTTCAAAGACTCGAGGAGTAGTAGGGCATTTTCTGAGCCCGCCCCATGAATAAAATAAAAAACATTTTGATTCGATATGAAAACAATCTCACACTTGATCATGACTCGCGAACGCTTCGTATAAAAAAGTAGCGCACATTATTTTTCAACCCTGTAATATTTTTCAACAGGATCCAAGGAGTTCCTCCGGCTGGAGAGGCCGATGTACATCGGCGGGGTGCCAGAGGACGTTGCCAAGGACGCCTTCAGCAAATGGCACTTGCGAAATATTACCAGCTTCAAAGGTAGGTTTTAATATTTTATCTCTCTCTCTATTCCTCATGTAGGTAGTATTAACATCCTTTTATTAAATACTTTGTTTTCTTTCTATAAAAAAAGTGGCTAAAATGTTTTTTTTTAACTATTATTACAAATTCTAAGAAGGAAGATGTCCGGAAGAAATCGCTTCGAGCGATAAAATTACGCAAGTTGCATCACTATATTTATCCTTAAACTTAAAGCCGTTATACTGCGAAAACGAATTATTTCCATTTTTGCTATAAAGAACTCAACTATACATAATCTCTATATTTTTTGTCCTCTTTCTTATATTATACGCAAAATTATAGATTTTCCGAGGTAATACCTTGGAAACTATGTAATTTTGCGTATAACGGGTTTTCGCAGACGAAAGAGAATAAAAAAATAATGAGATTATAGTTGACTCCTTTATAGTAAAAAATCGAGATAATTGGTTTTCGCAGCACAACGGGTATATTTTTTGGTGTGTGCAATCAAGATTAGTTTGTTATCCAAATTATGTACCATTAATCTAAACATTTGTTAGCAACTATGTATAATATCTACCCATGAAATAAGCAGCCCTCAATATTTCACACAACAGGCTGCCTAAAAGAGGCGTGGATCAACCACAAGCGCGTGGACTTCGTGAACGCGGCGCGCGTGCGGCGCGCGGGGCCCGGCTGCGGGGAGGACGAGCCCGCGCCGCCCGCCGCCGGGGCCGCGCTGCAGGAGGACTCGCGGCACACATCGGTAAGCCGGTCAAATATCACAACCACACCCCGGACACTTCATACAAATTTCGCGCCATTGACAAAGACAAAGACAAAAAAAATGAAAAGACAAAGACATTCATGTTTGTACACATGTAAATGTGTGCGCGATGTACTAGGGTTGAATCTAGATTCAATTGGCCCTCATTGTTCTTTATTATTAGCTAGACTTTCACAAGTAAAGTAAAGGCTGTATACACCAGACAAGGCTGTATAGCCTTAGAAGGCTTAGCTCTTTCCTTAAAAAATTAAATTGTCTTTGGTTATAATACTGTGCTTTGGAACTGTTTTGGAACTGTGCCAACCTCTTGACAAATGGTCAAAGATCGGTCACACAGGGGGGGTGAGGTAGCCTTCAGAGAGCGGCAGGGAGTGTCCATACTGTATAATTTTCTTATACTGTGATCGCAACTTCAAATCTTTTGTGGTGCGGGTTGCGACTGAACACCTGGAGTCCTTGACAAAGGAGGACTTTTGGCCGAGGCCGAGGGGTGTAGCGTTTCGGAGATTCCGAGGGAGTTTGCCGACCACTGCCACCGAAATCTTACCGTTACCTAGTTATAAATAAATAATATTCTTTTTTAGTTAATTTATATTAATTATTTGTGTATAGTATTTTAAGTATAAAATGTATATTATTGTATTTGTTATATGGGCCTCGTTGCCTGAAATAAATGAATAAATAAATAAATATGCCCCCCCCCCCCCTCAGATTAGGTACACACATCGGTATGCTATTCAAATATCTTAGCCACAGATGACCCCTACTCGGTATTATTTAAACATCTGTATAAATATCGCCACCCTCAGTCGGGGGGGGCCTTGCAGGAAGAGCGTACTCCCAAATCAAAGACCGGCAACGCACTTGTGACTCCTCTGGTGTTGCGGGTGTCTATGGGCGGCGGTAATCACTTACCATCAGGTGATCTGTCTGCTCGTTTGCCACCTCTGCCATAAAAAAAAAAAAAAGACTAGGCACACATCGGTATGCTGTGCTGGTCTAATACAAACCTGTCTAATTTTAGATGACCCCCATTTGGTATGCTATTTAAACATTTTCCTCCTTAGTTATAGATGCCCCCCTTTCGGTACGCTATATATTTCTAGCCACAGATGACTCCGTTTCGGTATGCTGTTCAAATATATACCTTCTTAATCACAGATGACCCCTCCACTTGTATGCTGTTTAAATATACAGGGTGTAAAAAAGTGAGGTTGAAATTTTAAGGGATATTCAGAATAACTCAAATGGAGTTGGGCAGGGCATTTGGCTAGAAGGGAAGATGGGAGGTGGACTAGAGTTTTAACAGAGTGGCAACCGAGACCAGGGCGAAGATCAGTAGGTAGACCGGCTGCCAGATGATCGGACGACATAGTTAGCGTTACTGGACGTTGCTGGGCGATACTAGCGAGAGACCGAGACAAATGGCGTGCAAAAGAAGAGGCCTATACCCAGCAGTGGGCTAATGTGGGCTGATTAGATAGATAGATAGACTCAGAATAAACTATAGAATACAGGAAAAATTTTGAAAACTTCCGATCTACAATTATTGCGTGTTTAATTACTGCATTTTCCATATAAAACACCCATCAAAACTGGGGGTGAAAAGAATTGGAAATCTTGTTAATTTGTTGTTGTTCGTCATGCGCGCCAGGACCCGTGCGTGCCCAACCCGTGCGCCCGCGGCGGCCGCTGCGTGCGCGAGGAGGGCCCCAGCGACTACACGTGCCGCTGCCGGCCCGGCAGCGCCGGCGCCCAGTGCGAGCTGCGCGCCTCCGTCGGTGAGTGCCCACAGTACTGCCTTCATAAGCGACTACACGTGCCGCTGCCGGCCCGGCAGCGCCGGCGCCCAGTGCGAGCTGCGCGCCTCCGTCGGTGAGTGCCCACAGTACTGCCTTCATAAGCGACTACACGTGCCGCTGCCGGCCTGGCAGCGCCGGCGCCCAGTGCGAGCTGCGCGCCTCCGTCGGTGAGTGCCCACAGTACTGCCTTCATAAGCGACTACACGTGCCGCTGCCGGCCCGGCAGCGCCGGCGCCCAGTGCGAGCTGCGCGCCTCCGTCGGTGAGTGCCCACAGTACTGCCTTCATAAGCGACTACACGTGCCGCTGCCGGCCCGGCAGCGCCGGCGCCCAGTGCGAGCTGCGCGCCTCCGTCGGTGAGTGCCCACAGTACTGCCTTCATAAGCGACTACACGTGCCGCTGCCGGCCCGGCAGCGCCGGCGCCCAGTGCGAGCTGCGCGCCTCCGTCGGTGAGTGCCCACAGTACTGCCTTCATAAGCGACTACACGTGCCGCTGCCGGCCCGGCAGCGCCGGCGCCCAGTGCGAGCTGCGCGCCTCCGTCGGTGAGTGCCCACAGTACTGCCTTCATAAGCGACTACACGTGCCGCTGCCGGCCCGGCAGCGCCGGCGCCCAGTGCGAGCTGCGCGCCTCCGTCGGTGAGTGCCCACAGTACTGCCTTCATAAGCGACTACACGTGCCGCTGCCGGCCCGGCAGCGCCGGCGCCCAGTGCGAGCTGCGCGCCTCCGTCGGTGAGTGCCCACAGTACTGCCTTCATAAGCGACTACACGTGCCGCTGCCGGCCCGGCAGCGCCGGCGCCCAGTGCGAGCTGCGCGCCTCCGTCGGTGAGTGCCCACAGTACTGCCTTCATAAGCGACTACACGTGCCGCTGCCGGCCCGGCAGCGCCGGCGCCCAGTGCGAGCTGCGCGCCTCCGTCGGTGAGTGCCCACAGTACTGCCTTCATAAGCGACTACACGTGCCGCTGCCGGCCCGGCAGCGCCGGCGCCCAGTGCGAGCTGCGCGCCTCCGTCGGTGAGTGCCCACAGTACTGCCTTCATAAGCGACTACACGTGCCGCTGCCGGCCCGGCAGCGCCGGCGCCCAGTGCGAGCTGCGCGCCTCCGTCGGTGAGTGCCCACAGTACTGCCTTCATAAGCGACTACACGTGCCGCTGCCGGCCCGGCAGCGCCGGCGCCCAGTGCGAGCTGCGCGCCTCCGTCGGTGAGTGCGCCCACAGTACTGCCTTCGTAAGGAAGAAGGCCGCAAAGTTTTGTACTGGGTAGAAAAAAAAAGACGATTTAAAAGTATGTGCAAAACATCTACTTAAATAAAAAACATTTTGAATTTGAATTTGTTATATATTTGAGCCCGTTTTAGTATGCTGTTTAAATAAGTATATCGCTCGCCGCAACATAATCCCCTCTCGATATGCTGAGCGATATCACGTGAGGCTCAAAAGGGGGGGAGGGGGTTCGGAGATAATCACGAAATATCACAAGGGGGAGAGGGGGGGTCTAAAAAGTTGCTAAAAACATTACGTGACGTCATTAATGGACGACCCTTTTACCGTGGGAGAGCCATGCTTCGGCAGGAATGGGCCGGCTCGACCGGAGTGATACCACAGCCTCACAGGAAACCGGCGTGAAGCAACGCTTGCGTTGTGTTTCGCCGAGTGAGCGAGGGTACCGGAGGCCCTCCTCCTCTTCCACCTCCCCCCAATTCCCCCCATCCCATTTCAGTGGTCGGCAACAAACTTGTTTTTATCAGTTGACATTTAAAACGTTTGTATACGCGCAGAATCGGCAAATTAGATTTATATACACGTTTATTGACATGATAGCCTTTAACTAATTGTATTGTTTTGTTATTTTAAGTATTATCCAGAAAATCACAACGTCAAACCCTGGTATTAGATACACCCATCTGTTCGCAGAATTTGTTTTTGGATGTCTTATTTATGAATGCCACTAAACCTAATAGACGTGTGCAATCAAAAGTGAAAATTTGTTTTAATGGAACCGATCGGTTCCAGCTGGGCACTAGTGGTACGAATAGGTTTTCAGATTTTTCATACATAAATGCTCTTCTATAAAACATGCGTTTTTCAGATTTTAAGAAAAGTCATCCCTTATGGTATGATTTTTAGAAAAGTCATCCCTTATGGTATTAAATTAGAAAAATCATCCCCTATGGTATTATAATAATCCTTACGGAACAGTTAGTACAGTCAATAGTAAAATATTTCAATTTGTACCAGGTGGCGCTCCAGTCATCCAGAAGAAGACACCACAGAGAAAACAAACCATCAATGCCAACGTGCAAGCTTCACCAGGTAAAACAAGAGGTTTTTGTCTATGAAAAGTGATTAGTCCATACTCCAAACACGAAGCCTAGTCCGGATTGGTGGAGGTTGTGGGGCTAGTGGCCATGCCTCGGTGTCAGCAGTTTTCTAGCCGCCTGTAAGGCGTCTAACATTTTATTTGAAAAATATGTAATTATTTAAAAACTAGAATAGTACTGGTGGTTTTATTGCTCATTCAGTCTCCATAAAACACACGTACATTATTAAAAATTTAATAAGGCTTACCGATCTATAGTTCACGTCACGTAAAAAGAGCGCTGGCTGGCGTTCCGAGGCTGCACTCTGACAGCAACTGTTTAGTACCCTCTCTTTCACACTTACGCGATTTATATTATGCTATCCTGTTGTCAGAGTGAACTGTTGTGCCCTCGGAACGCCCGCCAGCGCTCTTTTTACGTGACGCGAGCTGTACCTGCGCAGTAGACAGAATTTTAATCACGCGGGAAACTGATGGACCAATCAAGTAGCTTCATTGTCACCCGTCATTACACGTTCCTAAAATCTCTGCTGCTATTGGTTGGTTCTATTCTATTCTATTTTTCTATATGGCATTCCACTTCTCATATCGAGCGTGATTTTGCCAATGTCAAGTGAAACATAGAAGAATCTTCAATAAAAAAAAATGGCGAAACGCCAATGTCAAGTGAAAGACGCGGCTCTAAGGGTGATGGGCACTTAAAGACGCTCCACGTGGTGGTTTGCTTCTGAAAACGGAGCTGTCTCCCGAGTTAATCCTCTTCTTACTATCGCTTATCTCGAATCGGGACCACAGCTATTTCTCCATCACAAAAATAACGTTGAAACTATTCTAAAACGGTAATAATTGTAAAATTCACTCAACAGACGTGTGCTCGGTACAAAGTCCCGGCAACCAACCTATTTATTGGTTGATTGATTTCGCGCCTGATTCAGTGAAATTGTCAGCTGTCAGAAACCTGTCACATTGCGTTGATTGTTTCGGGTGTTTCCGTCGATAGTCTGTCCTTGTCTGCGCGAAGATTATAGGTCGCGCCAAACTTAAAGATCGCTGAAGGGTACTGAGTGGAGGAAGTGTGCGTTCACTTGGAATCCTCATGCTCGAATTTTGATATTCTGATTATGCCAATATTTATTGTCTAATAGTGCCCAAAGGAAAAAAATGTGCTATCGTAGTTTCAGAGAAAATCGAGTTTTTCACTGAGGCTGCTAGCGGAATTTTTCGCTGGCAGCCTCATCTCTGGAACCAAGGAACTACTTCGAAATTCGAGCATAAGGATTCTAAGTGAACGCACACTTCTCCCACTCAGTACCCTTCAGCGATCTTAAAGTTTGACGGGACCTGTAGGAGGCCTTTATCCAGCAGTGGATGTCTATTGGCTGATGATGACAGTTTCATACATTATAAATTATTCTCAATATGGAGGAGATGTATTTCTGACTGGATAATGTTTTATTCCAAAATAGCCGCGCCGGGCCAAAGGCAGGTAGCCTCTGAATACACACCAGCGCAAGCCAACGCTCCTAGCTGTCGAAAGGTATGTCTGACAAATCCTCTCTCTTCTTGTTACTATCGTTCTCTTCTCCGTCTTGCATGACAACATTCAAAATAAATTATGAAATTGTTCTTTTACCGTTGCAATAAATATATTTGTTCGAGACGATACGTCATAGCAATTACGTCATAGTTATATCGTTACTCGTTATACTACTTATAGTTTGTTGTTATTTTATTTGATAGATAGTTGATTTTTAATAAAGATTTTACTTAGATTAAGTTAAGCTAATAGGTAGAATAACTAGATATAGATTTTATAGTGTTTTTATAGGCATTTAGATAGGATTTTAATAAAGAAATTTCTAGAAGATAGAGAGAGATAGACATATATAGTTCGCAATGTGTTAGGTAGAGATAGATAGATAGGGTGTTTTATTTGTATGTAAATTTTAAATTTTACATTAAATCTTAAACAGGATAGTTATAATAGATAGATTTAAGTTTGTATAGCATTGATAAAGCATTCCCAGTTCGATCCGCACGCGCGCGCGCTCGCTAGACGACTGAAAAGCAAAAAATCGTTACAGGCGATATTTATACTCCTGAAGTGCGGGACGGGGGGTATAAATATAGCGAACAAGCATTTTCGGCTGCCATTTCGAGCTCGAGCGCATGCGGATGACACCGATTATGTAAAAACATAGGAAAATAGGTACCTTTGTAGATTTTAAATAGGGTCGAAGCTCAACTATTATAATTATTATGTTATTCGAAAATAAAGCAAATAGGGGGTGAGGAAAAGGGATCGCTGGCCAGCTGTTTTTTGATATAAATAGAGGCATGGTACGTAGGGCCAGTGTGACAGTGCAATTTTTACAGTGCAGTTCGAACCAGCTCCCAGAAGAAAACAGTGGAAAAATAGAAAAGCTGGCCAGAACCCCTGCTCCTCGGCTTTCCCGGCTATAGCACATCTTGAAGACGTTGTTTTCGTTGGAACCACCTTGAACCACCCCATTGTAGTGCCGTTCGTCACTATCCGCTAACGTGCGCGGCTATACCGTACAATATTATACCTATTTAATTAATAAAAAAACAAAAAATAATTAAAGATTCAAGATTAATATCTAATGAATCCATTAGTGACGCTAAGAAGCTATGATGTACAGTCTTGGTATTCCAAACATATTTTATTCCATTCTTTTTTTAAACTTTTATATTCGCGCCAATATCGAAACCCAATTTTTTTTGTTCTTATTTTAAAACTTATAAATTTGCGCTAATAACAAAACCCATACAAAACCTCATTCAATTCCCTTCTCTTTTTAAACTTTTAATTTCGCGGTTATATTTAATTTTAACATCCCCGTCGCCGCTAGGAGGCGCGACGCGAGATCGTGTCAAAGGGCGGGTGCCGATCGCGGCGCGCCGTTCGCGAACTTTTTTAAACTCGCGCCAATATCAGAACTTTATTTGTTTTTCTTCTCATTTTAAAACTTTTACATTCGCTCCAATACTCGTAAAAATAATCTTAGTCCTTTCCGATCTTTTTTTAACCCTTCGACCGCCACAGTCGGCTATAGCCGACAACGGTTTTTCGTGCCACACATGTCAGGCTTTGAGATTTTCATACATTTTCCTCGCACGATTTCTCATAGCGCAGCGTGGCAGAAATGGAAATAGAAGTAGCTAACTCGGCCCCAATCTACAGTTCTCACTCACTTGACCTCATGATGGTCACGATCCCCAATCCCTGGTGTTACAACATGAAAGAACAAGACGCATGGCGGTCAATAGATTAATTGTGATTGCCCCATCGTCGTCTCTAGGAGGCGTGACGCGAGTTCGTGTCGGAGGGCGGGTGCCGATCGCGGCGCGCCGTTCCCGAACTTTTTTTAATTCGCGCCAATATCAGAAGTTCAATGCTTGCTCTTCTTTTTCGAAACTTATAAATTCGCGCCAGAGTATACTCATAACAAAACCTTATTCCTTTCCGTTCATTTTTAAATTTGTTTTCCCCGCCGTCGTCGCTAGGAGGCGTGACGCGAGTTCGTGTCGGAAGATAGGTGCTGGTTGCGGCGCGCCGCGTGTGTCAGAACTTTATTTTTTTCTCTTCATTTTTCGAAACTTAC
Source organism: Coleophora deauratella (assembly GCA_958295455.1). Taxonomy (NCBI): domain Eukaryota; kingdom Metazoa; phylum Arthropoda; class Insecta; order Lepidoptera; family Coleophoridae; genus Coleophora; species Coleophora deauratella. The sequence goes on from OY282415.1 coordinate 9,166,370, forward strand.
GAATTCGCGCTAATAAACAAAACCTTATTTCTGCCCATATAAGAAAGAAGGCCGCAAAGTATACGGAAACTCCATATAATTTGTAGCATTCTTCATTATGAGGGTAGAAATTCAATTCAATTCAATATACTTTATTTCGAATTTTAATTTCAATTTATTTATTGCATACATATGGTTTTACAAGATGGATAATAATAATAAAATAACAGAGCTCATATGACCCCGGTAGGGCACAGCAATAATGGAAGAGGGACCGATATTTCCGATATTTCTTTCCGTTTCTTTTTTAAAATTGTGATTCCCCCCGTCACCGTTAGGAGGCGCGACGCGAGTTCGTGTCCGAGGGCGGGTGCCGGTCGCGGCGCGCCGTGCGCAGTGCGCGCTGCGCCTCCCGCGGCGGCTGCGCGCCCGCGCACTGCTGCCAGCCGCGCGCCACCAAGACCCGCAAGGTACTGTCAATGTTGTACGAGCCAACGTACATTTTCAACCGACTTCAAAAAAAGGAGGAGGTTCTCAATTCGTCGGAATCTTTTATTTTTATGTATGTTCACCGATTACTCGAAGACGCCTGAACCGATTTCGAAAATTCTTTTTTTGTTTAAAAGGGTATACTTCACAGGTGGTCCCATATAAATTTTAACGAAATCGATTCAGCGGTTTTTGAGAAAATCAACAAAAACATAGCAAAATTGGAGTTGTTGCGATTGAAGTCGGTCGGCGTGGTCATTATTATAATTTTATTAGTAGATAATATAGGCTTGTCCATGCAGCATTAATCTGTAGGTCGCGCTCTCGCGTCTTTGCACTTTGTACAGTAGATGAAAATAAGTAATAAATTTATTCTTTTTTTAGCACTCAATCTGGTCGGTTTTATTTATCACTATTTGGAGTTACCGTACCTTTATCAGTATCATAGCATAATAATAATAATAATAAATTTATTCATAAACCAGTTTGGTGCTTCTGTTATAAGTTACATGACATTGGCCAGTTAATTCACATATAATGTGGAACAACTGCTGCCGAACTAGGTACAAAGACCTGTATTTCAGCATTCAGTGCTCTTCCAAGATACACATGTTATCTGTACTAGCCTAAGAGTTTAGGTACATAATTTACACAGTTTATGTTTTATTTATGTAGGAGACAGTATTTTAACAAAGAATATTACAAACAAATTACAAGTTATAACGATGTTGTGTGTGTGTGTGTGTGTGTGTGTGTGTGTGTGTGTGTGTGTGTGTGTGTGTGTGTGTGTGTGTGTGTGCACGTGCGTGTGCGTGTGCGTATGCGTGCGCGCTTCTAAGTGTAGGGATCATCCCCTACATACACTCGGCTTCAAAAAAATCGCACCTTTTAAGAAATCTATTTTAAACATCTTTCAATCGTATTTGTATTATGAAATATTGGTAATGTTCGGTATCATTTGAAAGGTAAGGAAACAGAGAATGCAAAAACAATAATTCATTCAATGTTTTTTATTGGAACTGAGAAAAATTTACAAAACAATAAAAATCCTTAAAAAACCCAAATGAAATCTGATTAATTTTTCAAAACACTGTCATTCATAGGTGTTATTAGTAATGAATCATTACTAATAACACCTACTGCTATATTCTCGGCACTATAGTAATGAAGTTCATTACAATAAAAAAAGCTTTTATAAGGTTTATTTAAGTCGTGTTTATAACTTTTGTAGGTTTCTTTGATTTGAATATTTTTGTTTGATCGATTATAGTTTATTATTTAAAAAGTTGAAACTATGAAGTATGTTTTTTTAAAGTGATAAAATGGTTTTTATTGGTATTTTCTTTTTAGAGCAATTTATATTAAAAAAATTATTTAGCTTACTTCCATTAATTTTAAAATGCGTTTAAATACATGTCGATCCCGTTTAGAAATTCCTTTAAACTGTATATTTTTCTAGCTACCCTCAAAAACGTTCTAAACCTTTGTTATTTCGTCCCCAGATCCGCCTAGTCTGCCCAGATGGCAGACGTTTTACGAAGGATATAGAGATCGTACGCAAGTGCGCATGTACCAAGAAATGCGCGCGGGTTTCACCTTTCCTTCACTGAGAGAAGTCGCAGTAATATTTCTCTGCTTCTGGAACTAACTTTGGCTGGGCTAAAAATGGCCGCCTACACTAGGCATACAATAGATTTTTCCACAATACCGAACCAAAAATGAACAAATTTTACATTTTTGAAAAAAAAAACGGGTAATGGTAGACGATACTTATAAATAACTAAACAACTTTCCACAGGAATCTATACAATTCGAAGAAAATTTTTGAAAGTAAAAAAAAATGTCTTAAAAGTGAAAAGTCAAAACGTGCTCGTTTTTATAGGCACTTTGGGGAAAGTTGTTCAGTTCGTGGAACCTAATTGTTTACTTTCATGACTAGCATCTAGATAAAATTATGTCGTTGGTTTATTGTGAGTTAGAACCAAAACTCTTTTAATTAAAATAAAGTAGATGCTTTATAATTCTTTTACATTATCAATCATATATAATCTTTCTATCATACACCTACATTTTCATACTGATTGCTTCAGCTGTAAAGGAAAACATCGTGACTAAGGTGAATATCACACTGCACTCGAAACCGCTCCGGTGTTCGATGTTGTGGTTTTTGACTTGACACTGTCAGATTTGTTGGTTGCAAATACAAATCTTTATTCTAACTTAAAAACAAAAGTAAAAAAAAAACAGAAAATAGACTTCACAAAGAAACATTCAAAGTTGTAAAAATAAATAAAATAAAAATATCAAAAAAGAAGGTTGCATAAGTAGATGGCCAGTAACTATCGCCAGTTAAAAAACCGCAGCACCGCAAACAGCAGCGGTTTCCGGTGCAGTGTGATATCCCCCTAAAACCTGCGCATCTGATTACTAGGCGCGTTGTACACGTCCGTATGTGTAATCTATACAGGGTGTAAATCTAGGCGTAAATCGATCAGCCGATCTATATGAAGATTCAAAATTTATTTTTTTGCGATTTGACTATCGGTTCCTTGGGGAAAGTTGATCAGAATCAGGAGTAGAAGCACTGATTAAAATATGACGCATGACTAGATTTACAGCCTGTATAAATGCCCTACACGTGACCGGGGGTGATGCTAAGTGGAACACGGGGCAACCGCTGTCTATACTTGGCACACATTCGTGCCCCCTACTAACAAGAAGAATCTCTATTTTAATGATATAGAAAAACAAACAAACTATATTTCATTTTGAAAAAGACGTAATTCTGAATATCGGATAATGGGATAGACGAATTTACTCGATTTTTAATAACAAAAATATGTACGATTTCACTTCGGCCTAAACCATGGTTCCATGTTTATTTATTTTATTTCTTTATTTATATCAAGTTACAGGACTCATATTGATGAAAAGGAAAGACACATACTTTTTTATTCTGAGATTAATAATAATAATAATAGAAAGGAGGCTAAACTGCAAAGACCAATTTTTTAAAAAATTTCTCGCCAATTTTTTGTGTGTTTTCTAAGTAGAATATGCAAAAAACACCCGCATTTTTTATTGAAAAAAGTTTTATTTAACAAAAAGTTAATAAGAACCATTATTGTGGCTACAGATACGAAAGTTGTATTTGGACAAAACGAAATCCGGTTAAAAGTATAATAAAAAAATGCTTGGCTAAAAATACAATACATTCTTTAGAATAAGTATTTAGCTTTTGTGTTCATTATAAATATACATAGGTATTTTAGCTTAGAATTATAGAAATGTAAGTAGCTCTATTCATTAAGTGTATATGTATACGGCACTGTAATATCGCGTTAACCCTAATTACATGAAAATCCTAAAACCGCGATTCGAAAAAGTTGCAAACCGCAAAAATAACGAAAAATCAAAAACACATCGACTGTGATTTCTGATATTATTCATTCATACGATTAGGATTTTCGAAATTTTTGGAAAATCACTTCATCGACTCGATGCTCATTGCTCTGTGATGTACCTATACTTTATTCCAATAAAAAAAAGCAAAAGGTAAACAAACTTAGTAGGCAACTGACGTTGACAAGTGTCAGTTCCATAGTAAGTTTGTTTACCTTTTGCTTTTTCTTGATTGAAACGAGGTAAAGGTACGGAATTTCGTAAACTGATGCTTTATGCAATATTACAGTGATACGTCATATACATAAATATTGTATACAGATACAATAAATAAATAAGTTTATACATAGGGAGCTCTTAAAATATCATATCTGCCAAGACTCAGGTTTCTACTCATGAATTTATCTGAACAAGTTTCCCCAAGAAATATATAATTATAGTCAATTCGCCAAAAAAATTTGGCCCCTTCATAAAAAGTTGGTCAATTATATGTTCGATTTTTATGAAGAGTTAAAAAATTGTTTTGCAAATTAATTACCTAAGTGTTTTTTGAGAAAGTTACTTCAGATTCATGAATAGAAACTACAGTTTGAGCGCTGGCTAATATTTTAAGAGCAATCTATATATTATGTTCTAAATAAATACTTGTGTAAAATGTATTTTAAGATTAATTTAATTTAATTTATTTGGGTAAGTTGTTCTTGCCATTATTGCCATACTTTTTTCGGTTTAAAATACATAATAAAAAAACAAATAGAATTAATTTATTTTATTATACATTATATGTTATTTGTCTTTTATGTAAAAAAATTAACATAATCATATTTATAGTAACGGAGAATTTGTGCGGACACTGAATGACTAATTTTTATATTTAAGTATCTTAAGATAACAATCAAATCAAATAAAAAGTATTTAATAGAAGCCACAGAATAAACACTTTCGGCTGATTTTGTTAAATCTTTTGCAAAAACTGTTTATACCTTCTTCCAATCAAGAAAAAGCAAAAGGTAAACAAACTTACTATGGAACTGACACATGTTAACGTCAGTTCCCATTAGTTTATTTACCTTTTGCTTTTTTTATTAAAATGAACTATACAATGGCCTATCTACACTGAAATCTTGTAGAGCCTAATTAAGTACCTTACGATTTGGTGACGAAAAAAAATCCCTATCCAAAAGACATGTCGATATGACAATTATAGTTATTTTTATACGTGTGTATTTTGTTGTGTATTCGCTTTTTGCCATGATCAAATTTTGCCATTTAGGAACAGACAGCGCTCCTTTTCTTACAAGACATTTTGTGTATCTACGTGGAAATACTACTACGCAAGCAACGTTCGGAACCGTTATTTCAATGAAAAAATCAGCCTAATAAATAATAAGTTAAAAAATAATTTAAGCAATGGTTGTGTTTTATTATGACACCTTTTTAATTTCAATATACTTACCCAGTATATTATAATACTATAATCTTTAGAATAATAAATGCATCAGTATTAGATGGCTGACAAAAAATATATTTGTCGGCAACACTGCCATTAGATGAATAAATAAGTACTTCTATTACTAAACTAAATGTTGCCATAACATGGAGATTAATTTAAAATAACATTTAGTAAGCTAAATAAAGTTTTTGTAGATTTGACTTTGTATTTTTAATTGAAAATAAGTTACTTTTTAAGTCAGTACCTATGATAAATAAGCATAAGTATACCTTGTTCTAATCAAGAAAAAGCAAAAGGTAAACAAACTTACTATGGAACTGACACTTGTCAACATCAGGTGCCTACTAAGTTTGTTTAACTTTTGCTTTTTTTTATTGGAATGAACTATTAATGTGTCGCTTTTTTGCGTCAAAATAACATGTAGCATGCGCTTATTGTGTTTATAATATAAATTTATATAAATATAGTTATTATTGTCTATAATCTTTATAATTTATTTGATGTAATAAAAGATGTTAGAAAATTATTGTGTGTTACCTTTTTTATCCGCTATAGGGAAAATGTATGAATTTTAGATTTCATTCGCCCTTTGAACGAGCGCCACAGTCGGCTAGGGCCGACAACCGGTTTCCGTGCCACAGGCGCCAGGATTTGAGATTTTTATACATTTTTGTCGGCTGGAGCCGACATTGGTGGTGAGGGCATGATTTATCAAAGTTTAGCGTGGCGGTCAATGGGTTAAAATCAAATCAAACACATACTCAAAAGTAGATTAATATGACAATAGAAGACAAAAACTACTGTGAAAATCTAGCAAAATTCTTTTTTTTTCTTTTTTCGAAGGTATCGAAAGTGAGAATTTTCGAAAATACTGCAAAGTTAAAATGTTTTTTTTTTTAATCTCCAATACATTTGTAAAACTTTTTTTGAGATGGCATAACGCGCTAAAACATTTTTTTAGATATCTAGTGTTAATAAAATTTCTGTGTCGCGCTTCATACATTTATCGGCGAAAAATCGTCGTCATTGGATCACTAGTTTTAGTTTGAATCGTTTTAGAGTCGTGCTCTGCGTTTTTTTTTAAACTGCAATATCTCCGTGAGTAATGGTAGTACATTAACAAGAAAAGACTTTCACAGATAGTTAACCCATTGACCGCCAGACGCTATTCTTTGACAAATCATGCCCCCAGCGCTAACGTCGGCTCCAACCGAAAAAGATGTATGAAAATCTCAAATCCTGGTACCAAAAGGAAACATTTTATTCTTGGCTCTTCATCAGATATCCCTAGTTATTGAGCGAAGTAGCCGCTCAGAGCGTAAAAATCTTAGTAAATAAAATTAAAAGAGAAGAAGAGAAGAATTATAATTGCTGTAATCGATACTTCTGGGCTCTAAGGGCGTATACGCTAAATAGAACTTAGGCGTATACGCCTTTTGAGCCCAGAAGTATCGATATATAAAGTATCATTTAAAAAATAATAAACTCTGTGCTCACCATCGTCCAAATCTAAACAATTTGTTGTCCTCGTCGTAAATAAATCCACGCAAACACATACTCCGCAGTGGGCTCCTACTCGGTGGACCGGTGAACTGGTGAAGGTCGCGGGAAGCCGCTGGATGCGGGCAGCGCAGGACCGGTCGGTGTGGAAATCCTTGGGGGAAACGTTGTCCAGCAGAGAACGTCTTTTGCCTAATGGCGATGATGATGTGTCGCTCAGTATCTTCGCCCGTCTCGCAAAATGTTTTTGTTCGGATCTATGTACCTATATTACTATACATTAGTTACGCGGAAATTAAATTAAAATTATTACACTTTTACGATTCTCAGCAGGTCGTAAGTATTAAATTATAATCGCATTAAAAATCCCATTTACACAAATCTTTTTCATTTAGGAGGTCGTCTTAGTCTCAATAAAAATAAAAATAAACAATATAAATCACACGAGTGCTGCGAAATTGTGAATATAACTAAAAGGTTATTCTTTTTGACCTGACATCCATTTTTCCGTGTATAGGTAAAGTCAAAAGCAACGACAATTTTCAAATAACCACCCATTTTTACTAAGAGAAGACAGGTGAGTAGTGACCACCCAACCATACGATTTTTTTATTCACAATTGGTAAGCCCTTGGCATTATCTCACCTCTCTCGTCTGTCATCTCACGGTGGTAAGTGATGATGATGCCGAAGATGGAAGCGGGCTTACCGAGATTCCCCAACGCAATGGGGAACTGGCTATCTTATCTCCTTGCCGGAACACATCAATACTAGTAAAATTGATATTTGACGGCAAGAGACTAGATAAGGTGCTGGGTATCTAGCCCTGTTTCTAAACTTATGTGGCAGTGGGCGGGGCACATAGCTCATAGAACAGATGGCCGTTGGGGCAGTAAAGTTCTCGAGTGGCGACCGCGCACTGGAAGACGCAGTGTAGGCTGGCCTCAGACTCGGTGGACCGACGACCTGGTGAAGCTTGCGGGAAGCCGCTGGATGCGGGCAGCGCAGGACCGGTCGGTGTGGGGGGGCCTTTGGGGGGGGCCTTTGTCCAGCAGTGGACGTCTCTCTGTTGGTGATGATCTAGCCCTGCGGGCTGCAAAAATGCCCTGCCACCAAACAAACCTAGTCCTACAAAGTTTGAACCTCGCCGGGAACCGTATCCGCAACCTCCTGATGTGGCAGCCACTAGGCCACAGAAGCGGTTAAATACTTCAATGTTGTGGGCCGCCTTCGATCAACCCACATAAGCGTCGAACGATGTGGACTGTATTTCCTCTTTCGATGACGAACGGCAACTATGGTTGTGACTGGCCGATTTCTTTTAGGAGCAGGCTTGGAGGGAGAGAAACACTTTGCTTTCGGAGGTACAAAGTAGCGGGTGGTTGGCTTCCAGATGGACGGTGACAGAGGCACACCAAGAAACTATGATCTGACGAGTTGATCCGTTTAGTAAGACGAACTGATTCGAACTGAGCACGCTACATATTTTTTTTTTTTTTTTTTTTTTTTTTTTTTTTTTCGAACGGACATGTTTGTTGTTGGCCGTTGGGCCTTTACAACTTCACCGGACAGGGAAGGCGAGTACGTAGGGTACTCAGCCTAAGCAAAAAGATGCAACTGCCTAAGGGCGCCCAGGTGGGCACGGACCTCGGCTTAGGACGTTGCTTGGACGGGGAGGATCGGAGAGAATCGGCCCGGTATGTGCCGATAGCGCTGGTAGGCGCGAGAAGCGGGGGGACGCCGCCCTCGCCGGCGAGGGCAGTATGTCGGTGTGGTGTTACTCTGTGGTTGGGGCGGGGGGGTCATGGCTGCTACGGCTAGCGTGATAGGATCATCGGGATCCTCGAGTACGTGCCGGGGGCGTCGGATCACGCGTATGGGATTCGCGGGGAGGTCGTAAACTGCGGAGCTTACGAATAGGGGGTTGGGGTGATGGGGGGCGGAGTCGAAGTAGCGTTTTGACGCTTGCTTCAGGTATTGAGCTATGGTGGGAAGCTCTAGATCGCAATGGAGATTTTCATTGCGCACGAACCATGGGGCGCCCGTGGCTCGGCGCATGAAGCGATTTTGGATGACCTGAAGTCGGTGGATGAGACTGGGCTTCGTATGGGCGAACGCTACGCCGGCGTAGGTGAGAATGGGACGGATGCAAGTTTTGTAAAGTGTCACCTTATTTCTAAGGGACATTTTACTTTTCTTGTTCGTGAGGGGGTAGAGACGGCCTAAAACAAAGGCTGCTTTGTTTCTGACTCGTTTGATGTGGTCTTTGAACGTCAGTCGGTCATCTAGGGTGACGCCTAGATATTTGACAGAGCGTTCCCACGGGATGGGGCGATCGAACAGTTTAATGCTGCGATCGATGGGATTGGTCTCGGTACTGAGCCGTTTGAATGAAAAGAGCATGGCTGCACTTTTCTCGGGGTTCACTTCGATCCTCCAGTTCCTAAACCATTTGCCCAGGGCACTGGCAGAGGATTGGAGGTTTCGAAGGATGAGGCCCGCTGAGCGGCTGGATAGATAGAGGGCTGTGTCATCTGCGAAAAGCGCAAGGTTGACATTTGGGAATCGCGGCATGTCGCTCATGTAGAGCGAGAAGAGTGTGGGGGCTAGAACGGAACCCTGGGGGACTCCGGCTCTGATGGGTCGGGGGGACGAGTAGACTCCTTCTATGCGATAGCGAAAGCTCCGATTCGTGAGGAAGTCTCGTAGTATGAGTACGAGCCGGTCTGGCAGTCCCAGCTGATATAGTTTGTATATCAACCCGTTGTGCCAGACTTTATCGAAAGCTTTCGCCACATCAAAGAAGAGAGCTCCTGTGAACTGTCTGCGGGCGAAGCCGCTTATAATGTGCTCCGTTATGCGGTGCACCTGTTGGACGCACGAGTGTCTGGCTCTGAAGCCAAACTGCTCGTCTGGTAGAAGGCCTTTGGACTGGACAATGTCCTTTAGGCGGGCGAGGAGAATGCGTTCGTACAGTTTACCCAAGGCCTTGAGGAGGCTTATGGGTCTGTAGCTGGAGGGTTCAGAGCGGGGCTTATTGGATTTGTGGAAGCCTATGACGTCTGCACTTTTCCACGTGTCGGGAAAGGTGCAGTTGTCGATGGCTGCATTGAAGATGCACGCTAGAAGAGCAATGAGATTCGGGGAGAAGTACTTGAGTACTTTGTTGGTGATGCCGTCAGAGCCGGGGGCCTTCCGGGGTTTGAGCTGTTTAATGGCCTTCTCTACTTCGCACGGGGTGACTGGGGCAAGAGACTCGGTCGGGGGGAGGGCTACTCGCCGTTCGACTTCCTCATCCACCTTCTGTAGCTGGATGGGCTCGATTGGGAGTGTACTGGGGGAGCATTGGGCCTCTAGGCTGTCGGCCAGGCACTCGGCCTTTTCGGAGTCGTCAAAGGCATCCGGAAGGTTGGGGCGTTTGAGAGGGGGCATGGGGGACTCGACATCCTTCTTGAGGGCTCTCGCCAAGCTCCAATACGCGACGTGAGATGGCGAGATTCCCCCAAGAAGTTCATCCCAACGGGTCTGCTGCAGCTCCTGCATGGTCTGCTTTACGTCCCTCTGTAAAGCTCGCATGCGAGTGCGGTTTTCCTCGTTTGGGAAGCTGTCGTAGGCACGGATGGCTGCATTTCTTGCGGTCAGCAGCGACCTCGCGTCTTCCGGCAGTCTCCAGCGGTGCTGAGGCAGCACTGGAACCTGCCGGGAGCAGTCTTTTACGACTGATTGAGTGTGGCTGCTGAGGGCATCGATTGCGCATCGGACGTCATCTAAAGACTTAATGTCGTCGGGTATGTTGTCAAGGTCCGGTGAACTGGTAGCTTTGAGTTTGTCCTCAAGGCTGTCCCAGTCAACTATCGTCTTGGTGGGCGGGGCCGTGGGGGTTGGGGGACCTAATTGTAACAGGACCGGCCGGTGGTCGGAACACAGAGTTTGAAGCACTTCTATCGAGCACAACTGAAGGTTGATGTTCTTTAGAAGTGCTATGTCTAGAATGTCTGGGGTGTGATTGACATTGTACGGAAAGTGAGTGGGGGTCATTGGGGCAATGATGTCGAAGTTGAGTCGGTCAACGAGTCTGTCAAGGGCTCTACCTCTGGTATTGGTGGATACGCAATTCCACCGTTCGTGTTTGCTATTTAGGTCGCCAGCCAGAATGACTGCGCCTCCTAGATTGAAAAGGGCCTCGATGTCGCTTCCGAGTAGTGGTTTGTCGCCACTACAAGGGAGATAGACCGAAGCTAGGGTAATGGGTTGATGGCCGGTCATGGCTAGCCGACAGACAGAGGCCTCAATGCTCGTGAGAGGGGGGGTGTCGATGGGTATACAGTGCAAGGACCTTTTGTAATAGATGAGAGTGCCGCCCTTTGCGGAGTTCACTCTATCGTTACGCACTAAATCGTAGTTGGGGATTTTAGGCCCGCGAGTGCAAGGTTTAAGATGTGTTTCTTGCACTAGTAAGACATCGATTTGGTGTTCGCGAAGGAAATCTATGATTTGCCAACGCTGGGGGAGGATACCGTCTGCATTATAGAATGCGACGGTAATAGATCGGGGCTTGAGTCTACCTTTGGAGGGGTTTAAATCCATTATGGAGAATTAACATTGAACTCCGAGATGGCTGCGATGAGTCGCGAATGCTTAAGCATTGCTATGCAACGCTGTTCAGTGTTATGCTGGGTTGCTCTGAGCTCCCTAGCCAGGTCGCGGACCTGCTCCATGTTAATGGCGCTGGCAAAGCGGATGACAAGGCTAAGATCGTCTTCCTCCACCGTGTCTGGGACAGGCGCTGGAGGGGAGACCTTAGGGGGAAGGGGCGCTTTGCTAATCTTAGCTGGTTTGGTGGGGGGCTTGGGGGTCGGCTTGAATGCCGTGGGCATGGAAACTGGAGTTTCCATGAGTGGAGGTGGTGAAGCCAAGACTGCTTGGCTTCTCCAGGCGGGTTGCAGCTCCTGGGAGGCTGCGATGTTAGGGGTGAAGGCGGGTGTTTTGGTCGGACGTAGAGGTGGGAAATCCTCAGTACGTGGGACAGCGCGGCGTGCGGGCCGGGGTTCCGAGGCAGAGGGCGCGGGGCCTTTTTTGCCAGGCCTACGACTAGCGCGTGGTGCCTTGGGGCATCCGCGGTAGTTCGCTGGATGTCCCAGGGCACCGCAGAGTACGCAACCAGGGGGTTCCGTACACTCGCTCTTGTCTTTGGGGCGGGGGCAGTCAGGGGTGCCGTGATTGCCTAGGCATTTAACGCACCTAGGCTTGGCGTAGCAATTTCTGGCCGAGTGGCCATAGAGTTGGCATCTATGGCACTGGCCAGGGGGACCTTTTTTGTGGGGCATCTCGATTCGTATGCCGGATAGCCGGCATACGGTAGTGAGCGTGTTGATGATACGCTTTCCGGCGGGGGACAAGTCTAGTGTGACCAGCACTAGGTCAAAGGGGGCTTTTGTCTTGCCGCTATGCATGCGGTGGACCTCGTGGGCGGGGTATCCTTGGGACTTAAGGTCCTCAAGGATGTCGTTGGAGTTAAGCTCCTTTGGGACACCTCTGATGACGACGCGCAGAATGCGCTCGTCCTCGAGGGCGTAGGTATGAAAGCCGATGCGTTCGGCTTTCAGGACGGTCGTGAGGCGACGATGGTCGTTGGGAGTGGGGACTTGGACCTTGATCCCTTGTTGGGTGGTCCGAGCAGAGGTGAACGCGATTTTGCGTTCGTTAAGAAGAAATGAAACATTGTTCCATTTCTCCTTGTCCTGAATGAAGAGGGGCGGGGGGCGTTCGATGCGGGGGGGTTGAGATGCGGGAGGGGCAGATTGGGAGGACTCCTGGTCAGAGTGCTCGGGTGGGGGGGTCGTCACTGAGGTCGCAGCGGTGGCGGCCTTTTTGGACGTTTTTGTGGGTACGGGGACTTTGCGCTTCCTCTTCTTTGAGTTTTTGGAGTCGACGGTCGTAAAGCCGTCGCCGTCCTCACTCTCCGAAGAGGAAGATACGCGGTCTTGGACTTGGTAGTCCATGGGGGTAGTCGCGGGGGCAGGGGTTGGTGGACGTGAAGCCACCGCCAGAGGTGAAGCCTCTTCGGTTGGCTCGGGCGAGAGGGGAGAGTCGCGGCGGTTTAGGGCGGGCAGCAGAGCGACCATGACCGCGGGTGGGATGCTCAGAAGGAGCTGATCGAGAAACCCGGGTTTCTCGTGTATGAGGCGGAGGGCCTCTTGGTGGGCGGGGGACAGCTCTGGGTTGGAGGTCCCAGAGGTGTGTGCGGGTTGGTGGGTACCTAGGGTGTCCATCCTATGTGTGGTGTGTAGTGTGCCGTCAGTAAATCTTATTGTACTGACGGGTGAGTGCCTAAGTCCCTAGCAGCCTGAGACGCAGAGGGTAGTAGTGAACCGAAGCTCAAGCTACGCCCAAACAACGTTACAGGAATGGATGGTAGGGAAGGGCAAGGGTGGGAGGGAGATGACTGGCGTCGGCTAGGAGACCCCCCAAGGCCGGTGGTTCCAGTCCCATCCGCTGTTTACGTTTCCCAGAAGGGGAACCGCGAGCGCACGGGGCACGCTCTACCTAGCTTCGTTGGCACCGTTAAGTATCCACTAGGTAACCACTAAAGCGTGGATTTACAAAAGACAGGACGGATCCCGTTAGAAACAGGCCTGGCCGCGCAGTGAAAACTACACTCGGTTCGGCTGGGAGCGGTTCGATGACACGGTGCACGTAGGCAGCGGCGACGACAGCGGCAGGAGACACGATGCACGTCGGCAGGGGCGACGACAGCGAGCAGGAGCGGAGCGCGGCGCGAGACGTCCGACCGGGGCGGCGAACGAGAGCCACACGCTACATAGAAAACTGGCCTCTTTTTATATCATTTCTCAAGGCCATTAGAAAGAGACGGCACGATCCCCACGGCGGAGGTGACCCTATCCGAGCAATACCAACACGACAGCCACCCCCGCCGTGTGAGTGAGAGATCGGTGTGTGAGCGAGATAGCGATAGCCCCCGTGGTAAGCTTAACTACCTCGGAGCAATACCACGGGGACGACCGCTTACACCGATCTCTACTCTAGCCTAACTAATTCCCTATCAACGATGCGACCTATTCTGCCTCTAGACCGCCCAAATGAAAGACAAACACGTAAATTCTTTTATTAAACACAAGTACAGACATAACAACATACGAAAAACGATAAAAGACACATACAAAGAGCGATACAACGATAATAAAACGACTTATAACTAACCTACGAATTGAGCTACACTTACGATATAACGATTAAACACAACATAACTATAAGTACTATAACTCGATAACGATTTTAAACGATTTCACTATTGCACAGACACTAAACGAACACTATTTACAGTTTTGTCGCGAACAAATGTTAACAACCCATTACGTCCCCACTGCAGGGGCACGGGTCTCTTCCCCTAACTCGGGAAGGTTTTAGGCCATACTCCACACACGGGGGCCAAGTCGGGATTAGTGGAGGTTGTGGGGCTAGTGGCCAACCCCAGTGTCAGAAGTTTTCAAGCCACCTATAAGGCATCTGTCATGGCTTAACGACTGCTAGCGATAGCATCCGGCACCAACGGCTTAACGTGCCTTGTGAAGCACGGAAACGGTCGAGAAATACTTCAAAAAAACGTCTGTACCCGTGTATTTCATTTACAAAAAAGACGATAAAAATAACAGTATTCACTTTATCTGCTTATAACCATACATTTTGTCTTTTTCTACTCTTGTTATACGGTTTCGCTGTTAATAAATAAAAAATACAACATGTTAACAAAGAAGCTGGTATAACTTAAACTGTGGCTTCTACTTGTGAAACTGAACAACTTTTCCCAAGGAAGTCAATTCGCGATTTTTTTTGTACTTTTCTAACAAGAAGGTCACTTGATCGGCCCACTTGACTGACTCGATGGCTAAGTGGTTAGCGATCCTGACCTCTGATCCGAGAGTCGTGGGTTCGATCCCTACACAGGGCAAACTTTTCTGTGAGGAGCAGAATTGTTTGCTCTGTGTCTGGGTGTACTATATCTATAAAAAAATTTTTACGATATGACTATGGGTTCCTTAGAGAAAGTTGTTTGTTATCATGAGCACATGCATGACCTTTTGTATCAAGAACTAATTTAAAGTCACCCTATATGTGTATGTATTTAAAAGTATATGTGTATGTATATCAGTCTCTGGTTCCCAAGATACAGGGAATCATAGTTTGGGGCCAGATGACCGTGTGTGATTTGTCCCGGATATTATTATTTTTATTACTTAGTATGGGAAGTCAAATTTTTTTTGCGAATTCACTATGGGTTCCTTTGGGAAAGTTGCTCAGTTTCATGAGTAGAAGCCCCAGTTTAAATAGTACCAGCAATTTTTTTAACACCTTAATAATGTGTTGAGATTCTAGACAATATAATATCTAAGTCTTGATGCCAAACATTGATGTTAACAGCAATGATGTGTTCCGGCATGAAGATAAGATAGCCAGTTCCCCATTGCGTTGGGGAAACTTGGTAAGCCCGTTTCCATCTTCGGCATCATCATCACTTACCACCAGGTGAGATGATGCCAGGGGCTTACCAATTGAGGGTAAAAAAATCCAGTTAATTTGTGATCCTAGACTTATTCACTTAACTTTCTCCATTTTTGCAATTTATGGCTACAAGGTAAATTAAATTGAAATAAGTTATTTTTTTAATTTACAGGTATACCTGTATTAACGAAAATGGAAATAATAAAATGGTTCCCAATATTAGTATTTTTAATTTTAAATGGTGAGTTTTAACATGGTTTTAACAGATAATTAATTAGTTAATATTAACTAAGATATAAATTTATTTCTAATACAAAGACGTGTACCAAATGTTGTATTAAACCAAAAAAAGAAAACAAGGACGCGCATAGAGGGTTCCGTACAAAAAAAAAACATTTATTTGCCAAATATAAGAGGTTTACCTGCGACCCCCCCTCCCCCCCAAGCAAAGCCTGTCCAAACAAATAATCCATAGTTGATTGTCTTCTTATAGGTTTTTCTGTAACCTAACATAAAAAGTAAGTTTTAGGCTCAGTAGTTTCAGAGATAGGGGGGGGGGGGGAATTCTTAAATATTTACGTACTTCCTGGTACGACACCACGTTGACTTTGGCCTTCACTTGATCGATGTACATAACTTATTCGCGGCCCCCTTCTTCTCTTTCCTTCTATCTTTCCCTCCAAGATGTTCATTATGAAGTCATCGTGTCGTAGCAAATATCTAATCATATTTCCTCTTCTGATCTCAATAGTTTCTATGATGTTTCTTTTTTAACCGACTTCAAAAAAGGAGGATCTTTTTTTTATGTATGTTCACCGATTACTCGAAAACGCCTGAATCGATTTGGGAAATTATTTTTTTGTTTAAAAGGGTATACTTCACAGGTAGTCCCATATAAATTTTATCGAAATCGATTCAGCGGTTTTTGAGAAAATCAACGAAAACATAGCAAAATTGGAGTTGTTGCGATTGAAGTCGGTTGTTTTTAACGTAAGCATTCAGCGTGGTCAATTATATTTTTGACTCATCTTCAGTTCTTCGTTTGTGACCTTTTCTGTCCAGCTTTGTACCTTTCATTATTGGTGGTAATATTTTTATTAAAATTTGCAGCAAAGCACATCCGAATGCAAGACTACTATCCTGATTTACCAACTATGCCGGAGCCCTGGCGTTTGATTCCATTTTATCCGTATAAAAGCAACCCAGGGGATTGGCCCATTTGGTACTACAGACATATCATGGTCCATTTTGAGATGATGACCCAGGAAATAAATCAACGTAGGTGGTTTTTATTTCGCCATGTTTACAACGCGCTGTCCCTGCTGGTAGGGAATTTATTATATCTGTTATGAAGTTAAGTTTAAGTCAGTTTAATTATTATTTGATTTAATTTTTAAATTGGCAGGCAAATTACTGTGTCCCGCTTTTAAGTAAATAATATGGTTTCTATTTATACTGGATGTTAAAAAAAAGTGCGTTTGAATTTTTAAAGGGTTACTCAGGAATCAAGTATGGAGATATGGAAAAATATTGAAAAAAGGCGATCTACAACTTTTTTCTCAGGTTTCCATACTAATTCTTAATTCACTATTCAGATTTAGTATGGGTATCTGAAAAAAAGGAAGAGCAGATATTTTTCCTGTATTCTATGCTTGATTCTGAATAACTCCTTAAAATTTCAAACGCACGTTTTTAACATCCTATACAGGGTGTAAGGGACAGGTTTCCGAAAACTTTAAGGGCTTGCTCAGTAGACGAAACTGAACAACTTTCCACAAGAAATTTTTTCAGGAAACGAAAAAAAAAATCGGCTTCTCCATACAAAATTATAAATTTGATTGGACAGTTTGTATGGAGAAGCCGATTTTTTTTTTCGTTTCCTGAAAAAATTTCTTGTGGAAAGTTGTTCAGTTTCGTCTACTGAGCAAGCCCTTAAAGTTTTCGGAAACCTGTCCCTTACACCCTGTATAACATATGTTACCGGAAATATATGACACAATTCCTAGGAAATATATGCAATTCCAAGCCTATTTAGGAAATGTGTAAAATAATGTTTCAAAGATTCTTTAAAACCCACATTTCCTGTGAATTGTGTAAATTTCCTAGGAATTGTATACAATTCCGAGATAATACTAGGAAATATATAAAAACGAATGCTTTCTGTGAATATGGATGCTAATGCTGAAGACTTTCTGCAAATTTGCAGTTGGGATGCGGTTTATGTGCAGTTCAATTGCAGTTGGGCCAACAGCATCGAAACTGAAGTCGGACAGCGCAGTTCGCTTGCAGCCGGCGTGCAGTCATAACAACTGCACACTGACTGCACGCTAGCTGCATGGTTGTGATATAGTCCTAATGCAGTTGGACCGACTGCGCACTGCACTTTTAGTCTAGCTAATACGAAGTTCCTACCACTTGGAACTCGTATTGGTACCCAACGTTTCGGGAAGTGTTTGCGGAGAGAGAAGAAACTACGGGTCCAAAGAAACTCCCTGCAACACATTTTTTGAAAAATTCTTATACAGGGTGTAAGGGACAGGTTTCCGAAAACTTTAAGGGCTTGCTCAGTAGACAAAACTGAACAACTTTCCACAATTTTTTTTTCAGGAAACGAAAACAAGGCTTCTCTATACAAACTATCTAATCAAGTTTATAATTTTGTATGGGGAAGCCGATTCTTTTTTCGTTTCCTGAAAAACAAATATTGTGGAAAGTTGTTCAGTTTTGTCTACTGAGCAAGCCCTTAAAGTTTTCGGAAACCTGTCCCATACATCCTGTATTCTATTATTATTTTCCAGAGGTTTTCCATAAGTTAACTCACGCAGAAAAGTATGTCGAGCTGGACGATGAGACCAATATTTATATGATGGGGAAAATGTCGGAAAGTATGAAGGAGCGATTCAAAAATATGATTATGGTTTACAAAAAATACAATAAGTATAGTGACTTCGCACCGGGACGTTTTCACGTTTTCGAAAGGCAACTCAATGCGTTGGAATACATTGGTATTTATTTATTTTATTTTATATTAATTTGTAAAACTTACATCTAATGTTCCCTAGCGATTTGCAAAGGTTGTATCCTTTGCAAGCGACTAACTTTGGAAAAAAACAAGATTGCGGCCGGCCATATGCCACCTTCCATACTAAAATCTTACATCTCCTTTAGTCCATCTCTTTACAGCGCTTTGAATATTAAATAAATAAATAAAATCTTTTTATTTCATACCCAAACTGATCTATATGTATATTTGTTAGTAACATTAAAAACTTACATCTAATTGCGAGTATCATACACATGCTCCTTACGGAAATTAAATTCCTAAAATTGAAATAATAAAATAAAATAAAACTGAGTCACCAGACAGGAATGCAGACTTAATGTGTGTACGTGGCAACTGCTGAGTGCATCCCCATCCAGTGCCTCACAATGCCCCCGTCTAGTCTAGCGGCGACTACGGTCAGGATGCCACTTTGGTATAGTTACTTTACTCTTTGGCCACTGCCGCGCAGTCTGAAGAGCACCGCGGCGCCACCTTTTGCGGATCACGGCTTGAAAGCCGTCTACGTGCGCATCCGCAAACATCCCCGGCGCACTGCATCAGCGCGGCAGCCTCAACAAATACAAATGTATTAGACAGAACTTCCTAAAGTGTCACGTTTCCGAAATATAAGCTATCAAAGTTGGAGCTAGTGGAGGCACCAGTGTCCAAATTAGCTTATATCTCGGAAATGTTACACTTTAGGAAGTTTCTGTCTAATACATTTGAAAGAAAGAAAATACTAATACATTTATTTGACGGAAAAAAGACATAAATAAATATACAAATATAAAAATTAACAATGCAATGGTTCTGTCAAAAAGGCGCCAGCTCAGCATAATGCACTGGTTTTATTAAAACCCCAAAGCGCTGATTTTCAGCCAGTGCCGGAAGGAGTGGATTGACCCACGGATGAAACAATAGGAAGTTATGCATATTGTTACAAATAGTGAACCTTAAAAATATTTTTTGTATTCTGCATTTGTTTTTTGCATTTTTTGTTTATTACTGTCAGCTATCGAGTCAGGCAAGTTTCACGGGTGGCCGCTATTTCGCAAAAAACAAATAATGGCGGACAGTATATATTCATAGCCCTAGCTGTAAAGAGATGGACCAAAGGGGATGTTAGATTTTAGTATGGAAGGTAGCATATGGCCGGTCGCAATCTTGGTTTTTTCCAAAGTCACTGTCGCACCTTGAATCCTTTACAAATCGCTAAGGAACATTCAGACGACGAAAAAATAGAATAAGTCATTTTGTGTTAAAACCACCACTTTCGGAGATATTCAATGACAAAGATTTCTCTACCATATGGAGGGATCATAAAAATCAATTATATCTCTGCAGCCGGCGGCGATGTTACGTCAAAATGACCTATTATATTTCTTGATAATTTTGGTAATCGATAGACGATTTAAGTAGGTTTCAAATTGCGATACCACTTTTGTGAAAATTCAAGATGGCGGTCAGGTCCATACTTCGTAGACCTTTGTGTGAAATCTACTTAGGCTAGGAAAGCGTACTTTTGACAATGCACGGCTTAAGTTTAAAGTATTATTTCTGATCTATAGTTTACCATGGTTTTTGCGTATTATACCGGCAAAAAAAGAATAAGGCATTACGCTAAGTGTGATAGGGGAACGGTGGGATTCCCCCATTATAAATCATTTGGTTGGGTTGCATGTCGGAGGAAACTAATGTGTGGTTTCTTCTGACATGTAACCTAACCAAACCTTGTTTAATTAATTATTAAAATTATAACTGCCATACTTAACATAGTTTTAAGTACCTACTGTTACTAACACATATCATGGACTACTTTGTCTGAAATAAAGAAATTTATTATTATTTTTATTATTATTACTAAAATTATACCAAAATGGCAAACCTCAAAATAAAAACAGAATATCTATAACTGAAATAAAAATAACATATCTCGTTTTCTACCTAGCATATTTCCGAGAGACAGAATCTTCGATGATGCCATAACCAAGATTTTTATTACTAAAATCTTGATTTTAAGTTATTTTCTTGCTGGTTTGTTCTGCAGGCAGGGCAGGGATTATACAATATTTTTATTTGTACAGCCTCAGTTACACATGTCCGCGAGTGGCCAGGTGAATGGGGAGGCGTGGCGATGAGCTTGAAGCTGGTAGCCGCACCATAGAATTTCAACATTTTGATTTATGAGAAAAGACCAGACCATTTGTCAGTTCCTCTATGGTGAGGCTGCCAGCTTCACCACAAAATTGATATACACAGAAGGTCCACTCAATACAAACCACTAAAATCCAAAGCATATAGGTACATGCTTATAGAACGATCGAACGATCACGATCGCACAGTATCATGACCTTGCCTAGAACGACTGTATACGTCTATAAGCATGTATTACTATATGGATTTTAGTGAGCGTATTGAGTGGACCTTCTGTGTATATCTATTCGTTTGTTCCCCTAGGCTCAACTGCGAGGCTCTACTGGTTGAGCCATTCGGACTTTTTTTCCCATAGCCTCAACTATTTTGTGGCTTCACGCTCACCGCCTCGCTTCCCCATTTGCCTCGCCATCGCCACTCGCGGACATGTGTAACTGAGGTATCAGTATTTTGTCGCATTTTTATAGTTCCGTTTCAATTCCATACATCATGGTAGCCGACTTAAATCCGTCTCTTTCTGTTCCTAGAGGGTGAATACAATCGTATACTTTTCGAAAGGAGACAATACCATAAAGCGTTGCAAGGATACTATGAAGAATTGATGATTTCATCTCGAATGGCTCATGAAGCAAGTAAGACTTTGTATTTCATCATCATCATCAGCCAGATGAAGTCCACTGCTGGACAAAGGCCTCCCCCAAGGATTTCCACACCAACCGGTCCTGCGCTGCCCGCATCCAGCGGCTTCTCGCAACCTTCACCGGATCATCAGTCCACCGACTGGGAGGCTTGCCTACACTGCGTAACACTTTGTATTTATTTCTGTGTAACTAAAGTAACAGACCTATCTGACAGAATCGCTAAACTGAAGTGGCAGTGGGCGGGGCACATAGCTCGTAGAACAGATGGCCGTTGGGGCATTAAAGTTCTCGAGTGGCGACTGCACACCGGAAGACGCAGCGTAGGCAGGCCTCCCACTCGGTGGACCGATGACCTGGTGAAGGTTGCAGTAGTCACAGTTCTAAGACGGTAATTCAATAAAGCAGCACAGCTATATCACATTTTTTAATATATAAGTACAATATATATATATATATAATATTAAATACCCTAGACAAATCACACACGGTCATCTGGCCCCAAACTAGGATTCCCTGTACTATGGGAACCAGAGACTGATATATGTATATACAAAAACATATACTTACATTTAAAATATTATAATACACCCAGACAAAGAGCAAACAAATCTGCTCATCACAGAAATGTTTGCCCTGGGTGGGGATGGAAACCACGACCCTCGGATCAGTAGTCAGGAGCACTAACCGCTGAGCCACGTAGTCAGTCAATGACGTCAATGAATCAGCCAAAAGACGTCCACTGCTGGACAAAGGCGATGTTTAGGCAATATCCTCAGTTCGTCGCCTACGCGACTAAAGGGCGAACCTCATTCAAAATATGAATGAGGTTCGCCCTTTAGTCGCGTAGGCGACGAGTTGATATATCTAAATTTAAGGCCGGAAACGCACTTGTGACTCCTCTGGTGTTGCAGGTGTCTATGGGCCGCGGTAATCACTTACCATCAGGTGCTCGTTTGCCACCTCTGCCATAAAAAAAACACCCAATTAGGTGAAACTTAAGATGGCGGATAAATTATCAAAAAAGAGACTCTTTATTTTTCCAGCGCGGGTAATAGATCAACGTCGAAGAGGCGTCGGACGCACTCCTCGGGTCCCAGACGGCGATTACAAGATGCAGCTACGCAAGAAAAAATTTGAGGAGAGAAAAGCCAGCTTTAACCCAGCAGTTAGTTGAAAATTTTAAATTATTGAATGTGTTTTTTTTTTTCGAAGTATGAGGTAACTGGGGACTCTACAATGGAAGTTGTTGACGAGTATGGTATGTATCATTATCAGCCGAAAGACGTCCA
Source organism: Coleophora deauratella (assembly GCA_958295455.1). Taxonomy (NCBI): domain Eukaryota; kingdom Metazoa; phylum Arthropoda; class Insecta; order Lepidoptera; family Coleophoridae; genus Coleophora; species Coleophora deauratella. The sequence continues at coordinate 9,188,839 of OY282415.1, forward strand.
CTGCTGGACCAATGCCTCCCCAATAGATTTCCACACCGACCGGGTCCTGCGCTGCCCGCATCCAGCGGCTTCCCGCAACCTTCACCAGGTTGTCGGTCCATCGAGTCGGAGGCCTGCCCACCGAAAACTCTACTGCCCCAACAGACATCTGTTCTACGAGCTATGTGCCCCGCCCATTGCCACTTAAAAGCGATTCTGTGAGATATGTCGGTAACTTTAGTTCTTCTACGTATCTCCTCATTTCTGATTCGATGACGTAGGGAAACACCAAACATAGCACGCTCCATCGCCCTTTTGGTGACCTTGAGCCTTCATATGAGGCCCATAGTAAGCGACCATGTCTCGGAACCATATGTTATCACTGGCAACACACACTGGTCAAAGACTTTAGTCTTGAGACACTGCGGAATTTGGACGTGAAGATATTGCGGAGCTTCCATTTTTTTTTTTTAAGATTCGCAACATATTAAGCGAAATCACTTATATGAAATGCCAAATAAAAAAGAAAGGAAAGGAATGATATATTTTTGTTTCAGGTCGAGGGAATTGAAATTGAGATAGACTATATGAAATAAGGCTACGATGAAGCTTATACTGCTTTTTTGAATTTCTTTATGAAATATTATTAATATCCAGGGATAACACGGCTAATCTGCCCCACGCTAAGAGTCCTTTAATGGGAACCCGAGATTGTTATAATTACCGCATGTTGACCCGCTTGCCGCGGCGTTTTCTTTGTCAGCAGAAATCGCCGCGACCAGGTGCATAATATTTTCAACAATTTTTGAAATGAAATATGTATAACGAAAAGAGCGAAATGAAACGAAAAGAACGAAATGAAACACGTTTACCGCTGCGTGCACTTTGTCAACAGAGACCAGGTGCATTCGAATAAATTTTTTAACAAATTTTGAAATGAAATAAAATGAAAAGAATGAAATTAAACGAAATGAAACACGTTTACTGTCGCATGCGCTTTGTAAGCAGATATCGCCGCTGCAACCAGGTCCATTCGAACAACATTTTTTCAATTTTTGAAATGAAATATGTATTCCGAAAAGAAACGAAAAGAACGAATGAAACACGTTTACCGCTGAGTGCACTTTGTCAGCCAGGTGCATTCGAATAATATTTTTAACAAATTTTGAAATGAAATAAAATGAAAAGAATGAAATTAAACGAAATGAAACACGTTTACCGCCGCATGCGCTTTGTAAGCAGATATCGCCGCGAACACGTCCATTCGGGTAACATTTTTAACAACTATTGGAATGAAATTAAAAATATGAAATTAAATTAAATTAAATGATTTAGAAATGAAATGAAAGTTTATTCGCACACGTATAAAACATGGTTTTAAGATGTTAACATTATGAAGTTCCTCAGATTATAGGTCATTTTTTTAACACCCATTTATATGTAGTTTTAGTGACAACAAATAATTAATAATAAACATTTTTGTAATTCATATTGAAATTTTCATTAATAATGTATAATACATTGTACCTGGGCCCCCGTGTGTGGAGTATGGCCTCACCTTCCCGAGCAATGGGAAGAGACCCGTACCCCTGTAGTGGGGACGTAATGGTCTGTTTACAATATTGTTCCAAATATCATCAGCCTAAAATTACGAAAAAATAGGTAGTGTGCGACGCTACAACAGCGCCCCTAATAGCTTAAAGCGTGAATGTAATCAGACTATTTTAGTAAAAAAGGCCAAGTTATGAATTTATAGATATTTTCAATGCCATAAAATCTTTATTTCACAACGAATAATAGAGCATAGAACAACAGAGGTAGTAAATCTTCTTGTACAAAAATCAAATTACTGAAATCCAGGTGGTGCTGCTGTAGCGTCGGAGACTGATATACATATGTCGTGGCCAGATCATAGAATTGATCATTTCATGATGTGGCCGACCATTTCATGAAATGATCGTATTTCATGAAATGGCCAGCTAAAACTGACCATATCGTTTAAACGTCAACGTTTAATGATATGTCCATCCACGTTTGGCCATATCATTAATGTAGGGTTTCCATGATATCAAAAGTTTAATAAAAATTAAAAATACGTTAAAAAGTTACTGGCATTATTTAAATCTGAGTAATCTTGGTTAACAAATAAATTATTCATTTTTGATACTTATCTTTTAGGATTGATATCCTATGAAATACTTTCCGAACTTCAAGGTTCTTACGTAGCGCTCGTTTTTGATTGACTTTTGAAAATTTTTTGTAGATAGTTTAGTGTCGTCGACATTTAACTTCTATTTTATATTCAAATGGTGCGTTATTAATAGCATTTTTAGTACGCCGCCATGATGACATAAACAAAAAGATATCAGCGCCTCTAACGGTGGATACTGTAACTATTTTATGATATGATCACTAATGCTTGACCATTTCATGAAATGGCCGTGCGCTTAGCTATATATCGTCAAACGTTGATGTATTCATTGATCTGGCCAGATCATATCATGATGTGATCAGCGGATATTTTCCATTTCATGAAATACGACCATTTCATGAAATGGTCGGCCACATCATGAAGTGATCAATTCTATGATCTGGCCACGACACATACACAAATACATTTAAATACATACATCCCAAGTAGTACACAAGCGCTATAAAGAGAGCTATAGTAGCTCTGCAACAGATCTCACTAACTCTATAGGCGACTGTGGTAAGCGCTACAGTAGTGTTATATCCTGCTATAACGCTTCTGTATCACCCAAAAGGGCCCCGAATTATACCACCTTGAGTGTTACAGTCGCCGTATAATGGCGAAAGTGGTCGCGAAAGCGGTTCTAGGGTGCTCTTGTACCGTCTCATTGTGCGACCTTGAGTTCTACAGTCACCATAAAGTGGCGATAGCGATTGTTAATGGAGCTATTAAATGCCTTTGTAGCGTCAGTGTACCACTTTGAGTGCTACAGTCGCCGTATAAATAGCGAAAGTGGTCGCTGAAGGAGCTAAGGAAGCTCTTATAGCGTCATTGTGCGACCTTAAGTGCTACAGTCGCCATACAGTGGTGATAGCGATTGTTGATGGAGCTATATTAAAGCCTTTGTAGTGTCAATGTACCACCATGAGTGCTAGAGTCATCGTATAGTGGTGATAGTGGTCGTTAAAAGCGCTATAAGAAGCTCTTGTGGTATCATTGTGCAGTTTTTACCGGTTACGACGCTTGTCGTAACTCTGATTTAGATCTGAAATTTTATATTAATTTTATTATCGCTGTTTGACAGAAATGTACTGTGCATAAGTTACATATGTGAATAATGTCTGTCGCTGGATGAATATAAAAGAAATACGACGGTAGTGATGCTTTTTTTACTTATTTACGTCAGGTATTAGTGCGAGTGTAAGTTTACTGTTAATATAGGCATATGTTTTAGCTAAATTTTTAATGCGCCTTCAGAAATCGTAGATAAACCATCAAATTAAGTGAATATTTATTTATGAGCAATTTTCTTTTTTCTTTTAGCGTCCTTGTATGGTTTCAGATAGATTGGTATGGGTTTTGCGTGCAAGATTAATGTTCGTTTTGTAAGTCATGACATCGAAATAGTTAAGAAAAAAGATTTATTATCAACGCAAATTATTCCTACTTCATAGCCTATAATGGCGGGTCGTTCAAGAGCCTAAGGTGTTCACTGTAGCCATTATAACTGTTTAAGCTGTAAGAAAGCGCTACTGATCTCCATATTTACAGTGTTAGCATCTACAGCCGTCGTATAACAGAGTAAATTAACTCCTTCAAGAATAAAATAGCTGTAATGGTCGCCGCTGTGACACCTAGGTAGGTATAATAAAGTTTCATACTCCTTTAATACCACTATGGATAAGTACTGTACCGTGAGTGCTACAGAAACGTAGTTGAAACCACTGCAGACTGCATAATATAACCTAGTATCTCCGACAGTGCTTTAAATTATATTCTTAACTCTATATTAGATCGAAAACCCGTACAAAAGAGCTATTATACGCTCTTGTAACTCCTTAGACATTATCGTTGATAATATACTCGTATAGGCCACTATACCACCTAGGGAGTTAAGGTTTGTTTGTTGTATCTTATATACATGCTACACAGTTAATCAACTCTCTTGTACAGCCATTGTATAACCTTGCTGTACAGGAGTGTTTTCTTTCTCATCTTTATAGGCTTAAAAGTTAAACAACTCTCTTATACAGTCACTATACCACCTTGCTATACAAGAGAGATTTTGTTCTCTTCTGTACAGGCTTGAGAGTTAACTAACTTTCTTATGAAGTCACTATACCACCTTACTGTACAAGAGTGATTTTATTCTCTTTTGTACAGGCTTAAGAGTTAATCAACACTCTTATATGGCTACTATACCGCTTTGCTGCACAAGAGTGTTTTTATTCTCTACTATACAAGCTTAAAAGTTAACCAACTATCTTATACGGTGACTATACCACCTTGCTGTATAAGAGTGTTTTTATTCTCTTCTGTACATGCTTAAAAGTTAACCAACTCACTTATACGGTCACTATACAACCTTACTGTACAAGAGAGTTCATTAACTTTTCTATACAGGCTAAAGAGTTAATTATCTCTCTTATACGACTGTTGTACAGCTATTAGGCGTTATAAAGCCTGCCACTATCGCTAGTGTGCTATTTGGGATACATACATATATAAATATAATTCACCCAGACACAGAGCAATCAAATCTGTTCATCACAGAAATGTTTGCCCTGGATGGGGATCGAACCCACGACTCTCGGATCAGTAGTCAGGAGCGCTAACTACTGAGCCACTAAGTCAGTCAACATAACAAATAATGACTAAATCATAACACTCATTTTGGTAAGGATTTTTCACTAATTCCACATAAATTTAAAATAAAATGACACTTTTACTTATTCAGCGACCGGTTTCGGACACAATCTTCAGGCAGAATGTTTATTTTTTATCACAATGTAAATTCTTCCACCAAGAACCTACAATCAAAAGTATTAGCTAACTAAATCATAATGTTATCAGATTTCTGATACGTTCTTCTGATAGCCATATTATGTGTTTGTAAACACAAGATTGGGTGATTGCATTTGATAATGCAGGTTTTTTTCTTATTTTTTTTGTCGATAAAATTCGTACACTAATTTCACACCTTTATGCACTTTATAGAACGACATCTTTTAACTGCATGCCACATGCATCCAGTGACTTAGAATCATTCGCTCCCGACTCGTGGTCCCACCGCATCGACCCACTGGTGGGTCGACGAGTAATTGACTGTTTACTCGTGGTCCCACCGATTCACTGTTGGCCAGTAATCGTAGCATGCATTATAGTATGCTATAGGCTAATGTTACAAATATATTCTTTTTGGTTTCGCCGTGGTCGGGTAAAATTTTACTCATTTCATCTGCGTTAATATCATCGTTAATTACATCTGGGGTGTGGTGCTCAGCTGCAAAACTGTTGTGTTCGACGCCTGAGGAGCGCAGTAGGGACCCCCGTGCCAGCATCGGTACGTTCCTGGTCCAACAATTCAACGCGGTAATGTGACCAGCGTCATGGCACAAAATACACAGATATAGAAGGTCCGCTCAATACGCTCACTAAAATCCTAAGCATATACATGCTTATAGACGTATACGGTCGTTGTAGGCAAGGTCACGATACTGTTGTGATACTTTGCCGCGCTGCCGTGTCATACGAATCTGTACTATCTCAAAAAAGGGCAATCTGAGATAATGAGGTTTAAAGTTTTAAACATATTTTATTATGTAGAAAATAAACTACATGGTGTATTGAAATGATTTAGATCACAAAAGTTTCCAAAAATCGAGTACAACAAGAGGTCTCAATTATTTTTTTGAAAATGTTCGTATTTTTCATTCTATTCCAAAAAAACAGTTAGGCGTGACAACAGTTTCATACAAACGTTGTCATGCGATAAGTTCTAACTATAGTTATAACAGTTAGGCTTGACAGCGATCTCTAATATAAATTATATTTTTTGAGTTAAAAGTTGCTTTTAGGCAGGCCGGTTCATATTATAATTGCTTAAATAAAATATTTTTAAAATATTAATACATATGTATATTTAGGTACCTATATTTTTGCAAAAAATATCGATAAAAACAGCAAAACTGGAGTCGCAAAATGACCACTTCCCAAAATACCAGTTTGCAAGATGAAAATATCGTATAATATTTATAATTAGGCTAGTCATTTCTGTTTTTCCGAGGTTAGTTACAGTTTTTTTTTCAATACTAACATAAAAAAATATATCTAGGTATAATTTTACAACAATATGTATGAACAGATTAATTCCCGAAATTCCAGTTTGCTAGATTAAAATATTTACATAGAACCGGAAAATGTATCTTACGATGAATTAACAAATGCAATTAACAAAGTTTTAAATTGCTCCTCTCTCTCAATATCATAAAGGTTAGGCCTCTGCAGCACGAAACTTAAGGAGTGCATTTCAATCCACCGGTGGATCCAGTAAGGGGAACCAAGTGGATCGAGGGGAGTGGCAATATTTTCAAACGCAAAGTTGCATAATGCCGAATTGAAAATGCAGAAGCTTGCCTTGACAGCAACTAAATAACCTATTTATAATAGATTCAGCAAAGAGTCAATCAAGAGGTTTCATACCTGCCAAGTCTCAGAAACTTAGAGGCTCCTGTAGATACTGATTTCCAGTTGGATAAACAGGTATAGTATGAAGCCTATTTGAGAGCCGCTGAACTACTTACTCATACTCAGCACAGCCTGTGTGCATAAGTTTCAAGCCAGGCATAGAAACTCAGAAGCTCCTTTCGAAACTGATTTCCACTTGGGTAAACAGGTACAGTGTCCAGCCGCTTAAAAAAGTACTGAAGCACATATTTAGATTTGAGTAATGAGTAATGATTTAACTTAAAGGTTACTACTGAAACTGATCTTTGCCTAGATGAACAGGCAAAGCATCAAGCCGCTTTAATAATCTATGAAACCCTATGTAGTCCCAACAAGGACTCAGTAAAAAAATTTCATGCCTGAAAAATCTCAAAATCGAAAAGCCACTGGGTCGAGTCACTATAAAAGCTGCTAAATTTCAAGACAGTTGAAATTTAGCAACACATCTTTGAAGTTTAGGGGTTCCTGTTGATAGTGATCTACACGTGGATGAATAGGCACAGCGTCAAAACACTTTGAAAGCCGCTGAATCGCCTGCTCAGGCTCAGTAAAGACTAGGTGAAGGGGTTTTACACCCAACACATCTTAGGAGCATAAAGACTCCTGTTGATCTCAGATCATCTCAGATTGGATGAATAGGTACAGTTTCAAGACACTTTGAGAGCCGTTGAATTATTTACTCAGACTCGGCAAGGACTGAGTGATCAGGTTCCATACCACGCATATGTATGAAACTTAGAGGGTCCTGAAAATATTGATCTCTACTTGGGTGATTTATCAAAGTGGCAAGCCCTTTTGAAAGTCAGTGTATCACCTGATAAGTTACACTGAGATTCGACAGACACATCTTTACTTCGGTTTTTCCTTCTGTATGAATAGTCACAGCGTCGAAACACTTCAAAACATTAGTACAGTAACATTAGTAGACTTCAACATCAGATCTTGAAAACTTCATTATAAATCGAGACACGACCTTATCGCTGATTACCTTGTAATTGTTTGATTTCAAGATCTGATGTTGAAGTCTGAAATCTGGAGAAGTTCCACGGAAATAGCTCCTACGATATTTAGAAAAATATCGAGTTCAAGAAATATTATTTACAACAATGGGTATGGAGAGGTAACCCATCCTTAAAAGCTCATATAAAATAATATTTCATATATTATGTCAATGTGTATGTCCGACTGAAACGTACAGACGGAACGACCTTATATTACTAAACTGTCTAGGTATGTTATAAATCCAAGGAAACAGTACAATATTTATCAAAATATTAAGAGATTTCCTTGGATTGCTCATACTACATTAACAACTGATCCGCCAATATTCTATTTGAAGCCCAAACATTTTTTTAACAAATTGAGTATAGGTCCCTCAGAGAAAGTTATTGAGTTTTATGAGTAGAGTCCTGTGACATTTTTTCAGGTATTTTACAATGTATGGTATGTTTTAGATATGTGTTCCTCCATAGCATTACTGAACCCTTAAAGATACCTAGGTATCTACGTTGTAACTCTATTTGTGCAATCTTCTTTTTGCTTATTATACATCTATACGTTCTAAGATTTGTAAATTTTGCGTACTATACGTTTTGCGACTCGTACATTTCTAGAAGTACATAGTATATTTTTACTTATTGTAGGTTTTGCTGATTGCTGTGCATTTTGAGTTTGGTTAAATGGTTATTTTAAGTCCAAAAAAGTATTTTTTTTTAATTTTGATTATTGGTTTCTTGTGGAAAAATGTTCAGTTTCATTAGTATAATATGTAGTTTACATTTTCAGAAATTTTTAAGGACTATATTATATTCTGGAGCGAGACTTAAACAGTTGTTGTCACGCCTATCTGTTATAATTACTTCAGATAGTACAGATAGCCGTGACACGTAATTGTTTTTTGCTGGAGCGCACATCTGTTACATCTGAAGTTGAAACAGAAAGGCGTGACAGCACCTCAAAATATTGAAGTTATATCAGTTTGACAAGTTCAATATCTCGAAAACGGCTTAACTTTTTTCAATTGTGTTTGGTTGTAGGTATAGTATAAAGGGAAAAAATACATTTTAGACTTGTTACGCGTAACTGTACTAACTTAAGATAGTACATGTTGGTGTGACACGGCAGCGCGTGACCTTGCCTCAAACGACCGTGTTGCTTACGATTTTAGTAGTTTGTATTGAGCGGACCTTCTGTGTCTATTTTGTGGTCATGGGCACTTTTAGTCAGCGACGGGTCTGACGAAAGTCTCTTTACAGGACCTAATTATTTGTATTGCGTATGATTGTGTTCAATAATAAATTAACCACATATTTGAGCCGGAAATGGTCGATAAAAATTGATTAACTGTTAATAAATTCTCAAGCTACCCAATCCAACTGAAAAACTGTTAATATTGTTTATTAAAAATGTGATTTACAATGCATTCGTTCGCAATTTACGCATTTTTTATAGGTATGTAAGTACATTTTAAAAATACTAAATACTCGAAAAGAGAGGCATATTTTTGTTGGAAGGTGTTTCTTTATTGCATTTAATTCTATAGTTATGGACACAAGGATTTTTTCAAAGGGTCAAAATTGCAGGGATATATCTTAAGGTTTTTGTTGTAGATGCTAGATTTAGTGTATTGTATTTTTTGTTTTTTTGAAGCGGTCGTGGCTCAGTGCGCCATTGCTTGCGTGGTTGCAGGTTAACTGACTAAGGACACGGTCATAATCTGAATGAGTTTGACTGTTAGTGGCATTTATCTCGACCGTTTCCGTGCTTCGCAAGGCACGTTAAGCCGTTGGTGCCGGCTGCTATCACTAGATGGCAGTCGTTAAGCCATGTCAGAGGCCTTATAGGCGGCTTTAAAACTTCTAACACTGGGGTTGACCACTAGCCACACAACCTCTACCAATCCGGACTTGGCCCCCGTGTGTGGAGTATGGCCTAACCTTCCCGAAGTATGTGAAGAGACCCGTGCCCCTGCAGTGGGGACGATATGGGTTGTTAACAAAATGATTTATGCATTTGTCTGCCAACGAGGTTGCATTATAAGTTTGTAATACAGTCCAATACCAACTTAAGGCTTTAAAAAATAAGTTTAAAACTAAAACTCGGCTACGGAAAAATCTCTCTCTGAAAAGTATGAAACAAGAAAATATTATATAGTGGCATTCAGAGGATACCCGTGGCCGTATGCCACCTTATTCTAAGAATTTATTATTGTTACCCGACTACGGAGAAGCAAAAAGGAGGATTGTGATTTTAATTTTGGAGTTTGGCTCTCATCTGACACAATTATTGAGAATGCAAGCAAAGCAATAATAGTATGTAGGTACGTAATCAAAAGCACGTAGCGTACGGGCAAGTGAGATTGAACTTTATCGCTGTGCTGTGAGAGTATCTTATTAATTTAACGTCTCTGCAGGGTGAAACTTACTATTATTCTTTACATACATACATACACTCACGCATTATTCCCATTGTTGTATTCTCTCGCTTGTATTATTCTTTAAAAAAAAAAAAAAAAAAAAATTAAAATGTTTATTTCAGAAGGAGAAGTTACACCATAGAATTACATGTTTACTCAAGTCGCATAACCTGTAATATAGATTGTGTGCGACTGAGGGGTCACAACACACACACGCATTGTATAAGAACTGTGAAATTACTTAATTTGTGAGGGAAGTGTCCGGGTGCATTCCGCGCTTTATTCTATGGTATTACTAAAATCATCGTCAAAAATTATATACAACTTTTCTACACAGTGGCGTAGCGTGGGGGGGGCTGGGGGGGCCATGGCCCCGGGCGGCACATGGATAGGGGCGGCAAACGGCACATGGATAGGGGCGGCGAGCGCCACATCGTTTTTACCTAGTGTTATTAGGTGTTATTAGGCGTCGATGAATTGGACTTAGATCACGCTCCTCAAGATATTACTATTGAAATAGTGAAGAGTTCAAACTTGAGCGTGTACTTCTTCGTACTTTTGTAGCTGCAACAGACCCAGACTTTAAAAAAGAGATACATAATTATGTCTGGCTCACTGGGCTTACTAAAATATATTATAAACTTAAAGGGTGTTTACCAAATATTATCATAATGTTAAGAATATTTTAAACAGCTGCCATTAGCAGTGCCAGTTGTGAGAGAAGCATCTCTAAACTGAAGGTAATTAAAAATTACCTAAGGTCAAGGAACGTCCAGAGGGGCGGCAAATTGAGCGATCAAAATATATGATAAAAAATATTCAAAGTTACATGACCCAGATAAAACGTCATGAAAACAAATGTTATCGTATGAAGAATGAAACCCGTACAGCAACGGGCGGCGCACAGTTACATTTTAATAGGACCGGCCTTTGGGTCGTGTCACCCGTGCACAGACACATGACAGGGCGTCGAGCTCATGGGGGCGCCAAGCACCCTAGTAGTTGGGGTACCTACCCTAACTGAAACGGCGCTGAGCGCTCCAAGTAAAAGGGTTTTTCTTGGCTTAACATAAACATTCTTAGATATTTTAAAAAATTTCGCGCTCGCTTCGCTCGCGCTTTTTATAAATATTATTTATGTTCGTGAGCATTCGCCCACGGAAGAATATAATGCGCTCGCTTCACATAAGGAGGTTGCAAGTTCGTTGTCCGGCGGGGTTCAATTATTATTACGGATTTCGAATTAAGCTATATTAGCAATCGAACGTGACATAACATCGATTGAATAAAAGATTTTGCTTTAAGAAACACGAAAAGTACATAATTTTTAATGAAGACAGAATTTGGCTGTTTTATTTCGCTCCCGACTCGTGGTCCCACCGCATTGACACACTGGTACTGGACGAGTAATTAGACTGTTTACTCGTAGTCCCAGTAATCGTAGCATGCATTATAGTATGTAGACTTTTTTTACTAATGATCAAAATAGAAAGGGGCGGCATATTTTCGATCGGCCCCGGGCGGCGAAAACCCACGCTACGCCACTGTTTCTACACTGCTATTAAATTTTAGATTTTTTTATACAAATTAAAAGTCAAATTTATAGATGTTTTAGACATACTTTTAAATCGTCTTTTTTCTCTACCACTCGGAACTTGTACACCCAACGTTTCGGGAAGTGTTAGCGGAGCGAGAAGAAACGTCGAGCCCAAAAGAAACTCGCCCCGACACATTATTTGAAAATAAACTTATTATCTATTACAATTGATGATATTACTAAAGCTATGAGCATGCTAAGCGATGAACATAATATATAGTTCATTCCAATCAAAAAAAGCAAAAGGTAAACAAACGTAGTATGCAGATGACATTGACATGTGTCAGTTCCATAGTATGTTTGTTTACGTTTTGCTTTTTTTTTATTGGAATGAACTATACATGGTGTTTACATTATTTCCAGGTATGTGTCTGTGGCAACCTAAGAACAACGTAGTGGACACTTACGGACCTCCTCATTTGAAGTTGGACGAAGAACTTTCCGATAGTGTTCTTTTTACTTTGGAGAACTTTAGCTATGGTAAGGAAATAAAGAAATGATTATTGTCAGCTCTGCCCTCGTAAAAAAGAAGGCCGTAAAAGTTGATAACCTTTGTACTTTTTTAGAAAGCTTATGAAATAAGGAACTTATATCATTAATTTGTACGCCAAGATCACAAATTTTTTTTCTAGTAATACTCCAATTACTTATGTAAAATTTATAAAAAATAATGAAGCGGTCGTGGTTCAGTGCGGCTTGCGTGGTCGCATCGATCACGCAGGTTAACTGACTGCAGACACGGTCATAACCTGGATGGGTTTGACTGTTAGTGACATTTATCTCGACCGTTTCCGTGCTTCGCAAGGCACGTTAAGCCGTTGGTGCCGGCTGCTATCGCTAGCAGTCGTTAAGCCATGTCAGAGGCTTTATAGGCTGCTTGAAAACTTCTGTCATTGGGTTAACAACTAGCCCCACAACCTCCACCAATCCGGACTTGGCCCCCGTGAGTGGAGTATGGCCTAACCTTCCCGAAGTATGGGAAGAGACCCGTGCCCCTGCAGTGGGGGCTATATGGGTTGTTAAGACATTGATTTATTTATACTTTATTTTTTCAGTGAAAACGAAACTTACTATTAAAGACCACCAAGCACTGATGCGGAAGTACGATTCCATAGCGAATTTGCCACCAACTCGTAGAAGATACAAGTGAGTATAACTGTTTTATAGTGGGCCATCTTCCTTCAGTTCCAGTAAAAAAAGCGGTCAAGTGCGTGTCGGGCTACGCGCAGTGTAGGGTTCCGTAGTACTTCGACAGACACTCACTGCCCACTGCTGCAAGGGGAAAAGCCTCGTCTTACAAAATTGACTACTACTCGTTAACTTGTAAAGCCTACTTAGCTGTGATATTTTTTTCACATTTCTAGAATCAAACAACCGTTTAGCTGGCACATGACTTTAACAAAAATTTGCACTTTAAAGCTTAATATTTCGAAAACGGATCCCTGAACGAAAAATGGTTTTCGCAAACCCACAATATTTTTGAAAGACCTGTTCAACGACATCCAACGCGATGGGATGGTCGATAAAAAAAAATTCATCCCCGCTTCACGTGTAGGGGAGGTACCCTGAATTTTTTTTTTATATAATTGGATATTTTAAGAAACGGAATTTATGGGATTTAGATATTTTAGGAAATGGATGTTATGGGCACAATAGGTACCTATGGACATACAGGGTGTAAGGGACAGGTTTCCGAAAACTTTAAAAGCTTGCTCAGTAGACGAAACTGAACAACTTTCCACAAGAATTTTTTTCAGGAAACGAAAAAAAAATCGGCTTCTCCATACAAAATTAAAAACTTGATTGGACAGTTTGAATGGAGAAGCCGATTTCTTTTTTCGTTTCCTGAAAAAAATTCTTGTGGAAAGTTGTTCAGTTCCGTCTACTGAGCAAGCCCTTAAAGTTTTCGGAAACCTGTCCCTTACACCCTGTATATAGATCCTCCAGCTCATAGCTTTAGTAATGACATCAATAAGTTTAAGTTTTTATTTCAAAAAATGTGTTGGGGCAAGTTTCCATTGGACTCGACGTTTCTTCTCGTTTCGTTAACACTTCCCGAAACGTTGAGTGTACAAGTCCCAGCCAGGAAATCAGTACTCAAAGACTAGGTAGAGAAAAAAAGACGATTTAAAAGAATGTGTGCAACAACATTTTGATTTTGAAACACTAATTTTTATGATTTTTATAGGGGGATCAAAAATTTGAAAAGTTTAAATTTACAAAAGCGATAAAGTGCTATTGCGAAACGGCGCTTCCCGAAACGGCGCTTCCCGAAACGGCGCTTCCCGAAACGGCGCTTCCCCAAACGGCGCTTCCCGAAACGGCGCTTCTCGAAACGGCGGGTATACGAGTTCCGAGTGGTAGGAACCTCGCATTATGTAGATAATGGAATGACGTTCGAAAAGTGCACACTGCTACCTACTTCGAATAAAATATTTACATAAAAATTAAATATTTTCATTGCATATTTATAATAAGTTTTGTGTATTTTTTTCTTATTTTATCTCTATTTACCTTATACAGAAAGAAGGAACGTTGGGATCTGAGAAATACTACGATTGAGAACTACAGCAGCTGGGTTTATATGCGCACATTTCAATATGATATGCAAAAACTGTGCTATATAATATATACAACTTACAAGGCTGCGTAAGTACCTACTTCTTTTTTTATTGTAATATTATATATTTTTATACAGGGTGTTAAGGGACAGGTTTCCGAAAACTTTAAGGGCTTGCTCAGTAGACGAAACTGAACAACTTTCCACATATTTTTTTTCAGGAAACGAAAAAAAAACTCGGCTTCTCCATACAAATTTATAAACTTGATTGGACAGTTTGTATGGAGAAGTCAATTTATTTTCGTTTCCTGAAAAAAATCTTGTGTTAAGTTGTTCAGTTACGTCTACTGAGCAAGCCCTTAAAGTTTTCAGAAACCTGTCCCTTACACCCTGTATACACCATTTTTTATATACCATCAGGTGAGATGATGCCAAGGGCTAACCAACTGAGTGTAAAAAAATACGGCTACAGGCAAAATAGGAATGAATACATTAAGGCGGAAAACACATTGATCCGCTCACCGCGACGAATTGCGGTGGAGCGAATTTAAACTTTGTACTGTAAAATGTTGATTTGTATACAAAAACCGCGGGGTACCACACACTGACACCGCTTCTCCGTCCGGAGGCGCGATTCGCACGACGGATCCGCGCTCCCGGGCGGAGATGCGGTGCGATTCGCTGGGTACCACACACTGGCGCCGCTTCTCCGTCCGGAGGCGCGATTCGCAGGGTATTCCACTGCACCGCAGTACCACGGTACGACGAAATTCGGACGGAAAACGTCCGGTGGGGCGGAATCCGCGCCTTCGTCGTGCACCGCAACTTCGGACGAAATTCGGGCGGAAACCGTCCGGTGGAGCGAATCACTGCCGCATGCGAATTTCGTCGCTCCGCGGTCCCATCCGATTTCCGCCTTAGTGTGATATCTGCGTAAAACACTTTATGCGCAACAAAACAGGAAAATATACTGCTCAAAAGAAAAAAAGGGCCAGCAGGTTTTTTGTTATATCATTACACCATCATTATTGACACCTATTGAGCATTAATTGAAACATTTATTAGCTTAAATTGTAAACAATAGCATAATTGTATTATAACGTAGATATTTTAATTTTTATTAAAACGTAAAAAATATAAATTACTTTTATAATTTTAATAATATAACTAAAAACCCTGTTGGCCCTTATTTTCTTTTAAGCAGTATACAGGGTGTAAGGGACAGGTTTCCGAAAACTTTAAGGGCTTGCTCAGTACAAAAACTGAACAAGTTTCCACAAGATTTTTTTTAAGGAAACGAAAAAAAATCGGCTTCTCCATACAAAATTATGAACTTGATTGGGCAGTTTGTATGGAGAAGCCGATTTTTTTTCATTTCCTGAAAAAAAATCTTGTGGAAAGTTGTTCAGTTTCGTCTACTGAGCAAGCCCTTAAAGTTTTCGGAAACCTGTCCCTTACACCCTGTATAAACTTAAACATAAAAATAAAATAAAGTTATACAGGTAGGCGGTGTTATCGCTTAAGAACGATCTCTTCCTGACAATAAAATAATAAAAAACTGTATTTTTTAAATATAATTACTTACACTTACTTAGCCCTTGGCATCATCTCACCTGGTGGTAAGTGATGATGATGCCGAAGATGGAAGCGGGCTTACCGAGATTCCCCAACGCAATGAGGAACGGCTATCTTATCTTCATGCCGGAACACATATGTACATGCTATTAACATTGATGTTTGGCGGCAAGACTTACATAAGATGGTGGTAGCTAGTCAGGCGAGCTCATAAAATTATTTCGACTTTCATTACTTTTATTGAGAAAACACGCGAATTTATTTATTTTATTTTATTTTATTTAGAACAACAAACAGTTATACAATGAAGCTTATGTTATAAGTATTAGATAACTAGAAGAAGATAATTGTACAACCAGCACCGTTGTCCCCGGAAACGAATTACATTTTGCACTTTTTTTTGTGAGATAGGTGACAAACGAGCAGACGGATCACCTGATGGTAAGCGATTACCGCCGCCCATAGACACCCTCAACGCCAGAGGAGTCACAAGTGCGTTGCCGACCTTTGAAATGGGATGGGGGGATGGGGGGAATTGGGTGGGGGGAGGTTGGGCCTCCGGTACCCTCACTCACTCGGTGAAACAAAACGCAAGCGTTGCTTCACGCCGGTTTTCTGTGAGGCCGTGGTATCGGTCCGGTCGAGCCGGCCCATTCGTGCGGTGGTGCGAAGCATGGCTCTTCCACTTTCACCCCATGTCAACCATTTTCTTTATTCTTGTGGTTTCAACAACAAAGAGTGCATCTAGGATTTTGTCAATAAAAAGTAGAATTACATTATATCTACCAACAATAGATTAGATTTGATTCATTTTCACATTATCAGTTTCAAATAACCATAATTTAACTATTAAAGACTATTAAAAATGTCAAAGTATAATGTGATCTTCAAAATAATTAAAATTAAAAATTGAATAAGTACAAGTGTTCATTAATATCAAATTCAAAATGTCAATGTTAAAAAATAATAATAATCATCACACAATGCATAAATACAAAATAAATTAATGTCAATATCACACAATATTAAAGATCAGGAATAAGAAATTAAAATATTATTTTTTAATATATTCAATTAATGACTAAAATTCATTTTCCAACAAAAGGTGTCTCAGTTGGCGATTTAACGTTGATCGACAAATATTTTTCTCATTGAGCGAGATTGCACTTATAAAAATGTTATTATAATGTTTTTCTTTTTTGACTTTCATCTGTTTGCCCACGTATTGGTGAGGTCAAAAACAACAACATTTAATTCGGAAAATTTAAAATAAGCACCCCCCAATTTACGAAGTTATTTTAAAATAAAGATTGATATGCATTTGAAATAGATAGACGTAGTATAGATAATATACTTTACTATGCAGTATGTACACATATGTTTTTATTGCTTACCATCAGGTGATCCGTCTGCGCGTTTGCCAGCTATGCCATAAAAAAAGGTATATGTATTTCGATAACGAGAATGAGTAATCACCTTGTGACTCACACACATTGACTGACTCGGTGGCTAAGTAGTTAGCGATCCTGACCTCTGATCCAAGAGTCGTGGGTTCGATCCCCACACAGGGCAAACTTTTCTGTGATGAGCAGAATTGTTTGCTCTGAGTCTGGGTGTATTATATCTATATATGTATGTATTTACAAGTATATGTATTTGTATATCAGTCTCTGGTTCCCAAGATACAGGGAATCCTAGTTTGGGGAATCCTAGTTTATGACCGTGTGTGATTGTCCCAGATATTATTATCACACCATGATTTATTAAGCAGAGCAGACGCCCCGGATTACAACAGTTCTGAATAATCGAAATAGCCCTGCCGAAGGCAGGACTTCAAAAAATAGATTATAGACTAGCGATGGGCGTTTTAAAACGTAAATAGTTTCTGTAACTATGTATTGGTGCAATAACCGAAATACGGTATTCGGTATTACGAAAACTATGTATTTCCCGAAACTATTTATTGGGAACAACTGAGAAGATGTTTCAAATCTCAAGTTATTGCAAGTCATGCATTATTTGACAAGAGTGTCCCTTTCTCACTTACGAGATTTGCAAAAGACCGTCCTGCTATCAAGGAACAATTTCTCGTGCGGAAGTGTTTCAGAACACACACGAGCAACGAAAAAACACAGGAGTACGTTCCAAGTTTACGTTCTGACAGCAACGGTTCGGTCTGACAACAGGACGGACTATAGCAAATCTCGCAAGTGTGAAAGGGACAGCAATATCACACAATACCAAGTTTACCACTATAACGCGATAACACCGATAACCACAGATAACTGGTAACGTAAAAATACCAATACCCTCGAATACCAGTATCGTTTTCTCGGTCGCCGATACATAGTTATTAAAATAAATAGTTTCAAAATCCGTTATTCGGTACTGATAACCAGTTACGTTTCGGTATTGGAAAATCACGTACCGACTAGCGATGGGCGTTTTAAAACGTAAATAGTTTCTGTAACTATGTATTGGTGCAATAACCGAAATACGGTATTCGGTATTACGAAAACTATGTATTTCCCGAAACTATTTATTGGGAACAACTGAGAAGCATGTTTCAAATCTCAAGTTATTGCAAGTCATGCATTATTTGACAAGAGTGTGCCTTTCTCACTTACGAGGTTTGCAAAAGACCGTCCTGCTATCAATGAATAATTTCTCGTGATAACCACAGATAAGTGGTAACGTAGAAATACCAATACCCTCCAATACCAGTATCGTTGTCTCGGTCGCCGATACATAGTTATTAAAATAAATAGTTTCAAAACCCGTTATTGGGTACTGATAACCAGTTACATTTCGGTATTGGAAAATCGCGTACCGACCCACCTCTAGTACCGACCCACCTCTATTATAGACTCATTTGAGTGTTCCCCTCCACGGAAATCTTTAGTAAAAGGCGAAAGATTTATGCGTTTTGAAGGGAAACCAGAGTAACATTACGATGACCTTAAGTGAGACGTGATGTTTTGAACGCGAACATCATTGGCGCGTTGTAGAATGCTATATAAAGATGAAAAACGCCATCTATCGTGATTTACGCGATTTAATGTTATAATATAGATCAATGTAACAACTAATATATGTATTTGTATTTGTAAATATTGTATTTGTTTTTGTATTTGTATTTGTAAATATTTTATTTGATGTTGCTGTTCACAAAAAATACTCTGATTAAAAATATATTATTTTCAGTAGGTATATTTTATATACGTATTCCACAGACAAAATTTTAGGAAAAGTTACCTAATATTAGATAATTATCTATTGCAAATGACGTTTACCAATAGCTCATTAAAAAATAACCAACTTATCTAAGTCTTACTGCCAAACATCAATGCTATTGTAATAGCATTGATGTATTCCGGCATGAAGATAAGATAGCCAGTTCCCCATTGCGTTGGGGAATCTCGGTAAGCCCGCAATCTTCGGCATCATCATCACTTACCACCAGGTGAGATGATGCCAAGGGCTTATAGACTGGATTAAAAAACCTAATGTTGTTTCTTTTAATTGAAAATCATAGAGGATTTAATTTTGCTGTTAGAAACCCATATGGTCCCCACTGCAGGGGCGCGGGTCTCTTCCCATACCTCGGGAAGGTTAGGCCATACTCCACACACGGGGGCCAAGTCCGGATTGATGGAGGTTGTGGGGCTAGTGGCCAACCCCAGTGAGCCAGTGTCAGAAGTTATCAAGCCGCCTATAAGGCCTCCAACTCCAACCGACATGGCTTAACGACTGCCATCTACTGACAGCAGCCGGCACCAACGGCTTAACGTGCCTCGCAAAACACATAAACGGTCGAGATAAATGCTAACACATCCAGGTTATGACCGTGTCTGTAGTCAGTTACCCTGCGTGATCGACGCGACCACGCAAGCCACACTGAACTATGACCGCTTTAATTTTACCCGGCAAGTACCTAATTATGAAAATTGTTTCCTTTCTTGCCTAAGTGAAAAAGTATGTAACTAATAGAAACTAAGAGAATTTAGATCGCCGCTAAGTATACGAAAACTCTATACAGGGTGTAACAAAATTGGTGTAGGACCCATTAACTGGGGATTCTACTCATCGTACTGAACAACTTTTGTTCTACGACTTTGATCAAATCGCAAAAAAATGTTTGGACTCTCCATACAAAAATGGCAAAACAGATGATCAATTTGTATGAAATGTCCAAAAAAGGGCAGTATAACACTGAGTAAAAAAAATTGTGTGGAAAATAAAATAATACGGCTGTTATTTATAAAAATTGTCGGAACAAAAGTTGTTGTTTTTGACATCATCAATACGCGGTCACATGGGGTTGGCAACCGGATGCAGGTCTAAAAGAATAACCTCGTATACCAATTTAATATTTGTCGTTTAAAACTAAGATTCAGAATAGATGAGCTTGTTTTAAATAAGCTCCAAAGCCTTGAGCGTCGCCGCAAAGTCGCCTCTTTATCGGTTTTTTATCGAATTCATTTCGGAAAGTGTGCTCAAGAACTTCATGACCTAATTCCCCCAGCTCCATTCCACCTTCGGTCAACTAGGCGCAGGGAGGCCTTTCATCCCTTTGTAGTTGACATTCCACCTTCGCACGAAGCGATATGCTTCCTTCCTCTTTTATTATGCGAACTGCGAGGGAGTGGAACTCCTTACCTGCGTCCGTGTTTCCCGATTCCTATAATTTGGGGGTCTTCAAGGCGAGAGTGAATAGGCATTATTTGAGTTTGCGTGTACCACCCTCGACTACATCGTCACTTTCCATCAGGTGAGATGTTGTCAAACGCACTCAAATTTGTAATTAAAAAAAAACCTTGATTCTTAAGCCAATCGATTGATAATATTAAATTTATTAGCCAAAAAGATTAACATACCTATTTTTCATTATCATTTACAGCTATGTAGACTTGGAACATTACTACCCCATAAGGTTCTTCTACAGAAATGTGCGCGATTACGAAATAGGTTATTTAATCCACGACATTATACATATCTATAGCAATATCTTGGAAATGTACCATTCGATGGTTTGGCAGTACGAGCTGCAGAATACCACGTATACTGCTCCTCCGCCATATATGTTTCACATTTATACCAATATGGCGCTGCTTGGGAAACATCTGATACATCAATGTAACATGTTGGCTGAACTCGAGAAGAAATATAAGGGAGCCATATCTCTGTTCAACGATTCAACAACTACACGTGAGTTATTGAAATCTACAGTTAGTAAGCTCTTGGCATCATCTCACCTGGTGGTAAGCGATGATGCCGAAGATGGAGGCGGGCTTACCAAGATTCCCCAACGCAATGGGGAACGGTTATCTCATCTCCAGGCCGGAACACATCGATGCTATTAATGCTTATTGATTTTTGGCGCCAAGACTTAGATGGTGGTAGCTAGCCAGACGGGCTCGGAAAATGCCCTACCAACCAAACCAAGTCCTACAAAGTTGGACCCCACCGGGAATCGAACCCGCGACCTCCTGACGTGAAGCAAGCAAACTATAGTTGTATATAGCAACTATGAACTAAAAAAAAAGTTCATTCCAATCAAAAAAAAGCAAAAGGTAAACAAACGTTACTATGGAACTGACACATGTCAATGTCATCTGCATACTTGCAGATGCCATTGACATGTGTCAGTTCCATAGTAAGTTTTACGTTTTGCTTTTTTTTTATTGGAATGAACCATTAAAATAGGCTTGCTATATAATAATAATAATAAATATACATATCGATAAACGCTAAGTAGACCTTAGGCGTATACGCCCTTTGAACCCAGAAGTATACGTATACGCCTAAGGTCTACTTAGCGTTTATCGATATGTATATTTATTATTATTATTATATAAGGTGCTACTTTATTAGTGCCCGATATTTTAGTCAGTGCTTCTGCTCCTAATTCTGATCAACTTTCCCCAAGGAACCAATAGTCAAATCGTAAAAAATTTTTTGGACTCTTCATACTAATTTGGCCGCTCGGCTGATCGATTTGTATGAAGAGTCCAAAAATTTTTTTACGATTTGACTATTGGTTCCTTGGGGAAAGTTGATCAAAATCAGGAGTAGAAGCACTAACTAAAATATCGGGCACTAATAAAGTAGCACCTTATATAGCAAGCCTATTTTAATATGCCTACGATGACAAATATACCTTGCAGTTGAGGTTTCTGAGCCAAGTTGATAGTTGGAAACCTTTTTTTTTATGAATTGGACCAAGCTATCTTCTTGGCACCAAACATTCATCATCATCAGCCAAAAGATGACCACTGCTGGACTGGCCTCCCCAAAGCAATTCCACGTCGACCGGTCCTGCGCTGTCGCAGCTTCCCGCGACCTTTATCCCGGTTTTTTATCGAATTCATTTCGGAGATTGCGCTCAAGAACTACACGACCTCATTCCCCCAGCTCCATTCCACCTTCGGTCAACCAGGCGCAGGGAGGCTTTTCATCCCTTTGTAGTTGACATTCCAATCCTACGCACGAAGCGGTATGCTTCCTCATTTATCATGCGAACTGCGAAGGAGTGGAACTCCTTACCTGCGTCTGTATTTCCGGACTCCTATAATCTGGGGATCTTCAAGGCGAGAGTGAATAGGCATTATTTGAGTTTGCGTGTACCATCCTCGACTACATCATCACTTTCCATCAGGTTAGATGTAGTCAAACGCACTCAAATTTTTAATAAAAAAAAAAAAAAAAAACCTTCACCACGTCACCGGTGCAAGGAGCGGAAGGCCTAACACTACCTCTTTTGGTACGAAGTCGCCACTCGAGAACTTCAGTGCCCCAACGAACTGTGTGCTCAGCTGTGAGCTTTAGATAACTTACTATGGCTGGTTTTACAGCGGTCCGGGAGACCCGTACGGGCTCCCGGAACGGAGACACACATGAGGGGCTAGTAAGTACATCGTTTCACAGCTACTCGGAGCGGGTCCCGTACGGACCAATCCGCGTTGCTGTGAAACGATGTACTAGCGCTTCACGTGTCTTCGTTCCGGAAAACCGGACAACGGCCCGTACGGGTCTCCCGGATAGCTGTGAAACCAGAAATCCTGCATTGGTTGACACTCAGGCCAAATGCTTTGGACATTTACGTAGATCCCGTTACAGAATCAAGGTGAGATTTACCTGACACGAACCTGTCCCTTTCGCACTAAGGAGATTATCAATGGGCCATCCTGCTATCATGGTAATAATTACACTCCTGGAAAGTGTTCTGGAACGCCTTCTGAGACATTCTCAACAGCTGGGTTACAGAATGCTATTTTAAAAGGATTTCTTTTCTCATTCCAGCACCCCCTGATGCGCCAGATTTGAAGAAGATAATCGATACTTTAGATTCGATAAAGTATATGAAAAATATAACGATAGAGAAACACAAGGAGCGTCAGAAGGACCGACGAGACAAGCACAATGAACTGTTCAAGAAACCACACAAGTATTTTATTAACAAGTACCTTGAGAACAAGAGGAAGCGGAAACCCTTCAAAAGGTTGGTCAAGGAGAAAAAAAGTTCGTTACCAAAAAATTGACCAGTCTGTATGGCGAAAAATGAGGACTTTGCCACGCACACGCACACACACACACGCACACGGACACGCACACGCACACGCTTGCCACGGACACGCACACAAACACGCACGCACGCACGCTCCCACACACACCGGCACCCAGATTTCTTCAGTCCGCCCGATAACAAAACGGTTCAATTCCGGTCGTTGTCGTTCATCAGAATTGCAAGTTTGTTTGTTTGTTTATTCCAGTAAGTGGCCCGTCAAGTACGGCTGGTCCATCGAGGAGAACTGGAAAGGTTACTCCTACTGGTCGGGTTACTTCAACTACAGCGATGAAGACGAAGAGGACCACACCAAACCCAAATATCTGTAGAAACCCAAATATCAAAGGTCAATTTCAAAGGTCGGCAACGCACTTGTGACTCCTCTGGTGTTGCGGGTGTCTATGGGCGGCGGTGATCGCTTACCGTCAGGTGATCCGTCTGCTCGTTTGCCACCTATCACATAAAAAATATATCAAGTACTGGATACGAATGCTACGCCTATTTTTTTAAACCTATACAGTTTGTTAAAAAAGGGCCTTTGAAATTAAGGTGTTACTCAGAATCAATTATAAAATACAGGAAATATACAGGGTGACTTTAAATTAGTTCTTGATATGAAAGACTATGCATGTACTCGTGTTAACACACAACTTTCACTAAGGAACCCATAGTCAAATCTCAAAAAACATTTGGACCCTCCATACAAATCGGTCAACAGACTGGCTAAATTAGTATGAAGAGTCCAAATTTTTTTTTGCGATTTCACTATGGGTTCCTTAGAGAAAGTTGTTTGTTATCATGAGCACATACACACCCTTTGGTATCAAGAACTAATTTAAAGTCACCCTATACTGAAAAAATCCCATCTAGAATTATTTTTTTGTTTCGCATACAAATTATTGATTAACAGTAAGGAGAACTGAAAACTATATCCTCCAAGAACAGTCAAGAGTAAATCGGTGGGACCACGAGTAAACAGTCAACTACTCGTCGACCCACCAGTGGGTCACGCGGTGGGAACACGAGTCGGTAGCCAAAAAAAAATTTTTGATCGGATTTTTTCAATATTTTTCCTGTCCTATTCTATACTTGATTCCGAGTAACCCCATAAAATTTCAAACGCCCTTTTTTATACATGTATAAATCAGATGCCTATTTATACGCCATTGCTGTATACAAGATGTTAAAAAAATGCGTTTGTAATTTGTTATTAAAAAAAAAGATATGTTAAATAAAAAATACACAAAATAATAATTATCCATGTCTTTAATAACGAAAAACACGATACAACGTACCATTCTCTTTATTCATACATCCATCACTCTTCTTACAAGTTTCTAATGTATAAGGATAAAATCCATAAATTACGTCACACGTTGAGGGGGAGGGAACGAAGTGTGACATTATGTGACAAGGCGTAGGGGGAGTCATAAACGTTGTAACGTCCATAATAAATAATAAAAAAATACATAATTTTGAAATTTATATATATATATATATATATATATAAGGTGCTACTTTATTAGTGCCCGATATTTTAGTCAGTGCTTCTACTCCTGATTCTGATCAACTTTCTCCAAGGAACCCATTGTCAAATCGCAAAAAAAATTTTGGACTCTTCATACAAATCGATCAGCCGAGCGGCCAAATTAGTATGAAGAGTCCAAAATTTTTTTTGCGATTTGACTATGGGTTCCTTGGAGAAAGTTGATCAGAATCAGGAGTAGAAGCACTGACTAAAATATCGGGCACTAATAAAGTAGCACCTTATATATATATTTTTACCCTCAATTGGTATGCTTTTATTTATTCAATTCTGGGCGAAAAATTGCAAAATTTGTGACGTCACACCAGGGAGGGGGGTGGTACCACAATTGTGACCATCTGTGACAAGGATGGGGTCAAAAAATCATGAAATTCGTGTGACGTAATTTATGGATGGACCCTAAGGGTCAGTTCAAACTGCGACGCACCGCCACAGTCCTTTCGTTTTAGTTAGCAATACAATGTTATATCGCATGTTAAAAATACCACTTCCCCGGAACCTTACAGGATGTTCTCGTCTTGAAAGTTAATAATAATAATAGTAATAATAATATCCGGGACAAATCACAAGTACAAGTCTGCCGTGCTTACATAAGTATATTTTTAAAAGCAGTACAGCTCGCGTCACGTAAAAAGAGCGCTGGCGGGCGTTCCGAGGGCACAACAGTTCACTCTGACAACAGGATAGCATAATATAAATCGCGTAAGTGTGAAAGAGAGGGTACTAAACAGTTGCTGTCAGAATGAATCCTCGGAACGCCAGCCAGCGCCCTTTTTAAGTGACGCGAACTATAACTTCACCCATTTCATTTAATAATGTAAGAACAAATAAATAAGACAGATAAATGATAACGCAGTATAAAAATACAGAATTTGAGCTACACATTTCAAAAATTGTATTTAAAATAATCTAAGGAAACAATAATGTGACGAATGACGATATCTCGAGTGTGTTTCACGGATTTACTGCTCTTATCGTTAGCACGGCAGAAGTATCAAGTTACTACTTTTCCTATGGAACCTATACAATACTAAAATCGCAAAAAAAACATTCACTATTCAAACAAACCTAACTGCCAATTAACAAATTCTGTATGGAGACAAATTTGTTTGAGATTTCTGTATAGGTTTTCCTTTTAATTTAAAACGTGAAATCCTTGAAAAGTGTACAACGCTACAACATATTTTAAACTTGAATTTGAGGAAAGATGGAACCGGGCTCACCAAGATTCCCCAACGCAATGGGGAACTGGCTATCTTATCTGCATGCCGGAACACACCAGTGCTATTAATGTTGATGTTTGGCAGCAAGATAACATACTAGCATTATGGACCAATTGAATACTGTTTTGTAAAATGAAATCGGGTTTCATCATAGTGTCTTTTAACTACGTTTCATGGAAATCGGTTCTATCCCGCCCCCATACAATTTTTATTAACAAAAACAAGATTTCATAGTTGCGCCTTCGTAGGGGTGATCTGTGCGGTTCAAGAATGATAGTCTCCTTTCAGGGTTCGAAATTATCAAGAGCATTAATTTCTTTGATAATTATCATGAATGCAGCGCCTTTTTTAATTATTGCGATAATTATCCGTGTTGCGATGATTCATAACTCTCTTTTTTTTTACTTGATAATTTCATTACATAAAACTGAACACAAACACAAATTGTACTAAGAATTCTGTGTATTGAAGACAATGTAAGTGACCCTTTTGGTTTTTTTAATTGTAATTTAACGCATTTCTATATGGGCGGAAGCGGCAAATAGTATTTGGATACACTTAAGACGACATTACAGCGTCAGCATTAAATTAATTGTATTGTTTAAGACTCTTATTATCAATTTAATTAACATGATAATTATCCAGGCAATTAAACCGCACTATCACTTATCACTTCGAACCCCGTTCTGTCCAGTCCTGGGTGTGGTCTTCATATTATATGTAGGTCATCTATACTTCAGCATACAACAGCCTAGGCGGTCTAGAAGCCATCTTGGTAGGCGCGCGACTCGAGTCTGGCTTGAAGCAATTCGAGCTGTCGCCGCGCTTCGCACTGTGGGAAGTTTCCTAGCTCGTAGTATTGGGGGGCTATCTTGAGTAGCCATTCCGCTGTGAGCAACAAAAAACATAAGATTATTTCAAATCAAATACTCTTTGTTGACTACAAAACAAAGAGGCACATACAAAACAAAAAACGAAAAAGAAATAAGTAGTACAATCTGGGCGATCTTATCACTAAAAGCGATTTCTTCCAGACATTTATTTGGTAAAGGGAGGAGTGTCGATGGGTCCACGGTAGTGCCTTCGACTTTCTAACAACGACAACCTAGATAGACGAGACAATCTAGACATGACATGATATGATAATCTAGACATATGACGTGATGTCATTATGTACAATCTATATAGATGAAATAACATGATATGACAATCTAGGCACATCTAGAGACATTATATGACATGACAGACTCACGTTTAATATCGGTGACGGTGCGAATGTAGTTCTTAGTGGTTAACACGAACTCATTGTAGATAACCCAGTCGGGTTTGTGGTCGAGACAGGTGGAGGGATGCAACTGCACTATCTGGTTGTCTTTCACAGTGAGATAGTGGCCCGTCCGCTCTAAGTGCGCCACCTGAGAAACAAATATTTTGATTTTTATTTGAGGAGCTTCGTATAAGGTAGATTAAAAAAAAGTCCTGCATACAATACTACCTACAGCGAATCAACATATTTTGACTTTGACTCTCGATTTGGATTTATCTGTTCACAATACTAAAAATAATAAAATAAAAAATAAAATACAATTTTTCAATATTTTTTTCTTATGGCAGAGGTGGCAAACGAGCAGACGGATCACCTGATGGTAAGCGATTACCGCCGCCCATAGACACCCGCAACACCAGAGGAGTCACAAGTGCGTTGCCGGCCTTTGATATGGGGGTACGCTCTTTTCTTGAAGGTTTGAATGTCGTATCGGTCCGGAAATACCGCAGGCGATATTCTTATTCAAATAATTTATAGTCAGATTTCAAATCCATAAAATTTAAGTAATAAATGAAATTAACACTATGTTAGTAACAAGGTAAGCAATTAAGTACAGTAGTACACAAAAAATAAGGCGCGTCGGTTATCTTCGTTCGCGCAGACAAGAACAAAACATCGACGGAAACACCCGAAACAATCAACGCACGGTGACAGCTCTCTGACAGCTGACAATTTCATTGAATCAGGCGCGAAATCAATCAACCAATAGCGGCAGAGATTTTCGGAACGGGTAATGACGGGTGACAATGAAGCTACTTGATTGGTCCATCGGTTTCCCGCGTAATTAAAATATTGTCTACTGCGCAGGTACATCGGCAAGCCTTATTAAATGTGTATTACTGTAAGCGATATTCACCTGCATAAAAAAGCCGTTGACAAGAGCCTTCCTAATATTAATGTAGTAGTCCTTGCTTGTGAACTCTGTGCTTGTTCGCTTCAAACTGAACCTGTGAACAGACGTGTGACAACTTTAGACTATGCCGCCATCCTGTGATGAGCAGAATTGTTTGCTCTGTGTCTGGGTGTATTATATCTATACAGGGTGTAACAGAAGTGTGTGACAATACTTCAAGGTTGGCTTTTACCCATCAAACTGAACAACTTTTGTTCTACAACTTTGTTGAAATCGCAAAATATTTTTTGGACTTTTCATACAAACATGGTTCGCCAGCTGATCGATTTGTATTACAAGACGATTTAAAAGTATGCGTACAGCATCTACTTAAATAAAAAAATATTTTGCTTTGACTTTGACTTTGACTCACATATTTAAAAAGTCGTAGGTAACGAGACCAGTTGAAAAGGCCGGTTAAAGTTAACTGATACACTAATGGTAAGTTTTCCATTTTTATATAAAATTTTATTTCTGCCTACCCTATGTGTAAACTCTGTGTACGCCACTGGTCACACACTTCTGTTAAACCCTGTATATGTATGTATTTAAATGTATATGTGTACGTATATCAGTCTCTGGTTCCCAAGATACAGGGAATCCTAGTTTGGGGCCAGGTGACCGTGTGTGATTTGTCCCAGATATTATTATTATTATTACCCTGTGTTAAAAAGTGCGTTTGAAATTTTAAGGGGTTACACAGAATCACGTATTGAATACAGGAAAAATGTTGAAAAAATCCGCTCTTCAAAATTTTTTTCAGATTCCCATACTAAATCTGAATAGTGAATCAAGAATTTGTATGGAAAACTGACAAAAAGTTGTAGATCGGACTTTTTTTTTAAATATTTTTCCTGTATTCTATTATTGATTCTGTGTACCCCTTAAAATCTCAAACGCACTTTTGTAACACCCTGTATATCTATTATTACCATTGATCGGAGTAGGTAGATTGATTTTTGCTACTTGCATCGTGATTTTATAACATGGACAATCCATTATTCCGAAAAGTTCCGGTATTTCCGAATCGAGTTGTGTATTATTAAATCTGATTCAATCAATTGGTTCTGAAGGAAGCAATTTATTTATATGAAGAATAACAGAATGAATGTTCGTTTTCGTTTGCTTCAAAAATGTTAAACTGTCGGAATCCGAGCGGCATGAAAATGAAAATATTTTATTCGAAGCAGGTAGCAGTGTACACTTTTCGAACGTTATTCTTTTATCTACCTAACACGAGGTTCCTACCGCTCGGAGCTCGTACACCCGCCGCTTCGGGAAGTGTTTGCGGAGTGAGAAGAAACGGCGGGCCCTAAAGAAACTCCCTCCAACACATTAAAAAAAAAAAGTCATATATTCTATTACATCTTAATACTAGATCAATAAATGAATTATACAATGTCATGTCTGTAAATAAAATATACAAAAATAAGAATAAAGAAAGAACAATAAAGAAAGAAAGGATTCAAAAGAGATAAAAGTAAAATGCATGTCCATATTAACACTTGGACATGCATTTTACTTTCTTCTTTATTCCTATTTTTGTATATTTCACATGGCATAATATAATTCATTTATTGATCTAGCATTAAAATGTAATAGAATATAAGACTTTAAAAAAAAAAATGTGTTGGAGGAAGTTTCTTTAGGGCCCGCCGTTTCTTCTCACTCCGCAAACACTTCCGAAGCGGCGGGTGTACGAGCTCCGAGCGGTAGGAACATATTATGTTCGCAGTCGTTGACCCTAAATCAATCTGCCTACTCCGATCACTCGTTATAACAGCACCGACTTATTCGAGAGGGTCGCATGCTTGCTTTACAAAATCAGTGAGCGCCATTACTTGACGCGAGTCATACGTGTAAAGCTAAAACCTACGAACGATGCAGTCTATTTACATGGAACAGGTAATTATAGGCAGAAGCGATCGTGGCTCAGTTAACTGACTATAGACACGGTCATGACCTGGATGGGTTTGACTGTTTATTTATTTATTTATTTATTTTATTTCAAGTTTCAAGTTACAAGTTAGTGGCATTTATCTTGAGCGTTTCCGTGTTTCGCAAGGCAGGTTAAGCCGCTGGTGCCGGCTGCTATCGCTAGATGGCAGTCGTTAAGCCATGTCAGAGGCCTTATAGGCGGCTTGAAAACTTCTGACACTGGGTTGGCCACTAGCCCCACAACCTCCACCAATCCGGACTTGGCCCCCGTGTGTGGAGTATGGCCTATGACCTTCATGAGTTATGGAAAGAGACCCGTGCCCCAGCTGTGGGGACGATATAAATAATATTTACCTGTCCATGATCCTACTGAGTTGCTGGCGCACGTTGTCGCCCGATTTCAGAGATCGGTAGTTTATGAAGTTGTCGTAACACCAATTGGGGTCTTCCATATCTGAAAATAACAGGGTTCCAAATTAGCAAACGAATTGAGGGTAAAAAAAAACAAGATAATTATTTTCTTTAATAATTATCATGACAATTATCGGATAATTATCATGACAATTATTGGATAATTATCATCACAATTATCGGATAATAATCAAGATAATTATCGGATAATCATCTGGTAATTATCAGTGCAGATTTATAACTTGATCTCTTTGAATTTTTATTTACAAATAATAATTTTATTACATTAATAGTAACAAAACTATTAATGTAATAAAATTATTAAATAAAAATTGTACTAAGTATCATATGTGTTGTGATTCTCCCAGAAGACACTTTAAAAAAAACTTTTTTTTTTAAATAAATGTCTCAAATGGATTGAGGGCGAAGAACTTCTGTTCTTCGCAATCTTCTGATTGCTTGAATTTTCAACGATTTATTCTGAGACACACTGCACATTACAAGATTACAAGAACGAGAGTGACGTCATATCCAAAGACGTATAACCATTGACAGTTTCTTTTTAGTTTACAATCTCAACAGTCTCCGAGAAGATACTTTATAAGATTCGATTTATCGTTACTATCTTTGTATAATTTTATTTAAAATTTATGATCTCTTAATTTGGCCTACAACAATGTAAATAGTTATAGTAAAACAAATGTACTGCTGTGAGATCGATCTGAATAAATAAAATAAAATAAAATAAAAAATAAAAAAAATTTATCAAAAATAAGTGTCTCTGAGAAGACACTTTATAATTATTATTTTTCAGGGTTCGAAGTGATAATTATCACTGATAATTCATGATAATTATCTTGATAATAATAAACATCATAAAAACAATTTAATTTAATAAATGGTTAAGCTATTATATCGCTTTACTTGTATCTAAATGTGATTATCCACAATGTAATATTTTAATGAGTTAAATATCAAATTAAAAAAAAACAGTCACATAAATTATGTTGAACACACACAATACTCAATAAATTTTATATTTGTGTTCAGTTTTATTACAACATATTACAATGTGATGATAGTCTGTAAATAAAAAAAAAAAAAAAAAAAATATGAATCAGCACGGATATTTATCGGATAAATATCAGATAATTATCCGATAACTACGAAACCTGTTATTTTTTTTATCAAAAATAAAATGTCTCCAAGAAACACTTTTATGAATCCTCAATCTCGCATCGTAATTTAGATAGATAGATAGAAAGATAAATTATTTATTTCACATAGCCATACAGATATTTCAACTATAAAATAAAGCTAATGCTAAGGAGACAAAAGAACAAAAAGTTGCAAAAGAAAAAACAGATTACATATTGCACAGGCTAGTGAATGTTATGAGTACCTACTGTAGGGTACCCACAACGCTGATGATTCTGCCCAGACCAGTGACAAAATTACTACGAACTAAACACAGCGTAATATTAACAGTAGTAGTACAATAATTT